>CM048825.1:29691285-30891285 GCA_026586065.1 Dioscorea zingiberensis | reverse complement strand
GAGATGTTCAAAAGTAATCTTTGTGAAGATTTAGGTTTAATGCTTATGATTAGGAGTTTTATTCACCAAAATAACATCTCTCATAATCTTAATCCTAAAGTTCTCATTTTTTTTTTCCTGTTGTGCTGCATATTGAAATAGATTAATAATATGGGAGTTCTTATCATGGGCTATCCATCACTCATTTAGAAGTGCATCTAATCCACCATATCAAAGTTGATTCCCTGATAGAATATTTTCAGTAAATTATTAGAATAAAGTTAGATGCAAAGTCTTTATTAAAACTAGTAATAATGCCCCATTTGGTTTTAGCTTTGTTAAAGAATAATATTTTGGGTTTTGATTAGTTGTAATTTTTTTTTTCTAGTCATTTTTGTATGAACAAAATACTCCAACTATTTTTTGTTTCTATGAATTCTTTAAGGTCATTTTGCTCTTAAAAATGACACCTAGTATTTTTCTTTCCTCTTTTAGAAGTGCAACAATTTTAGTATTTTTCAATCCTTTTTATTTTTCAAAAATCCAAACTAAACTACTCTAAATTTGGGTAAAAATACTTCTGTTTTTTTCCTTAAAAAAAAAAAAAATACTCAAAGACACAGCTACACCAACCAGAGTGATAGTATCTCTCTATTTGACTCCAACCAAACACATTTTGATTTAAATTTTTGAAGTGTGAGAAGGTATAAGATTCTTTTTTTTTTGTGTCCAATTTTTTTATTGTTTAGTGGGATATGTATCAGATTCTTTTTTATGTTTCCAATTTTTTTTAATTGTTTAGTGGGATATGTATCAGATTCTTTTTTATGTTTCCAATTTTTTTTTTATTGTTTAGTGGAACATGTAAGAGGAAAAAAAAAAGTAGAATTCTCTTTTATTCTTTTTTATTTTTATTTTTATGAGAGGCTTAAAAAAATAGAAAATTCTTCAAATACAAACTCACTATACATACCCCTCACCTCTTCAGGTTCCATCAGTGTCAACAATAGGAAAGGTAAGTCTCAATCTTTCACTGATCATCAAAGTTTGTTAGTCTTTATTCCGAAGAAGGTCAAGAAGACTTTTGTTTCATTTTGATGATAGTTTTGAATCATTCATATTGAGTACTTTTGAGTTGATTGATATCATTGAGATTCAATAATACTGTATGTACTACTACTGAACAAAAGTATATATATATATATATATATATATATATATATATATATATATATATATATATGTTCTTGAATCATGTTATTTTTCTTTTATGTGCTTGTTTTCAATGTTTGTGTACAAAATTCAGGTTTATTGATTTACTATAATTATCATGCCTAACTAAAGCTCGTAACTTTTTCTTTTTACATTCTTCTTGAAACCTGGAGAATTAAGCAAAGATTTATAATCTAATGCATAACAATAACTGATAAATAGTTGCTTATAGTTTTACAGGGTGGTAAGTGAAGAGAAATGTCAATCTCAGCAGATTCAAAGTGGAGAGGCTGTGCAACAAAGTTCTCTCAACCTGTCAGTGAAAAAGAAAAACACACTGCTCAGGCTTTGATAGATAATATTTACTACTACAATTGTCGTCATGCAGCTCCTTGTCTTCGTGATGTTATCTACAGAAGCAGTTACGGGGATTCTGATATCGTTCGAAGTACTTTTTATTGGGATCTCACTCCATACGAACAAATTTTTCAGAAAGGAATACAAGTAATTCGTCAGGAGAACATTCCTGATAAAATTTACTACAATCTCAATCACATTCATGATCATGCTAGAAATCTCAATTGCACAGTGCCTGCACCCCATGTCTTTGTTAGAGCTACAATTGACGGTAGCTGGAATCCTAAGCTTGAACCGAATATTAAAGTTCGAGTATATAGATATGAGATATATGCTCCTGGTGGCATTTGGGCTGCTCAAAGTCTCGGTCAATGTTGTAAGACTCATGAGCAAGATGAGGTCTGCTTTGTTGCTGGCATTGCCCCTCAATATATTCGATGTGCTCAACGCTTCACACTTATTTCCGATGCAAGGTAATGATTCGATATTCAAGGACTTCAAAGTTAATTTTTTTTGTTTGGATTAGTGATAACACTCGTGACGCATCCACACAGGTATACAAGACGGGTGAGACCGAATAAGAAAATAATAGTCAACAGTCTCTTCAATCCGAGTTCGCATCCACCAAGGTTGCTCAACATTCAGAGACCAATATTTGATTGCATCGATACGGGAAATAATCGCAGAGTGCCTCTAATTATTAACATTGATACTACCACTGCACGGCGAGGTGCAATTAAATGGTATGCTAAGGATGTGGCTGATTTTAAGAGCTACATTGATGCTGCATTTCGATCATCATCCAAAAATCAAGCATACCTGTTCATGAAGAATGAGTATGTGCTTCTGGATTATGCGCCGGGTTCTAAAGATGATAGGGTTTTGATCGGACCACGACTCATAGGTGACGGTTTTCCATCTCTTAGAGGGACAGCTTTTGCAGCACATGGAATTGATTGCGCTTTTGGATCTCATGAATGGAATGAATCATTCATCTTTTCTGGGAATCTCTGTGCGAAGTTGAATTATACACCACGCACAACAAATGACAGGATAATTAGAGGTCCCATGACCATTGCTGAGATGTTTCCTTTTTTCAAAGGGACTGAGTTCGAAAATGGCATAGATGCAGCATTTGAGTCTAGCAGAAAAAATGAAGCTTTCCTTTTTAAAGGCAGTCAGTATGCACTTATAAACTATGGTTATGATTTCCACCTCATTGCCATTCGTCGTATCATTGATGGCTTCTTCTGTTTCAGAGGCACTATATTTGACAGCGGATTTGATGCAGCGTTTGCTTCACACAGATATGAAGAAGCATATATATTCAAAGGAAAATTCTACGCGCTCCTCAAATTTGCTCCTGGAAGAACAAGTGACTACATCATTGGTGGCGTGAAGGAAATCCTTCCCAACTGGCCCTCCTTATATGGCATCTTGCCACGTAAAAACCATGGTCTCGATGTTTCATCATGTGATGAATGTTAAAATGAAAGAATATGAAGCAACACCATCTACTACTTTAAGGAGTATGTGAACTAGGTGTACAATGATTTGTATGTGAATAACGCCGTTTTCTTGAACCATGGCTTAGAACACATGATAGTATATATATATATATTAAATCATGGCTTCAAGATACAACTTCATCCCTAATTCACCAACTTTCAGTAATGACACAAAAATATCCTTCATAGGGATGTTCGTGAATTTTGTAACTCAACCTATATATTGAGTACATAAACCAACATATAAAGGAGCATCCACATTTTCTAGTTTCTCCTTAGACAATACTAATAACTCAAACTTATGCACACGCTATTCATGGTAAAGATAGGTCACACTTAGATGAATGCGAACCGTGAGGCTGAAGCCAAAGTTGTGGTGGCTTTGTCATCCTTGGTGAAGAGAGAGTGGGCATTACTGTATATGGCAATGGCATTGGAGAGTACTGCAAGGATGATCATGAAAACTGATACAATCTTATCCCAGTAGGTCGAAATTCCATGGGTATCCCTGTAACAAGGGAAATAGTTAACACTTAAGACCGTTTGATCACTGTAAATGTGAGTTCATGCAAGAGAACCTGAAGATATTTGGTCGAGAAAAATAGTACAACTGTTATTAACAATGAGAACTCACTTGAGGGTAATTGCAGCGGGAAAGATGAACCCAATGCAGACCGCGGCAGTTGCACCAGTGAATTGGAAGGCATCCCAAATACTAGGTATAAAGTTTGCGGCCAAAAATATAAGAGCAAGGAGAACCACTGAGAGTAATGCAAACCTACGATTGTCCGAAGATAGAGGCCTAGCAGCAGGAAAAACGAGGCCGTCCAAATTGAGACGAAGGGCATGGAAGATGATGGGGAACACAAGCATGAGATGGAGCGCATAGCTCACGCGGACAATGTCACTGAATACAGAACTATAAGGTATACCGAGGTCGGAGTCAAAGTTGGCGAGTACATCATCAAGGGTGTATTCACCAAAGAGAAGGAAACCGAAGAAGCTTGTGGATATGTAAACAACGGAACACAGCAATAGTGATGTTCTCACAATTGGTTTTATCTGAGTGTTGTCCACAAGCTCATTGTCGATGGTATGAACTGCAGAGTCACATTAAAACCTTTCTCAGAATAATCAGAATAATCAGAATCTATTGGTGAAAAATATAAGCAATCATCTTCATTTATGCGGTCATCTTTGAAATGGTTGTATACCAAAGGAGTTATATTGAGAATAAATTCTATGGTTGCTTCATCTACATTGCGGACCCCCATTCACCACCTTCTCACCATCAAGGATTCTTTGGCTAGGAATAAATGAATCTAAGAAGTTCTAATTAAGATACCAGACAATATGGATATCAAAAAGTAAGAGAGATTTGAATTTGTACTAATCTAACATGATATGATGTTTGTTGAGTCAGAGACTCAGAAATAACAAAAAGAAGTCACAGAAGACACATACCGTTGTAATGGCATATATATGCAGTGACAAGAATAGGAACTGCTGTGAAAAGTTTCCCGATTGATGTAAAATCAAGAACATAGGGAAATAGTCTTGGCAATGCGACACCTCCACCCACCAGCTTGACAATAGCAATTCCAGCAGTGATTACAACAAAAACCACAGCTAAAGCAACAGACAAAGCAGATGTATATTGCAATGAATCTGCAAGTAATCAAAAACACATCATGACAAAGAAAATTTTTAATTCAATATTTTATGATAAATACTGATTTCAGAGTAAAATAATCCAATTTGACTTACCGACACGTTTGAAAGATGCTAATGGAGCAAAAACTATAAGAGTTGTAGCAGCAAGAACAGAAGTGCGCCCATTCCACCAATGTTCTCCAAACCATCCTTCCAACACTCCTGAATGGTGAACACCACCAGAAGATGTCCCGGAAAGAACATCGCCTTCAAATAGAACACATCTAAAAAGATTAGATTTGTAAAAATGAATAAATACTTGTACAGGGCATAACTTGTTACACCATGGAAAACATATTTATCAATTTATATGACAGAGATCAATGGAAGCACATACAATTCAACTAAAATCAGGTGTGCAGTTTTTAATCAATTTGTAATAGAAAAACAATAATCAACACATGTAAGATTGTGTGTTCATGTGCACTCCTTGAAGATCATCAACTCCAGTTGCTATGTCTCAGTTCTCTACAGAAAACAAAACCAAAATAAATACTCACTGTCTGCAGCTCTTACCAATTTACATATAAGATTGTGTGTTCATGCGCACTCCGTGATATACACTTTGCCCGATAAAGTCTAAACTTTAAACACATTAAAAAAATGATAATTTTATGAGTGGTATATAAAGCATTTAAAAAGTGATACCAAATTCTCAATCAAACCAAGCAATGGAAAACAGAGTAATTCACCTTGAAGAATCAAAGCATAGTTTGAAGTAGTAGTAGATCATGAAACTAGCAGAAAACCATCTAATTACCCCAACTAAGATCTAGATGCGAGGGATGCTACCAAGTCAATATCTGGAAATATACCTATATAAGCTATAGAAAAGCCATCATGAATGAAACCGTGAACATTAGTTAGGAAACAAGAATTATGGTTAAAAAAGCTCACAATCCCCGAAATCCTTATTTGTGTAGTAACAGAAGAGACTGAACAACTAATTTAAAAACTCAGGCATTATGAATTCAAAGGCATGTTTGATTTAGCTGAGACATCAAACTATGCATAATTCAGGAACTGAAAAACGACAGATGATGGGCAATTCTAAATCAAATATATAGCATCAAAGAGAAAGTTCAGAGAAGCTTTACCAATGATTATCATGTACACAATCATCACACCAACATTATTCACAACTACACAAATCTGCAACAGAATCATCCCAATCCTCCCAAATGCATCTCCCATTACTCCTCCATAAGAGTCTGTCTTCCCTGCCCTGCTAAACTTCATCAACATCTCTATTGAAGCATCAGTGAGGAAAGCCACAAACACAATCATGGCAATCCCTGGAACCAGTCCCAAGATTTTCATGGTGGCCGGCAAGGACATGATCCCTGCCCCAACAATGGTGGTGGATAGATTGAACACACCACCAGCAAACGAAGCACCACTGAACTCATCAAAGCCACCTTCATCTTCCCTCTTGCTCGGCAACAATGGCGCCTTTTTATCCACAGCCCTCTTGTTCTTCTCCGGCTGGGAGCTTCCGGTTGTCATCCTCAAAACACTTCAATCGATCAAAATTCTGAAGATTTGTTTCTTCTTTAACTTTTAACCTTCAATCAACAATCAAAAAACGGATCTTTGAAACGAAAACAACTTTGGGGTTCACAAAGATCCAACCTTTCCAACAAAAATCAGAAGAACAAGTTTGAAACAAACCTGAGAACGATGAGAAAACTTCAAGGACACAACTTTTTCCGTTTGGTACACGAAAACTAGATGAGAAACTAATTTGTATCACTTTCAGTGGAGAAAAAAAAATGAATGAGACGATGAAATAAGATGATAGTCTTTCCTTCTAAAGGTTGGACCGTTCTTTCTTTCTTTAATTTTTCTTCTTTTTTTTTTTCTGGTTGTTGTTTGATCTGGATTTTGATGGCCTGGAGATTCTGGTTATGAACTTATGATATGAGTTTGTTAAAAAAAAAAAAAATTAAAAAAAATACAACTATTAAATATAAATATAGGGGTGTTTGGATGGGCTTATTTTTTCCTTAAGTGCTTCTGGAGTAAGTTAATAAGTACTTCTGGAGAAAAGAAACATATTTGAATAGGTTTTTGAGAAGCTAGTGGCTTCTAGTTTTTAAAAAAAACTGTTTGTAGAAGTTGTTTAAGAAAATGTTAATTATCAAAATATCTTTTTTAAATATTTTTAAATCTATTTTAAAAAATATCAATTATCAAAATACAATTATTACTATTATTATTTTTATTTTTATTTTTATTGCTTATTATTATTATAAAAGTACTTCTATAATTAAAGAGAAACGATCGCTTGGTTCCATGGGATCATCCATAGAACCGAGCTCATGGTTGATCTGAGCTATTAAAGTCACTTCGGGATGTGTGCGCGTCGCACATCCCGAAACAACCATAAAGATAATTCCGAGATGTGTGACAAGCACACATCCCGAAACAGCTTTAATGGCTCAGATCAATCATGGGCTCATCCATGGAACCGAGCCCATGAGATCATTACTCATAATTAATTAAAATCTTTGAATATAAAAATAACTTAATTTTCTCTAATAAATTCTTTTATTTCTAAAGTCTTTCTAACAAACTCAAACAAAGTCTTTTTTTTTTTCATAAGCCAATTCAAATGCACCCATATTTTGCTATAAAATTATAAGAAAAAAAATAAAAAATGGAGATTATACTATTTATTAGAATCACAAATTATTATTTAATCCAAAAAATAAATAAATCAATTAATGCAATATTCAAAACAATAATTATCTTTTATAGTTTTATTGCGAAGTTGTCCAATCTATCAACATCCGGAATTTTGTCAGCAATTGTTAACCATATGAAGGCTGATTGTCATAATATAATATAAATTATATAAAATCGAAACTAATATAATTTCAGAATATTTCTACTCAGACACAAGATAGAGAATTTTTAACAAGATCTATAAAAATTAATTGATGTATTTTTAAGTTATTTTTGTATTTAATTTTAGATTTCATTGATGCTTGATTTTATTCAGAGAAATAAAAGAGAATCAAATAGTTAAAAGAAAAAGAGAAATAAAAACAAATTGTGTTTGTCCATCATCACATAAGAAGAACAAGGATGGGAAATAATTGAACTTCAAGTCTAATAAAAAGAGTTTAGGTTTTGCACGTTTTGGGTTTTTCTTTTAATCTATTCGTTTACTTCCTAATTGCGCACGTGTTGTTCACATGTGAGCAACATGGCTATATTCTTTTAAACATTTATTTTGTCATATATGAATATGCATACGATAGAGCAAGGCGCGGATCACCCAGTGGGGTCACCCACGCACACACACGAGTCTTCTTTATATGGGTTCATATAATTTCGGGTGATAAAATAAATACATGTTATGTGAATCTTTGGAATAGTAAAATAAGTTATACTGTGTGAAATCTGTGGTGATCCGAGCTACTATGCACATCTTATTTGATTGATTCTTGGGAGGCATTGGCTGCCCATGTGCCCATGTCAAAAAAAAAAGAAAAAAAAAGAATATGCATATGATATCATATTGAACATGACACGTCAGGCTTGCATTATTTTTTTTTGTCTTATTATCTCAATAATTTGATTGAAAATAATTTTAGAAAGTTCTTTGGCCACGTTACATTTTGTTAAATAATTACTTTATTGAGAAAAGAATTTTTCTAAATAAAAAATAATTTTCAATAGTTCGGTCAATAATTGATAGTGATACTGCCAATAATGCATTTTTTATTTTAAAGCCTTATTTAATAGTCTAAAAGCTCCTTAACATTTAATTTATTTTGCAAAACCATGAGTTGTTTTGGCTTTAGCTTTGAGGTAGGGTGGTAGTAAGTGTTGGAGCGGAAGCGTGTGATGGAGGAGGTGCAGGGGAGAGGAGTAGAGTAACACAGTAGAGAAAAGTAGAGAAAAACACAGAAGATTTTACATGGAAAACCCTACAAATTGAGGAAAAAACTACAGGGCACCGACAAGCAAGAAATTTCACTAAAACAGAGAGAGAACAGTACAAATCTCAAGTTGATGCCCTAACTTGAGATAAACCTTTTACAAGAAGAAGATCTAATTAAGAAGACACAAATCTGAGAACCTATACTCAGACAACAAACCTCCCTATAGAACTACAGAGCTTCACCTATCTTCTTCTTCAACAGAGAAAATCTCTCTTCTCCTTCTTCTTCTTCTTCAGAAATCACAGCTATCTCTCTTCCAGCTTCACTCTCTCTCTCTCTATCTCTATGTATGTGTCTATGTCACACTAGATGCTTTTACCTTTTCATTTCTACCATCCTGGCGTGTTTTCCAAGACACCTTTTCTTTTGACTTGAGTGACACTCAACAGTCATTTCCTTGCTTGCCTTACTTTCATTATCCCAATGTACTTCACCTTGGGATCAACACCATGACAGTTCAACATATCAGCACATCTTGCTTGAGCACATTTTGCTCTGTACATCTTGCTTCAACACATCGACATCTTGCTTCAGCATATCAACACAGCATATCGGATCAACACATCAACTCATCACATCGAATCATGATCTGCACATCTACACATCTTCTCATGATATGCACATTTGCACATCTTGTCTTGGACATCAACCCAACAGAATCTCCCCCTCCAAGACAAATAAGAGAGATATGAAATTATGACTTTTTACTAATGAAGTGGGATTTGCTCCATACTTGCGATGGAGCGACACTTCAAATTTTCCAATTGACAAACCCTTTGTCAACATATCAGCACCATTATCATCTGTGTGAATCTTTTCAAGAGCAAGTTGTTTTTCTTCTAATGCATCCTGTATCTAGTGATATCTCATGTCTATGTGCTTCGACCTTGCATGAAATGTCGAATTCTTTCTAAGGTGAATCGCACTCTGACTATCACAATACAGAACATACTTTTATTGCTCAAAATCAAGTTCTTGCATGAACTTTTTCATCCACAACAATTCTTTCCTTGCTTCAGTCGTTGCAATGAATTCAGCTTCTATGGTAGACAAGGCCACACATTTATGAAGTTTTGATTGCTAAGTAACAGCACCACCTGTATAAGTCATCAAGTAACCAGACAATGACCTTCTTCTATCAACATCTCCTGCCATGTTTGAATTTGTATAAGCTACAAGTACTGGCTCTTTTGTTCCAAAACACAAGCACAGATTGCTAGTGCCACGAAGGTATCTCATAATACACTTAACTGCATCCCAATGTTCCTTCCCTGGATTAGAGACAAACCTGCTAACAACTCTAACTGAATGAGCAATGTCAGGTCTAGTACAAACTATAGCATACATCAGACTTCCTGTGGCAGAAGCATAAGGGATCTTTTCCATAGCTTTTCTTTCTTCATGTGTCTTTGGACTTTGCTTGGTGCTTAACTTGAATTGTGCTCCAAGAGGCGTACTCTCTAGCTTGGCTTTGTCCATATTGAATCTCTGAAGTATCTTCTCAATATACTTCTCTTGTGACAACCACAATCTCTTGGACTTTCTGTCACGAGTAATCTTTATGCCTAAAATTTGACTTGCAGCACCCAAGTCCTTCATAGCAAAAGATAAACCACCTTCATCAAGGGCATGATGATACACAACAATATTGTTACATTAGAAGAACTCATCCACATGTTGAAACACAACAACACAAGTGGGACACTCGTGGGTTTTCCTCTTGGATATCCTCTTCCGAGAAAGAGGATTTGATCCAAAATGGATCACATGGATCAAAGCACTACTCAACATCAAAGGCCAAATTTCTCATAAATGGGATCCTGATGAGATATGTGAGATATAAAAGAGACTTGCGAAGGATGACCCTCTCTCCCCACTGCTCTATGGCCTCATTACTAATGTAATAGCCACAATGTTCAAAGAGGTTACTAGATCAAATATATACAATAGAGTCCAAGTTGGAAGATGCAGAGAAAACAACATCCACTCTCTATTACGTAGACGACCTCCTAGTTTTCTGCACAAGGGCCCTCCCTCAATTAAAAACAATGAAGCTCATCTTTCACCTATTCAAAGGAATCTCAGGGTTGATGATCAACTTTAACAAGAGTGTTATAATCTCGCTAATGTCCCAAGGACATACATCCCGAAATATCGCCCAAATCATCAACTACCTCATAGTTGCTCTTCTAATCAAATTTCTAGGTGTACATATCACTAGAGGATGTCCAAGGAAAGAGGATTAGTTGGACTTGATCTCAAACATAAGAAAGAAATTGAGCTCTTGGATGGGAATATTGCTATCTATGGGCAAGAGGCTCACACTAATAAACTCCATACTGACAAACATCTCAATCCACTAGATGTCCATTTATAGACTCTTAGAATGAGTAGTTGATCAAATAGAGGCAATAAGAAGAGACTTCTTCTGAAAGGGTGCTGATATGAACTGCCATGCATACCACCTGGTGAATTGGCAATATGTATGTCAGTCAAAGGAACAAGGAAGATGGGGTATTCTAAACCTATGACGTTTCAACGGGACATTACTAAGGAAATGGTAGTGGAAGCTCCTTACAGAAAAGATTGCATCAATAAAGCTTCTTTTGAAGTAGAAGTGCATTATAATCTTCATTGATGCACATAAGACAATGAGATAATCTCACACTTCCTTCTCAACTGCCCAGTAACTTATGATATGTACGAGTACTATAGGAGATTGTATGGAATAAACTCACCCCTTACTTCCCTCGTTCATGTTTGGTTGGTCAAAGTAATCAACTTAGTAATGTTCCAAATTTCCCAAAATACCCTTTTATATAAAATTTTGAGTAAATTTAAATTTAAATTAAAATAAAGTTTTAATTAAAATTAATTAAATTTTAATACCAAAAATTAATTATGGCACATTTTTCTTAAATAAACTTGCATCTAAAATTTTGATCAAATAATAATAATAATAATAATAATAATAATAATAATAATAATAATAATAAATTTCCCAAAATACCCTTTTATATAAAATTTTGAGTAAATTTAAATTAAAAGTAAAATAAAGTTTTAATTAGAATTAATTAAATTTTAATACCGAAAATTAATTATGGCACATTTTTCTGAAATAATAATAATAATAATAATAATAATAATAATAATAATAATAATAATAATAATAATAATAAAGGGCAAAATGGGGATCCACATTACCACCAAATAATAATAATAATAATAATAATAATAATAATAACCAAACGTGGTAATGATTTCACGTTACTGCCTCATTCCTGAGAATGTGAAAACATTACCACTCAACCAAACACCCCCTCAAGGAAAGGATTGGAGTTCATAACGATGGTTGTCATATGGAACTTATAGGGAGAGAGAAACATGCAATGTTTCCAAACTAAATGACGTGTTTTCTTGCAAATCATTCGAGATACTTTCTCTTACTATCTTGGTTTAATACAGTACATCCATCAAAGAAACCGATACTACCAGAAGCACAAAGTATGGTGAAAAGGAGTATGCAATTCACACATGACACTCTTCAAGGGTCCAGGAGGATACCTAAACGCTAAAAAGGAGAACCGAAAGATACAATATTTCCTTGCTTTTACCGCCCACTAATGACAAATCCTTTATAATCACATGAATGTTTGTATCAAAACAATACTATCTATTATCATAAATAAATATGATTTATACCAATTTTTTTTCAAAAAAAAATATATGTAAATTTTGATTTCTTGATATTTTACTAATTCAAGATTGCTTTATCATTGTACAAGTCATGGCGAAGCATATCATTCCCAAAGTTGTGATTCAACAAATTTCTTAGAATTAAAAAAAAAAAAACTTGAAAACTCTGAAAGCTGAGAGTGCTTTGGAGAGAACTGAATAAGAAACAAAAATAATGAGAAATTCCTTGACGATTTTCTTTTCATTAACAGGAAGTTTTATTGGTTAAAAAAGGAAGCACAAACTCCTTCAACACATATATACATGTAACCTACCAAATCCCATAACAACAAAGGAAAAGTGGGACAACTTTATATTGCAAAGCCAAACAGCAAAGCTGAATAAATTAAGAAAACAAAAGAAAATGAAATACAAAACACGCCAAAAACTAACCTCTGCAACTTTCAGGCCTTTGTACTTGTATCTTTGAAACAATCGATATTGCATAAGTTGACCGACCTCATTATATCTCCAAACCTGCAAAAGTTTTGGAAAGAAAATCATATAGCGTCACAAACACAGAAAACAGAAAAGAATACGAAAGAGCTTTGCTCGTTTATTATCATACCGATCAATGCTCTTTCTTGGCTTTTCAGCCTGGTCTGTGCTATTCCTTGGCTTGTCTGAACGATCAATGCTTTTTCTAGATTTTGGTTTCTTATCTAAGCTTCTTCTCTTCTCATTTTGATCCCTGCTCTGTTTAGTCTTTTCTCCAATATCAATACTAGCCCTTGCTTTCTCCACTTCCTCTGAACTGCTCCGTGGAAACTCTAGACACTCTGAGCTAGTTCGAGGAGCATCAGAAAGATCTGAGTTATCTCTGGATCCATTTTTTACGGCTGGTGTTTTTTCTATTGATAAGATGAACTTTTTTAAATGCCTAATGAATTCTGTATACAGTTCCAAATTACAATGGTTCCCTCCCTTAATCCAAAGAGGCTCATACTTCTCTTTACAGAGCTCCCAGAGTTGCTTTCCATGTGAACAATCTACAACATCATCAGCTGTTCCCTGCAGCAAAGTTGGTTTAAACCAATAAAGGGTGTACAGCATATGATGATTTCTTACAAGTTCCAAACATGGTAACATGCAAAGGCTTTGTAAGTTGATTTCCTACCATCCTTTGGAACTCACAGTTGCTAAATTTGAGTACAAAAATATAAAAGTTTATCCATGCTATGAACATTTTCCTTAATTAAGGGTGTTATGCCTAACTGAAAACGCTAGGGCACATGTTTACTCTGGAGAACATCATATGCAATCTCCTCTGATCTTCATATTTACGAACTATTTCTCAATTATGAATGTGGCCCAACATACATAGATAGTATGGCAACTAAAGATAGATATAGGTGTGTCACTTGTACAACCTAGGTTCCCATTGACCAAAGTCACTCAACTTTTCTAGCATTAGAGTTGACAGGATTTCCCCATTTATCCAACATATAAGCTTATAAAAACTCAACAGAGAGATATTGATTGACTTCTTGAATTGTAAAGCGCGTGAAAACAGGGAAATATGTGCCCATGGGTGTCAGTTTGTTGTTTGGGTATTTGCTTCACAAGAACCATGAAGAGCACAATCAGCTTATCACATAATTCTATTAATAAGATTCAAAGCATTAAATTAATGAAAATCAGAATAAAGAATTTACAGAATAATTTCATCAACAAACAATTACAGTCGCTGCTAGAAAGTAGACGCGGATACATGTATAAGCTTCTTGGATGTTAAACAGATGTGAGAAAAAGTTATATATTAAACCAAGCATAAGCTCACCTCTTGAGATCATTATATTACCAAACTAAGACTATATTGGTAAGAATGAATTTACATGGCCTCAGTGTATCGGGTAAATGTATTATTAACAGTCTGCTGCTGACCATCAAAGTCCAAATTGGGGCACCACATGGTCATTTCTAACTTTTGAACTACATGTATACAAGTGAGCAAAGATAATTCTTCTAGAAAAGTAATATGCTAATCAAATCTTAATTCTAAAATTGGCACTTTGTTGGTTCAGCAAAGAACTTGTTAAGTGTACCCACTCTAGTTTGAGCAAAAAAAATTTAATCCTCAAACTAGAATAAATGATTTGTGGACGCGGTCTGCCATGGAAAAGAATAGCTTCCTATCATATCCACTAAGTGCCTCAGTGGGAAACAAGATGGCGTAGTATATTCTTCAACAATTATCATGCTGTAGTCAGATGTATCCATAGAAAACAATTTCGAATACATTTTCTTAAATTATTTCTTTTTTATTTGCCATTGCCTCGGTTGAATAATGGCATCTTAGCAGGCAAATTTCATTGGATTTTAAACAAGTTTCCACAGACACTGCAAACGCATATACAAATTAAGTCAAGGCATTTGTTTAAGGTTTATTCAATTCTATTATGAAAAATAGCCATGATATACTATAAGGTTGCTCAGCTTGTATTCAATTTTTCTTTTTTCAAGAAAAAACAGGGAAGCAAGTTACTTACATGAATTACCAACACAGGACAATTGACATGCTGGATCTTATCAATGTTCTGCAAAGAAAAAGCAATATAATCTTAACAAAACATAAGCACCAAGAAAACTTCATTTACTAGAAAAGGGGAAATGGATACCTTATATATGTCAAACCAATATGTACGCTTCACAGGATACATGACACGCAGACCAGATAGGATAGGACTATGTAGAACAACTGCTCTCAAACAAGGCAAACGGGTAGCTAACTCCAATGTAGGGCCACTACCAACTGACTGGCCATATAAAATAATATCTTCTGCATGAATTCCATATGTTTCTTCAAGGCATCGATAAGCTGCCTCGATATCTGCATAGGTATTCTGTTCGCTTGGCTTCATTTGGAAAAAAATGTATATTAGGGCAGTTGATTTTTGTTTATAAGGACAGGATATTTTTAACAAAAAATAATGAGGAAAATCTATACAGCTACACTAACCTTACCGGATGAACGCCCATAGCCTGAGTAATCATACCTGTGTGTAATACAACATGCCAATGTTAAAAAGAGCTTCATATACAGAATCTCTACATGGAAGTAAAACAAAAAATGCAGAAAGATGTCAAAAGACAAAATAGTTAAAAGAGGCAAAAGTTAAAAAATAAAAAATAAAAAATACTGTAAGGCAGCATGCCTAAATCTATGTTATACATAAGTTTCATATGATGGCTACCAGGGCTCATTGTTTGTTTAGGTGGCATGTTGACTTGGAGATGAGAAAAGAAGACAAGACTCAACAGCTATGTTGCATCATGGGACGTAAACCAGAGGCACAAATTTAAGGTCTTACAGCCAGATGCGTGGGGGACATTACAACAATAACAAGAGCCTTAACAACAAATTAAAAGGCGCTATTATGATGGCTTTTATAATTTGCGTCATCCATCAAACATTGTATTGTCATATGTCAACAGAAAGCTCAACTAGGCTTTGGAATTCTACAGTAAATTGAGAGGTTTAATGGATATCGAAGGACAGTTGAAAGGGAAAGCTTTTAATAAAATGCAATGGCAAATTTTAGTATAACCAATAAATAAAATTTTATTAAACTATTTTTTTCTTAGCATAGCAAACATTTCTAATTCACTGTGCTATTCATTATGTGTAGTAGTTACCTCACCCACTTGTGATGATTCAGGAGTGAGCATTTGGATTCACAATTGCAACTTATTGAATCAAATACAACGCATAATAGGTTTAAAATAATTAACTATATTTCTGCACTATCAAAACCATTTAACTATAAGTATGAAACCTAAAATCACAAGTAGCAGGAGAGTCAGAATGCAAACTTTGGCTTTTACAAATCCAGGATAAAAGTTCCAAATCAACCAGAGTGAATATGCACCTCGATTGAATTGTCTAATTCCATCAGTAATGACTCCTTGGATTAGATTTCTGAAAGAATAGGATAACAAGAGCATGCAGATTTCTACCATACAAGTCCAATTTCCTGCTACTTTTAAAAGTCTGCTGATTTATAGCATTACCAGAAAAAATTACTAAATTCCCCACTTATTCAGCACTAACTTCCTATAATTTCATATATTCCACTGTTCCCATAACCATTGATTATCTGTTTTTCTTCTTGATGCCACAAAATGTTTCATGTTTGCTGCTTTTCAAGTAAATAAAAGCTTGCTACTCCGTTGGAGAAAATAAGGCGGCACACCATTTTGTCCTGATGCAACCACGAACCATCATCACCTTAATTTCAACCAAATAATCATTTCTGGTAATTACCCTACACTAAGCCAAATGAATATAATTGATCCAATCCCGGGTATTATACAGCATAAAATTTTAGCATTAGGTTCATGAATTCCTGAGACCAGTTTTAGAATTATAAATAAATAAATAAATAAACTGCAAAATTCATCAATTTGAAAGTAAGAAAGGTAAACAAAAGACACGTAGAACCATCAAAATTGATCACCTAGTACTGAACTCCAAACTATAAACTGAAGAAAGCACCCAAACTTATTCCTCCAGCCATATGAAAAATTAGAAAACAAAGTCAACCTTCCACTCTAAAACCACACTAACCCCATAAAATAAAATGCAGAAACACAAGTAAATCACACAGCAGCCACCTTTCTATAGAGCAACAGAAACCAGAACCAGCCAAGTAACAACACTCCATACAATCCACACTTTGACCCACTAAGTGCATCAAATTCATATAACATCAATTTTTAAAACAGAGTTGAAGAAATTTAAAATTTTATCCATTCTGTAAACTGACCACAAGAAACATCAAGAAAAGAGTAATAAAAGAAAAAACTTCATCAAAATCACCTTCTCAAAATATAACAAGAAGAAGAATTGAATACTGAACCACAAAGATAATAAAAAAATTAACTTCATAACAAATTTCACATAGAATAACAAAAAGAACACTTGAAAACCATGTAGGGAGAAAAATGACATCAAACAGTCAAAGCAACAGAAAACAAACAAAAATAACAAGAACTTCACAACAAACGCATTAAAAGAGGCAAGAAATTCAAACCCAAAACAAAACATCAACATCACAGTGAAACATCAAAAACAACAGCAGCCAATCCAAAAATCCTGGAACCTCACATAAAACAGAGCATAACAGGGCAAAGATCCAAACTTTCACAACAACTAGAGAACCAGAGAGCCAAATACGAACCCCAACAGATTGACCCGTAGGTGGGCGCTAAGCTCGCAGAAGAGATCATGCAACTGCCCAAGATCAGCAGCGTTACCATGGGAATAGAGCACGGTGAGCTTGGCAGCAGGGTTCTTCACGTACATGACGACGATCACGGTCCCCCTCTTTGTCGGCACCCTCCTAATCTCCACCTCCGCCCCCTCCCTCTTCGCCACGCCCGTCATCTCCAACTTCCCGTCCGCCGCCTCATTCAGGCCATACGACGGCGGGTTTGGCGGGAAGAAGGCGAACTTCGCCGCCATATTCGATGTCATTCCCCCCATTGATGAAGATCTCGATCAAGGATTAGAGATTGGGGATTGAAACAGAGCAAGAGAAAGAGAGAGAGAGAGAGAGAGAAGTGTGGGATTCTTTCGATTTGGTTCTTTTGAAAGAGAGAGTGGGGCGGCTTGGAATTTCTAAAATGGGAAGGGTAGTAAATAAAAGAATGGATTCGAGATTAGGGAACGGTTGACGAGTGAAATGGTATTTTCTTAAATTGGAAGGGTGTAAATGAAAAGAAGAGATTTTTTCTGGATTGAATTTCTAAATCTTATTTCTGAAAATTAGGTCTAATTCTAAGTGAAAAGGAGTCTAATTTTAATTATTAAAAAAAACTAAAAAAATCAGAAAATTAGAATGGGATTTTGAAATTTTCTCATAATTTTGAATTTAAATAATATAAATATCTCAAAATTTTGGATTAATTTAATTTTTAAAATATATTTATCTATATTACATAGAATGAGTCAGATAATTTTAATTTTGTAAAATTTAGAAAAACAGATAATTAAATTGAGGCTTTGAAATTTTCTCATAATTTTAAATTTAAAATAATATAAATATCTATCTATCTATATTACTAAGCGATTGTGAGACATATAGATAATTTTAATTTTGAAAAAAAAAATTAAAAAAACAAAAATTAGATTGGGATCTTGAAATTTTTTTAAAATTTTGAATTATAAAATAATATAAATAGTGAAACTACCAAAACGATCACTCAAACACATTCTCACGTGAAAATAAATTAATTTTCGATATACTACTTAATTCCTAATCCTTTGAGAATTATCATATGGACCAATCAAACATGATCACGTAATAGGGTAAATGTATGTTAAAGGATGTTAGAGGGTTTGAGGTGTTGGTGTGAGAGGTTTGGAGACAGCCTTATGGGAGCTGTTGAAAGGCCTTCAATGGATGAAGAATGGTGGATTGATGAGATATGCCAAAGGCTTGATATATTTGTTATTATATAAAAGTGAGTGAAAATTATATTATATTTTTTATTTTTTATTTTTTATTTTTCTATTAGTTTTGAAATTTATGGTTTCCAATTTACTCAAACTTATTTAAAGTTGATTTGCTAATATTGATTTCAGTTTTGCTGAAATTGAGACATCATTGATTGAATTATTATATAGTAGTAAAGGCAACACATTACTCATAATTTATTTATTTTTAAACCTGAGCAATGGGAAGGGCCAATTTCTAGTTTATATCTAACATAAAATTATTTAAGAGTTTATGGAAAAATAAGAGTGGCAGGAGTTCTATGTTATTTGTAAGAAATGATGGACCTAAATGAAAAAAAGAGAGAAATTTGGGAGGGAAAAAAGGGCCGGTGATTGAGGAGTTCTCGGTGCCGGGAAAAACACGTGACTTTATCAGGTGGTCACGTGCTGTATCAACTTAGTACTGCTTAATTTGTTTTGTCGTTTTGCTGTTCTCATGCAACTCATGAACCTTATTTTTTATTTTATTTTTCTAAGAAGTGTGTCATTTTGATATGAATATAGATGTTTTTAAAAAGTAATATATTAATTCGATTGATTGATTTTTCATGAATGTTATGTATTGCTTGCTTTGATTTTTAAAGTATCAATTAATTTTTTCATAAATAGAGGTAATTTCTCATAATGCTGTTTAAAAAAAAATGGTTAAATCATGTTTATTAATTAGATGGCAACAAATAGTACTTTGGAATGATCATAATTCATATAAACAGAAATTACTAATTAGAAGGGGCAGAGTTTTGCTAGCGATATGTTCCAACGTTGAGGAGTGATGGTGTCGTTACTCTGAGTTATCCTCATCCCGAATCAGTGTTTGCCGAACCATCCCGTTCTTGTCCCATCCTCTTCCTCATTAAATCTTTGGGCAAGGCTCCGCTTGATGATAAACTCCATCGGTATGTGCTGCATCAAACCAATAATATAATGTTGTTTTTCTTATCATTATACTTTATATATTCAAATCTTATTTCAAAATACTTACCATAATATTCTTAAAAAATGTTCAATTTGAATTTTATATTAAAAAAATGCTCAATATGCTTTATGAATATATTATATGTTTATTATATTTTTTTACAACATATTATTTTTTTATTTTTTACTATTTTTATGTTTTTTTAATCAATACTGATGTGCCTGACTTGCATCCATTTGAGTGTTCACCTAGATTTGTGCTGCTCCTTATAATAATAATAATAATAATAATAATGTATTCTAAATCATATATTGTTGAATCTGCACCAAACATTTTTAAAATAAATAAATAAATGATAATGTCAAAATTTAGAAACAAAAAATATTTTTATTTTACATGATTCCAAATTAGAAAAATTGACATTAAAATTTTATATAACAAAATCATCAATTTAAATATTTTCTTCTGTTCTGAAACTCTTGTGTTCACTAAGTGACTTATTCTGAAAAAAAAAACTTTTAAAATTCTTTACAACTTTAACTTAAAATAACAATTTTTCCCTTTTCTTTTATATTAGACATTATTCTATGGAAAAGTTGGTGATTTATATATTATATGAGAAAGATTATGGTTTGATTTCTACTAAAAGAAAGTAATGGTCCACAATCTTAAAAATAATTATATAAACAAATTAACAACACTATATTGCACCCAATCAATCATGCTTGTTACAAGAACTTTCTATTAAGAAATTAAAAGTAGAATTTAGTATGATGATCATTTGAGTTAGATGTTTCCTAAGTTAAACTAGTACTAGTTGGAGTTAGAATGATAATTTTTTGGAGGCTAGAATGTCAAAAAGATAAAGATAGTTGAGAATGATCCATGGATTATATTAATAAAGGCTAATAGTTGTTTAATTAAACAATGACAATCAAATCTTGTCTTTTAAAATTAATATGGATATGATCCACTTGGCTATAGTCAATCCAAGAACAAAGTTTCTTTGGTGAGTAGTGGCTTGTGATAAGACTTGCAAAAGTAACTTTTATCTTTGCTTTAAACTATCTAAATCATTAGTTAGATATATTTTTCTTTTCTTTTCTTTTTTCAAATATTAGAGAATCCATATCATAAGAGTGACAAAGTTTTACGCTGGTTGTCAACCTACCGCAACCCTCATCCCGGGCTTGGAACCGGCTATGCTCACATAGTGGGCGTTAAAAGGAACCAACCAGTTAGCATTTAAGGATAAAATATGGGAAAAAGGAGGCACAAATGTGAAAGATGATGCAAACACCTTATGGAAGGAGATGTCGAATCGTATTGAGAAAATAGGAAGTGAGCTCCTAGGGGTCTCTAAGGGACTGGGACCTCGACCACAGGAATCATGGTAGTGGAATGAAGAGGTTCAAAAGGCTGTTAAAGAGAAAAGATATTGGTATAAGAAATTACTCACAGCTGAGGATAGAGAAGTCTTTGAAAAATATAAAAAGGCAAAAAAAGGAGGCCAAGAAAGCGGTTAGCGAGGCCCGAGATAAATCCCTAGCTAATTTATACCAAAAGTTAGGGACACGAGAAGGGGAAAAGGAAGTATACAAGATAACAAGGCTAAGAGATAAAAAAGGGAAAGACTTGAACCAAATCAAGTGCATTAAGGATGAGTCTCAACAGGTCTTGACAGGAGATAAGGAAATCAAGGAGAGATGGAGAACTACTTTGATCACTTGTTCAATGCAAGTCATGAGGATAACTTTATGGATTTTTATGCATTAACGATAGAAAGGAACTTTAGCTATACACGTAAGATCAGGCCTAGCGAAGTCAATGAGGCACTGGGAAAAATGAAGGCTGGAAAAGCTTGTGGCCCAGATGGTGTCCCGATTGAAGTTTGGAAGTGCTTTGGAGAAGTAGGGGTAGAGTGGTTAACCAAACTCTTCAACTCTATCCTAAAAGGAGGAAAGATGCCAGACGACTGAAGAAATAGCATTTTGGTTCCTATTTATAAGAATAAGGGAGGTATTCAAAATTGTACCAACTACCGTGGTATTAAGTTAATGAGTCATACGATGAAACTCTGGGAGAGGGTAATAGAGCATCGACTCAGGTATATCACGAAGGTGTCAGAGAACCAATTTGGTTTTATGCCAAGTAGATCCACAACAGGAGCCATTTTCTTATTAAGAAACTTGATGGAGATCTACAGAGAAAAGAAGAAGGATCTCCATATGGTTTTTATTGACCTAGAGAAAGCATATGATAGGGTACCAAGACAAGTCCTTTGGTCGGTATTGGAGAGGAAAAACTTTCATGTAAAATATATAAATATTATTAATGATATGTATGAGGGAGCGGTTACAAGTGTGAGAACAATAGGAGGCGATACGGAGGAGTTTCCTATAACAGTGGGTCTACATCAGGGATCGGCCTTGAGCTCATACTTGTTTACCCTAGTAATGGATGAATTAACTAGTTATATCCAAGATGACATCCCATGATGTATGTTGTTTGCGGATGATGTTGTCCTAGTGGATGAGACTAGAGATGGAGGAAATCAAAAGCTAGAATTATGGAGAAACACTTTAGAAAGTAAAGGCTTTAGGTTAAGTAGAAGTAAGACAGAATATATGCACTGTAATTTTAGTCTAAGTATGAGAGATGAAGGAGAAGTGAAACTAAGGGGGTGGTAGTGCCTAAGGTTAACCATTTTAGGTATTTAGGTTCCATTTTCCAGGATGATGGGATGATAGATGAAGATGTAACCCATAGAATCAAAGCTGGATGGTTGAAATGGAGAAGTGCTACGGGAGTGTTATGTGATAAAAAGATGCCTAACAAAATAAAGGAAAAATTTTATAGGACGACAGTTAGCCCGGCTGTGCTATACGGGAACGAGTGTTGGGCAACTAAAGTTCAACATATGAATAAGATGAATGTGGCCGAAATGAGGATGTTAAGATGGATAAGTGGTCATACAAGTTGGACAAGGTTAGAGATGAACACATCCGACAGAAGGTGCATGTTACACCAATTGAAGATAAAATACGAGAAAGGCGTTTAAGATGGTTTGGACAAGTACGCTGGAGACCCCCAGGTGCTCTAGTTCAAAAATGTGATAGTTTAGTTATAAAAGGTAAGAAGAGGGGTAGAGGTAGGCCTAGGATTATGTGGAGAGAGGTGGTGTCTAAGGACCTACGTATGTTAGATATTGAGCCGGATCTTGCTTTTGACAGAGCGACATGGAGACAAAGAATTCATATAGCCGACCCCGCCTAGTATAGGATTACCGATAAGTCGGCTAAAAGGTTTTCCTTCATTAGCTTAGCTTTGTTTGTAGGGATACTGTTCTGCTTCTAACATCCTAATCTCTCATAGAAATTATCTGTTGTTATTATCATTTATTTATGTATTTTATTTTTCATTTTATTTTATTTTATTTCAGTTTATTTCATTTCATTTTATTTTATTTTTATTTCATATTTGAGAGCGACATGAAAACAGAGAATCCATATAGCAGACCCCATCGAGTATGGGATTAAGGCTTAGTTGTTGTTGTTTTCTTTTTTCAAATCTCTAAAAGAGCTAGCTATTCACTACTCAATAACTTTCTTCTTATTCCAAAATATCACTGTTTGGGCTATTTCTCATGAAAAATTAAGAACATTAATATATAGCTAATAATAAAATAGGAGAGTTTCAACCATATTATAATTTTTGTTCAACTCTTTTCGAAAGCTCTTATTAAAATAGTTAAACATGCCTATAAAAAATATATGTACTTGACAAACTTATTTTCATCCTCTTTTTCATCCGTGATCACTTGCTAAAAATGCACACTCTAAATGTCCCTTTTCTTATAGTAACTTGTTTATATATACATATATATAAATTGATATATTTGATCATATAGTTGTTAGTGCAAATAACACTTAAGTTGACATTATTTGACAACTTATTGGCATAAACAAATGGAGATGTTACAAGCTCGCACGAGACAAGATGGCAGGCAGAAGTTTGCTCAGCAGTGAAGACCGTTGCAAGTATGGATGTGACACAAATTGCAACCAAGTTTCCTGGAGACATGATAACATAGCTGAAGATGATGTGGGTCTGGTGACAAGGCATGAGGTCCGTAACTAATGACGTGGCTTATGACTACAAAGGCTCAGTTGACCTGGTCAAAGTCTATTGGAATTATACATGAGGAGGAATATCTCTGGAGAACTTCTAGAAGATCTCACTGGAGCTATATCAGGACAGTAAGTTGAATATGGCAAGGCACTATCTTTGGGAGGTGACTAAATATACAAGTGGAGGAGCTACCATTAGAAGGTCCACATGTTTAGCAAGCGCACATGTTTGGAAGGCGCTATATCTTGAGGAACAAATCTATTGAAGACCAACTTGAAGGTGGTTACACTAATTATGGCAACACGGATCCAAGTGGAGCTGAAGACATCATGAGGAATATATTTAGAAGGTGTCTAAACATATCACTGCCCAGATTTGGTAAGGAGCTGATTTGGAAACATGAAGATTTACATTATTCTATGAAGGCCATATTTTGGCGGGAGGCCAAATATGGTATGAAGATAGATTCAGTGAGGATATGTTGAAGACCAAACTTTTTTTTTTTTTGAATAAGTGGATAAACCATATTTTATTTAAATTAGATAAGATAGTTCATTACATTGCTTGGCTAGAAAGACATAAAATACATAGTATATCATCCCATTCTTTCTACCAGCAGCCCATCCACCCTTTTCTTATGCTAGGGTTGGGTCTTCCCCCCTGGGATCTCCTCCATCATCATCCCTTTTTGGCGTAGAAGATGAGAATTCCAGACTGCGCTTGATAAGGTTCGTTGCCGCCTCCAACTTTGTTCTTTTCGCCATCGGAGCTGGATTCAACCAAGATATGATGAGGAAAGTAATATCACGAATAATTCGTAAGAAAACACGTTGTTTGTTCTGAAAACATCGTCTATTTCTTTCCCCCCATATACTCCAGGTGATTGCCAATACAATGATGTCTCATCCTTCTCACAAGGCATTGTCCACCCTCGAGGAGGTGTCCCTAGTACCCCATAGTGTCTGGATATCAGTCTCCCTATCGCGTGAGCCAAACAAGGTCCCAAAATGAAACCAGATTTGTCTCGCGAGGGGGCAAGAGATGATGATATGATGTACCGATTTATCCTCCATCTCGCACAGGTAGCATTTGGTACGGTCTCCTCTCCACTTTCTCTTTTGTAAATTATCGAGGGTAAGAATTTTGTTCTCCCTTGCCAGCTATGAAAATAGTTTTGCCTTGAGTGGGCATGGTTGCTTCCAAAAATCCTTTCTCAGGTCGCTTCTTATGCCTCCATCAATTATGAAGCGGTATAGGGATTTGACCATGAATATTTTGTTAGCCGTCAGGCGCCATTCCCTCGCGTCACCCGCTTCGGAGATTGCAATTGAGTCAATAAGTGCTTGGTTGAGTAGGAGAAGTCCCTCCGCCTCCCTTGCCGATATGGGTCCTGGTTTGAGAATCAGGAGTCCCCTTTGGAGCCTGGCTCTCGCTCCTTTAACGGTCAGGAACTTTGTTAGGATTAGCTCTTGTAAGCCTGGGAAGGTGTTTTCCAATGAGTTCCCTGCCCACCAGTTGTCCTTCCAGAGATTGGTGTCCCTACCAGCCCCCAGGACGACTCGGGTGTTTATCACTAAAGGGGGCTTTCTCGACGAGTCCTTTCCAGAAGGTTGATGCTCTCTCCGAGGCCGGTCTATGAGGGTCAATATGTCCTCTCCTTGCGTATGCCTCTTGAAATATCTTCTGGCAAATGCCCGCGCGTCTAGTGAGTATTCTCCACCACCATTTTACTAGCATGGCTCCATTGAAAACTCGAAGGTTTAGGATCCCCCATCCCCCGTTTTCTTTAGGTCTATAAACTCTTCCCCAGTTTATAAGGTGGTAGCAATGCTTCACCTTGTCCACACCCCTCCATAGGAAGTTTTTCATGATGCTGTTAATCTTCTTGATGACCCATTCAGGGAGGCGAAAGGCTGCCATCCAATGGGTTGGGATGCTTGATATGACTGAATTTAGCATTGTGAGTCTTCCCCCTAGAGATAGTAATTTCCCTTTCCATGATGCCAGTCGACCTCTGATTTTTTCAATTAGCATTCTCCAATCCTCTTTCTTTGGGCGACCTCTTGATAGCTGGATCCCTAGATATTTTATGGGGAGGCTGGCGGCTGTGCAATTTAGCACTTGTGCAAAGTCTTCTATGTTATAGTCTACCGTTTTGACCGGGATGATGACACTTTTAGTGTAATTAATTCTTAATCCCGAAAAACCTTCGAATAGGTGAGAATTATTTTCAAGATGCGGGCATCTGTTGCTCCCCCAGTACAGAAGATCAAGATGTCGTCCGCATATTGCAAAGTTGAGATAGCGTCATCTCTGTTCGGCCCAATGGGAATACCTATGAAGATATTGGTATGGATGGCGTTCGAAGTGCAAGGGAGAGAGCGGGTCCCCCTGCCGCAGTCCCCTTTTGCTTCTAACGTATCCCGTTGGCGTGTCGTTGATAAGGAATGTTGCCTTGGAGGAATTGAGCAGACATTCGATCCATCCCAGCCATCTTGGGCCAAACCCCCTCGCTCGAAGGACATCTAGTAGGTATCCCCAGTCCACCGAGTCAAATGCCTTTTCCAGGTCAATTTTGATCAGGGTTCCATTTGTGTTGCCTGCCCTCATTTTACGTATCAGCTCTTCCGCTGAAATAATGTTATCATGGATCATTCTATCTTATACAAACGCCATTTGGGTCTCTTCCACCAGGTCTCCCAGAATCCCTTTTAATCTGTTTGCCAAGACTTTGGAGATAATTTTAACTGAGCAGTTAATTAGGCTGATTGGCCTGTAGTCCTTTATATTATCAGGTGCCTCATTTTTGGGGATAAGCAAGATGTGCGCCCAGTTTAGTCATTCCATGTTAGCTGTTAGTTGGTAAAAGTCTACGAACAGCTTGAGCAAGTCATCCTTAATAACATTCCATCCCTGCTGGTATAAGGTCATCGGAAAGCCATCCGGGCTCGGCGCTTTGTCAGCTCCTAGCTCATTAATTGCTCTTCTGATTTCCTCTACTCTGAAGGGTTCCTCAAGATGATCGAGTTCCACTCTCTATTTGCGAATGAATAGTCGGTCCCATGAGGTCTTGTACCTCACCTCCCTCTCACGGCCAAAGAGGTTTGTGAAGTGCCTTGAGATAATTTATGAGATTTGTCTAGACTCAGAAACTGTTGATCCTTCGTGCTGGAGTTGTGTTATATATCCAGTTTATATTCCTTCTTTGGTTGGCCACTGCGTGAAAAAACTTTGTGTTCTGATCCCTCTGTTGTAGCCAGTTGATTTGAGATCGTTGTCTCCAGTGTGCTTCTTCTTCCGAGATGATCCTCTCGTATTCCCTCTTATGTGATACTTCTTCATCCATTTCTTCCCGTAAGAGAGCCCTTGTTTCCTTGTGGGTGTCAAGTATGTTGATTGCATTGAGAAGTTCCCATTTTTTTTTTCCATTCTTTGATTGAGGCTTTCTTTCTTCCAGTTGCATAATTTTTGCTTCAAGAATTTCAATCTCTTGGCCAGTTGAAATGCTCCATCTCCCATTGCTCTTGCCATATTTCCTTGACCATGTCCCAAAAACCCTGCTCCTTCACCCATTCTCTGTTGAATCGGAACAGGGTGCTGTGGGGAGAGTGAATCCCGCAGTCCAGGCATATCTGGACGTGATCGAATCCCACCCGTGGAAGGGCAGTCTGCCATATTCGGGGGAATTCTTGTACTCATTCCGTGGAGATCAGGAATCTATCTAACCGGGCGAATGCCGGGGATATCCTGCCGTTTGTCCACGTATATTTCCTCCCGAGAAGAGGGAGGTCTATGAGATGAAGATCTTGTATCATCAGCTCGAATTCCTCCCTCTCCCGTGTCCCATGGGAATCGGTGTTGGCATCCTCGCGACTTCGAGTTGTATTGAAGTCCCCACACAGAAGCCATGCTCCGTTCCATCTCCCTCTGATTGTTCTTAGCTCATTCCAGCACTCCAGCTTTTGTGCTGGATTGCACGGGGCATACACTGTTGTTATCATTCTGGGTATATCCCCATTTATTTTGTCCTTTAATATAACAGATAACGCATACTGGTCACGGGATGTGCTTTGTAGGCCAAATTGGTTACTATTCCATCCAATGCAACATCCCCCCCGTGTCTCCACTGCCAGGAGCTCCTCCCATTTATCAAAATAACTTCCCCCTATGGTGCGCCAGCATGCGTTACTAATATTGTCCAATTTGGTCTCCTATATGCAAAAGACTTCCGTCTTGTGGAGGTGAAGCGAGTCTCTGATAAGATACAGCTTCTTTTCCTTTCCCAGTCCCCTTACATTCCAAGAGATGATCTTCATCAACAAACTTGTCTAGCCCAATCCCTTGTATGTCTATGGTCAAGAAAACCTTAATTGGTTTTGTGACCCTCCCTGCCCCTTTCCGCTTCCGTCGTGCGGATATGCTGGATGCATGAGTTCTTCTCGGCCCCTGAGGATCCTAAGTCAACCCCGAATTGCAAGGCATGATCCGCCAGTATTTCCCTGTTTGGCCAATCACAAAAGATTAAAGGGATAGGAATTTGGGGGTGATTTTACCTTTTGTCATCGTCGGCTCTCGCTCGATCGCCCTCTTTTTGGTGGAGGTGGATGGGGCGATGAAACCTTCCTTCACGAGCCTCTCGAAGATTGGTTTGCAGGCCCTCTCGTTGCGCCTGGTTGCTTCTTTGTGGTGTCCCGGTTCGTCTATGTTCTGTGTGTGTTTTATCTTCTTTACTTCAGTTGAGTGATCCATTCGGGCTTGATCTTCTGTGGGTTCATTTCTCAAGTGTGCCGCTCCTGCCACCATGTCTTCGCAGGCTGAGTCAGCCATATAGTTCCATGATCCATGAATAATAAATCTCCATGTGTGTTTGGAGAAATCCATATCTGGGACTAGACCCGGGGTAGGTGGTATCTGTCCCCTTAAATTGCTTGGGTTGGGAAGATGCTTTCCCTGGGGGCCCGGGTGAAGTAGGGCTATTACTTTGTTTGGCTCGACTTCTTGGAGATCCGACTTATCCATGTTTATGTCCTCAGACCCATTTGGAGCTATGGGTCCATGCTCCTCCACTTCTAGGATTGTTGGCGTGGCTTCTGATTTCTCCTCTCCTTGTTTGTTTACATCCCATTCCACATGTTCTCCATTTCTAGCTCGATCTCCCTCTCCAATTCATTACTTAGTTCATCTTCATCTTCCTCATTTTCCTCCATTCCAGGGACTGAATAAGGTGTAATTGTGTTAACCTTTTCATTAATGGTCACATTACAATTTCTTAATTCATCATTAATACTTTTTTCAACATGTTGATTGATTTTTCCACCTTGCCATTTGTCCTTATCCTGACCATCCATATCAACCTCTCTATAGATTGATTGTTGAGACATTAGCTTTCGTGTTCCAATTGAACTACCCATGCTTTCTTTTCCTTTATCTTTGACTTTTCCACTATGGCCACTTTCCACACGTTTTTCCACCAATCTAGAAATGGTTTGTTGTGCCTGCGCCATGTGGCTTTTGCTTGGCAATTTGTGGCTTTTTGCACATGGTTCAGCGTGGGTTCTCATTCGAGGAATGGTGTTCACATCCGAGGAAGGTCTCTCCCTTGTTGTTGCCAAGTGTTGCGTCCCTGGGCAGGTGGGATCCATATCTTGTTTTGTTTGTTGGGCATCAAGGTTCTCCACGTGGATCGCCTCTTCGTCGTTGATTTCTGGGTGCGGAAGAGTGGCACTTGCTTGCAAATCGTTGAGTGATCCTTGTATGGAAACCTGCCCGGCGCCGCTGCTGGAAGCGTGAAAAGAAGCTCTGTTGTACTTCTCTGGCGCTGTGACTCTATCCCGGTCTTTGCCTATCGGTCCGAGTGGGGTTTTCCCAATTGTTGGCCGATCCCCACCCTCAACTTTGCCTGCTCCGCCCAGCGCCGCCGCCTTCTCCTGTGGTAGGTCCCATGGAAGAGAAGGTTCCCCTCTTTCCACGCCTATCGTCACCGAGAATTTGTTTGTGAGCACATGATAGCCAATGGTAGTCGGTAGTTTCTTTCCCCGACGAACTCTTACTGCCGCCCTGCAGTGGCCGGCGTAGAAAGTTCCACCACTTGGCAGGTATACCAGATCTCCTACTGGTTTTAATAGCCTTGTGACCATGTCCCTGCTCTGGCAAAAGATTGGTAATCCTTTTGCATTGATCCATCTGAGCTCCCCCTCAGCTTTTCCGGTCGCATTTGTCTTCGCTAGACAGGGCTCACATTGGACAGTGAAGTTTGAGAATGAGATCTCTCCCAGCCTCTGCAACTCCCTTGCTATTTCCACCAATGGACAGTGGATGAGGATCCGTCCATCTTCTTCTTCAAAGGGTTTTGCTGCCTAGGTGCTCTTCGACGACACTAGGGTTGCGAGCTCCTCCGCCACCTTCTTGTGGGGCTCCAGTCCGGCAAAGCCTTTGGTCATTGTCACGACCAAAAAGCTTCGGAGTCCTTGGATATCCTTCACCATATAGTCGTCGATAGATGCTGAAATACTATAGTCTTCGCCTGCAACCTGGGTTGTTTTCCTGCGAGGAGGCCCTCTTTCCTCCTAATTGCATCCCTGACCAGAGGGCTCGTCAGTGGTAGCAGCACCAGATCCTTTCTTATGTTTCCCTTTTTTTCATGAGGGCTCCCCATCTTTGATCTTAATTGTGCCCAGCTCCGAAGAGGGAACTGGGCATCTAGCGGCCCTATGTTCCAGCCTCTCACAACGCCGGCAGACCTCTTCCCGTCGACAGTCGACCATGTGGTGTCCCGGCTGTCGGCAGCGCCCACACACTTCAATCATCCCTCTTGAGGTCCGCTTTGTCGGCGGTGAACGGCGGAGGAGGTGTTGTTCCCCTAAGCTCAAGGTCAGTCTTGTGTCGTCCCTAGCAGGGGGAGATCTTCGCTTCCTCTTGCTGCGTGCTTCAATCCATGGCTTCTCCACCGGTCCCGGTTCTTCCACCCTTGCCGGCGAGGTCTCTCTTGGTGTCGTTGATCCTTCTGGGTTTCTTCGTGGGCTCTCTTTCAAACCAGAGGTGACCTCAGCGTACGTGAGGTCATCCTCAGTTGGTTGGAGAGACCAAACTTGAGTGAGTCAATAGCTAAGTTTGGAAACCTGTGATGTTGATGCGTCAGGAGACGCCACGCCGGGAGGCGACTTGATGAGTTCGTGGACGTGACGGAAAGGGGTCCAACCAGTTGTCGTGGTCATGATCAGAAGGATCAGACAGAGTCGACTCAGATAAAGCCGGGAGGGTTTAGGTCAGGAGTTCGTAGAGCAACGCAAAGCTGCAGCTTTAGTCAGTTCACTGGACTGGGCCACGTTGCAGGATCGGGTGCGACAGGATCTGCAACGGCTATTTTTGGAAGGAGTCCAAAGATGGTAACTATGGAGATTTCTGAGATACGGAGAGAGAGAGATGGCAGGCTCGTGGAGCGGCTATATAAAGGACCCAGCTCAGGGGTTCATGTGACACACAAGAGAGACCTAAGGGAGTTAGGTAGTGTGGGCTTTGAGCGATCTTGAGTGGGTGTTTATGTATGTGTGAGATGAGTGACAAGAGAGTTGTACTCATGTTTTCTCTTTTCTTTTAGTGGATCGTTATCTCCGGGCTTGGCCGGCCCCCAAACGTAGGCTAGGAGAGCCGAACTGGGTTACCAATCTTGTGTCTCCTTTCTCTTGATTGCAGTACTTCCTTGAGAGTGTGTGAAGTTGTGTGATCATAAGAGTTACAACGAGAGTGAGTTGCAATATTCATTACAACCAAACATACAACCACCCACGTCGGAACTACCAATAGTCATAAGTTGTCCTTTGTACACCTTAAAACTATCAGTGTATATTGTAGTTATACTCTCAAGTTTCTTATTTTGATTGTTGAAATTTATAAATGGTTGGCAATTGTTAGTGACATTTTTTTAGGGATATACCTATTAAAAAACCCTTTTTTCATGTTATGTAAAACTCTACATTAAAAAAACCCATTTTGAAACGTAATCGAATTAAGATGTTTTATGATAAATAACGCGTTTACACGAAAACAATTCACGATATCGACTTCTTAACACTATATATCTTGGTTTGATGCAGCTTACGCGTCGAAGAAGTCGAAAATACTCGCAATGGACTCCATTGTGAAAAGGAGCCTAGTGTTCACGCGAGAGGAGGCCCCCCACCATTCCCTAGGAAACAAGTTTGAGGATATCAAAGGTTCTCAGGGCGAACTTGGAGACACCCAGGGATGAAGGCATGAAAGGTTGAAGCTGTCAGGGTTGACGACAGTTACCACCGATGGGCTCATTTGACCAATATAAATTAAACCTTGGCATGGCCATGTGTAACCCCTTGGGGAAATCTATCTAAATAATAGAGTGTAGTTTATCTATCTTTTTTTAAAAAAAGAAAACCCATTTTAGGGGTTTTCCTTATGTAAAACCCTTTTAGATGTAAAGTTTTACATAATATATTTCTGCATGTCTTCTTCAACTCATTAATATATACTAAATGGTTGATCAACATTTCAAAAAAACAATTCAAGTGAAGATCATGACATTCTTATAATGGGCAAACCAAAAGGAGGAATCTAAGAGACAGAAACTAGTGCATGCCCCAATTAACCCTAATATATATCTAGCTAGTCCCACTCATTGACAAAATAATAAGGAAAAACTAAAGCATGGTCAAGCATCTCTATCTCCAAGGGGAACATTCTTATGAGATCACTCATGAGGACCAAAACTCCTTTAATCCTTTCCAGTGAGCATGCATATATGCACTGCTCTTATCATTTAGTTGGTCCCCTTGTTCTCTTTTCCTCTTGCCTACAAACTGCTTGTCTAGAGCTTTTTGTGTTGTTATATATGGACACCTCAAGTTGGCAAACAATGGAGTAACAGAGCCATGGATTTGATTGCTCCCTCTTCTTGTGGCAATGGCAGAGATCTTTTCAGACTCCATTGCCATGCTTTTAGCTGTGCATGAATAATGCCTTTTGGTACAAAGTTATGGAAACTAAAGTGGGGACTAGTGTGTTTCTCTTTCTCCTTTCAGCTAGCTTTTTGGTTTGCCTTTGACGTTGCTTGTAACTGAATGAAGCTCATGATCTTTGTTCTCAAAAAAACCAATATATATACCTTGATGACTAAAAAGTAAGAAATTGTGATTTAGATTTCTAAAAATTAGAATATAAAAAATTAAGAAAACCATGATTGATGTTGTTCAACAATTAAAAAAATTAAATATCTCAACCTGTCACCTATCCATTTTTTCATTGGTTGAGTCATGTATAGGTAAATATTTATGAGTAATGAAAAATGTTACCCATACTTGATAAACATTTATAGATATGAGGGCCCCTCTAGGTAAGGGTACTCCTCAAATTGTTGGAAGAGCTTTTCAATAACTGAGCTCTTTCATGTAAAAAATATATTTGGGAATTAATTTATAGAAGAAACTTACAATGGAGGAGGTCCAACAAGACCCATTAGGGAGGGACTTCGAAGATACTCAAGCGGACTAGAGGGTGTTGATTCCCAGGTACTCTGTTTACTCCAGGACAGAAGGAAACATGTGTTTATGGGTAGAAACCCTTAAATGTATCGGCCCTAGCAAATGAACCATCTATGTAATCGTCACTTATCATATACAAAGGACCGTAGTTTATCCACTTTTATCCAAAAAAAATAAAATAAATTGTGAGTTCAAAGTCCACAAGAACAAAGCTTTTAGAGAAAAGCTTGAAATTAGAAACTCTTTTCAAAAGCTAGCTCAGAAAGATATTTACAAACACAAATTAAAGCATATATATTGAACTTAATTATATCAACTCCCAACAACAACAAGAAAAGAAATGTCAAAAGAAAAAATGCAAATGAAAGAAGACAGACATACAAATGATCAATTAAAGAGCCAAATGAAAACTGATAAAACTACAAACTTAGATACTTCAAACCAATATTACCGTAAAACTTATAAGAAAACCTTTAGGTAATTAAACTACTAGTTACATCTTACAAACTATATAATATTTATATTTAGAAGCCAAAATTGTGTTGAAACTGACAGAGTTTCCAGTATGAACGTTGTGAGATCTTCTAATTAAGGCTGCTGATCATCTAATGGTATATGGCGGTTGTTGATTGGAGGCCTACTTCGTGCTCTTTTTTGATAGTCCTTGTTCATCATGTTCAAGATCTCTCTAGTAGCTCTCAAGAGTACTTTATCAGTGTTCATTGTTTCAAATGGATCAAGGGGAGCTTTGGGTACTGGAGTTTCATTGCAATGATCAGTTGTAGAGGTCTTTGAGAATACTTGAGAAGAGAGTTGTGTTTCAGTGGCCTCCACTCGCTTCAATATTGAGCTCCCTCTACCATATTTATACTGATACAAAGAAATCAAGTAGAAATATATATAAAGATTGTAAGTTTCTAAAGCTAAGTATATGTCAAGCAAAATGAGTATATATCCTCTTCTCTATAATATTCATGCTTGAAGTTTTGAAGTGCAGTGAAGAGAGAGAGATAGAGACCTTTGCAATTGTGTTTGAAGTGGTTGAACCAAATAAATTCTCTGAAGAACTCTTGCAGGCCTTTCCTGCATCCACAAGGACAAGTATTCAAATGGTAAAGAGAATCCATATCCTTCCTTTTTCCATACATTATCATACACTCTAATTAAAAGTTTGCATCTTGCATTGCCACTAAAAGGAATTCAAGCTATATATACTTCATATATATATATAAACAAAATTTGTACTCTACCATTAATTAACTGCAAAAAGCTCATGAGAGGTTGTACAATGAGAGATCCACTTTAAACATCAAGTGATATATAGAAATACAGTACTGCTTATACTAGTTGTTCTTAGGGGGATGAGTTTTTGGTGCATGGTAATCAGAATTCAAAGGTATAAGACCTACAACCAATTTGACACTTGATGGAAGTCCTCTATCATCACTCAACTCACACTTTATATTCAACTTCCCCTTCACTCCATGATCACATGACTTTTCAACACTAGGGTTTGCACCTTTGTTCATTGTGCCTTGATCACTACCTTCCACCATTATTTCCTTCTGTGCACCAAGCTTCCTCCCTCCAAATATTCCCATCCTCTTCACCATCTCCTGTTAATATTCAAAGGTTCAAGGAGTAGTACTATTTAACTAAGATATTCAAGTTTGAGAAACAAGACTGACCTCATTGCTAGCTTGTATTCCTTGGCCTTGAGCAAGTAAAGAGAAAAAAACCACAAGCAGTACTAGGCTAGTAAGCCTCAAGCACACCATGACTTTCATTTCTAGTGCAACAACAACAGCAAAAAGGGAAGAAGATGAGTGGAGGAGTAGTTAGGGTTTTATAATGGAGGAGAGAACCCAATTCCAAGCTAGCTATAACAAGTCAAGGCTAAGATTCCAACAACACTGTTAATATATAAATTTAATTAGTTTTGTTGTGAAGGAGTGTAAAACTTTTGTACTTGGTTATGTTATGAGCTTAATTGTCTGAAGCCATGCATGCTACGAGGAACAGCACACCAAGCTTATATATATTAAACTAAACCCTATTCCCCATGCATGAGAAGCATATCTTAATGGCTTTGCTTTCTTTTTACTGTTGATTTTCTGGTGTGAAGCCAAGAGGCTGCAAGCTCTTGGCTCTCTTTCCTATACTAGTGGAGGTGGAGGGTACCCTTGGCTAGCCTGCCCCATCTTCTTCAAAGTGCGAGGACTTACATGCATGCTTGAACACATGATCAATTGCTAGGTTTGATTCTTTCATTGACCATAGTTTGATCGGTTTGACCATGCAACATGCAGCTGTTTTTTCTTTTTCTCTTATTTTTATCAAACCAATGTAAACTTATATTTTATTCATCATTTGTTAGTAGGGATCCAACTGAAGTGAAGCCTCTTTTTATTTATTTATCATTCTCATAAATTACGTTTACATGACTAATAACATCCTAGTATTAAGGTCCCTTGTTAAAGCATGGGATTCTCCTGAAAAACCCAGGATCGAATCTCTACTCTTACAAGATAAGAGTCAGGTTGGTGATGTTCTCATGTGGATTAACATATGATCGAGCTGTCACATAGGTAATGTTTCCCTGTTAACTAATACAAAATCGAGTTGCCCCGCATGTACACATCCTTGACTTCCCATGTGTCGCCTTTGTCAAAATAAAAATAAAAAAGAAGAAAAAATTACGTTACATGCTTGAAAGTTTATTGCAGTATCAAAACTTTCTTTAAAGATTAGTTATGGAAACTTTCATGAAAGTTTGAAATACTTATCTTTTCTCTAAAAAATGTATGGAAATTTTACATGAGATGAGAGGCCTCCAACACACATGCAGATCAGATGGTGTATTTTTGGACAAGTGTGAACTAAGATACTATGAAAATGGTTAGTGTTGTTTTCAATGGTACTTTTATTCCAATTTAAAGTTGTCCTCCCAATGTTGGCATGAGGATGAGAAACATGGGCAGGTGACTACAGGGACCATGGAATCACTAATAATTATTATAACCTTAGGAATAAAAGTAGTGTTTGAGTCTTTTACATATATACCCCGTCTATAAAATATATTTTCTACATATATAGTAACCTTTATAAATTAAGTTTCTATTTGCATGCTTATACGCTAGCTCAAGAGTTACATATTCATATATTCATATATATATATATATATATATATATCGATATATACACTTTATATTAAAAAATAAAACTCTTCTAATATTATAGTAAGGAGAAAGTAAGCCGAAAGAAAGTATATATGCTCATACTTACCTTAAATTAAAAAATTCTATAAAATTAAAACTCAATTTTTTGTCATCTTAAGATTTTGAAGGTTTTTAAAATAATAAAATAATATTGATATTAATATTAAAAGATGGCTATATAACTCTTGACATTTTTTATGGTATTCGATGGTGTGAATAAAAACTCTTTGGATATATATTAGAGGGGTATATATGTAAAATGGCCGTATTGTTAATAAAAGTATAATTAAGGTAAATCTAATCAATTAATCAAGTTGGGACTTAGGGTTTGGGAAGGCTTAGAACACGAGGGCGTGCCACCCAACTCTTAACCTATGGGTGACTCTTTGAGAATCGTGTCAAATTGTTCACAAAGTCGGTTCAATGTCATTAAAGTTGCTAACTAAGAAATTTTATTAAGTTATCAAGTTATTAATCCATTAATTATTATTAACATCTACTTAGTTGGATTGTAATAGTTAGTATATGGTTGTGTGAAATTTGTTTCGCTAGTTGTTGAAGAGTATTTTAATCATTTTATAGTTGGTCTAATTAACATAATTAAATATTTTTAAAATTGATTCCAATGTAGTATATGAATTAGTGTTTGTTTGGTTTTGATGGAGTAGCTTCTCATTTTTAAATTATATATTTTTGCCTTTTCAATTTAAATGTCTTTATTTAGAAAGCGGAAAGAGAGTGAACAAAGAGGTCACTTTCTCTTCTCCATTTAATTAAGGGATAATTATTTTGTTGTAAATTAATTGTCCAAAGGTTGCCATAATGACCTTGTGTAAATTGTCCAAAGGTACTCCCCTTTGATTGCTCCCCTTGTCTTTGGGAGAGCAATTGAGGCACTGCTTCCCTGAGCTATCTTTGCCAAAGAATAAGGATTGTAATTTCTCTTTTTACCTTTTTTGTGATTAATTTGTTTTGATTTTGTCATGATTTTGTTCTAATTTTTTCCCCATTCCTTATTTGCTTCTCTTTTATTCTAATTTGTTTCCATTCCATTGAGTATCTACCTAAATCAAGTCTCATGTTGTTAATTTAGGAGTTGTTTGTTGCTCGAATAAAGGATTAAAATCATTTTTGGTCCCTGTACTTTTACCCAATTTTCATTTTCATCCTTATACTTTAAAAATCTTCAATATCGTCCATATACTTTGGAGTGATGATCCAATGAGACCGGTCTCACATGAGACCGGCAATCATAGCCACATATTTGCCTTGAGATATGTTTTGTGTTCAAGTTCGAGGCAAATCTATGGCTGTGATCGCCGGTCTCATGGGATCCTCACTCTATATTTTGGGTTTTTTTCAAAAATGTCTTTGGTGCTGATGTGACAGCAAGTGGTATACTAACTGAATAAGGTTAATTTTTTAGGCAAAAATGCATTTTTGGTCCTTGAATTATAGTATAATGTTCATTTTGGTCCCTGAATTATCAAAATGTTCATTACGGTCCCTGAATTTTCAGAGTTCTGGCAATTATGGTCCCTAAGGCTGACGTGACAGCCACCTGACATATGATCTGAATACGGATTTATTTTATTATGACGTGGCAGATGATGTGGCGTGCTGAGGTGGCACAAAAATCAAATTTTCTAATATGTTACTAAATTAATGCTGACGTGGTATGCTATGTCAGCATGCTGATGTGGCATGCCATATGGCAGAAAAAACATAAGAAAAAATTCAGAAAAATAGGAGGAATTTAAAAAAATATTTAAAAAATAAAAAAATAAATAAAAAGTATGTAAAAAATCAGAAAAATAGGAAATAATTAAAAAAATGAAAAAAATTTGAAAAAAATAGGAATTAAAATAAATATGAAAAAAATCAGAAAAAAGGAGAAAATATTTTTTTCTGATTTTTTTTCATATTTTTTAAAACATTTTCCTGATTTTTTCAGAGTTTTTTCATATCTTTTTAAATTTTTCCTGATTTGTTTCTGATTTTTCCTATTTTTCACTTTTTTTTTAATTTTTTCTTATTTTTTTTTTTTCTGATTTTTAGTTTTTTTCAATTTTTTTTTTTAAATTTAACCTTATTTTTTCATATATTTTTTTAAATTTTTTCTATTTTTTTCTATTTTTTTCTTTTTTCTTGCCACTTGGCATGCCATGTCAGCATGCCACATCATTATGCTGACAGGGCATACTGTGTCAACTGCCATATCAGCATTAATTTGGTAATTACATATTAGAAATTTTGATTTTTGTGCCACATCAGCACGCCATGTCATCTGCCACGTCATAATAAAACAAATCCGTATTCAAAGCATATGCCAGGTGGCTGCCAAGTCAGTCCTAGGGACTGTAATTGCCAAAACTTTGAAAATACAGGGACCGTAATGAACATTTTAATAATACAGGGACCAAAATGAACAATATATTATAATTTAGGACCAAAAATGCATTTTTGCCAATTTTTTATTCCAGGTGGCATGCCACGTCTGCATTTTAAAAATTAGTTTATTCGAAAATCTATTTTGTTATGCCATGTAAGCATGCCATGTCATCCTAACATTGCCACATAAGCCGATGTGTCAGAAATATTACCCACATGTGCTGCTACGTCAATATAGGGACGCACTCAAACAAAAACCCCAAAATATGGGATTGTATCCAAGATTTTTAAAATATAAAAATAAAAATAAATATTAGGTCAAAATACAAGAACCAAAATTGAGTTTAATCTCCAATAAAAAGAGATGAGAAAATAACAATCAACTTTTTCAATTCGGATGTCTTTTGTTAAAGCCAAGAAGAGAGTCAATGTGGAGGTCATCCTTTATGAAATTATTATTTTATATATTTATAATATATTAAACCAGTGATTTATAATAACTCATTACTTTATATAGCTATATTTGTATTAACATTTTTTTTAATCTATATATACTTAAATTTTACCCTTTACAATATTTTTATACTGATTCACATTTAATTTGATACTTTCAAAGTTTCTACCTATCTCCCAAATTTCACTGTGCCAACAATATGCCTCCTGCTGAATGTGATGCACCACACTAAAATAACCACGAATTATTCATCTGGTTGGTGAAACAGAGAAAAAAATTTAAGGTTCACTGCTTTATGTCCCCTTCGCACATGAAACTTCAATACTTGGGCACCTATGTTTAGACACTATATATCGAAAGGGTGTCAATCAGCACTCATTTAGAATTGGGTTGGGGGATCAATTTAACAGCCCATTTGGACCCACATTTGACTACAATGAGGATGACATTTATGGAACCCTAGAATTCTTGAGTAGACCAAAGGACCATTATTTAACGATTTGTCGAGTCCTGTGTATTAAACAATTTATTTAATAAGCAAAACTCCCCAATTTAAATCCCCACCTTCTTAATAAAAAGAACAATTAGATAAGTCACTTTAGTGAGTAGAAAACTCTCAAAATTGGAGTCCCCATTTATATATGGATGATGATGGGTTAAAGATGCTCGTTACCTAAGAATATACTGCTTGACGTACTTTGTCTAGGGGTTTATCCCTTATGTCCAAAAAAGAAAAAAAAAGAAAAAAAGAATTCTTGAGTAAGGGAGAAACCCAGTTATGTTTTTGTCGTTGTTTTTATTAATTAATTAATTTTATCTTTATTTTGCACCCATCTACATTTTGGCTGTGCTCATGTTTTGCCAATTAATAGTATGTTAGTAACCTAAACATACAAGGGACATGTTAAAATGTTTTTAATCTTTCATTGCATTTCATTTATAAATTATTTTTTATATTTTTTTATTATACTACTCATTGTTTCTAATAAAAAAAGAAAAAAAATATTACACCCAATTTTTAATTCATGTAGCATATCGCTATTGTTCAATTTATTCTTTTAATAAGTAAGAGTAAATCATTATCTATTAATCAACACATAGGAAATCATGGATTATAAAATCCATGTTTCTTGGTACCTTTAACGAAGTCAGTTTATTTATATATTTTTTATATTTGTAAAATATATATAAATAATTTTTTATTTTGATAGAAGCATTGTTCTCTCAACCTCTTTCTTCTTATACTATATATATTTTGCTGGTATGCTTATAGTATTCAGGATATTCGGGTTGGACTATTATTAGTCAGAGATTTGCGGAAGTCTAAGAATTGTGATGACATTGAGGTTAAACTGTATTTTAAATTTTTTTTTTTTTTTGAAAAACTCCTGATTTTCTATGTAATGCTCAGAGTTAAACTAGAGTGGGAAAGAGTTTGATTTAAACTAGGAGACTTTAGTGACTAGAGTTTCTCAATCTTTGTTACCATCAAACTCACTTAATTTTAAAATAGCATGACGAATATAGTTTAATCTTGACCGTTAGTAATATTAGAGATATTAAAAAATGGTTTTTTTATTTAAATGATTGTGTTAGAGATATTAGAGATATTAAAAGATAGTTTTTTATTTAGATGATTTGTATAGGTAAGAATTTTTAAATTCCCTAGATTAGAGTTAGTTTCAAATTTTAAATTATTGTTTCCCTTTGTAATCTATTTATACTCTTCTTAAATCAATGGAAAAGCTAAGCCATTATTTCCTCAATTCTATAATCTTATATGGTATCACGCCGTCGATCCCCCTTCCTCTGAAAAATCTGGCCACCACAAACCCTAACCCACAGTATTTTTCAGCCTTACCATGACAACCGACTAACCTTAGCTTCCCCTAGCCATTGAATCCCACATCGTCGCCCTGCTCAATTCCGGCAATCCGACCCAACCACTGCAACTCATCAATATTGCTCATCACAATATTGTCAAGCTCACCTCCACCAACTATTTGTCATGGAAGCTTCAGATGGAAGCCATTCTCGTCGACTATGATCTCTACAAATACATCAATGGTTCTCATCCATGTCCTCCATCTACCGTTCGCACCAACAACGTAGACACACCCAACTTGGATTATCTCTCATGGATTCGGCAAGACAAACTATTGTTTGGCGCCCTTGTTGGATCCATCTCCTTTCCCTTGATTCCGCTCATCCAACGTGTTACCACCTCCGGCGAAGCATGGTTCACTCTCGCCAATACCTATGCTAGCCCATCTCATGGACACATCAAACAAATCAAGGACCAAATCAAGCGCTCCGTCAAAGGTTCTCAGTTGATCTCAACATATATGCAATTTATCAAGTGTCGCTCAGATGAAATTGCCGCGCTTGGCAAACCGATGGATCATGAAGATCTTATCGAGAAGATTCTCGATGGTCTTGATGACGACTGCAAAGCTCTAGTTGATGCTATTGAGGGTCGCGACCCACCCATCTCTTTTGATGAGCTTCATGAGAAACTCATCAATCGGGAACTGTCCCTCAAACAGAGTCATTCAACCCTCCTCTTCACCGGTCACGACTAATGCTGCGTCTGGCCATCACAATGGAGGCTCATGGCCTCTCCCCTCTCGGCCTGCCTGGACGCCCAACTCGACATCTACCGGCTTCTCTCACCAATATATAGCCAGCCAAGGGTCTTCTCAGCGCCGTCCGCCTCGCCCATACCTCGGCAAGTGTTAGGGTTATCATGCTCAAGGCCACACCGTCGTGCAATGTCCTCTGTTTCAGTTAATCCCGGCCAACACTGGTTCCTTGTCTGCAACCCGATCTTCGGCTCCCACCTCTGGCCGCTCTAGATCTCCATCCCCTCCGTGGCAACCGAAGGCGCACATGGCTACTGCATCCGCTTCGGACACTTCCATGTGGCTTCTTGACTCCGGTGCCTCTCATCATGTCACTGCTGATTTGAACAATTTGTCACTTCACGCTCCGTATGACGGCCTAGACGACATTGTTATTGGTGATGGTTCTGGGTTACACATTTCTCACATTGGTTCTACTTCCTTACAAACTCCCTCCCATTCTTTTAAATTACATGATGTCTTATGTGTGCCCAATATGAAACGGAATTTGATTTCTATATCTCAGTTTTGTGAAACAAATCAAGCATATGTTGGATTCTTACACTTATTTTCATGTGAAGGATTTAATAACCGGGGCAACACTACTACAAGGATGAACTAGAGATGGTGTGTATGAATGGCCGGTGTCATCACCTCCTACCAGATCCAAACTTGCCTTTTCCATTATCAAAGCTTCTCTTACTGGTTGGCACAACCACTTAGGTCATCTATTAGAGTCTATCCTTCGATAGATTGTATCTACCTTTTCTTTAGCCCTTTCATCCTCTGTCTCAAGCCTTTTCATTTTCAAGACTGTTGGTGCGATGCAACCGCAAGTGTACGGGTCGTCACAAGTAATAAAGTAGACGTGAAAGTCGGGTTGTCGATCCACAGGGAGATGGAAGTACTAGTACCCATTATTCTTCTACTAATTAGTCGGTCTAGGGTGGTTGATTATACTAAATTCTAAACTAATCAAATTGAAATCATGAACAAAGGGATCGGGTTGCTCTTAAGGTCAAGCAATCATAAGAAGGGGATGCTCGGACAATTGAATCCCCCTTGGACTTCTAAAGAATGAATGCTATTCTCTATCTCGACACTTGGTTAATTCTTGGCCAAGGGTTCCTATCGTGCTTTCACTCCCTCATCCCGAGGTGAGTTACTAATCCTAGTGCCCTTACCGATTATGTTCTTGAACCTATTTCTTGGAAGGATTATGGGAATAATTTATTTAAAGGACTCGCTCTACTAATTAGTACCCGGGTTCCCGGTATACTCACAATCCCCTCTATTGGAGATGGTCTACACATGGGGAGGCGTTCGCTTCTTCCCCCATATGGACTACGAGAATCTCTCCGGGCTCTCGCAACGTATAGAGATTCACTCACATTAAAACATCCAATAGACTCAATGAATATAACCAAGCATTCAAGAATTGTCACGCCTCGACCCGAATTCCGGGACCTCAGGCACGCGTACAGACCAGCCGTACCCAAGAAGAGACAAGCTCAACTCGAATACAAAGCCTAAATATGAATCAACAGATAACAACCATAACATAAATTAAACTCAAGTCCAAGTGAATATAGAGTCAAAAGGGTCCGTAGGCCCCATACAAAACCAGGTCCCTATACGGGTCCTATAACAGCTCTCAAAATAAAATAAGGCAGCTCAAAGAGACTCCTAGACCTCTATGGCTCCCAACACGATCTCCTCACGCACTTGCTTCCCTTCTTTTTCAGGTCCCGATGAGTAGGTGACTCGAGCTAGGGCGCTGTGAGAGGGGTTGGGCTAGCTTTGCTAAGGTGCGAGGACCTCAGGTTTTCTTGAGTGAGAGATTGTATTATTGTAGGACCCTTATAGGGCCTTGACCATATGTAGGGCATGTAAACCCTTATTGATTTTATTTTCGTTATGACTCTGATATTATCCGATTATTAAATTTGAGTTATTTGTTATCTGCTATGATTTCCTTAGGCCTTGTATCCGAGTGAGGTGCGCCTCTACTTGGGTAATGCACCGTCTCAGAACTATAATTTGTCACGACCCAATTCCGGACCTCGCACGCACGCATTGCACCGACAAGCATTCCTAAGAAGAGACAAGCTCAACTCGAATACAAAGCCTAAATGTGAATCAGCAGATAACAACCATAACATAAATTAAACTCAAGTCCAAGTCAAAAGGGTCCATAGGCCCCATACAAAACCAGGTCCCTATACGGGTCCTATAACAGCTCTCAAAATAAAATAAGGCAGCTCAAAGAGACTCCCAGACCTCTATGGCTCCCAACATGATCTCCTCAGCAACTGCTCCCTAAACCTCGGGATCTGTAAAAGATAGAGAGAACAAATGCATGAGCTTTCGAATGGAAAGCCCAGTAAGTACCCCTGCGGGGTCATAGTATAACAACAAGTCAACAATGGGACCTCGTCCCTATGGAAAACATCTCTAGGGGTCTACTACAACTAAAGACAACGGTGCGACCCCTTTTAACAGTAAACCCTCAGGCTCTGTGTTGAGTTTCAAAAGTGAAACTCAAAGATCACTCCCTGTCAGTATATCCAGCTACTTGTTGTAAACACAACCCTCTAGTCGTTCGACCCTCCGGTCGTAAGTCGGTAGTACCACCTCTCATACGTGTTAACACGGTCAGCGTACTATCCCCACTGACGGGTAAGACCACCAGAGAATCGCCTCTCTGGCATGGCAAATAGAAATGTCAGGGGGTCCTGTCCCTGAACATTTCCCTATCGGAGCCCCCAAGCTCCACTGAATCCGAGCAGTAGACCACAACAAAACAGGGATACCAACATCCCGAAAACAACATACATGCTCAAAAAGAATCTAAAATAGATAAGGATGCATATATGATATCAATGAAGCATAACTCAACAAAGCATATTCAAGTCCAAAGAAACTCCGAAGAGAAGGTACTAGGCAAGTGTAATTACATCTTTCTGGAACTAGAAGCCTTTCCTAGTCTCCTCAGGTAACTTTTCTAAGTCTCCTCGAGAGTATCTGATAATAGAGTTTCTATTAGAGCCAAAATTCCAATATAATCCTAGGTTTCTAGTTGCTCATGCATCACTCTCGCTTCTGATGGGCCTTGGCCTACTAAATGACCATCTACCTGGTTATCGACCTATTTCCAAGGCCTAAGTTGACAATCCCCTCTATTGGAGATGGTCTACACATGGGGAGGCGTTCGTTTCTTCCCCCATATGGACTATGAGAATCTCTCTCGGCTTTCGCAACGTAGAGAGATTCACTCACATTAAAACATCCAATAAACTCAATGAATATAACCAAGGATTCAAGAATAGAGAACCAACATTAATTAAATCATGCCCAAGGGTTCATCAATCATCCAAGCATCTACAAAATTAGCCCTCCATGGTAGGAGGGCAATAATCCAAAACAAAGATGAATGAAATCAAAGAAGCCATAATATGTAAACCCAATGAAATCACCGTTAATGGCTTCTTGATCTTCTTCCAAAGGTGTCCCCTCCTCTTGCTCCAATGGCCTCTAGGTGAAGACCTCCAAGCTTTCCCCCAAGATTTTCCTATGTCTCTCCAAGCTCTTCTAAAACCTTCCTCTTGGTTCGCTTTTATACCCCTAGGGTTTTAAGGGTGAGATTTACCCATTTGCCCCCTTCAAGATCTGCAGATTCGCCCAATATTGACAATGTATGGGTCCGTATACGGGCGTATGTCAGCCCATAAATGGGCCAACCACCTTCATACGTTCCCGTATACGGGCCAATCATTATACCAGCTATCATACGGGCCGTATACTAGCCCGCATTCCCTTCAGGGGCCAGTATACAGCCGTATGTCAGCCCGTATGCTTGCCCGTATAGGTCCTTCTAGGTTCTCTGGGATCCCAGTTTCTCTCGAAATGAATTCTTTCCTCCGGGGTCCTTATATCATGCCTTGTTGATGAAAATAAATACATTTTAAGTATCGATGTCCAAAAAGTCTTCACAATTACATGCCAAGCATATAGGAATATAGTATAAAATTATGCTTAAATGAACACTTATCAACTGTTCTTGCAATAAAAGTCATAAATTACCTTTTTCTCAATCCACTATTGTTTCTCATACTCCACTTCAAGTCATTTTCTCTTATGTGTGGACTTCTCCTCTTCATTCTGTTGATAATTTCAAATATTATGTCATCTTTGTGGATCACTACACTCATTACATCTGGTTGTATCCCCTGACTCGTAAATCAAATATTTCCATTATCTTTCCGTTTTTCAAATCCTTGGTTGAAACCTTCTTTCAAACAAAAATTGTCACCCTCTACTCTGACAAATAGGGGGAATACACGGGTCTAAGATCATTCTTGTCCACAGTTGGCATCTCTCATCTCACCACTCCTCCACACACACCCAAACATAATGGTTTTTCTGAGCATCGCCACTGCTACATAGTTGAAACTGGTCTCGCTCTCTTATCTCGGGCTTCCTAAGCTCTCTCCTTCTAGTCCTATGCTTTCCTCACTGCCACACCTTATCAATCGTATGCCTACTCCCACCTTGGGCATGATTTCTCCCTATTATAAGCTTTTTTCTTCTTCTCTAAATTATCTCAAACTACGAGTCTTTCGTTGTCTTTGCTACCCGTGGCTTCGTTTATACTCTCCTCATAAATTGGCCCCCGGCTCCACTCTTTGTGTTTTTCTCGGCTACTCCCATACCCAAAGTGCATATCTGTGCTATGAACCCATTACTAAGAAGATTGTATACTTCCCGGCATGTACGTTTTGTTGAAACTGAATTTCCCATGTCTGCTTTACTTCCCCATTTATCTCGTCCGGATGACTCTATCAGTTCCATATAGCTCTATGTTCCTCTTCTTACTATGGCTTCTAGCTAGGGGTGGTAACGGTTCGGTTACCAAACCGAACCCAGTGAACTGCTACCGACCGAATATTCGCAATTTTGAGAAATCCTAAACCGATTCCGAACCGAAATTATACTTGAATCGACGCCAGTTGAACCACAATTCTAATCGGTATATTAGCGATACCGAATCTATCAAACTTATAAGATAAATCTTTTTAAAATAATTTATATTGAATTTTATCATCAAATCTGTAAGAAGTAACATCTTATGAATCTGATTTGAATTAGATTAACGGTAAACTTTTTTTTCTTTACAATTTATTTTAAAATTTTACCCTAAATATATTATACAAATTCTGTAAAACCTTACTAACAACTCATCAAACCTCCCTTAAATTGAATTAGATTAAGAATAATTTTCTTTAAAAAAGAATTTATCTTAAATTTTTATCCAAATATAACCTCAAATTAGGTAAAGATAATTTTTTAAAAAAACAATTTATTTTAAATTTTTATCTCAAATATATCTAAATCTTTAAAAAAATCATAAACCTCTTTTATAAAAATAATTTATCTTGAATTTTTATCCTTGCTACCAGCTCATTAACCTCTTTTAAATTGAATTAAATAATATATAAAACTTCTTATGGGTGTTTAATTCGATAGTGAAGGAAAACTTAATTTAAATATAGATAAAATTTGTTATGAGTTTTATATTATATACTGTACATATAAATATTATATTTATATTTAATTCGGTTGTTCGGTAATTACCAAACCAAATAAATCCCTACCGGATTCGCTACCGATTGGATCGGTTCGGTAGCAAAACTGACCGAAAATTGAATTATAAAAAATCTACCGAACCGTCTTAAACCGATTGGTATCGGTTCGGTCCGTTACTGATTTTTTCGGTAAACTTCCCACCCCTACTTCTAGCATACCATCTCCAGCTCAACCTCCCAGGATACCCTCGTCAGGTAATCTCTCAAACCCCATCTTAGCCACTTCACCGCGGCAAAACTCTGATAAGCCAGAAAATCCGTGTCTTCCCAGTTCCAACACCAGACCCACCCCCAAACCAACCATTGTCCCCTCCCCCTCCCCTCAGGGACCTCTCCCATTGCTACCCGCTCTCGCAACCACATTCATAAGCCAATCACCAAACTTAACCTCTCTGCCTTTCTTGCCCATGAGGTAGAACCCACATGTGTGACTCAGGCTATCAAGGATAACAAATGGCGTGAGGCCATGTTTGCGGAGTTTGATAACCTTGTTCGAAATGGTACTTGGGAGTTGGTTCCTCTGGATGGGGCTCAGAACATTGTCTGTTATAAGTGGATTTTTCTTATTAAACTTTTCCTGATGGTTCTGTTGACAAGTACAAAGCTCATTTGGTTGCCAAGGGCTTTCATTAGTATCCAAGTGTTGACCATCATGAGACATTCACTCCTGTTGTCAATCCCACAACTGTTCATCTGGTGCTTTCTATTGCGATCAGCCGTGGCTGGTCTCTCCGCTAACTTGACGTCAACAATGCTTTTCTTTAGGGCACTCTCACTAAAGATGTCTACATGACACAACCACCGGGCTTCATTGATACTGACCACCCCCAGCATGTCTGCAAGTTGAGAAAAGCTATCTATGGCCTCAAGCAAGCACCTCGTTCTTGATATAATGAGCTTCGTCAGTTCCTTCTCCACTCCAACTTCATCAACTCTACTGCAAACACCTCTCTGTTTCTCTTCAACAACAACAAAGTAACTCTTTATCTTCTTGTCTATCTTGGTGATATTATTATCACATGGAGTGATTCTACTGTAGTTCAGAGATTCATTACACTTCTAGCCAATCGATTTTCATTGAAGGATATTGGTCCGTTAACCTACTTTCTTGGAGTAGAAATTGTCCCTCACTCACAATGCATCATTCTATTACAACGGTGTTATATTGCTGATCTTCTTGCTCGTACCAAGATAACCGATGCCCGCCAGGTCGCTACGATGTCCACTCTTGTTCTTCACTCGGGCTCTGCACTACATCCCACTGAATATCGTACCATTATGGGCAGTCTTCAATACCTCTCTCTGACTCTCCCGGACATTGCATATGTGGTCAACAAACTTTCTTAGTTCATGCATCCCCAACCACGGATCACTGGAATGCTGCAAAATGTCTTCTTAGGTATCTTTGTGGAACCATTGATCAAGGTATTCTTCTCCATTTTAACTCCACACTTGATCTTTATGCTTTCTTTAACACTGACTGGGCTGGTAACAAAGATGACTTGTCCTCCACTAGCACATATATTGTTTATCTTGGTCGCAACCCTATCTCTTGGAGTTCCAAGAAACAACGCACGATTGCTCGATCCTTAATTGAAGCTGAATATCAATATGTTGTTGCTACCACCGCCGAATTGCGCTGGATCACATCTCTACTTGGTGAGCTTGGTTTATCTTCCATCTTCCTCTCATAAACCAGTCATCTACTGTGATAATGTGGGGGACACAAACTTATGTTCTAATCCAGTGTTTCATTCTCGTATGAAACATGTTGTACTCGATTATCATTTCATCCGTGAACAAGTTCAGAATGGTGTTCTTCGTGTGACACATGTCTCCTCTATGGATCAGTCGGCGGATGCTCTCACCAAACATCTACCTTGCAAACACTTTCATCAGTTACTACTCAAGATTGGACTCTCCTCTCGGAGCTCCAACTTGTGGGGGAATGTTAGAGATATTAGAGATATTAAAAGATAGTTTTTTTTTATCTAAATTGAGATCAGTATGAGATTCAAATCTATAGTCAGCAACGTAGAACTTCTATTGATTCTATTTTATTTTTATATATGTAATCAATGGGCTAACAAATGAAACCCTTATCTTCATCTATTTTCCTCACAACCACTCCCTTTCTACGTACAGGCGCAGATCCTTTTGGGATCTACACCATAACCTATGCTACAACACTCTTTTTCTACAGTTGCCATGTTTTATATTATTATTAAATTTAATGATAGATTGTGTTTAGGGTGAAGGCTAAAGAGTAGGGATTGGAGATCTTTTGACCAGAGTATATTAGTAGGAGGGAAAAGGTCACATGATGATAATGATGAGACGGGTTGCAATGTAGTGTACTGCATTTTGTAAATATCGAGAATTTTATGAACATCAATTCAAAACAAATCTTTAAAAAATGGATAAACTGCATTTTGTTAATAGCAAGTAAAGCACTAGGACTAGGTTGGTGTTGTGGATATTCTCCTCTTGGCCATAGAGGGTTTGGTAGTTTATGGTCCCCTCCCTGGACGAGGTGCCTTGCCTATATATAATATATATATAGGCAACTTGGCTTCCCAGCAACTCGGCTTCAGCTCAACTCGGCTTCCCAGCAACTCGGCTTCAGCTCAACCCTCTGCTTCTTGGGAGCACGTCACATCTCAGCCATATCTTTGATTTGCTTTTAGGAGCCTCTACCTGTGTTGGTCTTGGACTTCATCCACAATAATCTCCCCCTCCAAGATCAATTAGAGAGATATGCAGGATATGACTCCTCATTTGGAGTCCATCCCAATCAACCTTGAGCATATCTCAAGCTTCCCACTGGGAAGCCTTTTTGTCAACATATCTGAAGGATTGTCTTCAGTATGAATTTTCTAAAGTTTGAACATATGCTCTTTAAGGGCATCACAGATCCAATGATATTGGACATCGATATGCTTGGTGTGAGAAAGATATGTAACATTCCTATTTAGATAAATAGGGTTGTGACTATTATAAAACACTACATAGTCCTCCTGTTTTAGTCCCAACTCTTGGAGAAAGCCCTTCATCCATATCATTTACTTTCATGCCTCTATTGCAGCAATGCATTCGGCTTCGGTTGTGGAGAGAGCAACTCACTTCTGTAGATTATCTTGCCAAGACATGGCTCTCCTTGCAAAACTAAGATATACCCTGAAAGAGACTTTCTACAACCAGTATCACTTGCCATATTTGCATTAGTAAACCCCTCAAAGATCGGTCTTTAGCTACCAAAACTCACACAAAATTTTGATGTCCCCCTCAAGTATATGAGTATCCATTTAATAGCCTCCCAATGCTCTCTACTTGGATTTGATAGAAATCTGCTCACAACACCAACTACACATGAGCAATGTCTGGTCTTGTGTGGACCATTGCATACATCAAACTACCTACTGCTGATGAGTAAGGAATAGAGGTCATCTTCTCCTTATCTCTTTCTGTTGTGGGACACATGTATTTGCTCCACTTGAAATGATTTTCAAAAGGAGTATTGTCAGCCTTAGAGTTTTTCTTGTTGAACCTTTCAAAGCATTCCTTCAACATACATTTCCTGTGACAGCCATATCTTCTTAGCTTTCATGTCATGCAATATTCTCATTCCTAATATCTGTTGTGCTTCACCAAGATCCTTAATGTCAAAGGATCTAAACAAATCCTCCTTCAACTTGCTAATCAAGACATCATTTTCCCGACAATGACCATTCCATCAACAATAGAGTCGTAGGATAATGAAGTTACTAGCAAAGAAATTTCTCATATACACTCAATGATCTGTAGCTGTCCTTTTGTATCCTTGACTCCCATGAATGAGTCAAATTTCAAGTACCATTGACGTGGAATTTGCTTTATCCTATTTAGACTCTTTTTCAACTTGCAAACCATGTGTTCATACTCCTTTTGCACAAACCCTTTGGGTTGTACTGTATACACTTCCTCCTATAGATTACCATGAAGAAAGGCTATTTTAATATCCATTTGTTCTATCTATAGCTCCCAGGATGCTACAAGTTTGAGAACTACCTATATGGATGATAACTTCACAACAGGGGAAAAGACTTCATCAAAGTTAATTCTCTTTATGTGACCAAAGCCCTTCACCACTAATCGGGCTTTATACTTGACCTAATTTTGGCTATCAGTATTCAACTTGAACACCCACTTGTTCCTCATCAAAGTCAATTCCCTTTATGTGACCAAAGTCCTTCACTATTAACCGGGCTTCATACTTGACCTGATTTTGGCTATCAGTTTTCAACTTGAACACCCACTTGTTCCTCATGGCTGATATACTCTGAGGTTGGATATCCTTGAGATGGTCGATGTTCTCTACTTGACTATCTTGTCTTGGCGTCATAACTTTCAGCTTGCTAAAGTTCTCTTCCTGCAAGAGTTTCCTCTACTTCTATGCCATTTTGGCTAGTACTAGCTTCAACTACACCTCTTGTATTCCTAGTATATCCTCTTGAGTTTAGGTCTGGAGCTTCAAAAAGCTTGCTCTGGTTGACAACCTACCTGTCTCAGGTCGGTTCTGCATGTTTATCATTAAGTATATTTTGATCTTCATAAAAGACCACATCTTTACTTCTCAACACTCTCGTTTCTGGATTCCACAACTCGTATCAATGTTCTTCACTTACAAACACACACTGTGTAGCTTTGTCATCTAACTTGGACCTGTGCTATTTGGGAACATGCACATAAACCTTACACTCAAAGACCTTCAAATGTGAATAAGAGGGACTTCTCCCTGTCCACACCCTTTCTATAACATCACCCTCTAAAGGAACTCAAGATGATATGTTTATCAAGTAGCAAGCTGTCAATACAGCTTTACCCCAGAAAGTCTTAGATAGGTCTGTCATTTTCAACAAGCTCCGCACCTTTTCCACAATGCTACAGTTCATTCTTTCAACTACTCTGTTGTGTTGAGGAGTTCTAGGCACTGTCTAGACATGGAAAATTCCATGAGTTGCACAGTACCCTTCAAACTTCCTGGATATATATTTATCTCCATTGTTAGTAAGAAGGCATTTCAGAGGCTTCCCTATCTCCCTTTCAACCTTGGCATGAAACTGTTGGAACACTTGAAATACTTGATCTTTAGATTTCAACAAATAGAACCATAACTTCCTCGATGCATCATCAATAAAGGTAATGAAATATGTATTACCACCAAGGGACTTTACCTTTAGAGGGCCACACCAATCATAATACACAACCGGCAACAATTCATCTTTCCTCTTAGAGGATTTGTGAAATGTGACCCTATAATGCTTAGAAATAACAAAGAAGTCACAAGGTTCAAAGACATACCAAAGTTACAGGGCATGAACTTTTTCTTAGCTAGAATTTGCAGACCTTTCTCTCACTCATGTGAGCTAAGTGCTTATGCCAAATATTTGGAGAAGATTCTCCCTCCACCGCATTCAAGTCATTCTTGCATACTTTCAACTGTCTTGTACAAGGTGCAACAAACCTTTCCCTTTGAATAACCAATAAGCCTTTAGAAAGATTCCAACACCTTTGCTAAAGGAGCATTCATAACCTTGTCAATCCAAGGCCTAACTAGAGACCAAGTTGAGTCTAAGATCAAGAACATGTCTTACATCCTTCAAGGTAATGGAACAACCAATGTTTGTGACTACACACATGTCATGCACTCCAACAATCCTTGAGTAGTTGTTTCCCCATTTTTATTGTGAAGTATTCCTTCTTTGTGGCATGATAAGAGGCTATTGTGTTTATCACCTACTCTATGTCATAGGAAGATGCATGGAGGCACTCCTCTTCCATAGATAGAACCACCACATCACTTGAGACAGTTGTTGTGGTGTTCTTATCATCTTTTCCTTGATCTTTGTCTTTCTTCTCCCTCTTGAGTTTCCAACACTATCTCTTTATATGTCCAACCTTGCTATAATGATAGAATTCACCTTGCCTCTTGACTTGGATCGCCCTTTGGAGTTTCCATGGCCATTAGGTCCTCCACTCTTACTCCTTCCCTTTTGTTTAGTAATAAAGGCATTTGACCTCTTAGTACACATTGATTGCCTCCTTATCTCCAAATTTAGATGACTAGATGTAACCATGCTCATAGTGAGTACCCTATTAGGAGCAGAGTTGCTAAGTGACACCACCAATGTCTCCCAGCTGTCGGGCAATGAACTCAAAAGCAGTGGAGCTTGTAACTCGTCATCCAATGTCATCTTCATAGCAACTAATTGATTGGCAATGCTTTGAACTTCATTTAGGTGCTCTATAATGGAGCTTTCTTCATGAAACTTCAGGTTTATGAGCTTCCTAAGCAAGAATGGGTTGTTTCCTACCGTCTTTCTCTCATTTAGTGACTCCAACTTTGTCCACAAAGTGTAGGTACAAGTCTCACTAGATACATGATGAAAAATGAAGTCATCCAACCATTGTTGAATGTAACCGATAGCTACATGATTCAGCTTCTTCTAATCCTTAACCAGCACATCATATGGCTTATCTCCTTTGTATTCTATAGGAATATCATAGATCTCCTTGCAATAGTGAATGTCTTCCATCTTTGGTTTTTACAACATGCAATTTGAGTTGTTAAGCTTCACCATGGTGCTAGAACTCCCTTCCATTATGATCCTCTAAATAATCTGAGCTCTGATACCACTTGTTAGGGGAGGAACAACAGGATCTAAGACCTCATAGTAGAGATACAACTATAAAAGAGATTCATAAAATAGTCGGAGAGATAACACATCAAAGATTATATGGAAAACCCTCCAAAATCGAGGGAAAAACCACAAGGTATCGGCAAACAAGACATCCACTAAAAAATCAGAACATACAGAGTTCTAGATCTCATGTTGAAGCCCTAACTTGAGATCGTATCAATATAAGGAAGAAATTAACCAAGAAGATCTAAGTCTTGAGCACTGAAGCTCTATCAATCAAACTCTTACAACAATCTATAGAGTAAGGGTCCGTTTGATACGCGAAAGAGAACAACACAATACAAGTGGTTGTGGGACAGCACAATTGTTTGTACTGTTCTTTGTTTAATATTCAATGGACATCACAAAACTTTTTGTGCTGTTCTCCGTTTGTTTTGCACAAGTACTGGACAAAAAACTATAAAATTACTATAATACCCTTGTGCTTTCTTATGTTGTTTTGGAGTAAATTTTTTTAGAGTTTTAATATAAGTTGGGGGCAAAATTGTTTTTAACTTGAGGCCATTGTTGTAATTTTAATATAAGTTGGGGGCAATATTATAATTTTTAATATAGATTGGAAGTAAAATTATCTTTAAGTTGGGGGTATTGTTGTAATTGTCTTGATGTTGGAGATCGAAGCGGTGTGAGAGCCCTCCTTGTCGTGAAGAAGCTCACCAAGATTGCTCCCAAATCCCTCCTTCAACTTCCTCTCTTTTCTTCTTACTTTTCTTACTTTTCCCTTCTCGTTTGCACTACCTTTTTATCATCTTTTTATGAGCTCCTAGCTCGGCTCTACTTTCCAGGAGCTTGGCCTCAACTCGGTCTTTTGTTTCCCAGCAACTCGGCTCTTTGCTGCCTAAGAGTTCAACCACAACTTGACCACATCTCGGCTAGATCTTGGTTAGAGCTCGGCCAGATCTCGACTAGATCTCTGATCTTCTTCCTAGAAAGTTGGCCACAACTTAGCTAGACCTTGGTCAGATCTAGGCTAGACGATCTTGGATCTACTTCCCAGTAGGTCCGACCATAGCTTAGCCACATCTTGGCCAGATCTCAGCTAGATCTCGGATCTGCTTCCCAACAAGGTTGGCCACAACTCGACCAGATCTCAATTCTGCATTTAGGAGCCTCCACTTGTGTTGGTCTTGGATTTCATCGACAAGAGTGATGACCAAGAAAAAGTTCATGTTTTCTTCAACAATCAATTTTACAAGTCTCTTTTATACAAATTAAATTACACTCCAATTAATATTGAATTGGGAAAAAATTATTTCCGTACGAAACTCAGCTTTCCATTAGCAGAACCCAACTACACTGTCCAAGAAAGAGGATAGCATCAGGGAAGCCCACTCGTCCATCAATTCTCCCCACTATCACCATTAATGCTTCCACCCAGAGAGATACAGAGAGAGACCTCAAAGTAGAAAAGCAATGGCCCTAGCTTTGCCAACTCCATCCTTTAACAAACATTATGACCACATGCATTGTTCTAACATCTCAACCTCTATCACTGTAAGTGCAAACCATTACAAGTATCAGCACACACAACACTCTCCTATCACTCTGCAGGAAACCTCTATGGAGATGGAGATCAACAATAATGGAAGAGTTGTTCTCCATCTTCACCATGATCTCCTTCACCTTCTACTTAAACTAGTAATGTTTTCACTCTTCTCTTCAGTCTCACACTGTGCCCAATCAACAGCCATGTTCATCTTTGGAGACTCATTGATAGACAATGGAAACAACAACTACTTGGCCTCCATGGCCAAAGCCAACTACATCCCCTACGGCATCGACTTTGGCCTTCCGACCGGCCGCTTTTGCAATGGCCTCACTGTCACTGACTATGGCGGTAAAGAAAACTTCTACAAACTCTTGTTAGCTTCCTTTCATGGCTTTTGTGTATTTAGACTTCATCTCTTGTTTCTTGAAAGGCAGCAAGGTGGTTAGGCCTTCCTTATCCACCTCCATACTTGAGCCTTGAGTCAAAGACTACCAAGATTTTAAGGGGTGTCAACTATGCCTCGGCCGCCGCCGGCATCCTTGATGAGACCGGAAGACACTACGTATAACTGCTATGATCCTTATCTTGTGTTTTCAGAGACAGTCCAAAGAAGAGCTCCTCTTAATTGTCCTTTAAGATCCTTGCAAAAAGATTTAACAGGCTAATTCCTTAGATCCAAAAATGGTAATGATACAGATAAACCTCTGATTAGGGTTTAAGATTAGGTCATGGTTTAGAGTTTAGTGTCTAAGTTTGGGTTTAGGGTTTAGTGTTTTTTTGGTTTAATTAATTTTTCATTTTTCAGATCCAAAACTTTATTTTACTGTCATAGTTTTTCTTTTTGCATGGATTTTAAAGGACAATCATAAAGGAAGAGGAGTTTCTCTTATTTTATTTTATTCTTTTTCATTTATTATCATTGAAAACGGTGATTGAATTGGTGCTGTTTGTTAGCAGGGAGCTAGGGTTTCATTCAATGGACAGATATTACTATTTGAGAAGACAGTGAGGATTCAATTGCCCATCTTGATACCAGACCCAATTGCATTGTCTCAGTTCCTTGCAAATTCCATGTTTGTCATCAACATTGGAAGTAATGACTACATCAACAACTACCTTCTCCCTGAACAATACACTAGCAGCAGGACTTACTCACCAGAAGCTTTTGCTGATCTTCTCATCAGTTCATTCACCCGGCAGCTCACGGTAATTTTGATTAACTTAAGTTAGCATTTTCACGACAAAAATTCCAGTAATGTTGTATATATTTATGGTTTTGGTTCAGAGTTTGTATAGACTGGGGGTAAGGAAGATGGTGATTGTTGGTGTCGGACCACTCGGGTGCATACCGAGCCAGCTCTCGATGAACAACAGCACAGATGGTGAATGCATTGAAAGTGTGAACGATATAGTGATGACATTTAACCGACGTTTCATGCCATTGTTACCGAGTTTCAACTCGAGTCTGCCAGGCTCATTCATTGTGTACCAAAACATATTCCATACGTTTCTCGACATGGTTCAGAACCCTTCAAACTATGGTCAGTGTCTGCTTTGAGAATTATGATTCCGAAACAAGAATTATCTTATAATGTTTGGTCTTTGAGTTTCAGGTTTTACAGAAAAAAATCAAGCTTGCTGTGGGAGTGGAAAATATGGAGGGGGATTGAGTTGCCTGCCATTGCAAGTACCTTGCGCTGCCAGGGATCAATACATCTTTTGGGATTCTTTTCATCCAACTCAAGCAGCAAATGCGATCATCGCCGCAGGGTGTTACAGTCCATCGGCTACTGATTGCTACCCGATTAGCGGGAAACAACTAGCACAGATATAGAAATTTTTATTATGTTCTAATGAGGTTAGAAGGATTTATTGTGTTAGAATAAAAGTATAGTGAATCTCTATATATGATTGGTGTTAAAGAGTATAGTCTATAGAAGTTTTGAAGTTTAATGCTTATTTTATTACAAACTTTTGAAATTGTGCACATGGAGAAGACATCAATAAATCAGAGAGTGTGGGTAGTTCAACACCATAAATATTGTAATAAATCTACTGAAATTTTGTTGCATTTTCTGAAGAACATTAAATGCATGAGAAAGCAAGAACCCTGTCGGAATATTTCTCTAATGTTTTGCTGCAAAGATAGAGAGTAAGTGATTAATGGTCACAGATAAACTTATCATACTTTTATTTATATAAATATGGGCAAGCCACTAGAAACACACCGTACCTCCTTATGAGAGAGAATGAGTTACCAACTTTCCTTGTGAAGGTTGGTAGATCAACTTGTCACACTTATTATTCTTCAAACCAGAAAAAATAAGATTTTCTGAAGATATTAAAAAATATATACTGAATGTCATCCTAAATTCATTAGTTAAGAGAGAACATGCAACAAAAACATTATCTAAAACATAGTTCGAATCAGGATTCAGGAGGGTGCTCAATAGAAACATACAATTGAAAACATAAACTGCCATATATAAATGAAATCTTACAAGGTACTTTTACTGAAACTACAAATTCTGAGATTTGGTTTTGCAGGACAATGAGTTCTTCAGACTGACTGATTATTTTTCAAACAAAAACAAATTGGTTTTTTTTTTTCTGAATATGAAGATTGAGTAATAAATTCATCCTAAATTCATTAAGAGACAATGCCTGCAGAAACAAACAATTGAAGAACAACATTGTTGTCAAGCTTCCAATCAAAGTAAATTGCATGAAAACAGAAAGCAAGATCTTAGAACTCACAGAGAATCAAGCATAACAATTGGAATCCTTACGACCGGAGACTTCGGTCCTTGCATTCTGTGAATATATCCTTCTGGACTTGCAGGATTTAAATGAATCCACTGCAGTGAGCAAGTGCTGAAAGGATCTCTCCACCAAATTCCAGTGGAGCATGTCAGGCTTATTACCATTTTTTATAATGCACAGCAATGTCCCCTTGCTCCATGACCAGCTTATCTTTGCCCATCATGTTCATAAATGAGCCATTCATTAATCCTGAATATTAGAAGGAACTTTCCCAGAAAATATTAGGAAGGCCTATCACTTCTTAAGGTTGTTTTGAGATTAAATCAAAATTAACAAGATATTAAAATCTCAATGCAACATATGAGAAATTAACGGCGTATGAATAGTAATCGTGCATGAATAATAACATTGCACCAATAGTAAATGGCACAAGGGATTTAAGGTGCTTCGGTTTTTATCTTGTTTAAATCCACCGGGAAAATAAGGAATTCCACTATGACAAAATTAGGCGGAGAATTAGACGCTGATAAAGAACCCTTTCTGCACTATAGGACTTAATTCTTTCTCAGAAGTATGACTATGAGAAAGTATAACAATAGCTGAATTTATAGAAGACAATAATGAATGTTTACCTATGTATTACATGATATTTCTTTTGAAGAATAGAACCTTTCTTACTCAATCTGTTATATAGATTGTTAATATTAAGATTGTAACTTTTAGGCCAAAAAGATGTACATTTCAAAAGATTGTTTTGAGTATTAAATTAATTAATATATTTTGAAAGAGTGTTATGACTTTTGAATGATCCTATTAGGCCAAAAGATGTGACTCTTCAAAGGCATCTTTTGAGGGCTAATGATTTCATTAAAGGTAAGGTTGTAACTCTTCAAAGCCTTTTGAAAGCTATAAATAGGATCCATTAGGATGCCATACCGGAATCTATATGAAAAGAAAAGAAAAAAATAAAGTTTATTTTTCCCTAAGGGCTAGTCGTTTCAAACTGAGTCCCCAGGAGCCTCTGCTGAGGATATGCTAGTTACTGTATGACTTAGGAGCAGTGTTATTAGAACCGGACCGAACCAGCGGTCCAACCGGATGAACCGGTGAACCGACCATGGAACTGGCCCGATTCTATTATTGGACCGAAAATGCAACTGAACCAGTATGAACCAGTTTAAACCGCCGGTTCAACCATTGAACCGTTGAACCGCCCGATTTTTAATAAATCGGACGGTTTTTGAAAACTCTTCGAAAACCCGATATTTATTTTGCAACTACCAAAAGCTTCGAACCCAAAACCACTTGACCCCCAACCTAACCCTCTAACCACCCAGCTACAAATGACTTTCTATAACAATACCAACCTATTTATTTATAATCCCATCCTTACTCCCCATCCTACCCCTATATTAAATTATTTAAAATAGTATTTATTATTTATTTATAATATAATAATCTATTATTAATATTTATATTGACCCGACATTGACCCAATTGACCCGGCGGTTGAACCGGTGACCCGGGACCTTGAACGGTTCAATGTTCGGTCCGGTTCTGATAACAATGCTCAGGAGAATACACATGTTGATGGTGAACTTTGAGTAGAGCCGAACTGATTCCTCCTTAGCTAGAGTTTGAACACTTATCAATTCCTTATTTTTCTTTTTATTTTCTTGAGGACAAGCAAACGCTTAAGTGTGGAGATATTATGATAAATGTTCAAATAACCATATTTTTAGATATTGTTTGTATACACTTAGCATGTGATTTTGATGAAATGTGGCCCCCTTGGTACTTAAATTGTGTTAATTTTGTAAAACATGACATATCTGGGGTGATTCATTGGCAAGTTTAATTTATGAAGCAATTCCATGCAAATTAGGGAGAAAAGGGCTGGAATGAAGAACCAGACAGAATCATTTGGAACCAGGCGGTCCTGTCTGGACCACAAGACACCTCAAAGCTCGCTTTTGATATTTTCCAGTGAACCTGATGGACGAGCAAACGGTCGTCTGAGGTCCCGTCTGGCTAGCAGAAGCCAATTTAATTGACCAGACGGACCAGTCTGCTATCAGGCAGTCTTGTCTGAATCTGGAGGATGGCTTGTCTGGTTCGCCAGAGGACCTGATGGGGGAGTAGACGCCCGTCTGGGTCCTATCTAGCTCGGGTCTGGACTCGGTTATGACCACCTTATTAAGCCCAAACGCTATGGAAATTGTATTTTGGCCCAACAATCGCGTTTGAGAATATAAATACCGAGGTTTTTAGGGTTTTGGAGAGTTCCCACCTTCTAATTTCCATCCACCACCATTGGGGGCGCATCACCATCCACCATCATTCATCTACCATCTAGGACACATCGACATTGGAAGAGCGGTGCTCAACCGCGGAGGATAGGAGGGAGATTCGCCAACAGTCCTCGCCAACAATGGAGGGAACGGTGTATCATCTCCTTGTGTTTTCCTTTATTTTCATTATCGTATTGGATTTGTGTTCCCCTTTGATGGGGAACTAACTCTTTAGGTATTCGGGCATGATGAACCTTCGGGTTGTATTTTAATTTCGACATTGAATGTGAATGACGATTTAGTTGCTTATTAATCTTGTGATCTATATATTGAGTGTCATTCCATGCATTTGGTAGTCTACGTTGCGACAGCCCGGATTTACCAATCCGACGCACCGGGGAAAAAGCGAACGCCTCCCTGTGTACGGGCATACCTCAATAAGGGGGATTGTGAGTGCGCCGAGAGATTAGGCACTAAGGAGAGCGACTCTTTTATATGCATTGTTCCCACAATCCTTCCAAGGAATAGATTCCCTAGAACATCATCAGTGAGGGCGCTAGATTAGTAATTCAACCTGAGAGAGGGAGTGAAAGCACTTTAGGAATCCTTGGTCCAATTGATTGTAACTATCAGTCTTAGCATTCTATGTCAATGTAACACCCTATCCCGACATCGGGACAGAATGTCACACCAGCTGGGCTGGGAGTGCACCCAGCCCATAAGCTGTTTAATGTAGACCTGATGACGATGATAATTAAACCAAATCACAAAATTAAATAGCAAGTATTCGGAATCTTATACAAACTTTACAACTCTTGCGGAAGCGTTCTAAAATTCTATACATTAAATAAAGACAAGCTATTCTCTTTTGCTAAGTCAGAGCCATCTACCGGAGAACTCAATCTCGTCTACCTGCACATTTCACTTGAGTGAGAATCACTATACAAGGTACATCTATAATATCAAATAAAATAGTATCGAAATAATGCTAATCAATTCATATGCATTATCTTTGTCAATAACATGCTAAAAGCACATGAAACTCGGATAAATCCAAAACATGAAAACCTCGATGTTAACACATGGACATGTACATGTTCTTACATTTATTTTAGCAATGTAATTATTACCCTAGCCTCCAGGTGTGTCAACTCACCATTTTGGCAATCGGGTTTAATAACATAACAATTTAATAAGAAATCATCATTTCAATGTCAAGAAATCTGGTCTCTATGGACTGTGCTCCCACAGAACTGTAAGTATAATCTGGAACCGGTCTCCACGAACTGTGCTCCCACAGAATCGTAGGTTTAACTTAGTAAACCGGTCTCTACGAACTGTGCTCCCACAGAATCGTAGGTTTGATCTGAAAAGCCGGTCTCCACGAGCTGTGCTCCTACAGAATCGTAGGTCTGATCTAGTAAACCGGTCTCCACGAGCTGTGCTCCCACAGAACGTAGGTCTAATTTTAGTAAACCGGTCTCTACGAACTGTGCTCCCACAGAATCGTAGGTCTGATCTGGTAAACCGATCTCTACGAGCTGTGCTCCCACAGAACGTAGGTCAGATCTAGTGGCCGTCTCTATCTCAAAACCCAGGTATGATACCAGACAAGTCCCGGGCGGAACGTATCTCTGTCCCCAGCAACCCTCTGGTATAAACCTGCTTATCTTAATTAATGTGCATGTTTGTCAATAATTGAAATATCTCTTTGTCTTGATCATATTCTCATTCTTCATTTCCTTTATTCACATATATTTTCATTTACAACACATGTAATAAACAATGAAGACGCTAGTAATATGATCATGATATCAACCAGTATCATTGCACAAACTTCGATATAAAACTCATAAAAATTTCGGATAAACAAACCCGACGATCAAATCCGATCATAAAGACCATACCAATGTATAGTGAAATCACTCACCTCTGGTCCTTCGTTATTTAGACTTGACCGGATCCTCCCGTGTGATCCTCTATTAGGCTCGTCCTATACAAGTATAAGAATGTATTTAATATATTTGTATTGCTTTAGAGGTTTTAACTACCCTCTAATTTTCATTATAATAATACTAGAATAAGATTACCCTTAACTGTTTCTTAATTCATATTTAACACTTCTTAAATATTATAACCAACTCTTAATCTTCAATATCAGGGTTTCTAATATACACTTAGCATTATCCCCGAGAATGGTTTACATATATGTTCTTAACAATTAACTTATTCTAATTGGATTCCTTAAGTAATGAATCCAATCTCCTTTAAATGGGTTTTGACCCATTCAATTATGCATTTATAATAGGTTCACAAGTCTTTAACTTAAGTCCATGGATTCTAAAGAATAAAATTGTTCAATAGTATGTCTATGCCAAGAAAATTTTAACGTTTGAAAACTTGATACTTAGAATAGATGACATTTCTACAAATTCTTAGGCTCTTCTTAGATACCCATAGTATGCTCACAATCTTAAATCTATACCAAGGAGATGTTTATGAATATTAGATTCATGTTTTTACTATTCAGATATAAAAAGAGAAATCTGCAGAAATCTAATAATTTGAGCAGTCTCCGTAAAATACTGATATCTCCTACTTTGTAACTCCGATTTGGCCAATTTAAGATTCATTAGAATGCTCTTTCCTTGGCCTTTCTAATGGTATGCCATACACTCAAATCGGAGGAGTAAAAGGGGCTAAACTGTCCTTCTAAAGTGACAGCCAATAACATTTTCAGAAACTGATGTTGTTTGCGGCATTAAATCGAACACTTGCCATGCATTCTCAAATGCAACATAAATCTTTAACAGGACATTCTTATAGTCCTTGGTTTACAACTCATTCATACTCGCTATCAACTAATTCCATTCCATTTCTAATTCCTTTATTTCAAGTTTAGAATCAGCACAAGTTCACCACAACATCACTAGGTAATAAAGAGGAAGAACACTACTGAATCACTGCATTTCCCAGGTTCTGAAAATGTTGTTTAACAACATTTAAGAGCAATTAATTTCCTACCATTGAGAATGAATTATCAATAATCATAGTCATAAACCATAGTACTACAGGACTGCATTAACCTGATCAATTTCGGCTCTTCAATTGGATATTCACTGACTGCTGGTCTGAATCTGCAGAACTGAAACTGCAACACTTAAAAGTTCATCTATAGCTCAGTTTTTTATATATATCAAGAATGTTATAAGGTCTCTACAAATAAAACCATTCATTCAATTCACCAACTAACTTTATTCATTTTTATCCCCTAATTATGCGCTTAAGCAAAGATCATTCCCTTTTGAATAATTCCTACGACATAACAAACAAAGGATTTGGAAGCCAACATAGTTAAAGCATGCTGTGAACTTCTAATTAAGGTTTCCAATTTCTAATTCAAATAGTGAACAAATTCATTTGATCAATGATTCAGGGAATCAAATGTCTCAATAGAAAGGAGATGAAGAGAAGTAATAGCTCATTGTGGTTCTGTCCGGTTTAGGGAGATTCGTCGGAGAGTTGACCGGATCTGAGCCGCTGCTCGTCGCTTGGAAGGGAGGTGCGGGTTCGATCGGGATTAGGGCTCAGGTTGGAGGAAAGAAGAGCAGAGAGTGTGAGGGAGAGATGCATCTTCTCTACTAGATTCCTTTGAATCTCCTGTGGCTTCACGGGGTAGCTGCACCCCCACGAGAAGAAAGGGGACCAGATCCTCACTTTGTGCTCATCCCTCACGCGCGCACAGTGCCCCCTTCTCTCGCGTGGACGAACAGGGAGAGAGATGGCTGATCTCTCTCTCCCTCTATTCAATTAATCTAATAACCTAAGTCCCCCCCTTTATTATTATTATTATTATTATTATTATTATTATTATTATTATTATTATTTTTATTATTTAAACTTAGGTAATGGCAACCAATCCCCTTTTTATTTGATTTAATCCTAAAACCTTTACCATCTTAATTTAAATAGAGATTAGGTTTAATATTTTCTTTGATTCCCTTCCGGCTTTTTGGCTCGGCTCGATCTACTTTGTCGGACCTACATCTTTGGTTCATATCGCCAGTTAAATACTCGAATTGCTTTACACTTAGTAATTCTCTCAATTAATTAAATCGGGTCTAATTCTAATTGACCCGGCCCAACATGGCCTTCTATGGCCCAATTTCTTATGAAACTGAAGTTTAGACCCATTAACTCCCGATTTCCCCTTAATTTAACTTATCAGTAATGAATCCATTCTCAATAGAATTAAACTTGTGGGATTTTCCAGAAAATTTCAAATTAAGCATTGAAATGTTTTGGGGCGTTACAGTCTATCTTTGTGAGAGCTTGAGGGGGATTCATCGCCCGGATGCCCCTCTTTCATGATTGATTGCCCTACGACCTCACCGCATCCTTGTTTAGATTTGACTTCGTTTCTTTTGTTAGAATCAACACTTAGATTAATTTAGAAGTCAACCCAAATTTCCGATTAGACTAGATAATAGATGAATAGTTAGTACTAGTATTTCTCATAGTCCCTAAGGATTCGATACCTGACTTTCATAGTCCACTTTATTACTTGTCTGACCCATGCACTTGCGGCACAGTAGTTTCATCACCTGCCTCTCCCGTAAGGAGTCTCCAACACCATTTTCCCAGTAGTGCTCTGTTGAAGTACCGCAAGTTTAGAATTCCCTACCCACCTTATTCCTTTGGTAAGTATAGTTGTTGCCAGTTTACCAGGCAGCATGATTGTGAGTTTGAGTCTGCACCCCTCCAGAGGAAATCACTTCTTATCACCTCCATTTGGTCCAATATCCATTCTGGAAGCCTATAAATAGATAGCCAGTGGATGGGAATGCTTGTCAGCACAGAGTTAATTAGTATGAGCCTCTCCCCCAACGATAGGAATCTTCCCTTCCAGGAATTCAGTCTTTTACTAATCTTCAGGAATTCAAGCAATTTATCATTTGCCCCAAGGAGTTTTTTCTTTGTGGCAAGTTAGGTTTTTGTTGTTCGATTTGCCATCGCTTGAGCTGCAACTTGAGGGAAGTAAGTTTCTTTGCTAAGATGAAGGCGCCATCCCCAGTTAGATTATGATGCTGCCACCACTTCTTAATCATGTTTTCAAAGCCCTCCCATTTCACCTAGTCTCAATTAAAGCAGAATGAGTGTGGGTTCAGGTTGTGATTGTCGTAGTATAGGCTTATGAGAGTATGATCAGATCGAATTTTCTGTAGTGTTGATTGCCAAAATCTAGGAAATAGGGAGATCAAATCATTGGTAAGCAAGAAACTGTGTAGTCTTGCAAATACGGGTGAGGCCCTCTCGTTGGTCAAGGTATACTTCCATCCGGATAGTGGTGGGTCGATTAGGTATAAATCCTGGATTAGCTACGCTAAACCTCGCCTATCTCTTGCAATGTGGAGATTGGGATTCTTGTCTTCTTGGGATTTGTTGGCATTGAAGTCACCGCATAATAACCAAGGCACCCCTGTTCTTGACTAGATGGACCTCAGCTCCATCCAACAACTTTCCCTTAGTGTCTGGTCACATGGCCCATAGATTGTTGTAAGCATCATGGGTTGGTTATTCTTTTTCCCTATTCTTTGGTATCACAAAAATCGAGAATTAGTCTATGAAATGTTTCTTAAGGTTGAATTGTGCACTATTCCATCCAATGCAGCAACCTCCCCTTATTCCAATGATTGGGAGAGCTATCAACATATCGAAATGCTTTCCTATCGACCTCTAGATGAAGTTGTTTATAGTTGATGACTTTGTTTCTTGTAAACAAAAGATGTCCGCTTTGTGTAATTTAAGGAAATCTCTATCGAGGAACCTTTTTTTTTTCTTTTCCCCAACCCCATCGTATTCCAAGATATAATTTTCATGTCAAAAACTATAAATTGGCCCTGGTGGTTGTCCTGAAAGATAAGCGCGCTTAGTTGCACCACCCTTCCCACTCCTTCACACACTTGATTTCGAAGGAGCGCATGTGTTCTAGGTATGAGGTTTTGTTTGCCTCATTATTTCCTATATCTATTTTAACTGAGAGTGTTGCTGAGAGTAGTTCCCTATCGAGCCAATCAAAAAAAGCTAAAGGAACAATGCATAAGTTTAAATCCATAACTTGAGGCATTGGCTATCGAGTTGTCAAGCGTTTCTTGGTTGCAGTTATTGGGGCTATGAAGCCCTCCTTCTCGAATCTAGAGCTGTACAGTTTCTTGGCACGCTCACTTCTCCTAGGTGGATCAGTGAGATGGGTAGTGTTCGTTGTAGACCGCTTACTTGAGGGTCCTTTCCTTTGCTTTTGGCTTGCTCCTTGGGTTTTTCTTGCTCGGCTTGTGGATTCTTGGCTTTCTTGCGCCTTTTGCAAACTATTCCTACTTTGATGTTTTCCCATGCCACGTCTAATATTAGGTTCCAAGAGCTGTGCATGTATCTTAGAGATACTGCACTAAGGTTCAAGCAAATCCAGTCTCCCAGGCCCAAGGTTTGGTTGGTTGGATCTAGGCTTAGGTTTAATCGGGTCGGGCCTAGATCTGGGCCCATCTCATGAGGAACATGAAGGGTGGTACAGTTGCGCTCCCCCTTTTAGTGCTTATCAATGAGCTTAGTGGGCTTGGCCCAACCCACTTTATGCCATTAGTTGCAGGTGGATGGCCATGTTAGCGCCACCAAACTAAGTTTTTTTCTCCAGCACCTACCACATGGAGCCTACCACTTCAAACTCTAGCAAGTCAACTACAACCATGCGCCGTGCCCCGTCATCGCATGCCACATCAGCACCAACCAAGACCAAAACATCCATGTGGCATGCCACGTTCACAAATTCCACTTGGCATGCCACGTCAACCGGCTACACGTAGCATGCCACATCAGGGTTGTCAGCCTTCCTCACGTGGCATTCCATGTAAAAATCTTCAACATGGCATGCCACGAAAGCCTCCTCCACGTCAGTGTCTCCCACGTGGCATTCTACATCAGCGTTTCTCGCGTGACATTCCATGTCAGTGTTGTCCCCTCCCCAGATTGCCAAGTCAACCCTCCTTTTCATGTGGACTACCTTGTCATCAGCATCCTCATAGAGACTATCGACGTCTGGGTTATCCTCCATGTGGCCTTTCTCCCTTTCAATTTCAGTGTGCCATATGGCTTTAATGTCTTGCTCCACCTCAACCCGTTCATCCAGCAAAGCAACCTCATTAGTGTCATCCTTTTCCTTTATCCTCTCCCATTGCTCCAGTTGGAGAGACTTATCCATCTCCTTATTGACGTTGAGTTGTCCCTGAGAGAGCGAATAAGGGTGACACATATGCACATTCAGTACGAAAAGAGGCACTGACGCGCGCACACCACAAGCACACGCGGTATCCCTCTCAATGACCAGAGTTGAAAACCTGGACCTTTTGTTATTTGGCATGTGGTCATTGTCTGGATTACTGAAGGTTTTGCTAGAGGTGTGCTTATATAACCAGAGGTCTTTTCACCATCATTTTGATGAAGACAACTCTGCCTAACCAGAGCGGTTCCCATTGAGCCATCGTCTCCTCCAACCATACCTGAGCGAGCTCCTTTTAGACGACCCACCATACCTCGCCCATCAGCTCTCTCCGATGAGTCAATGTCCGACAACCACGACCGGAATTTCAAGGTGAAATCCGAGAGCTTAACTTCCTCCATTCTCTCCACCTATCTGGCTAGATCCTGCGTTGGGAAGCCAATGACACCCTTCCGTCGTTCAACGGTTTTGAAAATCACAAGGTTGCAAGCACAAAGTGCTCCGGTATCAACGCTGAGTCGATGCAGTGGGCTAAGAGGTCATTACTTGTTTTCAACACTGTAAAGATGGAATAAGAGTGAAGTCTTCTCTTCCCTTGCACCATGCTCGTGTCCAGCGCCAAGGAGATGTGGTGTGTGACCATCTCCGGCGAGGCTCACAGGAATTTTCCAAGCTCACTCTCCTGGAGCTTATCCTTTGTGGTGAGCAAGACATTAGCATCCTCTAGTGCTATCAACTGTGTCTCATTCCTTTACGGAACTTTCCCTTTACACGTTTCTTCAGACCCCCCCCCCCCCCACCCCCCCTCTCCCTCTGGTGGGGGTCTCTAGCGAGCTACACCCTTCTTCTCTCCCGCACGAATCAAGGGCTTCTTTGTGTCGTTAGCATCGCACGAACGTGGACCATCTTTCTCCGGTCTTTCTGGGCATTTGATCTTTGCCTGTGCGATCTGATCCTCTCTAGCTTCGACGAGGGTCTTCTACATGCTCTTTCACAGTGCCCTTCTCCTCTGCATCGTTTGAAAACTTCACGGCATCTACTGTCCTTATATAGTGCCCTGATTGGAGACAATTCCCGCAGACCTCATCCACACAGCACGATGCCCTCATCGTCGACGGAGATCTTCTCAGCCAGGGCTTCTCCTATCTCCTAACGCTAGGCCTTGTGAAATGCACGCCCATCCATCCGCCCTCATTGGAGCCCCCATCATCTGGATCCCCTCTCTGAGGGGTCTTGAGCGCGCCATTGCCCTGGAGCATCGAGTCAAGAAGCGATCTCTCCTCCTTAATTTCTTGTTTCCCTTATCACCACCGTCATGTAAATCAACCTTTCCTACTGGGGACTTCCTCTCGTGGGAGTTGCAGCCTTTGGGGCTTCAACCTCCCTCCTCTTCTCCTTTACTTCGCGTTTTCGGAAGTCACTGTCTATCACACCCTCATTATTTTTTATATCTACTATATTTAGAGTTTTTTTAAGAGGTTTTAATATTATACTATATGAAATATCATACTTAAAAATATTAAGATAAATCATATGTCTGATTATAATTTCATTTTAACTTTTTGAATATATTATTAGTCAAAATGAAATTATTAATATGCTTAAATAATTATTGTACTTTAAAATATTTCACAAAGTTTTAGATATTCATAAATATTTAATTTAAATCAAAATTATTGAACACTAGTCAAGCCTATACCCCATGAAGCTTGGGCTTGGCTTGTTCGATTTTGAGCCCAATTGGAAATTGTTAGAATTATAATAAAACAATAAAATGCATCAAAACCATTCTAGAGAATAGATTCAAACACCTCTTGACTCTTTTGAGAATGCTCAGACCCACCAAATTAACTGAATGATGTGGATTATATATGTCACCATCACGCACATCCATACGGGGGAGGTGAATGGCCGGAAAATTGCGGAGCTCCTGAAGAAGACAGTGGATGCAAACTGGAACTGGGCATCAAAGTCCTTCCGAGATGGGCGCTATATGGTGGAATGCCCGTCTGTGGAGATAGCAAAGCAACTGGAAGCCTCCGGGCCAATGGAGCTGCCGGAGTTCACGATGTCCTTTGAGACATGGACACCGGATCTGTGGAAACCCAAGAAGCTGGTAGATAATGTTTGATGGGTCAAGGTCCATAGGCTGCCGCACTTTGGCTGGAGTCGGGACTCAGCGGCGCGGATGCTGAAGCCGGTGGGGGATCTCATCTATGTCGACGGGATGAGTTCGGGGAACGGAGAAGACATCCGAGCGCTGATTCGCGTGAGGAGAAACCTGAAACTCCCTACATACATCCATTGCAGGGTAGGGACCAGGCAACACAGCTACTTGGTGGAGCTTGATCAGCATCAGACACTCCTACCCACAACCCCTCGCCGACGAACAGGGCACAGTGGGAAGAAGACCACAGGGGAAATGGAAGCAAATACGCAGGACCAAGTGCCACACAGGGATGCGGAGGAACTCATGGCAGTGCGAGCTCGGAAAGGAAAAGATCCAATGTCTGGGCTGCTCGGTGCGCCGGTAAGCGGTGGAGAGACAAGGCAGAAGGGGATCGTCCTCAGGGAACCGACGGATACTCCTGCGAGGAACCGGTCCGAAGGGAACCCCCTGCCCATGCGGGATCGTACTCAATGATCGCCGAGGCGACTGACAGCAGCGACTTCCGTACCTGACGCCGCCACGGGAAGCAGGGTGGTGGAGAAAATCCCAGAAGGGACAGGCGTTAGGTTGACAGGCCTTGACGATGTGGCGTCAGGGGATTTGAAGGGACCAGAGAAGCAAGACCTCGCGGATGGGCACCCAGAACCAGAACATGATGCTGAGATGGACGAATTCTTCCGTGCCGCGGTGGAGAGGGGAGGTAGTCACTGAAGTCGAGTGGCTGGTTACACGGGAGTGGGACCCAGAAGAGCTGGGTCCCCACTGCCCACACACAGCGCTTAATCAGCGCAAGAAGCCCACTCACGAGCCAGCGAATGGCGCAGGTGGGGCCCACAAGAGCATGTGCGCAGGTCGCGGGATTCAATGCCTGGGCCCACTTCTATACTTCTTGGGGTGAATGAAGAAGCGAGCTTTAGTGAACCGGTTGGCCCAGAGCTACTTGCTACCGCTGATATAACCGGCCTAGTGACCAGGCTCCAATCTGACACCAACAACAATATGGGCCCAATTACTACATATGTAAACCATGAGACTAATGGCACACCTAATGTAATGGAACTATCTACTAATGGAACCAAATCTTCTAAGTATCCACTTGTACATCTGGGCCCAAGGGGTCACATGACCCTATCATTGGAAGATGGCATCAAAATTGATCTTAGCAAGGCATCCATAAAATGGATGGGAGGCTCCTGGAATCTCATATCTGATGAGGTATGGAAAAAAAATTATTTCATGGAACGAGGAGGCGGGCGTTGCTCCAATGAATGGACCGGCGGATGAACCCCAAAGCCTACCAGAGATATGTGAATCATTTGGAGAACATGAAGCGACACAGAAGGCAGTAGAGACTCAGATGCCAGCTCCCGCACCGAGAACAAGGGGGAGACCAAGGAAGAGCGCAGTCACAGCCACGAACTCAAACAATGCCACTTAGAAACAACTAAAGGAAGGGCCCGCACCTCCCAAAAGAACCAAGAGGAAAGCTAGCAATGGGGAGCTACATGAGGAAGGCCTCATTGATGTACCTCTCACCTTGACCAACTGGCCTGAGGACAATATGATCTCAACGGCACTAAAGGTTGGCGTACACTTGGAGCACGCTCAGGGGAACGCTCGCCAAGTAATTCAACATATGAGACAATTAAAGGTCGAGAAAGAGCTGGGGAAGGCGGGGCGCGCCTAAGCCCCCAGCCTCCATCCTATCCAGGGCTATTATAGTTTCCCCATGAAAGTACTATCATGGAATGTGAGGGGACTTGGGAAGCGTAAGAAGCGCTTCTTAGTTAAGGACTTCATGGAGGCACAGAGGGCGGACGTTATTTGTCTACAGGAGACAAAGCTACAGTCAATAGACAACCGCACATAGAGCTCAATTGGGGGTAGCACGTATGATGGCAGAATTTTCCTCCCTGCATGTGAAACCAGGGGTGGATGTTGTCTGGGCTGGAAGTCCTTGCAACTGGAACTGGTCGACAGCTATGTAGACGTCTTCTCAGTAACGATCATATTGGAAAAGAAGGAGGATCGCACTAGGTGGATGATAACCTCAGTATATGGGCCATGTGAACGAGCACAGAAACCTAATTTCTGGGAAGAAATAAGGGCAATTCGGGGACGCTGGGCCGGACCATGGCTGATCGGGGGAGACTTTAACTCCACAAGAGACAGTGGGGAGAGGAATGTGGGTACAGGGACTCCACAGGACCAGGAGGGATTCAACAACTTGATAGAGGAGCTCCAATATGACCCTCCACTCAATGGAAGAAGATTCACGTGGTCCAATGGAAGAGCGGAGCCAATAATGATCCGCTTGGACCGATTTCTCCTCTCCACGGAATGGGTGGCGGCCTTCCCCTGAGTACAACACATGGCGCTGCCACGTACTCGGTCGGACCACACACCAATCGTCCTAGAGTGTGGGCAACATGAGCCAAAGAATTATCAATTCCGCTTCAATAGAAGCTGGGGTGCCAAAGAAGGTTTTTGGGAGATGGTCAAGACCTGGTGGACGCAAAATGACCTTCAAGGGGAAGGTGCTTTTAAGTGGGCAAAGAATATAATACCCTGATTTTTTTCGACTTAAATAAATAAGGAGGAATGATAGATTAAACAAGAAGAAAAGAAAAGAAGAAATGTAGAAATTAATACTAATTATTTATTGAAGTAAAGGAGGTTTGGGATTTAATTGAATATAGGGGTTAAATTGCAAAATGGGATTTAATTGAATATAGGGGTTAAATTGCAAAATATCAAAAAATCTCTTCCTAAACCGCCAAATTTCAGCCTTCCAGTGGGAGTTCCCTTCTCTTGTTAATTTGCTAAATTGCCCCTCATCTTTTCTCAAAATTATTCAAATGTTCATGCCTCTCATTCTCTATAAATAGACACCTCTTCTCCCTCTCTTGCTCTCTTGCTCTCTTTCTCTCTTAATCTCTTCATCTTCCCTCTTAAGTTCCATTGGTGAAGCCCTCGCAGAAATCAAAGAGTTCAAGAGTCTTCAAAGATCAAGACTAGTCTTCAAGTATTAAGTTTTCCTTTTACCAACCTTTCTTTGATACTTACACATATCACCATCAATATGAATAAGTTTTCCAATGTTATCAAGAGTTTTACAATGGTTTTTAACCTCTTACATATATAACCATCCATATGAATAAGTTTTCCAATGTTATGAAGAGTTTTACAAAGGTTTTTAATCTCCATAGAGGAACATAAATGTGTTTTAACAATCAATCGTATTCCTACTTTTGTCTTTCTCTTTTCCTCGAGCAGTAGACGAATTCTTTTTCATAAACTTTGTATACAATGGTTGTAGATCATGATGTCTCCTTCGTGACTGCAAATTTTCAGAATCTTTCATGAGGAATCCCGGTTTTAATGAGTTTCCAAGGAGGGACTGGCACGGTTCGCTTTTAGTGCAAGTTTGCTACTGGAAACAAGATCTTGTCATCTCTTTCTGGAGTAATATACGAATTATTTTTCAAAAACTTTGTGAACAAAGGTTGTATATATGGATGTTTCCTTTATGCCTACAAAATTTCAGAAACTTTCATGAAAAATACAATTTTTAATGATTTTTACAAAAAGGGCCTGGATCTCTCTTCTTCTGCTGGAACCTGGACATGTCACCATATTTCTGGGGACCATCCAGTGATCTTTGAACTGGATACAAATAAGAAAGTTTTATTAAAAGATGTTATCTACCACAGACAAAAATTTCAGCATTTTTTGGACATTTCCTCAGACTTGTGTTGAACTTTTACCAAGACTCAGCTAGCTTTACTTGGGAACCTCACAGGAATACGTTTTTTTGACCTCTTAGATCTATTCATAATCACAAGATCCAAACCTGGAATGGTACTCAATGGTTATAATTACATACATCAATTTTTATATGGAATCTACAAAAAGACTACTGTAGCTTGAACAATCATGCTTTTACACTATACGAGTAAATGAAAGATTTGAAACGACAATGACCTCACTTTTATTATGGCCGTAGAAAATCCACAAGGGGGTTGACAATAAGACAAGACAAAGACGAGCTAAGGTAAGGGATCCACTTTTTTGACGGGGTAAAGTTAACCCTTTTCTTGTAGTATTTTGATTTCTATGGGTTAACCTTGAAGCTTTTCCATAATTGAATTCTTTATATGTGCTCTATGGCTATATTTTCTGGCCTCCTTATGAACAAGGAATATTTGAAATCCTTTATTTTCCTTGGGATTGAATGCTTTATTCCCGCTTTTTAAGTCTGGATAAATATTGTTATGTTGACGGGTGGACCCGGAATTATACAGCCCTCCAATGCATTGGGTAAAGCATATCCCTGGAATTGGTAGACCCAGTGGATAATAAGTATGGTGTCATGGCGGTTAGCCCTGACACACTTATGAAAAGTAAGAATGAAGTCACGGCGGTTAGCCTTGACAAGCTTTATGACATCCACTATTTATTTATGATATCTTTCACCCGCTTTGATGCTTATGTTTGATGTTTAGTACCTCTATGACTTTGTTATTTCCAATGACTCTACTTTCACATTCATGTTTTTACACAAATGCAGTTCATGTTTACCTTATCGGGCTATTTCTCACCACCCCTTTATTTCATTGATTCCCCACCCCGTGAACTAGAAGTCATAAGGAGGAGAGTAGGCGTAATAGGACGCTAGGTCAGCCAAGACTTTAAGTTTATGTGTTTAGCATTTGCTTATGTATAAAAGGTTGTAATAATGTATATGGTGTCCTAAACTCCTAAACTCCTAAACTTTTGATATGATCTTGGGAGATGTAATAAAGTATGTAAGGATTATGCATGTTTACGTTATGTTTTTGGATTAACGCACCCAATCTGGAGCTCCCGGATTTGGGGGTGTTACAAAGAAGATCTCCCTGCTTCGGGTCAACTTGAGGGCATGGAACAAAGATTAAGTCATGAGACAGAAACAGAGGAAAACAGAGCTTCTTCAAAACATTGAGCGCGTTGACGTTCGTAGTGAGACACATCCACTATCCCCCATGGACGAGGACCTTCTGGTAACACACAAGGATGAATATGACAACATCATTAGAACTGAGGAGGAATTATGGAGGCAAAAGTCACGCATTACATGGCTCAGGGAGGGAGACCGGAATACAAAGTTTTTCCATGCCATTGCAAATCAAAGAAGGAATGCCAACTGGATACATCAACTCCAAATGGGGGATCAAACAATCACAGGCAATGCATCAATTGTAGGGGCCATATCACAATACTTCCAATCCCAACTTGGACAGAAAAGGGAATACAGATACACTACAGATTGGCGGATGATGTATGGTGGCAGTACTTCAGTGGACCTCTCCCATCTTGAGAGCCCCTTCACCGAGGAAGAGGTAGTACGGGCAATACGGGAACTCAACCCGGACAAGGCCCCAGGCCCGAACGGTTTCCCCACGACCATCATCAGCAGGGATGGAGCTTCATGAAGGATTATATTCTACAAACTTTCAATGAGCTCTATCACGGTACAACAAATCTTGAAAGAATTAACTGGGCACACATCCTCCTCATTCCCAAGTCAACTACGGCAGCCTCGATCAAGGATTATAGGCCCATAAGTCTTATTAACTGCTCAATCAAACTCATTACCAAGGTATTGGCCAACTGCCTGCAGAATATGATGACCCACCTGGTGGATGAGAGTCAAAGAACTTTTACAAAGGGACGCAACATTCATGACAACATTGTAGCAGCGGAAGAGGTCATCTATGGGATGAAGAGAAGAGGAGGAATACTTATGAAAGTCGACTTTGAAAAGGCCTTCGACTCGGTTGACTGGGAATTCTTGCTTGAGGTACTTGAAGCTAGAGGATTCGGGCCGCGATGGTGCCGGTGGATCAGGGCAATCCTATACACATCCAAGTCCAGATTCCTAGTCAACGGCAACTCCACGGGGTATATTCTCCACCAACGTGGACTCCGACAGGGGGACCCCTTATCTCCTCTACTCTTTGTCATCGCCATTGATGTATTGTCGACTATGCTCACCAAGGCATCGCAGGCACAACTACTTGAAGGGTACAGGATAAGACCGGACGACGAGGACCAGATAACCGCTTTGCACTACGCTGACGACCTCATAGTCCTTAGCTCTGGAAGCTGCAATGACTTTAGAACACTCAAGCTTATCTTCTATCTATTTGAGGGACTTTCGGGCCTCAAAGTCAATTATGACAAAAGTGTTATAATCCCTGTGGGAACGCCACAAGCCAACCCTGACACAGTGGTGAATGCGATGGGATGCCCACTCAGGCAACTTCCTATAAACTACCTAGGCATACCATTGGCAGGGTGGAAACCAAAGAAGGAGGAATGGCGGCAACTAATAAGGAAGGTTAGCAACAGGTTGGGGACCTGGAGGGGTAGCCTACTGTCGATGGAAGGAAGGATCACCTTACTGAATGCCGTCATCACGGCAGTTCCCAACTACTGGATGTCCATATACAAGCTTCCGCAATGGGTGGTTCGCAAGATTGAGGGTATTCGGAGGGATTTTCTTTGGCGAGGGGTGAACCCAGAGTCCAAGGCTTACCGTCTGGTAAGATGGGAGCAACTTTGCAGGCCAAAGGAACAAGGGGGTTGGGGGATCATACATCTGAGAACCTTCAATGACGCACTCCTTGGTAAGTGGTGGTGGAGATTGCTGAAAGGTGAGGCTGGAGTATGCCAAAGAATCATCCATCAGACATACTTCCGCAACTCTTACATCAACCCTTTCAAGAAAGCTCCAGGCAGATCGTCCTACTTCTGGCAAGGGATTATGAGCCAGCGGGACCTGGTCATGGCAAACATAACGACCAAAGCAAAAAAAGGGAACACTGTCAACGCATGGTTTGATCAGTGGCTAGATGGACTAAGCATGTGCAACAGACACCCGGAGCTGATAACGCTAGTGGGAAAGGAGAATTTATCAGTACAGGAAGCGCGGAGGAACATAGCACAGGGGAGACCTCTACTAAGACCTGGGCCGATATCAGCAGAGGCAACAGAGACACTTCAGCAATTTACGTCTATGCTAATCAACGGAGACAACGAGGGAGAGGACTGCAGAGTATGGAGACTAACTCCTGCTTTGCAATTCACGATCATGTCATTATATTACTTTGGCATCGACGGCGGAGCACGAAGCTCCCTTTCGATGTCATTTTGGAAGCAAGCCTTTCCGCTTAAAATCAAGCTCTTTGCCTGGCTGGTGCGAAAGGACAAAATCCTCACCCTACATAACTTAGCACAGCGAAACTGGCGGGGAGAAAGAACTAAATGTTACCTCTGTGACCTCGAGGATGAAACGACGGACCACTTACTCATCACTTGCCCATACTCGGCAGGTATATGGTCTCACTACAGACAAATATTTGGCCATACAATCACCCCAACCACGGTACGAGACCTCTGGGGAAAAACAGGATTCACCAGGCAGGTGGAGAAGGAACATCGCAAGAGTTGGGGCCTCACCGCCATGGCGATCATCTGGAGCATTTGGCTAGAGAGAAACCGAAGATGCTTTCAAGATAAACATCGAGTTTACACGAAACTAATTCGGCACATGGATTTCCTCCTACTTTCTTAGTTTGAAGCAACACATGAAACCAGGAAGCATAGCCTTAACACGATGAAAGTCATAGTGAGGAGAAGCCTTTCACACATCAGTGATGTACAGGCCCACCGACCTCCGGGAACCGACTTTGAGGACGAGATGGCATTTGCATAACAAGATAACTGGATAACAGGCAACGGGGCCTGTGTAATCCACGACATATTGTAGCTATGGTCCATACTGACCGAGCTTTTCATTATGAATGTTTGTATCCGGCTCATTTAGGAGCCTATTTCCATAATAAATAAACATGGTTTATCCACATTCATCAAAAAAAAAAAAACTATATTAAATCAACTCGATGTATGGAGCCAACACAAGCTCAAATTCAGCTCAAATTTTATACCAAGTGATTATTCACGCTTGAGCCTTTTTAGATAATTAATGAAAGCCTTAATTCATTTTTATAAAAAAAAACTATATATTTATTCTAGCTTGAGTCATTTTAAATAATTAATGAATGTGATTAATCAATTTTTATAAAATATATATATATATATATATATATATATATATATATATATATATATATATATATTCAAACTTGAACAAAAGTATTTTTTAAATACTTATGATAAACTTGTTGCTTGCTACGTTAAAAGTAGTACATCAATTTATTTTAAATAAAATTTTGATAATAAATAATAAAATTGTTAGTAGATTAGATTATATTTTTAATGAATTATATAATTAAATTTATAATATTTTTTCATCATTTTATATATTTAAACAGTAATTTGTTAAAACACATGGTCTAACAACATAAATACAACCAAACATAAGTTTTTGTGAGCACAAAAATATTTTAAAATAATGCATAAATTTTATTATTTACAACATTACTTGCATATAAATGATCTCACTTGCGAACATGTCCTCACCAAATTCAGCAAGCATAGGGAATTAAACATTAATTAGTTGGTCCCTTAATTATAAGATCCAAGTTGCATGCACATCTAGAAAATCATTTATTATTATTGGACATGAAAATATAGCCGATTACCATACTTTAATGCCATATAAATGCATAATATATTTAAAGTTAATACAGTTTATTGCCATATGATTGTTAAGTACATAATAGTACCACGATCTACACAAGATTATGGGGAGATGTACTGATGTACATATTAGGGAAAGAATTTATATTCAGATTTCAAATTATAATTAATTTAAATTCTGTTGCTTCACCATAAATAACTTGAATGGGCACACTTAAATATTCAAAGAATCTATATTTATGTAAAAGGTTGATGTTGCCTTGGATGGTTGACGCCGGCGGGGCAGAGATTATCCTATGGATGGTGGCAATCATTGGATTGCCAAGAGAGCAAGGGAAGGGAAAGAAGAACATAGAAGAAAAGTCTTTGAAATTTTAAGAAAAAAAATAATATTATTCAACTCAATGAAAAATCAACCCACAAACCAGGTTAAACAGTCTTCAAGACTAAGTCTATCATCTTATCTAAATTTGTCAAATTTGATAAATTATTATTCAAAACTAAAACTTATCTAATTTAAAAACTATAGGAAAACCAGATAACTCCTAAAAATTCGAGATCAAATCGGATTCAAACTCTATCCTAAATTGATAAACGAAATATTATCAAAAATGAAAAAACTGAAAAACTAAGATTTGAGGGGGAAAACAGTGGAATTTGAGGATGAAGGAAGGGTTTGTTCAGTGGACCCCACGTGTGTGTTGAGACGAGTTTTCCGGATTGGGGTTGAACACGCGAATCCGATGCCTGTAGCTAATGTTATGGCCAAAATACCGAACCGTGTCCAAAGTGTTCCCCAATTCCTGACTTGTCTCGATCACCTTCCGCCTTTACGTCGGTCGGCCAAGTCATGGTATGCCAAAGCTCTCATGCTGCCATCAGATAGTTCAGCATCGTTTGACTCGAGCTCTCTTGAATCAGCCTCCCTAGGTTGGAAAGAACTCGCCCTCAAGTTCGTAATAGGGTCAGTCGACTCCATAAAGTAAGGGCTCAGATGCTTCACATTGAAGACGTTAGAGGTCTTCAAATGACTAGGGAGGCGCGACCGGTATGCATTGTTATTGATCTTCTCCAACACCTCACAGGTTCGATCTTCCGTTCCTTGAGCATGTTATATTCACCTACAGAGAAGCGATCTCAAGTGAGGACAACCCATACTAAGTTACCCTCATCGAATAGCACCTGACGCCGCTGTTTGTCGGCATTCTCCTTGTACTTGACATTACTCTCCTGAATATCTAACTTGGCTTGCTCATAAATAACCCGGAGATGCTCAACCATCTCATCAGCTCGGGGGTGAACACGCCCAATTCGTGGAACATGGACTAGATCAAGTACTCTCGATGGATTCCACCCATAGACAACCTTGAATGGGCTCAAGCCGGTAGTCCGATTCTTCGATCTATTGTAGGCGAATTCGGCTTGAGGTAGTGCCAGATCCCACTACTTCGGTTTAGTTCCAGCCAAACACCTCAGTTGGTTGCCCAAACTCTGATTCACCACTTCAGTCTAGCCATCTGTCTAGGGGGGTATGGACTACCAAAGTTCAACTGCGTCCCCAACTCTCTTCCAGAATAGGTTGACGAACTTGGTGTCGTGATCAGATGTGATAGAGTGAGGGGTACCATGCAAGCGGACAACCTCCCGAAAGTAGAGATGTGTGATGCGGGCCGCATTCATAGTCTTCCAACTGGCTTCAAAATTGGCCATCTTGGAAAATCTATCGACCACTACCATGATAGAATCTGAGCCCCGTTAGGTGCGAGGGAGGCCCAGAAACAAGTCCATACTAACATCCAACCAAGGAGCATCAGGAACCAGTAAGGGGGTGTATAAGCCGACATTTGTGAAAACTCCATTCACCCGCTGATACACAAAGCATCGATCCACAAAATGGGCCACATCGCTTGAAAACTTTGGCCAATAAAAGTCAGCAGATATGAGAGCATAAGTCTTGTCGTGGCCAAAGTGACCATCATTGTGCATCTCGCTCACAATTTGTTGTCTCAACGAACAGTCAAGGATGCACAATTGTAATCCACGGAACAGGTAACCATTATGTGAAGTAAAGTTATGACGATGTCTATTGGTTACCTCCTGAAGTATCCGTCCGAAGGAAGGATCAACTGTGTACATGTCTGTGAAAGCCTCAAAACCTGGAACCCTGACACTCATAGTGGTGAGAAGTGATGTGCGACGGGGCAGGGTATTTGCTACACGATTGAGGCTTCCTGCTTGATGCTTCAAGGTAAAGGTGAACTCCTACAAGTACGCCACCTACTTGGCATGCCGCCTACCCAGTTTGTTGGCCATTGATGTACTTCAGGGCCTCATGATCTGTGAACAGGATGAACTCCTTCTGTATGAGGTATTGGCTCCAATGCTTCAGAGACTGAACAAAGGCATAGAACTCCAAGTCATAAGTGGAGTAGTTCTTCTTTGACCCTGATAGTTTCTCGCTGAAGAAAGCTACTGGTCATCCTGATTGGCTCAGAACGCCACCAATACCAACTCCAGATGCATCACACTTGACCTCAAACACCTTGTCGAAGTCGGGAAGTGCTAGAATTAGTACTTCGGTAATCTTCTGCTTGACTAGGTGGAAACTAGCTTCGACCTCCTCCGTCCACTGGAAATCACGCCCTTTGAGGCACTCTGTGATTGGGGCAATTAGTGTGCTAAAATCCTGGACAAATCGTCGGTAGAACGAGGCCATCCCATGGAAACTCCGAACATCATTCAAGGTCCTCAGTCTGGGCCACTCCAAGATTGCATCTACCTTTGATTGATCTGCATGAATACCATTAGTAGATACAACAAAACCAAGGAAGGTCACAAAAGTGGTGAAGAAGGAACACTTTTTTTAGCTTACGAACGGGCGCTCAATTCTCAGCATCCCAAAGACGACGCGAAGGTGGTCAAAGTGTACCAACCAACTCGGACTATAGATGAGGATGTCATCGAAATAGACTACCACAAATTTCCCCATAAACGGCCGCAAAATCTGGTGTATGAATCGCATGACCGTGCTGGGTGCATTGGACAACCCAAAAGGCATCACCATCCACTCGTACAGTCCATGTTGTGTCTTGAACGTCGTCTTCCACTCATCTTCAGGCCGTATTCTGATTTGGTGGTACCGGCTCTTCAGGTCGATTTTTGAGAAGACCTTTGAGCTAGATAGTTAGTCTAACATGTCATCCAGGAAACGAATAGGATAGCTGTACTTGCTGATGATCTTGTTGATTGTCTGGCTATCTATATACATGCTCCATGAGCCATCCTTCTTTGGCACCAACAGGGCTGAAACTGTACAGGGACTCATGCTCTCTCGGATATAGCCGCTCCTTAATAACTCCTCCACTTGTCGTTGCAATTCTGTAGCCTCCTTGGGACTGAGGTGGTACGCCGGTCGGTTCGGCAGGCTTGCTCCTAGGACAAGGTCTATCTGGTGTTGGATATCCCTCATAGGTGGGAGCTCCGGAGGAAGTTCTTCTGACATCAAGTCCGTGAACTCCAGGAGCAACTATTGCACTTATGTTGGCAGATCTCAATCCATGTCCATGGTACTATGCATGCAAGGCAGCAGTGCATAGACTACATCTCCCTTCTCAATCCCGCTCAAAAACCTAGACATAGAAAGTAGGTTACTATTTACAGGGGCAGGAGGGTTTTCTCCCCTACGGGGTGCCAACACGATCCTTTTCCCGTTGATGCTAAGGGAATAAGTATTCTTCATTCCATCATGAACCACCCTCCGATCATACTGCCAAGGTCGCCCCAGTAGTAGGTGACATGCATCCATTAACACGACGTTGCACCATGCATTGTCAAAGTACATCTTGCCGATGGAGAAGGACACGAGGCATCGCAAATCTACCTTCACTTCGGTGTCTTTGCTCAACCATGATAGATTGTAGGGCTTCGAATGACTCTCCATCTTTAATTGCAACTTCTGGACAGCGTCTTCAGAGACCACGTTCTCACAACTATCGCTGTCGATGATCACCTTGCAAACATTGATGAAATGGTGCAGGTTGTGTGGAAGATGTTTTTTCTCAACCAGTCATCTCCTGAATCTCCTTTGGGCGTCAATAGATTCTTGCGAACAACTAGAGTCTCGTGGCCATCCCCAATCAACACATCGCCAGCCTCATCATCCTCTCCATAATCATCATAAGCTAGTTCCTGGGCCTCCTCAACCTTACCTTCTTCAATCATCAGGTTCTTGCCTTTCAGACTAGCAGGTTTCCGACACTCAGGTGCCTTATGACCTTGCTCACCACATCGATAACACCGAACAACATAGTTAGAAGTACCTGACGGTGGTTGCTAGACCGGGAGGGGTACCTGAGGGTGAGCTTTTCGGCTACTCTGATCGCTCCTGATTAGGGGTCTTATGTTCTGCTGCCTTTTAATTGCTAGGGCGCGCTGGTACGCCTCTGAAACAATCCACAATGAGTGCAAACTGAGAACATCCTACAATTGTTGGCGTAGACCTCCCAGATATAGAGCCACAAGTTGCTCCTCTGTCTCAGACAAGTCATTCCGCTCGATTAACTGGTAGAAGTCCTCTGTATACTCATCTATTGATCTCGTGTCTTGCCTCAACGTATGAAGTCGTTGAAACAAGGTCTGGGTGTATCTGAAGGGGAGGAAGTGCCCTTTCAACTTCTTCTTTATCTTGTCCCAATTTGTGATCTTCTATTTACCTTGCCTATCTCGCAAACACTGCAGCTGCTCCCACCACGCGGATGCTCGGCCCTTCAACTTGATGGCAACTAGCTTCACCTTCAGAGGATCATGGACCTCCTTGTACTCAAATATCCTCTCTACTTCATCTAGCCAATCGATGAAGACTTCAGCATGTAGTGTTCTGGTAAATTCGGGTAACTCCACCCGAAAGTCGAGGTCTCCGTGACGCTCCTCGGTTGCACGGTGCTCTCAGAATTGGTCACGCTGGGAATAAGGGTTGACAAAGGTGGAGTCAGAGTCGTGATCTGAAACCTCACAATCCTCCAAATCTCGCGCCACCAACCGTTGGGTTAACTCCGCAACTTGCCTTTGCAGATCCTTGTTCATCGCTTCCAAGGCGATTAGGTCTCGTGATTGGCCCTCCTCAGTTGGAACATGTCCACCACGACGATCACCATGGCCACCACAATCTCCAGCCACTGATGCCGCTACCACAGGAAGAAGATCTACGATCTCTGATACCAACTGATGCCAGCGGGGTAGCGATTATCCTGCGGACGGTGGAAATCAGTGGATTTCGAAGAGAGCAAGGGAAGGGGAAGACGAACAGAGAAGAAAAGTCTCTTAAACTTTAAGAGAAAAACAATATTATTCAACTCAATGAAGAATCAACCCACGAGCCGGGTTAAATAGCCTTCAAGACTAAGTCTATCATCTTATCTAAATTTGGCAAATTTCGCAAATTATTATTCAAAGCTAAACTTATCTAATTTAAAAACCATAGAAAAACCAGATAACATCTAAAAATCCGAGGTCAAATTGGATTCAAACTCTATCCTGAATTGACAAATGAAATATTACCAAAAATGGAGAAAAAAAACACCGAAAAACTAAGATTTGAGGGGAAAACAGTGAAATTTAAGGATGAATTTGCTCGATGGACCTCACGTGTGTGTCGAGACGAGCTTTCCGGATTGGGGTTGAACGCGCGAATCTGATGCATGTAGCCAAAGTTATGGCCAAAACACCGAACCGTGTCCAAAGTGTTCCCCAATTCCGGACTTGGTTCGATCACCTTCCGCCTTTACGTCGGTCTGCCAAGTCATCGTATGCCAAAGCTCTTATGGTATAATAAGCTCTTATGGTACAATCAGATAGTTCAACATCATCTGACTCGAGCTCTCCTAAATCAATGGTGGTGTTGATGATCCCAGGCAACATCAACGGTTTTGTGTAACCTATTTGGTCACTCCTGTTGGATGATATAGCATGACTCTTATATAAAATTAAGGGCTTGTTTGGATTGGCTTATAAAAAAAAAGCGTTTTTTTTCAAAATCCTGGAAGCACTTCTAAAAAAAGTGATTCTAGGAATAAGTTAAATGCTTCTGTTTATTTTGTGTTTGGATGGGCTAATTTAGAAGCACTTTTTTCTTTGGGGAGTTGTTTGGATGTACATTCCCAAAAGGACTTTTTTAGTGACAAATTACCAAAATGGTCATTCATTCAATTATAATAACATCCCAAGTATTATACTTTTGTCACATCTTTTATTACAATTAATAATTATTATTGTTAGTATTATTATGATTATGTTTATTATTGTTATTATTATTATTATGATTATCATTGTTATTATTGATATTTTTTATTATTATGATGATACTTATCATCATTATTATTATTCTTAATAATTACTGTTAATAATAATAATAATAATAATAATAATTATTATTATTATTATTATAATTATAATTATTATTATTATTATTACTACTACTACGATTATGAAAACTTAGATTACTGTTAAGCTTTCATTATTATTATTATTATAAACAAATTCTAAACAAAAGAAAAAGGTTTATTTTGTTTTTGCAGATTCATTGAATATTAAGCTAAAGAAACAGAAAATACAAATCGATACCCAAGATTCAGTTTCTAAGCAAACTCAACATCTCGAAAAGAAAAATCTAGAAGAGCCAGCAAAATTAACTGAAGAAGAACAAGCAAAAATAGGGACCATATTTTGCCTCAAAATGATGCTATACCATAGTTCCTCAAAATGACAAGGTTTGTAACAACTAACCTCTGAATAGAATACATTCATGAAAACCAGATATCACAGAGAGAATTTCGAAGAGGGAAAGGGAGAAATAGGGCAGAGTGAGGGGTTGGTACCTGGGGATGAAAACCAGGGAAACACTCTCCTTCTCTCTCTTGTTCGATGGCTCTTGAGAGGATGAGGAGGCGGCCAGCTCTTGGGAGGATGAGGAGGCGGCCAGATCTTGCAGAGATAGGAATTGGGAGTGGAGATGCAAAAGAGACCTAATTAAAACCTATGTCATTTCTATATTTCATAAGGGTAATTACGTAATTGTATAGCCCCAAAATTGCTTCTTGAAAACTGCTTTTTCGAGGCAAGACATGTGCAAAAGCGCTTTTCTGCTTTTTTGTAGCTTCGCCTCAGAAGCTAATCCAAACATCATTTTTTCAACCCAGAAGCGCTTAACTTAAAAAAAAAGAAACGCTTTTGGCCTTTCTAGAAGCTAATCCAAACACCCCCTAAATATTTGACTGTTTGGGTTGGCTTCTAGGAGTCACGAAAAAGGTTTTTTTTTATAAGTTTAGAATTTCTGCGGATTTATGTCTTTAGATGAGTTTTTTTTTTTAAAAAAAAATTGTTAGAAAAAGGTGATTTTTTTTTATTTCTTCAGAAATTGGTTGTTGAAGCTTCAGGAAAAAAAATCTTTTGATAAAGAGTGCTGAGATTTTTCAATTATGAAAATATCTTTATTTAAATTAAAAAAATGATTTTTTTAAATCTAACCTAACAAGACTTGAGAGATATTGCTATTATTGATGTTAAATATAGTTATTACCAATTACGAAAATACTATTATACAAATTTAGTTATTGTTGATATTAATGCAATTGTTCTTTTTATTATCATTCAATAAATATTCATTATAATAATTTATCACTTAAAAACCTTTTTGGAAATACATCCAAATAAAGTTCCAACTATAAAAACATATTCAAATTGAAAAATAATTAGAAACACTCAATTTATTTGGAAAAATTATTATTAAATTTTTTTATTAAACTATAAAAAAATTTCCATAAGCCCGTTCAAACTGATCCATATTAGAATATTTAAATCAAAGTAATCAACTAAAACCACATAATAAAAAAAAAAGGAATAAAGGTCCACTGGGATATTCCTTGATGGGCAACATTTGAAATCTAACAAATGAGTACCTTCCCAGCCAGAAAAGGTTAAAAGAAGGGGAAAATTATCAAAAACCTCTGGCACTATTTATATACTATTTCTCACCAAAAAACCCAGCCAAAAACCCTATTTATACTAAATCTCTATTCCGATCTCTTATAAAAACCTCAAACCCCTCCTTATCCTTCCAAAACCCTCCAACTAAAGAAGGGGTAAGGGACAAAGTAAACGGCCTTATCTTACCACTTTTCAAAAAATGAACATGCACTCCTCTGTTGTAAAAAATAAAAAAAATAAAAACAGAGAATTTTTAATGTACCTTGAATTCCACTAAACCATTCAGTATATTCCTATATTTATATGTTTAGGGTCCTTTTCAATTAAATTAGGAAAAAATATTTTATTTTTATAAGTACTTCAATTATAATTATTTTTGTAACTAAGTTATACCGTTTTCATCATATCAAAAATAGAGGTGTCAAATTGAACGGCTCAACACAACCCTCCAAGAAGCCTGGGGTTGGCCCAGCATGGGGCACAACCTAGCTTTATTGGACTCGTGCCATACTAGGCCGACCCATAGACCAGCCCTTTTTAAAAAAAATATAATAAATTTATAAACAATTTTAAAAATTAAGAGGAAAATTGAGAAAATTACTATAAAAAAAATTATGGTACCTATCCCTCTTGTCCAAATCCTAGCCTCCACTGGCCTTTAGTGCAAAAAAAAAAAGAAAAAAAAAACCGAAGATAGAGAGAGGAAAAAAAAATTCAATCTAAAAAAGAGAGAGATTGAGAGTGAAAGTCAGAGAGAAGATAAGAGAGGGAGAATCAGAGAGATCAGAGAGCCACGAGTCACACCTTACATGTGTCCAAGTCCACAGGGGTTGCGGGCCATGCCATACTGGCCCGCATGCATGGATCAACACGGCTTACACGGGTTGCGTGCCATGCCAGTGATTGGATTATTAATTTTTTTTAAATAAGATCATAAAAACCCCATTATAGAATAGTCAAAGACGTGATCATAAACTCCGAAGAGTATACTCACTCGATCATCTTGACCTCTCATCATGCATGTATAAATATCAAAAAATAAACTCTATTTAAGTTTGCTCATCTATTTCTGAAGCCGGGGATTCAATCCTAGGATCTTATCAAAAAAAAAAAAATATTTCAACACATAAAATCCGAATGATATACCGCTAGGCTAATAACCCTTTGATAGATGAGGCTTTAAACTCACATCTCTTTCATATGTTTATCCTGGACCAGTGATTGCATGTGGATGTCAGAAACTGTCCTTTAATTTCTGCTTTTAATGCCAGTAAAACAAGCATGGGCTATCAAATATAATGAGCATGTCAGATCTTTTTACGTTTATTAGATTTTATGATTAAGGATTAAGTTTATGGTTACATTTTCGTTTTTTATTTAAATTCAGGGGTTCAGGGTTTATAACTTTTAGTTTATTCTTCGTTTATAATTTTTTGGATTTAAGACAGTAATCTATTTTAATAAGAAAGTCATTTTTAAAATTTTTTAATCTCTTGAAACAATATTTTACCGGAAGTTATATAGTGGACTGACAGTAAAGTAATAAGTTATGGCAAATTACGGTGCAATCATACCTCTGAACGACATGTAGTAAAAGAATAGGATAAATTTAAAAAAAAAAATCCATATGGTTTCACAGATTTGCATAATAGGGAATGTGACTTGTGATTTCTCCAGTTAACCAAAAAAGGAAAAAACCGTTAACTCCCACTAATGGCGTTAAGTTGACAAGTGTATTTTTGTAAAATAGATGCCGAAAATTATATGAAAATTTCCCTAAATTGGATTTTTTTTCAAATCTTCATCGGTTTGAGAGATCGAAACAAAAAAATGGACAAAAATGCCCCTGCCAACTAAGCATAGGTTAACACCATTAATGGGAGTTAACGGTTTTTCCTTTTTTTGTTAACTGGAGAAACCACATGATTTAAAAAAAAACCACATTCTCTATTATGCAAATCTGTGAAACCACATGGTTTTTTTTTTTTTTAAAATTTACCCAAAAAATATGATGAAAAAAATAGAGGATAAAAGAAGATGAACCCAACAAACTTAAGGCATGCATGAAGTTGACAACATTTACTTTTAGGGGCTGTTTGATTACCTGTAAGTAGCTGTGATGTGATTCTACTTACAGATAAAATTTACTTTTTGGTGTTTGGTTACCAGGAAAAATCCCACTTACCTGTGAAATATTTCACATTTCACCCCTGTTTTCCTGCATTTCAACTCACGGCCAAATTGGCCGTGAGTTGAAATGCAGGAAAACCTTTTGTTTACGCTCACCCAACTTCCACACTCTCTCTCCTCTACCCGATCTCTCTCTTCTCTCAGCCCGCTCTGTCTCCTCTCGCCAATCTCTCCTTCTCACCGAAAACAACGCCTGACGGTGGTACATGGCTATGCAAGGTGTGCGTCGCGAGATGCCGCGCAAGGTGAGCTTGGATGGCGTGTACCTGCCGCGCGGGAGGTCGTGGCGACGGGGCACATGAGTGAGAACGCCGAAGGCGGTGGGACGTGGGAGCCCAAATGTTCACGACGATGATGAACGTATGGCGAGGCACTGTGGGGAGGGACGGTGAAGGGGGAGGAGGCGAGGAGCGCGGTGGGGAAAGAGATCAGGGAGCTGGTGGCAGAGATCACGAAGTTTTTAGGGCAGCCGAATCTCTCGAATTTCTTCCCGAGATTGGCGTGGATGGATCTGCAGGGGATTGAGAAGAAGATGAAGTCGTTGATGAGATTTGATGAGGTATTCAAGAAGATCATTGATCAAAGATGGAGAACAAGGGAGGAGAAGAGAAGGATTTCCTCGATTTCATTTTGAGATTAGAGAAGGATGGAGCTGATTCTTTTTATTTTTATTTGTTGATATATAATATATATACATATACTCATATTTAATATAGAATTTGGTTGTGGAGCTTTGTTTGAGAAATTATGTTAATTATTAGAGTTAATTAATATATATATATATATATATATATAAAATTAGTTAATATTTCAGTTAATTACAAGAGTTAATTACTGAATGCTACACTTAAGTGATTACAAATATTTTATATTAAATTTCACATTATTATTTCTATTATAAATTAAATATAAATATAATTTTCTTTTTATTATAGGGGTAACCTCACCACTTACTTCACAGGGTAACTATATCACCCAACTTACATCAAACCAAACAATTGAAAAGAAAATGCAGCATTTGAAATTACAGGCAACCAAACAACCCTTGAAGTAAGTCAAAATGCAGTAATTCAAGTTACATGTAATTCCACTTACAGTGTGAATTGAAATACGGGTAACCAAACAGCCCCTTAGGCAAATTTCTTTCCCTCTGAATAAGATCAGAGGATACAATGAATCCCTTTGATTTTTTTATTTTTATTTTTTTTATTTTTTTATTTTTTAACAAAGGTGACAAGCGCCCCCCACAAAGAAAGTTAGGGACGGGTACAGGTGTGGAACTCTCCTAAACACACTTGAGCCCTCACCTGAGTGAGTAGGGGTTCGAACTCAGTTCGTTCGAGAGAATACATCCTATACAGGAACCCAGTACCAATAGGTCAAGAAGCCGTTGGTGAAGCCCTTTGATTGTTGTTAAAAAGCAAATTTGTACTATTTGTTTTAACCCGAAAACACTCTTGCATTTTGTCTTTTGATAATGTAGAGAAAAGAAACATGAGCACTAAGAGAGAGTGAGAAAATCGAGAATATAATTTTGAGTTTTTTACTTGCCACCCCTCAAAAATAACCAAATCACTTACCACCCCCTCATTTTTCAATAATACCCTATAACCCCTTTTTTATTTTTATTTTACTTGGCACCTCTTTGACTAAAGTTTTATTCTTTAACTTGAGTTAAATATAAAACTTAAAGTTATAATATCTATAAATTGACAATTTTACCTTATATATATATATATATATATATATATATATATATATATATATATCATCTTCAATATTTTTTCTCATTTTTTTTATTTTCAATAATTCTGAAAGATGTATTTTGTTGGTGATATAAATGTATTTATTATTTTTTTCTTCATTCTAAAAATATATTTTTTAATAAAAATCTAATTATTCTGTTTTATGTTTAATCATATAAAAATATATATTTAATCATATTTTTTTATAAATTTAATATAAATTTATTTGTAGTTCTCTTAATAAACTCATAATTTATTTATTACCTTTTTCAAAAAAATTTAATTATTTATTAGTCATGGGTAAATAACAATTATGAAAATAATGGGTGTTTTTGTCTTTTACTTTGTTTTTTGAATGGTTTCTAAAACTATTCAAAATATTTGGTTGGGATAATTAACTAACTCAAGGGGTGGCAAGTAAAATAAAAATAAAAATAAAGGAGGGGGTTATGAGGTATTATTGAAAAGTGAGGGGTTGGTAAGTGATTTGGCTATTTTTGAGAGGGTGACAAGTAAAAAAACTCTATAATTTTTTGATGTCCTTTGCATCACATAGGACTAGCCTATATATAGAATCTCAGGTTTCATCATAAGGTTACATTCCTTGGTGATGACCTTATGATGAAACCTACTTTCGTCACTTCGGTGTATTTAGTTCACTGAAGTGGGGACTATAAGTCAGAAGTGACACCTCCATGCAGCTCCACTTTGTCATTTTGACTTCTGAAAAAAATAAAAAGTTCATAAGTGGGACTTCAGTCTTTTTTAATATCGAAAGTGGCACTTGGGTCCACTTCCCCATATTTGTATTCCCACTTTGGCCAAAAATACACCAAAGTGGCAGAAGTGGGCTTCTTCTTCTCCTACTTCTTATTCTTATTATCATTATTACAATAATAATAATAATAATAATAATAATAATAATAATAATAATAATAATAATATTATTATTATTATTATTATTATTATACACTATAGTAGCGGATATATCCACCGCTATAGTGTTATGTTAACAGCTTACAGAGTAGCTGAGAACTATAGCGTGCACTCACACTTCGATGAAATGAACACCAGAAGTGTCCAAATCTGCCCACTTCGGGGAACTGAGACTTTCACCCACTTCGTCTATTTCACCCACTTTCAGACTTCCGGACACTTTCATGCAAATGAATACGTAAGAGCCAGAAGTTCGACTTTCAGCACATGTCATCACGTGAGGTGTGAGAGTCACCCCATCTCGTGTCTCTTTATAATATTTAATGAACATATAAAATATTTAAATATTTAAATATTTAAAAAATATTAAATCTTAAATATTACTAAAATATTTAATATTTTAAATGTCGACCCATATATGGGATTAATTCTTAGTTGTTGTTAATATTTTAAATATTAAATATAAAAAACATTTTTAAAAATATTAAATATTAGAAAAATAAAAAATAAAATATTAACAAATATATAAAATTAAAAAATTTAAAATATAAAAATATAAAAAAGTAAAAATAAAATATTAAATATGAATAAAATAATATTAACTATTTTAAATATTAGTATTTTTAAATATTTAAATATTTAATTTTTTTGTCAAGGGTATATGCATGGTGACACTGGAATCTAATGCGGGATTTAAATTGGTTTAACTTAAAATATTTTGAAATCAAAATAAGATTTAAAAAGATTATGGAATTGCTTAATTATGGGAATGTTTTACATTTACTTCAAATCAATTATCTTGGTGAAAATGTAATAAAAACCCTAAAATGTTAAATAGTACAAATCATGGTGGTAACCTCACCACTCTTTGGAGTAGTGATCATATTCACACTTCAATAAACCTACTTTCGCAAACTAAATAGCTGAAGTGGCTCACCACTTCCGGTAACCAAACACTCCAAACTCTAACCTCAAGATGGAACTTTGGGTTCCATAGAAGTGGTATTTTTACATCTCCGTGACTTCGGTAGACCTCTAGCAACCAAACACCATCTTAGTGAAATGCATACTCCCTTATCAAGGATAACCGCTAGTAACTTTCAGGCATGAGAACATGGTTTACTTACTCGTAATTTCTTATGTAAAACAAGTAGTACCCCTGTATCGCGAGTACCTAGCCTTTGGTAAGGGAGTAGGCGCAAGTTTTAAAAAATATATTTATAAAAATAAGAAATTAAGTTTTTAATAAATTAATGGTTTTTTTTTAGTACTAGGTAATTTGCGACTACATTAATAACTAAACTTCAAAATTTTAAAAATTCAAATAAACTCCAATGAATGATTTTATAAAAATGAGCCCATAAGAAATCAAATAGCCCATAAAAATGGTAATCGTTTACTGGCGCGTATAGATAAGGGATTGATATACCCGTAAAAATACAGATAAATCTTACCCACCTCCTCTGAGAGGATGACATGCAGTAAACACACCATTCAATCAATTGTTGTGTTCTATTAATGTTAATAAATAATTTCATTAATTTCTTGATGACAGAATGAAATTGATATAAAATGAAATCCTCTCAAATATTCCTAAAATTCAATTTTTGATAAATTTTTATTTTATATTAAAAAATAATTATGACATTCTAATAATATTATGATAAAAATCATTTTAATTGATTGTTGGATATTTTCAATAATTATGTGTTTTTCTATGTTTTTCTTTGAGAATTAAATTGAGAGAGTAAGTTGTATATGGCATTAATTGTTTTGGTTGAACCAAAAGATATTATTATGAAAGGATGTTACCTTTCATTGGTATTGAAGGGACACTACTACATGAAAGGATGTTTCCTTTCATTTGTGACAATTTGCTAAACGATGTCCCCTTTCATGAAAAGATTTTATGAAAAGATTTTACCAAAGGATGTCATTTTTCATGAAAGGATGTTACCAAGGGATGCAACCTTGTGATGAAACTTTTGGGACTCTATATATAGCTTACATCTATGTGTGGCAAAGAACACCAAAAGTCATATTCTCTCACTCTCTCTTTAATTCTCATTGTTTTTCTCTACATTATCAAAGATAATCATAAGAGTGTTTTCGGGTTGAAACGAATAGTACAAGTTCGCCTTTCAACAACAATCAAAGGGCTTCATTGTATCCTAAAGGCGTTTCTCACACATCCCGTTGCAATCATGATTCTAATCAGAGGGGGAGAAATTCGTCTAAAAGAAAGCGTTGTCACCTTCGTGCCTTGAAGCTTGTTTGGTTCATCTTCTTTTATCTTCCATTATTTTATCTTATTTTTCTAACAATTTTTGTCCTTCATTATTCCATCATATTTTATTTCCAACAATTTTTAGACGAATTTCTCCCCCTCTGATTAGAATCACTGTAACGTTGTTATGAGATTTATAGTATACAGATTTTTCTGCATCAACAACGGGGTGTCCGCCTTGATCGTTTCGATGGACACAACTTCACTAGGTGGCAAGAGAAAGTGCTTTTCTTCCTTACAACTCTAAAGCTGGCATATGTCTTAAGTGACGATCTCGAACCTATTCCTGCATCATTAGACAATGAGAAAGAAGCAAAACAAGGCCCTGGTGGTTAAGGCCCACCAAGCCTATATGAGAGGTCTTTGGTTCAATCCCTCCCTCCAACACTTATTTTTGGATATTTTCAATAGTTTTTTCCATGGTTTTATTTTGAGAATTAGAGTGAGAAATGAATTGGTGTTTGAGTTAAATATGAAAGGATGCCCCATTTCATTATTATTGAAGGGGTATTAGTCCAAAACATATTAAGACTAAAAGGTTTCATCAAAAGACACATGGAAGAATGTCTTCTTTCATGTATGCCTATTTGCCAAAGAGTGTTCCCTTTTATGAAAGGATGTTACCTTTCATGTGTGACCATTTTCCAAAAGGTGTTCCCTTTTATGAAAGGATGTTACCAAGGGATGCAACCTTGAGATGAAACCTTTGGGACTCTATATATAGCCTAGTTCTATGTGAGGCAAAGTACATCAAATTTTCATACTCTATTCTCTCACTCTCTCTTAAGTTCTCATTGTTTTTCTCTACATTATCAAAGATAAAATAATGGAAGATAAAAGAAGATGAACCAAACAATTTAGACGAATTTCTCCCCCTCTGATTAGAATCACGATTGCAACTGGGTGTGTGAGAAACGCCTTCAGGATACAATGAAGCCCTTTGATTGTTGTTGAAATGCGAACTTGCACTATTTGTTTCAACCCGGAAACACTCTTGAATTTGCCTTTGATAATGTAGAGAAAGAGAGATGAGAATGAAAAAGAGAGTGAGAGAATAGAGTATGAAAATTTGATGTACTTTGACTCACATAGAACTAGGTTATATATAGAGTCCCAAAGGTTTCATCTCAAGGTTGCATCCCTTGGTAACATCCTTTCATAAAAGGGATCACCTTTTGGCAAATGGTCACACATGAAAGGTAACATCCTTTCATAAAAGGGAACACCCTTTGGCAAATAGGCATACATGAAAGAAGACATTCTTCCATGTGTCTTTTGATGAAACCTTTTAGTCTTAATATGTTTTGGACTAATACCCCTTCAATAATAATGAAAGGGGGCATCCTTTCATATTTAACTCAAACACCAATTCATTTCTCACTCTGATTCTCAAAATAAAACCATGGAAAAAACTATTGAAAATATCCAACAATTTTTCAAAGACTTCACTTTTAGCCTTTAGAAGATATACATATGTGTATCGTGAACAAATTGTCCTATCCTATGGTTTTAATGTTGTTGATGCAGATAAATGTGTATACTATAAATCTCATAACAACGTTACAGTGATTATATGCCTTTATGTTGATGACATGTTGATCTTTGGATCTAATCTTGCATGTGTTGAAAAGACAAAATTATTTTTGTCTTCTAACTTTGATGTGAAAGATTTTGGGGAGGTGGATGTAATTTTAGAGATTAAAATTCCTAGCAAAGAAAATGGGTTGATGTTGTCACAACACCATTACATTGAAAAGATACTTAAGCGTTACGATCATTTTGATCGAAATCCAGTTTCTACTCCCATTAATCCGAATATTAAGTAATGGTCGCTGTAAATCTCAATTGGAGTATGCGAGTGTGGTTGGGAGTCTTATGTATGTAATGAATTGCACAAGACCCAACATAGCTTATGTTGTAGGAATGCTGTGTAGATTTACAAGCAATCCAGGAGAAGAATATTGGAAAGCGGTTTCAAGAGTTCTTTGCTACCTGAAGAAAACCATGGATTATGGTTTATATTACCAGGGATATCCCGTTGTACTAGAAGGGTATAACGATGCTAGTTGGAATAATATAGAGTCAAAATCCAAGTCAACTACTGGATGGATTTTTACTTTAGGAGGTGTTGCAGTATCTTGGGGTTCCAAGAAGCAGACATGTATTTCTAATTCAACTATGTTATCTGAATTCATCGTACTAGCCGATGTATGTAAAGAAGCTGAGTGGCTTCAGAACTTACTTATAGACATGTCTTTTTGAAAGAGTCTACCACTACTGTTATGATTAATTGTGATAGCAAGTCAATGTTGTATAGAGTCTCAAGTAAGACATATAATGGAAAGTCAAGACACTTGAGTCTTAGACACCAATTTTTGAGACAATTACTCAAGAAAGGAGTAATTACACTCGACTATATAGAGTCGAAGGCAAATCTAGCAGATCCTTTGACGAAAGGACTAACTAAATAGATGATTTTAAAGACATCTAAAAGAATGGGGCTAAGGTCAATATATAACTCAACCATGTTTAACGGGAACCCAACTTAAGCTCTTGAAATTATAGACTAAGTTCAATGGGTACAAACAAATTAAAAAGTTGGTTTAGCATGACACTAAATTATAGCCTCATGAGTCATGACAAGAGCTAGTGTCAAGGTCTGCATGAGAGAGGTTGGATTATGATCCTTAATAAATCCATAAAAGCAACTCGCAGGCTTGCTTAAAAGGAATTTACCTATAAGAGTAAGGAAGTGGGGCCGCTCCCTATGAATGTCTGACCAACATTTTAGAGCACTCTTGAAATCAGGATATCAAACACAAGGCCATAAATGTGCGAGGCAAGGAAACACTCTTTTTTCGGATAAAGTGTGTATGACATCTCCGGCTTATCTACAAGGGTCCTTGGTTCAAGATCCGTTCACCATAGTACCTTGATATAGCTTTGAGTTGTTTATACTAAGTGAAAGTTCAAGTCCAAAAGACACTTATCACCTATGTACTAAATCCATTGATAATGTATTGGTTTTTCATCGTTGTTTTGTTATCGAGTCGATATATATATTATATTATAAATTATAATTTTCTTAATATTGAAAATAGGGGAGGATTGTTGGATATTTTCAATAATTATGTGTTTTTCTATGTTTTTCTTTGAGAATTAAATTGAGAAAGTAAGTTGTATATGGCATTAATTGTTTTGGTTGAACCAAAAGATATTATTATGAAAGGATGTTACCTTTCATTGGTATTGAAGGGACACTACTACACGAAAGGGTGTTTCATTTCATTTGTGACCATTTGCTAAAAGATGTCCCCTTTCATGAAAAGATGTTACCAAAGGATGTCCCTTTTCATGAAAGGATGTTACCAAGGGATGCAACCTTGTGATGAAACCTTTGGGACTCTATATATAGCCTACATCTATGTGTGGCAAAGAACACCAAAAGTCATATTCTCTCACTCTCTCTTTAGTTCTCATTGTTTTTCTCTACATTATCAAAGACAATCATAAGAGTGTTTTCGGATTGAAACGAATAGTGCAAGTTCGCCTTTTAACAACAATCAAATGGCTTCATTGTATCCTGAAGGCGTTTCTCACACATCCCGTTGCAATCATGATTCTAATCAGAGGGGGAGAAATTTGTCTAAAAGAAAGCGTTGTCACCTTCGTGCCTTGAAGCTTGTTTGGTTCATCTTCTTTTATCTTCCATTATTTTTTCTTATTTTTCCAACAATTTTTGTCCTTCATTATTCCATCATATTTTATTTCCAACAATGATTTACTATTAGAAGAATATTTTGGTTAGATATTATCATAAATTTTCCTTAAGAATAAACTAATTGATAAATTTTATTTAATGAAAAAAACTATTTTATTAACATTATTCTATGACCAAAAAATAGTTTTTTTTAAATTAAAAAAAATAACATATCATAAAGATTTAAAGAGTGTCTTGTTCATTTGCATCCCATCCAACTTAATTAGAATCAAAACAATAGAACTTTGGCTAAAAAATCATTACTCAAAAATATTGTTGACTGTAAAAGAACAACATCATTTTAATTTTGATAAAGAAAGTAGAACACAACATTAACAACAAATGACGACATGTTTGTCTTGGACAAAATAAGAGCATCTATCTTGAAGTCCCATATGTGAATATGTCTATATATATAGATAAAGAGATCATATCCGTAGATGCATTCCATATTAACATTTAGAGAAGCTACCCATCCATCCTTATTCCTCAACATGGCAATGGCGGCCAAGAAGAAACAACTTCCCCACGTCCTCTGTTGGGTATTTTTTATATCAGCATATCAGCCTACATGAGCCCCGTTATAATTAGTGGAGTGGATTAGTATTAATGAGATTAATTAGGAAGCCATTACACACCAAAAGCCTTAGCAATTGATGGTGGGCATCTATTATATTTAAGCTTCTTAATTTTGTGCGGACATGTGGGGTTGTCCGGCTTTTTTTGTTGAGCCATATATTTTTTTTTCCATTCATTTTTTTTCTCTCGGGGGTATTTTGCCTCTTAATTTTGTGTGATTGTCCGGCTTTTTTCTGGTCCTATTAGGGATATTTTGGTCCAAAATCCAGTGATATTAAGTGGATTAGTGTTAATGAGATTGATTAGAAAGCCATTACACACCAAAAACCTTAGCAATTGATGGTGGATCCTATTATATTTAATCTTCTTAATTTTGTATGGTTGTCCGATGTGGGACTAATCTCACACTCCATTACTCGACTTAGCTCACCAACTCTCAACTCGCAATATTAAGAGAAGCTACCTATCCATCCTTACTCCTCAACATGGCAATGGCGGCCAAGAAGGAACAAGCTCCCCACATCCTCCTCATGCCCTTCCCGACGAGCGGCAACATGCTTCCATTACTGGACTTAGCTCACCAACTCTCAACTCGCCACCTCTCCATCACCATCCTCATCTCCCCCAACACCCTCCCCCTTCTCTCCCCTCTCCTCTCACTCTCCCCCTCCATCCACCCTCTCCTCCTCCCCTTCCCCTCCAACGCCGACTCCGCCAACGACCTCCCTCGCTCCTCCTTCCTCCCCCTCTCCCACTCCCTCTCCTCCCTCCACTCCCCCATCCTCCACTGGGTTGGCTAGATCCCACTCCTCCCCTCCAACCTCCATCATCTCCGACTTCCTCCTTCCTTGGGCTCACCATCTCGCCCAAGACCTCACCATCCCCAACCTCGTCTTCTGCCCCTTCTCCGCCCTCGCCATCACCGTGGCTCATAGCTTATGGAGAACAATGCCGGGATGCTCCCTCCCTCCCCGTCCTGACTCTCTCGTCCTACTACCTGAACTCCCCTCCTCTCCTTCCTACCCTTGGTACCATCTCTCCCCGATGTTCTGACCTCAAAGTGATGGAGATCGGGTCCATGAATTCATAAAAGAAGCCCTTCTCAAGAACGCAGACAGCTTTGGCTTCATCTTCAACTCCTTCCCTGACCTCGAAGCTCCCTACTTGGACCACCTCCGACGAGACCTTCGGTAAGGTCGGGTCTGGGCGGTGGGTCCTATAGCTTTACTGGAGAAAGCTTCGGTGGATGAGAAACTTATGGGATGGCTTGACGGATGTGAGGATCGTTCGGTTGTTTACGTGTGTTTGGGTCCACGGACGATGCTAGCGCCGCCGCAGGTGGAAGCAGTGGCGGCGGCGCTGGAGCTCAGTGGAGAGAGGTTTGTGTGGTGTGTGAGAGGGCCGGGGGTGGGGGAGGAGAAGAAGGTGGCAGTGCCGGAGGGGTTTGAAGAAAGAGTGAAGGGAAGAGGGGTGGTGGTGGAGGGGAGGTTGGGGAAGGCGGCGGTGCTGAAGCACAGGGCGGTGGCGGGGTTCTTGACGCATTGTGGATGGAGGTCGGTGATGGAGGGGATGGCGGCGGGGGTAAAGATGCTGATGTGGCCGATGGGGGCGGAGCAGTACGTGAACGCGAGGTTGGTAGTGGAGGTGGGAATGGGGGTTGGGGTTTGTGAGGGGGAGGATGGGGTGCCGAACGTAGAGGAGATGGCGAAGAAGTTGAAGGAGATGGTGGAGATGAAGGGGGAGAAGGGGAAGGAGATAAGGAGGATGGCGGCGGCTGCGGCGGAGGAAGGGGGAAGCTCGTCGGATGACTTGGAGAGGATGGTGAAAGAGCTCTGCATGATGGGGAGGAGGGGAACGTAGTGTGCTTGTTTGACATGAATCAGGACGTGAATGAAGTGGTGTGCTTGTTTGTGGTTGTGGTTTCCTTTGGGCATGCGTTTTTTTGTTAAGGTATTTAAGAATAATTTGAAGAAATGGGTTGTGGGTTTAATTACATAAATCGTCCCTCAACTTTTGTCGGATTTCACTTTCGTCCCTCAACTTCATTTTGCAACAAAATCGTCCCCCAACTTCATTTTGTAACAAAATCGTCCCCCAACTTTCAAAACGTAACAAAATGGTCCTACTAGCCGGTTGCCGGTTTTACATAGTCTGACGTGGCGGTTACATGCTGACTCACCATAACACCCTGGACCACCGACGTGGCAGCAAAAAGTCAATTTTCCATCCTCAAGCTTAAGATTTTTCATGGCTGGTCCCTCAACTTTAAGTTATTGCATGAAAGGTCCCACATCTTTGAGTCAGCTCTTTTGTTACATGCTGACGTGGAAATTTTTAAAAAAATAATAATAATATAATTTTAAATGGGAATTCAAAAATACTAACATAAACATAGCATCCTGATGTGACATTAATTTTTAAAATAAATAATTACCATTAATACACCAATTACAACTATTACAATCAAATTATAAAATAACATGACTAAACTAATTACAATAAAATTACCAAACAAAACTCTCTAATCTAATCAAATCAAATTAACAATCCAATCAAATTAATAAACTAAATTTAGCCCTAACCCTAAACACGTCCCTCCCGTACGGGATCCACTGCCTCGCCGGAGTTGACCGATGTCTCCCAATAATCAGCGTTGTTGGAGGTGCAGGAGAAGGAGCAGGAGAAGATGAGGTGGGCTTCAAGATCTCAGCTTCATCTTTGTGAAGATTGCAACTTTTTTGGGCAATTTAATAAGTTAAAAGTTCAGGAAAAATCTTGGGAAAAACTGGCGGAGAATAACAGAAATCTAAGAGATTTGTGGGAGAGACATTCTCAATCAAGTAAAAAAAACAAAAGCTAGCTTTAATTCAAGAATGAAATGGTTAGGGGTTTTTAAAACAGAATTCGATGAAGTTGGGAGCTAGAGAAGGATTTGAAGCTTGGAGACCAAAGCTAGGAGATCAGTTCTTTACGCATGAAGACGAACAGATCTGAAAATTTCTGAAAAAAATTTGAGATCTTGATCCAGCCACGATGGAATGAGAAATTGGGGGAAACGAACAGATCTGAAAATTTTTGAAAAAAGTTGAGATCTTGAATGCATGAAGACGAACAAAAGATCATGAAGAAGAAAAGATCTTCTGATCGAATGAGAAATTGGGGGAAATGGTTAGCAATTTGGGAAAGATAGATAGATACATTGGAGGTGGTGGAGAAAAAGAAGACAAATTAATAATTAATCCCAACTCCTCTCCTTACATCCAACCACGGCTATCACCGTCGCCGTCCAACCAAGTCAATTAAATCTAATGATATTCAACCTCACGATAGGGAGCTACAACACCGGAGAGGATTCCACCACAATCGCCATAGGTTCCGTCTTCCACTTCTTTTCTTCTTTCTTGATCTTGTTGGCGTTGTTCTACCATCACGAAGGAAGTGAGAGCCTGATGTGACCGCCGGTGGAGGAGGAGGAGGAGGCGGAGAGAAGGGATGTCGTCGGTGTGCTGGCGGCGCTTGGGAGCAACTAGGGTTCCAAAGAGTACCTAGTAAATCACAACCGTCCATTCAAAATAAACAACCATGTCAGACCTTTAGGGGGAAAGGGGGTGACTCAAAGATGAGGGACCTTTCATGCAATAAATTGGGGGACTGGCTGTGAAAAATCTTAAGCTTAAGGATGAAAAATCAACTTTTTGCTGCCACGTTGGCGGTCCAGGGTGGCATGGTGAGTCAGCATAACCGCCACGTCAGACCATGTAAAACCGGCAACCGGCTGATGGGACCATTTTGTTACGTTTTGAAAGTTGGGGGACAATTTTGTTACAAAATGAAGTTGAGGGACAAAAGTGAAATCCGGCGAAAGTTGAGAGACGATTTATGTAATTAACCCCAGGATGTTCTGTTTGTTTGGTTATGAGTTTATAAGTATTTGGTTGTTTGATTAAAGTTTTAATGTGTGAAAACTAAAATGAACAAATAAGCAATAGGATAAATTAGAGTTACTCACATGATACGTAGTGGGGAATTGGTTGTATATTACTGACAAAAAAGGAAGTTACACCTGTATCCCCAAATTTAACAAATATATATATATATATATATATATATATATATATATATATATATATATATATATATATATACAGGGACGGACCTAGATGGGGGCGAGCAGGGGCTTCAGCCCCCCCACGCCACCGGCAAGTCCTCGAGGTATCCCGGCAGGCCAAGGTGAAAGCCCCCCTTCCTCTGCGCCCCAGCCCCCCCTCAAGCTTTGCCAAAGCTTGATCTGAAACTGAAAGGGAGATGCCTTGGCAGCGTTGCCACGCGCGCGTCTTGTCAGTTGTCAATTTGCCATGAAGTCACTCCCGCGCGGCGGCGAGTCTTGCCACGATAATGATATTGTGGGATCGAAAATACGCGTCTGGCATCGTGTGACACCAGACGATATATCGAAGCACAAATATCGTATTTTTTATTATGTGGGTTCTTTTATTCCTAATAGAGGCAAGCCCCTATTATTAATTACCCCAGACAATGTCGTGGGAACCTCCGATTAAGGGACAAAAATACAAGTAGAGACAAAGAATAATTTATTTTATTGCAATATAATCCGTTACATATCAGCATATGTGTATATATATGGATATATTTATTTATTTGTTTATTTATGACGCCACCCCCCGCGTCAGAGTTTGTGCCCCGCCATATGGGATCCATACTTGTGACTGAGGTTCAGATCGCCAACTGAGCCGTTTTTTAAGGGTTGTATTAGCTTTTTTCTCCATCAAAATATGCATTGCCTGAGCTGCCAAAAGGGCTTGTGCTATATACGACTATTGAAGATCTTGGTATCTAGTCTTCAGTGCCGCAGATTTCATTCCCATTGGAGTTTCCAGGCAAGAATTATGAATTTTTGAAAATGAGTCTTCGGCATTGTCAACGGCAGGATCGCTGAAATTGACTATTTTATCCGTCAAAATTTACACCGACTGAGCCGCCGAACGAGTCTGTGTCGTATATGACTATTGGAGATCTAGATATCTAATTTCCAACGCCACAGATTTCATCTTGATCGGAGTTTTCTGGCCAGAGTTATGAATTTTTGAAATTGGGCGATCAACATAGCTAGCGGCAGAAATGCTGAAGTTTACCCTTCTATTTATCAAAAATCCACATGGATCGGACCGCCGAATGAGTTTGTGTTGTATATGAATGTTGGAGACCCAGATGTCTAATTTCCAACGCCGCAGAGATTACCTCAATCGGAGTTTCCAGGCCAAAGTTGTGAATTTTTGAAATTGGGTGATCAGCGTGGCCGTCGGCAGAAATGCTGAAATCTACCCTTTTATTTATCAAAATCCACGCTAATCGGGCCACCGAAAGGATCTGCACTGAATATGAATGTTGGAGACCCAGGTGTCTAATTTCCAACGCCATAGAGATCACCTCAATCGGAGTTTCCGGGCCAGAGTTATGAATTTTTGAATACGGGCAATCAGACGAGGTTTCAGGAATTAATTTGTCGAACTATAGGGTTCATCCTTTTTCCCCATCAAAATACGCACTGATCGGTCTGCCGAAAGGATTCGTGCTGTATATGATTGTTGAAGATGTGGATGTCTAGTCTCCAACGACGTAGATCTCACCTCAATCGGAGTTTTCGGACAGGAGTTATCAAGGTTTGAAAATGGATCTTTATAACAATCATTTCTGCAGAAATCTGCAGTATGTTCAGCAGCAACATCATCTTCTTCGTATTTTTTTGAAATGATTCTGAGGAAGCAGCAGCTATAGCATTTGTAGCAACAGCAGTACTTACAGCAGCACCATAGCATCTCTTCATAACAACATTTTTTAATTTATAGTTTCACAGCATCATTTTTTTGTTCGCAGCAGCATGACGGCCTTGCCTGCTCTTTTTTTTTTATTTTTGCAGCAGCTTTTCCTCCTCTTTTTTATTATCCCCATAACAGCATCAGTCTAATATTATTATTATATTTTTTTAAAAAAAATTTGACAGAGTTTCCTCTGTATTTTGAGTTTTGATTTCTATACAAACATGCACGCACATTCATATATTCATCAATACACATCAAGAGGCATTCTTTGGCGGCAATTTCATCTTCACAAAGAATGAGTTTAAGCAAAGATCAAGATCGCAGCAATTTTATCTTCAAATTTTTGCAAAGAACACAACTCCTTTGCGTACTGAATGGCAGCCTTCAAGCAAAGATCATTATCATCAACACTTCATTGAATAGCAAATAAGAAGAACCAATCAAAGAATATAGCTTCATTGAACAGCAATCAAATCGGCAACCATGTCTTCATTGAATCGGCAACCATGTCTTCAATCAAGATCTCTGTCTTCAAAGATCCGTGTCTTCACAAAGAATCGGCTTCAAAGAAGAACTGTCTTCATGGCGGCAGCAGCAGGTCAGTTGTTGACGATGCAGGGCTTCATTTGCTGGCGACGCATGGCCTCAGTTGCTGGCGGCGCAAGGCTTCATTTGCTGGCGACGCAGGGCTGCAGTAGCACAGGAGCTGGCGGCGAGCTTGGGCGGGGCGCAGCGCTTGATGGATCTGGCGCGGGGCTGGCCTGCAGGCGGACTGATCTGGTGGCGCAGGAGCAGCGGCGAACCGGATCTGGGGCTGGTAGGCGAACTTCAGGGCGGACAGGGAGGAGCAAAGGGGAGAAACAACTCACAAGGCTGCTGCCTCTGCGCGCTACGCCCTCGCATGGTTCTGAGCCGGGCGCTAGAAGCCGAGGCGCTGGATGGCCGTGGTGCTCGATGGGGGCGCGTAGCTTTGCGGCGAAAATACCTAGGCACTTCCACGATGGTACGAAGAGGGCTTCTACACCGCCGCAGCTCGAGAGCCGGGCGGAAGCTGCACCGCTTGGGCTGGGAGCTGGTGGATGGCAAGGGCGACTGGCCGTGGCGGGTAAGCGCGGCTTGGCAGGGAACCTTGGGACGGACAAATCCTGCAGGGGCTGCTGCAGGGGCTGGTCCCCCTTCTTCTTCCCCTTGTGGCTCCTCTTTCTTTTTCTTTTTTTTTTATCTCTATTTTCCTTTTTTTGTCTCCTCCCTTTTAATTGTTATCTTTCTTCTTCTATTAGGGCTCCCTTTTTTCTTCCCCTCCCCCCCCCCCCCCTCCCCCTCTCTTTATTGTCTTTTTTTTTTCTTTTCAAATTCCTCCCCCACTCCGCGAGATGGTCCGAGGATCGAGCCAACCTCCCGACCATTACTCTTCGAGGATAAGACCAATTCCATGGTTCTTATCCTCTCATTTGATTTGATTTGATTTACTTTATTATTTTGTTTAATTATTTTATCATTTATTATTATTATTATTATTTGCCTTGGGATTTGTGCTATTTGGAAGGTCGCCTCAGGATTTGTATTTGCAGGCTATCTTTGAAACTGCCTTGAGATATGTTCTCAGGGGCAAATTTGGAATTTTGCGTTTGCCTCGAGATATGTTCTCGGGGGCAATTTTGTAATTTTTGTTTGCCTCGAGATATGTTCTCATGGGCAATTTCGTAATTTGGCATTGCCTCGGGATATGTTCCCGGGGGCAATTTTGTAATTTGACTTCGCCTCGAGATATGTTCTCGGGGACAATTTTGGAATTTAAGGCTGCCTCGAGATATGTACTCTCGGGCTATCCTAGAATTCATGTCTTTGGCCCGCCTCAGATTTGTACCCTTGGACCGCCTCGAGATATGTATTTCTTGGTCCGCCTTGGGATGTGTTTTTTGGGAGGATGCCTCGGGATTAGCATCGCCTTGGCATATGATCTTAGGCATGCCTCGAGATATGTATTCTCGGGGCATTGAGGTTGCCTCGGGATATGTGTTCCCGGGCCACCTTAAATTTTCGAGATTGCCTCAGAATATGTGTTCCTGGGCCGTCTCAAGATTTAAAATTGCCTCGAGATTTGTTCTCGGACAATCTTGAATTTTATATATACCCTCGACTTGCCTCGAGATATGTATTTCTTGATCCGCCTCGGGATTTGTATTCGGGTTCGCCTCGAGGTCAGACCATCTTAATTTCAAGATATTTTGAAATATTTAATTCATTTGAAATATATGAAATATTTCATATTGCCCCCCCTGAGATATATTATATTTTCAAGGCTCCCCTTTTTTTTATATCATCAATTTTTTTTTTTTTTATTTAGTATAAACAGATATTAGAAGCCAGAAGGGGCAAAATGGCCAAAGATTAGGTGAATGAATTGACCATTTTGCCCCTTCTGGTATCCTAATCGGATGTCCCTCCCAATGTCCCATAACTTATTAATATTATCGGATCCTTTCTAAATCCGAAACCTAGTTCTTCATCGTTCCTCGTGCTCTTTGATTTTAGGCCCATGAAGATTGAAGAACTCCAGTTTGGAAATTGGAAGGTGAGGTTTTTGCCTCTCCTTTTGAATTAATTAGTTTCTGAGCAGTATTGGTTATTAAAATCCTAGTTTTCCCTTTTTTCAATATTTTCTTGTTTAGTTTGTGAATCTGTGATAATTTTTTGAGTAATTCTCTTGTGGTCCCCCTAAATTTGATCTCAAAATTGCACAATTTGCACTTGTTGTGTTGATTCTGTTGAAGATTAAAATCTGGCAATATGGGCAGACTTGAAAAAATTTGGTGTTGAGGAATTCAGACCTGAGAAGTTAGTTTGGTATTGAGGATAAGTTTGGATTAAAATTTGATGTTGAAGATTAAAATTTGGTGTTGAGGAGTTGAGACTTGAGAAGTTAGTTTAGTATTGAGGATAAGTTTGGATTAAAATCTGCAGCTTGCTATCTTTTTTCTGCATTAGATCTTAACATTTTTCTCCAATTTAATTTGTCATGGCACTATGCCTACATTTCAATGGAATAGGGTTAAGTGACTGTTCATTGTTGTATTGTTTTTATCATACATTGAGCTTTTATAGATACTTATAGATGCAATTTCTACAATCTGGAAAAATAATGAGAATCTTCATGTAAAAACACCTGATTTAATGCCATTTACCACTCCTACAACTACAATTTCTGGTGTTACTCTTATTTGTTTTGAGTGCTGGAATTTAGTGTGTTAAGAAGAACTGGGAAAGGAAATCTCTGTATGCAGGTATAGAGAATCACCACTTTAGGCCAATACAACTACATACATCATATCACTAAAAATATGTAGTGCAATCAGTGTGATTGGAGGATTCTTAAATGCAATTGTGCTTCTGTTGTCATTGAATTCTATAAATTTTTTCTTCATGCATGCCTTACATAGTTACCTTGGATAAGTTTGGATTTAAATCTGCAGCTTGCTATCTTTTTTTCTGCATTAGATCTTAACTTTTTTCTCCAATTTGATTTGTGGTATGGTATGTGTCATGTGCGTGCTTGTTTGATGCCTATTTTATATGTAAGGACTATATTATTTGTTTTTTTCCATTGTTTTGATTAACAACCCTGTTTTTTTAATTTTAATAGAACTAATCATAATCAACTACCTTTGTACTAAGCGGTGAATTTCTTAGATCTTTGATAAATCACTAACTTATTGGAGGGGTTATTTTTCTTGTTATTTTTTATAGTCCATAATTAAAGATGTTTTTTTTTACTTATAAAATTATACTACCGTACTATTTTATATTGGAACCAATTGTTATGTTGGATGAATTTTTTTTTTCATGTTTTACACTCAACCCCCCCTAACGGTGAGTTCTGGTTCCGTCCCTGTAATAAACTAATGGTAGAGGATGAATTTCAGAAAGAGCTGAAAACTGACAGATATATAAAGATCTTCAAGCTATAAATAAAAGGGGGGCCTCGGCTCACGAGGAAGGTAATCTGGATTCCATCGAGATTGAGAGTTAGTTTGAGCATCTCTTTCTTTGAATCCTTTCTGAGTTCTTTATCTCATCTCCATTTCGAGTCCCTAACTTGAGTGTCGGAGGCTCCCCTCAACATGAGTTCTCGAATCTTATTTCTCCATAATTCTTTATCCCTGCAAGGTACGTTAAATCTTGGATGGAGGCGTTGATCTTACAGAGTTGAAGGAATGAAGCAGAAGAGTCATCGATCGCAACCGATCTCTCCCTCAAAATCACTAAAGCACTCCAACATTCACCGACTACTTTCTCTTGTTGATCAAGTTTTGCTCTGATCCCCAAAAGGAGCGGATCGTTGCATCAATATATATATATATATATATATATACACACAATGTCATTAAGTACTGTTTTTTTTTATTTATTAAAATAGATAAACCATGTGCATTAAATTAAAAGTTGATAAAAATAATAATATATGAAGATATATTTAATTTGGACATTTACAGGGTAATGGGCTCAATCAACCCTAATACATATATATGATCCTATCCAAACATATTGTGTTCCAATGTCTCGTTGCCTGAAGTCTTCTATGTTTCCTCCCAAGTGTGGCAAATTTCTTTTGACGAGGGATTTGAGAACCACCAATTTGGGTCGCTTGGTCATATGAACTACATCAATCCAAGAGAATAAGAAAAATCAATATGACGAATCAATTTAATATAAATGTGTTGTTTATTTTAAAAGCATCTAGAGTTCCTCTCAAGCCAAAGGTTCCACAAAATGACTAAGATGACTAGGTCTCATCCCATCCGTAGGTTTTTGTTAACCTGGATGGTATGGGGAGTGCAACCCTAGAGGTGTTGCATCATTTGAGACATTTTAATAATCTTGAATAAGATACAGAAATGTCGTTAGATTAGGATTGCTATCAGATAGAGCAAAAGCAGGTGGCTCATGGATTCATTATTTGTATTTCAAAGGAAGCATGTTGTTCTTGTCGCTTCTAGCACCATCTTCGTTATTATTATTTTTTTTTTTTTACATGAAGAGCCCCTGACCAAGTGGCCAGCGGCCAGTACTAAGTCAAAGGGCGTGCACAGTTCTCGCTATGAGATAGTATCGGGTGGGTGGGATCCATGCACAATTGGCAATAAATTCTCACTCACAGGCTCACAACAACTGTTCATAATCTTAGAAAAGTGCTCTCACCATTGATTCGAACTTGCGCCTACGATGAGGCGAAGCTCTTAACGGGGACCAACATACCAATATGACCCAAGGGTTGTTGGTACCATCTTCGTTATTTAGTTTGAGGACTTTATATACCACATGAGATGGGGGAAGAGTTTGTTCTTCATGGCGCTGTTATGGGCTACGAGTGGTCCAAATAAAATTGATTCCATTGCTTTTTCTTCCTCTCATTCTTTTCTTATATCGCAAAAAATTTTCAAGTCTCTCAAGTCTAACATTCCAAATTTGAGCCATCCATCATCCAAAAAGACTTAGCATTCTTTGTGACATGATAAAAATTTCCTAGTTTTTTATTCATGGTATATATATATATATATATATATATATATATATATATATATATATATATATATATATATATTAAGCGGTCGGCCGGATCACTGTGCATTCTCAATCACCTCTCGTTTGGTCCCCTGGAGCATGTTTGAAGGATTTTCAACCGTACGGATGGAAAGATCATCGAAAAATAATCTAGCATGTCCATTTTCATACACTTTGGTAACCGTTTGGTCCTCCCACTTAACGGTTCTTATTTTATAGAAATCTGAACGGTCCAGAATTTCAACCATTAAGTGGGAGGACCAAACGGTTACCAAATTGTATGAAAATGGACATGCTAGCTTATTTTTCGATGATCTTCTCATTCGTACGGTTGGAAATCCTTCAAACATGCTCCAGGGGGCCAAACGGGAGGCGACCGGGAATGCATAGTGCATCCGGTCAACCACGTAATATCAGGACTGATATATATATATATATATATATATATATATATATATATATATATATATATATATGTATATATAATGTTGTTGCACACTATGCATAGTGAACAATCCCTATTATCTAGCAAATGGAAATGTATAAAGGTCTCACTGAAACGTTATGCCATGACTAACGGCCACAAAGGCCTACATATTGGTATCAAGGTTCCTTGTTAAGTGATAGGTAGTAAACTTGTGGATGACCCTGGTTCAAACCCCCTCCCTTGCAAGGTGAGGGTCAGGTGAACGGATCTCTGTTGAGCCTTTGTGCTCCTGTACTACTGACCTGTACATGTCCTTGACGGTAGGAATGTGGGTCAACAAATCAGTGGTAGCAAATCACCAAACACCCGCCGACCACTCAAAGCCCACGCCACCAGTAGTACGTAAAGGCAAAGAACACCTCAACGCTCACGCTGTTCCCATCGAACAAAGCCGTTCCCATCATACCTCTCACGGCAAGAGGCTCCGGTGGACAAAGAACGCATTGACCAAGCACTCCTGCAACCTAGTGCTCCTGTATATGCAATCAGTCCGGACAGCGAAGGATCTGAGAGTATTCAACATGGCAAAGTCTGATCTCTTAGAGAGATCTATGAAGACCCAAGAAGTTCTCTTTCTGTTGATGTCCGATCTCTCAAGGAGAGATATAATGAATGCTCATTTGCTCTTTCTGTTTCAGATCCTGTCTCCTATAATGAAGTTGCACAATAGGAAGAGTGGAGGAAGGCAGTGTTAGATGAGATGCAAGCCATCCAAAAGAATCAAATTTGGGAGTTATCAAATTTACCGGAAGGGAACAAGACTGTGGGTCTAAAGTGGGCGTTCAAGACCAAGCTGAATGCAGATGGGTTCCTACAAAAGTATAAAGCTCGTCTTGTGGCAAAAGGCTATGCACAGCAGCTGGGAATCGACTTTAAAGATACCTTCTCACCAGTCGCCCGTTTTGAGACAGTAAGAGTGTTCCTCTCAATTGTTGCACAACAACATTGGCTTGTTCATCAGTTGGATGTAAAATCTGCCTTCCTTAATGGAGACCTTCAAGAGGAAGTCTATGTTACACAACCTGAGGGATTCATAGTTGAAGGAGATGAGCACAAGGTTTATAAGCTAAGAAAAGCTCTTTATGGACTGCGGCAAGCTCCTCGGGCCTGGTACAGCTGCATAGATGCCTTCTTCTCCAATAATGGGTATGAAAGAAGAGAGACAGGACCAACCTTGTACAGCAAGAACCAAGGTAATGATCTACTAGTGATTTGTCTATATGTAGATGATATTATTTGAATGGGCTCCTCACAGGCATTGATTTAGGAGTTTAAACATAAGATGATGGCCGCATTTGAGGTGAGTAACCTCGGCCTACTTCAATACTTCCTTGGTTTGGAGGTTAAACAAGACAAGGAAGGCATCTTTGTGTTCCAAAGAAGGTATGCTTAAGATTTTCTCAGAAAATTTAATATGATGCATTGCAACAGTGTGGACACACCCATAAATGCAAGAGAAAAGCTTCAAGTGAATGATGGTGCAGAGAAGGCCGATGCAATGTTGTATAGAAGTCTTGTTGGTGGGTTGCTATATTTGGTCCACACCAGACCTGACATTTCCTACTCAGTAGGTGTTATCTCAAGGTTTATGAGCACTCCTTCAAGGCAACATATGGGAGCCGCAAAGAGAATTCTCAGGTATATTGCTGGGACTCAAAACTATGGGATCATGTATAAGTGTGTGCCAAATTTCAAATTACAAGGCTACACATATAGTGATTGGGTTGGATCAATTGAGGACCGAAAGAGTACCTCAGGGAGTGTATTCTTGTTGGGATCGAGTGCGATCACATGGTGTTCAAAAAAGCAAGAAGTTGTGGCTCTCTCAACATCAGAAGCAGAGTATATAGCTGCAACATTAGCAGCTTGTCAAGCAGTGTGGCTCGGAAGACTTTTATCAGATTTCAAGCAAATGTAGGCGGGACCAACACAAATTCTATGTGACAACAAGTCAACTATCACCACTGCTAAGAATCCCACTCTCCACGGCAGGACTAAACATATAGACCTTCGATATCACTTTATTAGAGGTCTAATTGCAGATGCACAAATTACTTTGGATCACTGCAGTACAGAGGAACAAGCAGCTGATATATTTACAAAAGGATGTTTATCTATGTTCTCTACTTGGAGTATGCAGATATGAATCAAGGGGGAGTGTTGGATATGATTCATAATAGGTTGCTTCATTGAGAAGCTGTTTAGATTTAAGTTTATGTTTATGTTTACGTTTTAGATAAGGTTTGTTATCTAGTTATTAGATAATGGATAAACCATGTTTTATTTTTTTAGTTTGAGTTCAAGTAGTATTTTGTTAGTCTATTTATATCTCCATGAACAAAGTTTAGTATTATCCTCTCAATATCTTCTCCCACTCCAATACTTTCTCCAATACTTTCTTCTTGTTTTTTCCTTTGGCTTCCCCAACTCTAACTAATAACAATTGTATGCATGCAGCTGTGGTGGGAGACAGCTTCATGGGCGTGGGGCTGGGCATGGGAGGACACCAGGCCATGGCCCTCCGCGTGAACTCCGATGTGTCCATCTTCCTCAACTGTCGAATGGAGGGCTACCAAGACACGTTGTACGCGTACACGAACAGGCAGTACAACCGTGGCTGCGTGATCAGTGTGGCACAGTGGACTTCACCTTTGGTGACGTGATGGCGGTGATCCAGAACAACGTGCTGACAATCCAGAAGCCATACCCGAACTAACAGAACATCATCACCGTACAGGGGCGTATGGACAAGAGAGAGGACACCGGGCTGGTGATCCACAAGTGCCGCATCACGGCGGAGCCCAGAGCCGAGTCGTTGCCCAACCACCTCACCCGGCCGTGGAAGTTCAAGTCACGCACCGTCTACTTGGAGAACGAGATCGGACGGGTACATGGTGTGGCCGAGCGCGCCGGAGAACAACAACACGTGCTTCTTCGCAGAGTACGGAAACGTCGGGCCCGGCGCGGACACGAGCAAGCGGGTCAAGTGGCAGGGAATCAGGACGTTGACGAAAGCGGACACCGGGGAACTTCATTGGCGCTGGTGATTGGATTAAGAAAACAGGGGTCCCTGTTCAACTAGGTTTCTACAAAAATTAAGATCCCATTCCCTCCCTTGACACCTTCATTTGTTATTCCGGTGTCTGCCATGATTTGAGTTCAGTCTAACTTAACAGTGAACAGGGAGCAGGGAGGAGTGTTTGTAAGTTTGTCATGTGTTTTGTGTGAGAAATAGTATCAAATAGTACTAAAGATTTTTAAATAATTACATTTTTTTAATTATTTGTTTATTTTTTTTGGGTTGAGATAGATTCAATATCTGATCTCTCCCCCATTAATGTTGTTGTTCCATGCGTGTACTATGCTTTTGGAGCATCTATCATATTTCATTGTTGTGCATGTATGCAACTTTCGGACAAAATTCATGTGTGCACAATGATAAAGACTGAATTGTCGTCGATTTTCATTTACTTTCATCTATACAATACAAATACAACTCATTTAAACTTCAAAGACAACTTAAATTAGGTAAAACACGATGGATTCTCTCTCCAAGAGATTGGAAGGAAATTTTTCTAACATATAAAAAGGAAGACGCATGCTGAAAAATATAAAATAGGTCTACTACAAATAAAGTAAAAAGACATTTTTTATAAATTCCAAATTGTCAAATAATCAAGATGTGGGAACATATCTAGGAGTTAGATGCACAAAGAAAAATTTATATATAACTCAGAATTTTGGTTCAAATGGAAGTTACAATTAAGCACTTAACAACTCTTCAATTACATAAGCAAGAAGCAATCAAATGGCTCGTCTAATTAATGATACCACATAAGTTCTATTGCTTATCCACCTGCTCAATGAAAATTAATCAAGCACAACAAAACCATGACAAAATATGACCATGATTTTTCTCTAGTGGTATTTCACTTGAGTTATTCCATAGCAGTGCATCAAATCTATAGAAGATTATCGAGTTGAGCTTGTAACTCACGTATTGACACCATGCTGATGCTCTGCATTTCTTCAGCAGAGTATTCCGATTTTACAAGCGACTGCAACTGCACATGAGCTTCAACAATATTGGTCCTGCAAGAGGCAAGGCCAGGGAAAGAGTTCAATGATGTTCCAGAAAGCAAAGGCATCTAGATATTGATAATAAAGGCTCTTACTTAATGGGTTTGAACAAGATCATCCGAGTTGAGGGGTTCTGCAGATAAAGCTTCATCTTATTCATCACATTGGGCAAATCTTGCAGAATAGCACTACCAACCTGTTTAGGTAGCTTTGATGGTTAGCATATTTCTAGCTAGGCAATCAGATTGGAATGGATTAACAAATTATACCTTCTGAATTAACTCTGCCACTTTATCTGGAGTAGCAAATGCCTGACTTTTAAGAGGCTTTGATAAAACAGAATCTGGTCTCTGGGCTTGGCTGCCCGCAGAAAGTGCAACTTTCACGGCCGTTACCTACAAAACAAAACAAATGTACTAATAAGCAAATTCTTATGAATTGGCACATCCTACTTACAAGGTATATTTCATTACCTTGGTAACAAATGATAGCATTGGGTCAACAACTAATTTTGTGACAGACATTATGAATTCTTCACAGCAAGCTTTGAGGCTTTTCTCTAGCTCCTGGAAACATGAATACATGACCATCATTAAGGTTTTGAATAAGATAAAAGGATATCATTATAAAATAACCCAGCAGGACCCATCTTCTCCTTGATTCTTTCATTTGTTCTGGTTCTTTATTTTCCTTTATTTTATCATGACAAATTCGGTCAGAAAGCCTAATAGTAGAGTCAATTGTGCGATTGCATATAACAAAAGATGGATTAGAAGTTAACTATTTACCTTTCTGGCATCAATCTGACTTTCTAAAACCCGAGGAGATAAGGTTCTAGCCAATGAAGTTGATCTTGACCAGTCAAATAATGAAGCTTGGCCTCTAAGAATTCTTCTCAGATGGTCCTAAAAATAATCAAAACAATGATTTTCAAATTAAAAGTCAGAAAGCCACCATTAGCTGATATTGGGAAACTTAACAGAACATTTTTTAATCATATATCATATAACTATCGAGTATTCTGAGACTCGACAGAATGAAATTCACATTGATTCAAATTAGATGGATGCAAAATATCATGCCTTTACTAAATGATAGCAAGTTAAGTAATGCAAAAAAGATCCATTTAGCACTAACCAACAAATGGGAGAAATCCAATTCCTTATGTGTGACCGAGAACTCAATATCAAATGGCGCAATCTGAAATGTGTAGCATATCAGAGTTCTGGTCAGTTGCATTCATTCCATTAAATCATCACAAGATCTACGCTAATTGTTAGAACTTCAGGTTATAGTGAGTAAAAGAACAGTTACAGCCCACCTGTTCCCTTAAAATAAGAAAATGCTTGATGAGAAAAAGCTGGCTGTCCATTGAAGATCTTTTTGCAATAGCTTTGCTTGCATTCTGTAAGTCACACAATGAGAAAGCAGTTACTGAAAATATCATACAACATGATGCCACACAGCCACCCCCAAAAATACATAGATCAAATTCTCATTGCATTCTCCAGTAATACACATGGAAGAAAATACTGCATTAAGAGAGGAGTTATCATAAGGTATTTTTATTTACTATTTTAAAGAAGCAATGTTAGTCTCTCTCGTGGTAGAGATTCTTTGTTGAACCAACGTTTTCATAAACATAAATACCAAGTAACTTCCTTTGAATATACATAAAATACCTTAGCAACAATAAATGTATCATGAGAAATGAACAAAATGTTCATCCAAATAGAGAAAAATAAAAGCAGATATCGACGAGATTACTGACCTGAATGGATATTGTGCAAAATTCAACAGCTTCCTGTAAAAGTTTGATAAATAAATAAATAAGAACCATGCAAAATAGGAACTACCTCATATCAAACGGCAATATGATAGCAATTTAACAGACAAAAAGCAGATATGTTTGAGTACCTGAGCTAAACCAGTAAAAACAGCTGGTTCTAAACAACGATATAGTTTGGATAGGCATGATATCGTTTTTTCCAATGGAGGATACCAGCTATTGAAAACATCAGATTTGTTATCATCCTGGTTTAATGGAGATGAAAAGGTTGATTACATAAAAAAAGTGTGTTAAGTTCTCCACCAGTCTTTTCTTATAAACACTAAACTACACAAGAGGAGAAAAGTAGTACTCACAGATTCCTCAATTGCTGACTCAGCAGCTCGCTCCAACTTTGCAGGATAATCCAAGTCTTGATCAGAAGGCCGGTAATTTGCAATCTACCAGATTAAAAAAAAAAAAAGGACTAAGAAACTTAGAGCATTTTAACTGAAGATCTTTGTACAAACCAGAATTCATGATTCAACACATAATTAGTATAAATAATTTTCTAGGAAAATATAAGTCTCTCAAAAAAGGCAAGGAAAAAAGAGAGAAAACTATAAAAGCAGCATCAAAAGGACATCATACAAAATGACTCATGCTTACAGCTTAGAAGAAAAAGATGGAAACAAATAAGACATGCAGAAACAATCAGCTTTACCTCATCCCGAATATATGTTCTAGCACAAAAAGTCAAACGTTCATGAATATCCGCTAGGATTCTAAGTAATGTGGGACGAAGCCCTGCAAGCGATTCACCGCGTCTACTTAGATGTTCTCCAATAACTTCAACTTTAAGGATATCAACAAGTTCACAAAGTGGATCAAGACTTGCTTCATGTATAATTTTGGGGCGTAGGGTGTCATATAAATATGTGCACCTGCAAATTCCAGCATCATATATAAAACATAAAAAAATGGATCATCAAAAAACATAAAAAGTAAAAAACAAAGCATTCCTCTGAAATCTCACAAAAGCAAATATGAAATCATTGCTTAGGAATAAGAGCACCACATTGATTCCTAATAAATCAGCAGTATCAGGTAACTTTTGTCTTTAATGTTCAAGAGCAAAAGTATTTTAAAAAATAAACAAATACTATGCGCAAATACACATTTGCCAAAATTAAAGATAATTTGATAATTCAAAGCTGAAATAGAAGTAGCTTTCGCCAACTCAATATAACTGACCAACTTTCACAAGGAAAGTTGGCTAGCTCATTCCCTACCACAAGGAGAGGTTTGAGGTTCAAATCACGCCACTGGCATGTTTCTAGTGGCTTGTCCACATTTATCAAGAAAAGATATAATTGAAAGAATTTTTTGATTTGTTTTACTATGAAAGTAATGTTGAGCTACTAATGTATTAGGAGCCAGGCAAAATTAACTTACAAAGGATCTATTAAAGGAGCTAAGCTCGAGCCATCAGTTGAAGAAGATGGAAAGAAGTGATCAAAGAGCTGATGCTCAAGCTGACAAACCTGGGGAGTATCATGGCATGAGTTTCACATAGCAAAATAGTAATAAACTGTAAAACAATAAAGTTGTTAAATCATGGAAATTCTAGAAACGTAATACTTCAAGTTTTTCAGGTTAAAGTACAGTTGATATACAGCAAGCCAAGTATAAAACAATAAAAAGGAAATGAGCAACAACATCGAATACAATTAATTGATATTGTCGTTTTATCCCCATCCCCTTGTTACAAATGTCAGAAACTCTACTGAAGCTTCATAGGACCAAAAACTATTGAGCCTGAGAGATCATAACATTATGGTTGTCATTCTGTACAACTAATCAGCAAATAAATAAAAAATAAAATTTTAAATTTTAAAAAATAAATAATAAATAAAAACTAGCATAATCTTCTATTGTAATCCACAATAAAAAGGAAGTCTCTTTAGATATAGTGGTGGGGGTTAATTTTCATTGTTACACCTTATTCGATAATAAATCAAAGGGGGTTTATATCGAGAAAATAAGATGAGAAATCTTGTCTCAAGTGCAAGTGGCAATGAACATATAACTCCTGATTTTCATGGCTCTTAACATCCAATCTCACTGATTGCAATATCTTCTAGAACTTTCACGTTGAATGTCTATACAACTAAAGTATTAAGAGTAAGATTTATCATTTTGATAAGCAGAAATTTTCTGTATGAACATCATGTCTCACAGGTGAACTAGACAAGCTTTTCTCCACTAACTAGATCATTCAATAATAGTTGTTCACTCAGAAAGTAGGAGATAGTCCAAATATTCCATTTATCAGAGAACACCATCAAACAAATAGAACTGGAATGAAGCATCACCTGCATAAGATATGCACATCCAGAACGACTCAATGAGGGCAATGCCTCTTTTCTTGAAAACTCAGTGATCCTCTGTTGCACTATCCCTTTTATCTACATATTATTTGCACCAAGTTCAAGATATGTTAGTGTATAGTTAATAGGATTAGTTAAGAAATTGCCAATGCTATCAGCTCACTAGTGATAATCTCTGTTCACAGTATAGTTTGTGGCATTCTGTAAGAAGTTGTGAATATTCTTTCCTCGATGATCTACTCTCGATTTCTTCTAGCACAGTCTTCAACTGGGGAAAAAAAAAACGGAATCAGTAAGCAGTCCTTTGGAATTTTATCAGCAATGGAAAGCAATCATCCCTGGCCAATTTTTTTGAGAATTGGTTTCTGTTATCCATCATAAATTTCACTGAATTTCACTTATCGTTCCTTTTGCGTTTACAACAAAAACCCACCCCCCAAAAAAAATAACAAAAATAATCTATACCTCACTAGCAGCAGCCTTGAAGCGAACATAGATAATAGATGCTTCAACACCTTCTGAAACAGTAGTTTTGCTTGAACCACTGGCACGAATGGCAACTTGTACCTTAGAAACACAAAGAAAAAACAAAAATCCATTTGAGGCCCTGCTCTCTTCCAGCCATATAAAGCATATTCAAAACAGGGAGAATCAATACCTGGGAAGAAGCACCTTTCAGGACAAACAGCACATGAGATCGAATCATACCTAAAGCTCGAGACTGAATAAAAGAATAAAAGGGTTTCTAGTGTTGAGTTTTCAAACTAAAGTTTCAATTACCTTAGAACCTAATTTAAGAACGTAAGTACCTGAAGTTGTCGGAATTTGACCAAATAAACCCCAGATTCTGCATACTGTGGATTGCTTTCAACATATCTGTGTTTATCAAAACAAAAGAGTAAAACCAGCAGTTCAAGGAAATTTTTGGAAAGTCCTTTGCTTTCCCAAATATATATATATATATATAAAAGAAAATTCACTTACGAAATACAATCATCAAGTCTTTTTAGAAGAGGAAAAAATTGTTCGCTAGCAATATTCATATTCGGAGAGTAGAAACTACCCGAAATCTAGATTAAGAAAAGAAGAAACATAGGCTAAGCATTAGGAAAAAACAATTAGTGTTGTTAACAGATGAATTGACAAATAATCAGCAAAAGAATCAATTGCCAATTATTAGCAAGCTTTGGTAATTGCTTCAATATTTGTTTGAGAAACAATAAATATCAACAAAATTGAGTACAGACAATAAACAAAGAACTACAATCAAATGATATGAAAAACAGACAAAATGATCATAGTTCAAACCATACATTCTCCAATTCATCAAAATAGTTGAGCTTACTACGAAGTGCATCTGCGAACTCTATCAATCTTTGCTTTTCTAACAACTGCAATATGAATTTAAAACAACCGGATAAATAACATAATCAAACAGATTTGGTAATTGTCACAAAGAATAATTATTTAGTTAGTTAGTTATCGTTGGGTTAGAGGTATAAAAGGAACATGAATCTTAAAAAAAATGCAAGAAATGAAAAATGTTATAAATGAGTACTTCAAGGTTTTAACATGGTCATGCTACTTTATTTCGGGAATGATCAAATTCCAATGCTAAAAGCACAGAAGTTCAATCAGAAATAAATATTACACTACAGGTTAACAAGCTTTGACAACATCAACAGGCAAGATTTACGCAATATGTGCATCGAGTCATGTAGGTGACATATTTTAAAAAGCTCAGAACTTCCAACTCTGCTGATTTTTTAAAATATTATTGAGCAAAAAGGCATTGTCAAATTTACTCAGATTTGCATTGTTGATGCACCTGTGCTTCTCCTTGGTGATTTTAAACACAACTCTAGAAGAAGGCTAATCATCATTTGAGATGAAAATTATATGTTTTACAGAACAAAAGAAACAAAGAACGAATTTACAACAATATTAAGAAATCAGGTGCACTTTTTAGTCCAGAAGGGATTCACCACCACCTAAAGTCTAAAAGAATCACAAACAAATGTAATTGGAAAGGATTGATAGAAATGCCATCCTTAAACTAGTAAGCCATTCATTACTAGACATCACATTGCCATGAATATTTAGATTAATTTCATGTGAAAAAAGAAAGAAAAAAATACTTTACAAGGTATCATAAGGATTAACAGGCATTGTTCCTACCAATTGCACCATCCGCTACAAACCTTTAAGAATTTCTTCACACATGGAAATGGAAAAAGAGCAATCGAGAAGAAAGGCAACATACTAATCGATCACAGGCATCATGTAATGTCTTAGTCTTTGTGGTCACATTATGATGCAGCGACTGTAGTTCATTGAATAAATTGAGGGTGTCATCAACCTAGAAAAGATAATAGTACATTAAAAAATCTCAAAAGATGCGGTGATGAAACTTGAGAGATTGCAACAAAACTGATAAATAACAATCTTGCAGTGCATGAGCAGATAATATAACTAAAAACAACAAACCAGTAAGTCCTTGAAATTTATGTTAACCAACCTGCTGAAGGATTCCATCACATGTCTCTACGCGTTCTACCAATGTATTGACATAAAGTCTATATTTTTCCTCAGTCTACAATAAAAGGAAAAGAAGAGCTCACGCCTTAAAAATTATGCCAAATAAATCAAAATAGAAATTGTCAAATAGTGGCCATAAAATTGTCAGAACCAACCTCAGACTTCATGGTTGATTCCAAATCTGTGAACCATTTATAGAACTGCAGAGTAGAAGAGCATAGAATAGGCCAGCAGTTCAAAAGTAGAAAAACTCAAGTCCCAAATGCCACGGGAACACCTACCTGGTGAGTATTCACCAAAACAGCATCCACAGTCCCAGACTCCTCCAAACTCGCATCTTTCTCCGAAACCATAACAGCCCCATCCTTTCCCGAGCTCTTCTGCTCCTGAGATCGCACCCAATCAATCAGATCAATAGAATGCAGGGCCATAGATACAACAACAAACACTCCCGCAATTACTCACCAGGTTCTGGGGAAACGGACGCTCGGAGATGGCGCGGGCAAGGGCCGCCACAGCGGCCTGCTGCTGCTCTGTCAGTGGCGCGTTCTGTGAGATCGGCATCCATAACCTCGAAATGAGAATTCCAATACAAGAGCTTGAAAAACATTTTATTCATATTATTTGCCATGCTAATGTTCCCAGCAAAGGAATTCTTAATTTGATATTGGTGTAGGGTAAAAAAGGGCCCTTTTTGCCCTATCTAATCTATTAGGAGGGAGTGATAACAAAGAACAAGGTTGGACAAGCCTATTTATTTGATCAGAGGGAAGGTTTTTCAATCCCAAATCCTAAGTATGAAAATGCCAAAGAATCAGCTTAATTAGAATCCCTGGCTGTGGAGTTTGAAGGATTTTCTATTCCAAAGGAGGTAGTCTAAGTCTCAATCACGATCTAGATATGAATCTGGGACACATTTCCACTAAACTATAGATTCTGCTCCTAGTGCGCCAGAGACAATTGGGAAGAAGAAGAATACCTGTTCCCATGTGGAGGCAAAGTTGTAGCCCTTGGAGACGGCCCCAGACTTGGGGAGGGCTCCGGTCGCCATTGATGGAGATCGAGAAACAAGAAAAAGAGAGAAAGTAGTTCCCTTGTGGAATGATGTATTATTGGTCTTCTGAAATGTAGTTCCCTTGTGTTATCCTCAAACAACAAAACCAAGAATCACCTGAATTTGACAAATTAATTGTTATCACATTTTACATGGATCAGTCAAAGAAGTGGAGAAACTAGGTTAAAGAGGAAGAAACAGTTCAAGTTCCACAAATATGTCAATGTTTGGTATATCACTTCTCTCTATCTTCTCCACAATCACCTAAAAGTGAACTACTTCAGTAAAAGAAAAAAACACAAAGGAACAGGAACATTAGATCCATTACAGAAGATATAAGAAGAAAATGATACAATTAAACAGGCAAATTTCCAGATCGCGATTGTACGAAACCACACCATGATCTAACCTATTTCTGCCAAAATTTTGGCCTTGTAGCCCATAAACGTTTTTTTATAAGTTAAACGCTTTTGGGCTCCAAAAAATTTGTTTGGATTGGCTTTTATGAAGAAGCAAAAGCAGGTAAAAAAGCCCATACATAGCTTTTTTTCAGAAGCTGGTCACGTGAAGTTTCTTAAAAAAGCAGTTGTGTAGAGTGGGGCACGGGCCGGTTAACCGGGCCAGGCGGGCCCGACCCGCCGTTTCCGGGCCGGCAAAATCCGGACCCGGAACCGGCCCGGGGTATAGGGTCAACCCAGCGGGCGGGTTGATCGGCGGACCCGGCGGTCACGCTGTCACCCTCGGGTGACCAGAATCGCCCGCCACCTAATAGAACCGTGGCCGGCCCAACCCGCCGGTTAACCGGCCGTTTTTAAAATTTTTAATTTTTTTATAAAAATATATAAATATATATATTAAAAATAGTAAAAATTTGAAAAATGTTAAAAACTATGATATTTTGAAAACTATAAAATTAATTATCCGACTCGACATATAGAAATCGGGCACAAAACCCACACCTGCCCGGGCCTACAAATAAAAATTTCTTTCGCCTTCGGACTCCAAGCGCCGTGGTCGTGGTCGCCAAGGCATGTTGAGTATGCCGGTATGTGAGTCCGATGGATGCCTCGACCACGACCACGACGCTATGAGTCCGAGGCTGGCGCCTGGCGGGGTCTCACCACCTGGCCACGAAGTCAAGGGGCGCCCTCATGGTTTCAGGCGCGCCTGGAAGCAAATTTTTATTTGTAGGCCCATATGGGTGTTGAAAGTGCGCCAGTGAGTTATATCCTTACACTGTCCTGCAGGGGACACGTGAACCAGCCCATGTCAAGTGAGAGTGCAGGATCAGCCTTCTTCGCTTAAGGATTAAATGTTTGAATAATTAGTGTAGGATAATGTTTAAAAACTTGAAAAAAATTTGAAAAAATTGAAAAATTTAAAAAAAAAAATTTTAAAAAAAAAACCCAACCCCGCGGGTTGACCCGGGTCAACCCGGAGGGTTGAACCGGCGGGTCAACCCGCCGGGTCACGGGTTGGGAGAACCCCAACCCGTAACCGGCCCGCCACTGTAGCGGGCCGGTTACGGGTTACCGGCCCGGCCCGCCGGGTCAGTTGACCCGGCGGGTTTTGCCGGGCCGGTTCCGGGCCGGGCCGGGCCAAAACCCGGCCCGTGCCCCCCTCTTGTGAGGAAGCAGTTTTAGGGTTACATAATAACGAATATACCCTTATAAAATAAAAAAATGACAAGGTTTTTAAAGATTTCTCTCCCAGCTGCATCTCCATCCCGATTCCCCTTCTCGGCTATCTCTAAGATCTGAAGACCTCCCCATCCACCGCCTTCATCCTCGGCAAGCGTCGATCCGGATAGAGAAAGAGAGAAAGCTCCATGATCGCTTCAGCTTGGCGGGGTCGGAATTAGGGTTTCGAGATCAAGACAGGTAGCTTGATTTCTACATTTTTTTTTGTTTTCTAGATTTTAGAGATTTCGAGATCAGACACTACTGGTGTGTATTTCATTGTTGTTCTATACTAGCTTTAGTTTTAGGGCATTCATATAGTTGCCTTATCATGCCTTTTCAGGTGTTGGAGATCAGACAATTGCATCTCATTTACAGCACAACTTCCTTGACCTGCCATACCTTTATACTGTCTCAGGTGATGTTAATTTCCAGTTGATTACTGTTTCTTTGGATTAAGTGTTGGGTTATTATGCTCGGGAGTTGGGTTATTCTGTTGCCATTGTTCTAAATACAGAATGTGTGGAAAAACCAGTTTCCTTTATTCTGTGAATGTCTGGGATGACGTTAGAGTGCTAAATCTTTTGTAAGTCATCCTATAGTTGAAAGTGATTACTTGTAGGCTGTGTTTGGTTGTATTTCTAAGAAGTATGTAACCATAACCACTTTGGAAATTAATTAGATTCTGATCTAGCATGATGGAAGCTATATTGAATTGCCTTTTTTCCAAAAATAAATGAACAATACTTAGAGCTGTGAAGATCAGGATAATTTTTGTTTTCTTTTTTATTGTGTCCTCTCACAATCTCTACCTATATCTGATTCGTTTGTTCATATATTTTTAAAATTTTTGCTTTGTTTCTATTAACATTCATTGAATGTGTTAAAGTACTTCGGTTCTGCATGTGTGTTTACTTGATGAGTGTTTACTTGATATAGAGCAAGGTTTCTTATCTGGGAGGCATATTATCACTGAACATATGGTTTATTTCCTGAACTTTGGATCTGGTTTGTTTTGTTCTCAGAAATTTCAAAATCTGATTTGTTTTGTTCTCTGAAATTTCAGAAATTTCAGAGTTGATACTTCAATTGGTAAAATGAATATGTGTTGTTTATAAAGAACAACACATATCCATTTGTTTTCTGTTAGTTTTTCTGTTCAAACTGAATCAGTCCTCAGGTAAAATGGATATGTGTTGTTTATAAAGAAAGTGTTAACAAGGTAAAAGGTCAGGATGGTATGATCCTATTTGTGATCCTGTGATTGTTGTTATATCCAAAATTTGTTCATCACTTTTAATCCAAAACAACTGTAGATAATAATTATACCATGTTCTCTTATTTCAGGTTTGTTCGTTCTGCAGATTGAACCCATCCGGAATTTTTCTCTTATTTTTTTCTGCAGGTGTGTTCTTTTTGCAGGTTTGTTCTCTTATTCTTTTACTGCCCTTTTTGCAAATTCAAAACCTGGTGTATGTATTGAATCTGCAGATTTATCAAAACCTGATTGGTTGATTTGCAGACATGAATGTTGGGAACATCTTGCTAGGATCTTCTACTGTAGAAATCTTGTTGGGTATTTGTACAATAGCGAAATCCTGATGATCTCTCTTGAACATCTGTTTGTGACCTTGCAAATCCAATAATTTTCATATCCTCATCTGAATTATTGTGGAAGTTTGAAGTTTTGAACTGGGAGCATTGGTTTTCATGATTGTAGAAATCTTACTCACAATCAAATAGCAAGACAGTTTGGGAGATATGTTTGCAAAACTCAAATAGTTTGTATCAAGAGAATGAATGTTTATTATTATTAGTAATTATATGAATGTGACAGATGCATAATAATTGAAATATTATTATAATTCAATGTATGTCCATTTTAGTAATTTGCAACTGAAAAAGTCCTTTTGAGAATGAACATCCAAACAACTTTCTAAATATAAAAGTACTTCTGGATTAACCTATCCAAACACAAAAATAACAGAAACGCTTAATTTAATCTGAGAAGCACTTTTCTCAGCCTAGAGAGAAAAAAATGCTTTTCATTAAAGCCACTCCAAACAAGACCTATATGAAATTTATCACTTGCATCAAGGAATTAGTCACTAGAGCCTAAGAGAGCAGCGTGTCTTCTACAAAGCTCATGGTCGGGGAAAGGGTCGCGCCTTTACCGCTTATTTTGCAGAGGTTGTTTGTTTCTTTATCTCTATCAAGCACTCAGGCCCCTTCAATTAGTCCCTAGAATTGTACAGAAAAAATTGGAAAACATATAAACAAGTTGAAAAACAATTTAATTTATCATCATAAAGAAAAAAGCTCAAGGTCATGCGATAAATGACATCGCTCACTGGGGAAAGTGCAGAAGTGGCGTAAGTGGGGAAGTCCCGAAAGTGGGTTGAAGTGAGCACTTCTGGTGTTCATTTCCACCGAAATGAAGGAGCACCGAAGTGCCCACTCCTCCGAATGTTTTATAATAATAATAATAATAATAATAATGATAATGATAATAATAATAATAATCATAATAATGATAATAATAATAATAATAATAATGATAATAATAATAATAATAATAATAATGATGATCATAATAATAATAATAATAATAATAATAATAATGATAATGATAATGATAATAATAATAATAATAATAATAATAATAATGATGATCATAATAATAATAATAATCATCATCATCATCATAATCATAATAATAATGATATTGATATTGATAATAATAATAATAATAATAATAACCACTTGATTTTATAGCATTTTATAAATCAAATTTACGAAATGCAGTGGATCACTTCCCACAAATGACATGCAATTAATGAAAAACACATCCAGCAAAATGAAGATAAATATATCTCTTGGAAAAAAGAAAACTCATGTGATGGTTTCTAAGGGCTCCCCAAAAGATGTAATCTTGAAACTACTTCATCATTATTCGTGCAAGATTATCTCAGCAAGAGAGAGAGAGAAAACAAAGGCAAGCTTTGGGAGGGCATTCAGTTGAATCCATGAAAGAAGACATCTTTAACAAATAAAAAGGCATCAAGAATGAGATAGAAAAAGAAAAACTATTCATCGTCTTCCGCACAAAAAGAGAAACTGGTGCTCTCTGTGAGATCTATGCTTACAAATATAAAGAAACGAAAAACAGAAACTCGCCCAAAAAAAAAAGGGAAAAGAATCACCAAAACGGTAACCAGTTTCCGATTCCCAATCCAAACCATCCTGAACAAATCGGATCCATACTGTTTCTCTAGAACAATATTTCCATTTCCACCCAAAATTACCCAAAAATAAACAGACAAAAAATCACATTTCACATTGAAATTCAACTAAAAGCCGAAACCAAAACAACATCAGATCAGATAGAGAAATCAAAGAAATCATTAAAACCAAACCAACTGACCATAGAGCCCGAGATCCTGCGAGATTGAAAGCAAAGCCCCAACAACGCACGCCGGCGCCTCCGCCGACGCCGCCAACACCACGACCGGCAACCGAGAGCTCGGATCCGGATCCGATCACGGCCACTATCCCAGAGTCCAGTACCCAGTGCTTCCCTATCACTCTCTCTCTCTCTCTCCTTCTGGCTACATTTTCGTTTTTGATTTAAATTCAGGGTGGTTCAGGTTTAAAACTTTTAGTTTATTCTTCTTTTATAAATTTTTGGATTTAAGACATTAATCTATTTTTATTAAGAAGTCATTTTTCAGGTTTTTGTTTTTTTAATCAATATTTTATCCGAAGTTATAAATGGACTGAAAGTTTAATAAGTTATAGCAAATTATTATATAAACGTATTTGTAAGGGACATCCCTACTCGTTTAGGGGCATTTATTACACAGAAAATATCCAAAAAAAAATTAAATGATCGAAAGTCCCAATTCCCAAAAGTTAGAGGAAGTGAATGAAATGTTATAGTTCTAGTATTCATTTCCACTGAAGTGTACATTTTTATATGTTACACACTTCATCCACTTTGGTGATTAAAAAAAAAAGAAAAAAAGAAACCAAAGTTGACATTAGTAAAAATCATGAAAATGCCGAAACTGGGGGAAGTTAACAGAACACTTATACATATGATATATAGGAGTTTGTTAGATCTTGTATAATAGATTGTAGAACAAATTGAGTCTTATCTCTTCCCTACAATTATATATCAGAAGCTTTTCCTATCAAGTGAGGAAAACAATTAATGAACAAAACAATCTTCTCCATTTACTTCTCTTTTTCTTGATTTAATATAGTATCAGAGTGTGCTCCTGTGCGTCCTCGTTCTAGAATTTTCTCTTTGTTCTTTGTTCTTGATTTTCGATCTGTGATTAGTTCGTTATGATTTGGTTTTTCATGGCAAATGATTCTTTTTCTCCATCCGATATTTCATTTTCATCGAGGATCAATTCCATTGAAGATGGTTCCAGTCCTTATCATCTTCACTATTTAGATAATCAAGGGCTAATTCTTGTGTCACAACCACTGACTGAAGATAATTACACTTCGTGGAGTCGAGTTATGGTGATTGCTCTGTTAGTGAGAACAAGTTAGGGTTTATTGATCGATCTATTCCTCATCCTGCTGGTAATGATTCTCTTCTCAATTCTTGGATTCGGAATAATAAGATGGTTATTTCTTTGATTCTTAACTCTATTTCTAAGGAGATTTCTGCTAGTGTTATATACTCCGATTCTGCTTATGAAATGTGGTTAGATCTTAAACTTTTTTAGAAGAAAAATGGACCTCGTATTTTCCAATTGAGGCGTGATTTGATGAATCACACTCAAGGTTTCATCTTCTGTCAGTGCTTATTTCAACAAATTGAAAACTATTTAGGAAAAACTTAGTAATTACATGCCTTTTTGTTCTTGTAGAAAGTGTGTTTGTGGAGGAACCAAAGCACTTGCAGATCACTATCAAATAGAGTATGTTATGAGTTTCTTAATGGGCTTGCATGATTCTTTTGCTCAAGTGAGTGGTCAGTGCTATTAATGGAAATTCCTCTCATGAACAAAGTTTTCTCCCTTATTTCTCAAGAAGCACATCAGAGGAATGTTAATGTGTCTTTTGTTGGTTCTGAAGATGCTGAATCTATGGCCTTTGTTGTGAAAAACAATGTTGCTCGATCTAACAATGGTCAGAATTTTCCTAGAGGGCAAAGGAAAGATACTCTTAATTCTAACAAGCATGTTGTTGAGTGCATACACACACTCACGCAAGTATATGTATTGTCAAAGTATTAAATTTATAACAAGTAAGACCGGGTCGGATCACAGGGAGTGGAATGCTAGCTAACTAAAACTAAATAAGGAAATTATGTTAAATCAGCAAATAGGAGTGGTTGTTGTTGACTAAAGGTCTTAAATCAAGTTAGTAACGAAGGGATAAAATGATCGAGAAGACACTCAATATTGAGGATCTAGGGTTGTATGGTGTTCAGACATGATTAATGTGTTCTCTATTAACTAAAGTTAGTTTGCTTTGTTATCTTGGTAAGGGTGCCCTCAGAGCAGTCGACGGTGCTTCAAGTGCTCTTTGGGTGCATCATCCTAATTTCTTATGCCTAAGGAATACGCTTCAACTCCTCCCCATATGCCTATTGTAGTATGACAAATAGTTGTTGGACCTAGACTTAACTCTGACCGTGGAAGACCACTACATATGCCTATGCTAAAAGGGTCTATGAGCTGTCACCCCGACTTCCACCTTGTGCTATACAATCAATCTACCCTAATCTAAGACTAGACAAGTGCAAATTTGGCGTTGTCCACCGACTAACGGTTATATGAGATTGTAGCACAAACATTCCAATAATAACTCATAAATCATTCAATCAATAGATAATAAAGGTGTTCATGTCTTCACCATCATTCAACCCATAGAACAAAAGTTCTAGCCTAGCAACATAGTATTCAAAGCAAAACAAACATCAAGTTCATAAAACAAAGAATCCATGTTCACAAGTAAGGAGAATAATAACTCATACTAAAAGATGAGAAGGATCTTTGTCCTTCTTTAATCTGTACTTCTCATGTAGAGCTCTTGTTCATCGGATAGTTGGTTCTAATGATTGAAAACTCCTCAAGAACGCCCTTGAGCGTTAGTTCTTGGCTACCACAGAAGTTTTTAAAATCTGAGATAAAAAGGTTGTGAAAACCCTAAGTTCTTTATACAGCCTCAACCCACAACGTGTCGTGTCTTGAGGCGCGACGCATCACCAATTCTCAGCCTATTCAATTTCCAGGTCAAGTCGCGTCGTGCCTTGGGGCGTGACGCGTCACTATTTTTTGCTGAGTTCTACAACAATGTGATGACTCCCGATGTAGCTTCGCTTGGGTCGCGGCTCAATTTTCTTTGTACTTGGGCTTTCTCCCACTTGTGTGGCTCATAACAAAGGCCAAGAATTGGCCTTTACTACGTTTAACACAATTAAGCCGAATTAGTGTCCGAACTCATTGAAACTATGCAAAATACAACTAATTCGATCGAGCTCACACAATTTGACAAGTTATAAGAATTACGACTCAACATTCACTGATCTTGCTATAAATGCAAATATTTGGCCCTAAACAATACGCAAATAGTCTCTAAAACATGGTTAGCTTAGAAAGCTAACACCTGTCTGTACTCATTGTGGATATGTTGTTCATACAATTGCTAAATGTTACAAGTTGCATGGTTATCCTCCTGGATATAAGCCCCAATCTAAGTCTAATACTTTTCATCAAGCCTCTTTTAGTCAGACTCCTATTGTTGCATATCAAGACTCCAATTCTGTCAATGATTTGTCTCGTGGGAATGCTGAGAACTCTAGACATTTTGGAAGCTTTATTCAAATGCTCAATCCAACACAATACCAACATTTGATGACTATGTTGAATGCTCATCTTTCTACTACAAAGATAGGCACAAAAGCTGATGATATTTCTGCTCACGCCTCAGGTACTATTTTTTTTGCTGCTATTACTTCATTTTTTATTCTCCTAAACAGTGGCTTATAGATTCAAGTACCATCATCCATATTTGTTTCAATCGATCTGCCTTCTGATATCAATGAGTTCATTAACGAAGGGTGCTCATCTGAATATTACATTTCTCATTGATTCTTGTAGCATCCAGGATCTCCATAGCCTGAAGATGATTGGCAGGGGTAAATGAATGACAGATCTCTATGTTCTTGATGATGATTTTTCCATATCAAATAATCCGAGCTGTTTTCATGCTACTAATTGTTGTACTTCCAATTTCCCTGTTGCTAATAAGATGAATTCTTAAACTTGGCATCACCGGCTTGGACATCTATCTTTTAAGAAGCTAAACATGTTAAAAGATAGATTGCACATTTCTGACAATAAGATTGATCATTATACTATTTGCCTTTTGGCTAAGAAACAAAGGCTCTCTTTTGTTTCTCATAACATTCTTTCCAAGTCTTCTAATTTGGATTTGGTTCATTGTGATACATGGGTCCATATCAAGTTCCAACAAATAATGGTTACAAATATTTCTTGACTTTAGTTTATGATTGTACTTGTTTCACTTGGATCTTTCTCATGGAACATAAGTTTGATGCGAGCTTTATTATTCCTAAGTTTTTCTCCATGATTGTAACTCAGTTTAACACAGTCATTAAGCAATTTCGTTCCGACAATGCTCCTGAGTTACATTTCACAAATTTCTTCAGTTCCAAATCTGTAGAAAGACCTGAATAGAATTTTGTCATGGAATGCAAACACTAGCACCTTCTCAACGTGGCTCAAGCCTTATTTTTTCATTCTAGAATTCCTATCAAATTCTGGGAGGAATAAGTTCTCACAACAACTTATTTGATAAATAGAACTCCTTCACCATTGTTACATAACAAGGCTCCTTTTTAGTTGTTGTATAATTCTTCTGTTGATTATGGTTTTCTTCGAGTCTTTCGAAGCTTGTGTTATGCACCAACTCCTCTTTCTCATCGTCACAAATTTCATCCTCGAGCCACAACTTCTGTTTTTGTTGGTTTTACACCAGGTATTACAGGGTACAAACTTTATGACATTGTCACCAAAACTTTCTTTCATTCTCAAGATGTTGTTTTTCATGAGAATTTGTTTCGTTTTCATATCATAACTCATTCCAAGGATTAATTGACCTTTTCATATCCTCCACTTCGAAGAACCTCTAGGGTTATTAATCCAACTTTCTACTTAAGGGATTTTTCATTGTAATCTCTTATCTAATAACCATTCTCATTCCTCAACTTCACCCTATCCAATTGAAAATTACATTTGTCATGCCCGTTTGTCTCTTTCTCACTCCAATTAACTATTTACCATATCTTCTACTTATGATCTTCAATTTTGCCATGAAGCTGTTCAGTTTGCTCAATGGAGAGAGGCAATATCAAAGGAATTAGAAGCTATGGAGACCAACAATTAATACCCAGACAGTTATAGCTTTTCCTGTTGGTAAACATTCCATAGGATGTAAATAGATTTATAAGGTCAAATATAACTCCAATGGAAGTTTAGAGAGATATAAAGCTCGTTTGGTGGAAAAGGGGTACACACAACAAGAAGGTTTGGATTTTTTGGAGACCTTTTCACCAGTGGCTAAATTGGTTACTGTCAAAATCTTTCTTGTTGTTTCTGCTAGTAACAAATGGCCTTTAGTCTAATTGGATATTAATAATGTTTTTCCTCCATGGTGATTTGTTTAAGGAAGTTTATATAGATTTACCTATGGGGTATTCTAAACTACCTCCTAATAGTGTTCAGGGGGAGAGATTAGTGTGTGAATTGCATAAATCCATTTATGGATTAAAGCAAGCTTCAAGACAATGGTTTTCCAAATTCTCTCATGCTCTTATTCTTCATGGGGTTGTTCAATCAAAATCTGATTACTCTCTGTTCATAAAGAGTTCTGATTCATCTTTCATTGATTCATTGGTTTATATTGATGATATTATCATCACTGGTTCTGATATGGTTGTTATTACTTCCTTGAAATTTTTTCTACACAGCTAGTTTAAACCCAAAGATCTTAGCCATTTAAAATACTTTCTTGGTTTCAAAATTGCTTGTTTTGTTAAAGGTGTGTTTCTTTCTCAGAGACATTATATATTACAACTTCTTGAGGATACTGGTTTCCTTACTTGTAAATGGGCTTCATTGCCAATGGATCCTAGCACCACGTTAAGTTCTTTTGAAGGTATTTTACTTGATGATCCATCTCCTTATCGAAGACTTGTTGGTCATCTTCTATACTTGACAAATTCTCGGTCTGATATTACCTATGCAGTCCATAAATTGAGCAAATTTGTTTCTCAGCCTCGTCAGCCTCATATGGATGATGCTCATAATCTATTAAAATACTTAAAGGGTACTCCTGGCCAGGGTTTGCTTTTCCCTGCTACTTCTTTCCAACTTATAGCTTTTGTTAATGTTGATTGGGGTTCATGACTTGATAACAAAAAATTAGACAGGTTTCTGTGTGTTTCTCGGTAATTCTTTAGTGTCTTGGAAAGCTAAGAAACAAAGTGCAGTGTCTACATTCTCTACTAAGACGGAGTATTATGCGTTGGCCACTATAACTAGTGAGCTTGTATGGATTCAGCAACTGCTGAAGGATCGTCACATCTCAACCAAAGAACAAGCATTGATTTTCTGCGATAATCAAGTTGTTGTCCATATCGCCACTAATCCTATCTTTCACGAATGAACCAAGCGCATTGAAATAAATTGTTATTTCATGCATGATAAGCTTACTAAAGGTGTTCTCAAGTTGCTTCCAATTCGAACACAACATCAGCTAGCTGATGTTTTTACAAAAGCTTTACCTGCTACAAAGCTTTTCCGATTGCTATCCAAGATGGAGGTTCTTGACATTCACCATCCATCTTGAGGGGAAGTAACAGGACACGTGTATATATCATATATAGGAGTTTGTTAGACTTGTATAATAGATTGTAGAATAGATTGAGTCTTATCTCTTCCCTGCAATTGTATATCAGTAGCTTGAGGACAACAATCAATGAATAAAGCAATCTTCTCAATTTACTTCTAATCTTTGTTCTTGATTTGATAGAAGTGTCACTTACCCCACTTTACGACAAATGAATAACTGAAGTGAGGGGATGCCAATCCACTTTGATGACTTCTCCATCACTTTGAGTGAAATGTATGCTTCCTTACCACATGTATCCATTAGTAAGGAACAAGTACGAGAAAAAGGGTTTACTTACACGTAATTTCACAAGTAAAACAAACGGGTACCCGTGGGTAAAATTAACTCAGCCTACTTAGGTGACTTCTCTGTGACTTTCAGCGAGATGAATGCTCCCTTATCACGAGTACCAACCCAAAATGCGCAAGAACAAGAAGAGGGTTTAATTACCTGTAATTTCACAAGTAAAACGGGTATATAGCCATTTTTTTCTCGGTAGGTGGGTCTTGATGGGTAAACTGATACCTTTTGGTAAAGGAGTAGACACAAGTTTTAAAAATATATTTTAATATATATTTTAATATTAGAAATTAAATTTTTAATAAAATAATGGTTTTTTTTTTGCAGTTACATTAATAACTAAACTAAATTTTTAAAGAATTTCAAATAAACCCATATGAATTATCATATAAAAATGACCTCATAGAAAGTCAAATAGCCCATATATAATCTCACGGGGAATGAGGCTTTTTGACAGGAGATAGGAGGGAGAGTTTTATAAAAAGGGGAGAGAAGACTGAGATTGGGAGGAGATCAGGAAAGAAGAAATAAGGCAAGGTATCATTTGTTCTGTCCTGCTATAATAAAATTATCTATAAAAAATTCTCTCTTTCCGATGCCCTCTCGTTGGGAAGCCACCGATCGTCTCACTCCCCGTTGCCATCGTTTTTGCCGCTGCTGATAGGGTGGATACCATCCTGGTGTGCGATGGCTCCTTCATCAAACCAGTCCATTCGGCCGCCCCCCTCCATTGATAACATACAAGCTGTTGATGCCCGTTATCATACCCCACCGCCATTGTCGCCGAGGTCCCTTGCTGCCCTCGTCAACAGAGAAGAAAGCAAAGGCTATACAATAGCCTCCCTGCTTCCCACTATCACCAAACTCAGGGAATAAGTAGAAGCTATATAATGGCTATCTCTGCTTTCCTTCAATCCCCGCCGATCCTTTTCTATCACTAGAGAAAGAAGAAACCAAAAAAAAAAAAGAACCAATATTGACCCATGTTGATGCCAACCACCGATCAGATGATGAAATTATCTATGAAGATGAAGACAACTAACTAGAAGCCAACACCCTGGCCCTGACTTCAATGCCCGACAAGTTCCACCCACCTGAAATTCACCAGTCCGCAAAGTCCTCCACTTCGTCTCGTCCTCCATGCTAGCATTGGAGTTAATGTTGTTCAATATGGACTGGCATCTACCCCCAAACAATATTCAATAGCACTCTTATAGAGGGTAAAGATGCTTCCTGCCATTTGATAGATCCATAATGATAATAGCAAGCCATCTCCCTTACAGTTGCAATGGCTTCAAGCTTATATGAAGGGAGCCTTGGAAAAGCTGATATTAAAGTTATTTTGGAGCCTGCAGTAGATATATATGACAAACCTCTATTGATGTTTTAAAAAGGGAGATTATATGAACATCTAGCCTGGTAGCAGCAATTTGTAAACCTTGGAGGGATTTCACATTGTTGTTGGTGTTTGTAATGATATTGTGGGGTTATGTGATTTATTTAGATTGCATTCTTCTCTGTAAAAATGCAAATCGAAAGCAAGAATTTAAGATGCCATAAAATTGTTATCACTATGTGATTGTAAATTTCATTCTAAAAGAACATTGGCAAATTCAAGGCCTCGTCACATGTTGAAAGTCAAAGGATCCACTTGAAAGGAAAAGTTGGTTATAAAAAGAAAAAGAAAAAAATAAAAAGAAGTCATAGAGAATAAAGAGAGTTGGGCCCATTTGAAAAGCAAGTTGGTGATAAAATAAAAAATAAATAAATAAATAAAGAAAAAGAGTATTAATTTAATTAAATCATTAAAATAGGCATTGTATGGCTAAAAACGCAATTCGAACCTAAATATATGTGCACAGATCTCGAGGCACCACTCACCTCGAGACAGCCAAAATGCAAATCTCAAAGTGATATGAATCTCGAGGCAGCCAATACGAATCTCGGGGTGGTAATAAAGTATTCATCTCGAAGCATTCGATGAAATATAAATCTCTCAACGACGCATTTCTCGAGGTGGCGATGAAACACTCATCTCGAAGTATTCGATGAAATACAAATCTCAATATGATACGAACCTTGATATGGATGAAGAAACACGCATCTTGATGCAGCTGATAAAACCCAAATTTCAAAGTGGCGCATATCTCGAAGTGATGATAAAATGCATATCTTGATGTAGCCGATAAAAATGTAAATTTTGAAGCGGCACAAATTTTGAAGTAGCGATGAAATGCACATTTCGGAGTGGCTGATATGATACAAATCAAAACAACACGTACCTCGAGGCAGCAATGAAATGCTCATCTCGAGGAAGTCAATGAAACGCAAATAATGAAATGGCACCTGTCTCGAGGCGGCGGCGAAACACTCATCTTAAGATGGTCAATATAAACCTAAAACTTAAAGCTGTGCAAATCTCAAAGCATGCATTTGAGGCGCCGGCGAAGTATGCAATTCTCAAGTGGCGAAGCATATGTCCCGAAGCAGAAAGCGACGTCATATAAACAAATATATAAAATATATATTCATAATGTACATGATAATATTTATGTAATAAAGTATTATTTTTCATAATAAATGAATTATTTCTGTTCATTTGCCTCTACTTGTACTTATGCCCTTAATCGGAGGTTCCCAAAACTATGTCTGGGGTAATTAATAATAGAGGCTTGCCTCTATTAGGAATGGAGGATCCCGCAATATTAAAATAAAATCAAAACAAAATATTCATTTGTGATTCGATGTGTCGCCTGGTGTCTCTTCACAGGCACGATGCCAGGCGGGTATAATTTTCGATCCCTTAACAATATTATAGCAGCTAAGGAGATTATCCATAGGATAAAGACAGAACCAGAATGGGATCATCCTCAAAGTTGACTTTGAAAAGGCTTTTGACATGATAGACTGAGATTTTTTGCTAGAGGTCCTAGTAGTACAAGGATTTGAACTACGGTGGATAGCGTGGGTCAAGGAGATACTATCTACTTCGAAATCCACCATACTTATCAATGGGCAATTAATGGGCTATGTGTGACATAAGAGGGGGCTTTGCCATAGAGATCCCTTATCCCCCTTACTTTTTGTTATAGCAACAAATGTCTTCAGTGCCATGCTAACCAAACCTGTCAGTGCAAACATCTGCAGTGGTGTAAAATGCAAAACACAGAAGAAGGAACAAATCATCTCCCTTCAATACGTAGATGATCTCTTGGTAGTATGTTTTGGGAAGGAGGAACACCTGAGAATCCTTAAGCTCATATTCTACCTACATGAGGATCTCTCTAGCCTTAGCATTAACTACCACAAAAGCTCTATTATAATAATAAGATTGGAAGGAGAGGTCACTAAAGCCAGGGCAAACATTATGAACTACAAGGTCGAAAGGCTTCCCATCAACTACTTGGGTATTCCCATATCTGGGTCAAAGTTGAAGGAAGAAGAGTGGTTACAACTAATAGATTGGGTGAAGAAAAGAATCAACACCTAGAAAGGTCGACTGCTCTCTATGGGCGGCAAGATCACCCTTATTAATTCTATCCTCTTGGTGATACCATATTATTAGCTATCTATTCATCATTTGTTGGACTAAATTCTCAAGTGCATTGAGAGCCTCAGAAGAGATATTTTGTTGTAGGGGTCTGACATGCAAAGGAAGAAATATCGTCTGGTTAACTGGAAATGGCTCTATAGGTAAAAAGAACAGGGAGGATGGGGCATCACGGATCTCAAGAGTTTCAATGCCGCAATGATCGGTAAATGGTGGTGAAGACTCCTCACGGGGTAAGCGGGGACTGCTTCAAAACCATTAAGCAGAATTATTTTTGAAACTCATATATCAACCCCCACAAGAAAACCCCCCCATAGAGCCTCCTATTTCTAGAAAGGTATCGATGCCTATTGGAAAACGGTTGAAATGGGAATGAAAGTTAATGCCGGGGAGGGCACCACAGTTAACTTCTGGCAAGACAAGCAGATGAAAGGGCAAGCACCAAGCATACTCCTCCTTGAGCTTCAAGGCTCTATTAAAGACCACATATCCCTCAGAAGGCAAGGGATGAAAAATATAGGGGGTGCCGTTAGTAAACATGGAACCTCTCACAAGGGAAGAAATCAGCGAATTGGAGCGGCTAATTGCAACTTTGGAAGAGGCACCCATAACTAGGGATGACAAAAGAACCTGGGCTCTAGAGAGAGGCGCTACTTTCTCAACAAAGTCCCTATACACCTTTATTGTGGATAGATGGATGCGAAGTGGATTCCCAAACAACCTATGGAAGCTTCCATGCCTAAAAAAATAATAACTATTTGCATGGTTAGCATGGGATAACAAGCTCCTAACCCTAGATAACTTGGTCAAAAGGAGGTGGGTGAGAAATCACACAGAATGCTACCTTTGTAATGAAGCAGAAGTAGTGGACCATGCATCTCCTTACAACATGTTCGCTGACAAAGCAAATATGGGATCATTTTTCTTACTTTTTAACCTCCGATCCCGACCCTGTTCCACGAAGGATCTTTGGGGTCATCAACATCTGAGCAAAAAGCTTTACAAACAAGCATGTATGGGGTGGAACCTCACAGTAATTACAATAACCTAGAGTACCTAGCTTGAAATAAACCAAAGATGCTTCCGCAATAAATATTGTGTTTGTTCGGGGATTATCCCCGGGATAAAATTTCTAATGCTTTCTTGGTTTGATGTACGTAGTAAACACTTCCAATAAGCTGAAGCTGGGGCCGATGGAGTCCATCGTCAGACGGAGCTTGGTTTTCGATCAAGAAGATCAACAGGAAGAAGCAAGGATGGAGGACAACTTTGAAGAAGTCACTCCAAGGCATATGCCTCAAGATAGACATATCAAGGCCCTCATGTACCGGGATACCCGAGAGTATTACAAATTGCCACTATGCTCTTCGCTTAATGTACCTAATTGTACTACTTATAAATAAATGAATGTGGTTTATCCACTTTTATCAACAACAAAAATGTATATTAAAAGAGGGTTTTATTTTATATAAATTATAAAAATGATATTTGTGAAAATATCTCAAAATCTTTCTATCTTCCATCAAGAACTTACTAGGAATGTGATTTACATTACTTCCTACCTATTTCATAATTGATTTTAAACCTTAATTCTTAACCTAGAATATTTGAAAACCACCACACTTTTATGGTGAGAGTTTTTACATTTATATTCATAAAGGGATAATCTACTTCTATAATTAAGGGTTGATTGATTACACATATAAAAGGTCTTAGATTAAGGCAAAAGATTAACACTAGTGGTACACAAAAGTTATAGGTGAGACTTAATGAATTTTTTTAAAAAAATAACCAGGCCACGATGGCATTTAAATGACCATTACTTTTTTCAAAAAATAATAGATAATGAATAATTGGTCCCTGGAATAGTGCTTTTATTGCCTAGGGGTCTCTAGGGGTATTTGTTTAATATTATATGTTGTGTGTATGTTTGACTTTAAAATCCCTTCAAACAGTGCCGGGGACCTTAAAATAATTTCCCCAAAAAATAAACATTATTGAAAAAAAAATACTCGGTGCCTTTTTTCTAAAAAATTATATATAATATTTAATATTTATCTCTTGTATTCTAATTTTATTACTATGTAATTTGATTATTTGTGTAATTTTAATTAATGTGTTTTATTATTTATGAAATATTTTAATTATTTATTTTAAAAACATGAAATTTTTTAATATATTAACTAATTTTTTAATTAAATAATTAAATACATTTGTGAGATGGATATATTTATAATGAAATGTTTATTATGAAACATTGGAATGGTAAATGATATGATCGTGGATCCCATATTATAGCTCAGTCATTATGGGGAATAGGTTAATGGATATGAGGTTAATGGCTTGATGAAGTGGCATGGGCATTGAGTTTTGCAAATTTTTTATCTTATTTTCAAATGATTTTAATGATATTATATTTGTTTAATAAAAAATAGATTTCATAAGTTACCAAATCATGTTAATAATTAATTAAAATAAGATTATTAATTATTAATTATTGTAAAATATATTTAAAATTAATATTTTATATGTTTTACCAATTAATATATAAACTTTTCTGCAACATCTCTTTTATTAGTTACAGCTATTGTGATCATAATTAAAAATCAATTAATTAAAATGAGAAGAAATGTAAAAAAAATAATAACAGTAAATTTCCACGCAGGAAATTACCCCATAATCTTCTCATAACTCAATTAAATCCTCTTATTTTAAACTTCTAATTACTTGGCAATTAATTAGGTTGATGAGCAAAGAATCATGGAACAATATACTTGTGAAAAAATGTGTAATTTGTCAGTAATAAGCTATTTAATTATATATCTTGATGTAATAAAATGTTGATGGCCATTCGTTTGAATAATCAACTGCAATCACACATATTTTATTTCTAGATCACAAAGAATCAAAACAGTATGTTAATTGAGGAGTTTGGAAAGAGGCTGCTTGTTGTTATGCATGGATTCTCTTGTTGCTTGCATTGAATTTAGAGTCATTATATTATTTTTCTGAGAAGATGCAGGGTGTCATATATATTGGACAAGAGCCATGAATCAGACATTGAGTTTGGATAGATTTCAGTAATTAGTATAATTAAATTTTCATTAAGTAGATCAACTCATATATTGGCATAAAAAAAAAAATCTCTGTTGCATGAAAAGGTCATTAAACAAGTTAGGTACGATCTTGGTTATGATATGATAAAATATAGCGTAAATTATCTTTCAAACATTATAACGCATAATGCGATTAATGTGGAATGTGGAAGTCCACGGTGAATAGAAATTCTTAGCGAAATGTATCTAATTATTTTTCGGCTTATAAAATTCAAGAAGTGGTTTTTTTTTATAATTTTACTTTTTATTAAGTCGTCGACGTTGACTATTGTCACAAGAAACAACAATAATTTAGAAAACTTTCGAAATTAAGGGCACTTGTGATGGCACTAAGTCCCCAAAATATAGTCTCAACAGAACCAAAACTTGCACTGTCCCACAATGAATCAAGGGTCGAAAAAAGAAATAAAAAATCCCAAAAAAGATACAAAGAGGTTTAAAAGGTAATACACTTGTATTTCTCTATAAATGTGTACAAATATATGTAACTTTAGTCAACCCCAAGCTTGAAAATACAGAGGGTTTTTTTAACCTCAAAATTCAAAACTTCAACATATTTATTAAACCCATAGGTTTTAAACGAAACATATTTAGGTTTGATTGAAAACCCTGATAACAATCAAACCCAATCAGTCCACCTGTTTTTATAATCCTAAGGACATGGTCCCCTTGTTTGGTTCAAGTTGCTGTTGTTGAGATCATGATAGATATAGACACAATTGGAACTTATAGAAACCTGTTTTGCTATCTATCAACTCATCACAACTCCTTTGTTTACTAATATAAATCCAAATTAGAGTATTATTTTTCTCTCTTAGCTTGATGAAATCACAAAGCAAGAATAAAATAATAATCAATCAAATGCAAGGAGGATAACCCTATCCATAGCCATGCTAGAGTCTCGACCAACATGATGATATGATGATATTTTTCTTTAGAGAAAACTCCTTTTGGCCATGTTCATTGTTGACTTTCTCATGAACCATAAGCAAAAGGAGGACTTGCTCAATGTTAATGGGACCATATAACATGATACAACTACTAATTAATCAACATGTTGATAAAAATATAATAAATACATTAAAAAATCATATTTTTTATTGTAATATTAGACCATTTTCCCTTTTAGTGACTAGTTGGAGAATATTAGAGGGTCCCAAATAAATTTTGTTAACTATTTAGAAGTGGTTTACATGAGTTCTTCTCCTTTGCACTTTTTAGGATTCTTTGCTTTATTCTTTTAGCAATGGTGTCTTTGCTACTTGTTATGTTGACAAGCAAATCTCTTTCTGTTTTTTCTTAGGGTTATATGTACCCTTGAAGAATGTCTTAATTACTTAAATATATATAATGATACAAGATAAAATCTCTGATTGACATGTGACACAATCTTGGGCGTCCGAGTAGTTTGTGGGCATTACGAGATCACAAATCCCCTGCATGTCACTATGACGGCCGAAGTTACCGCCTAACTTCAAAGGAGAGCATCACGGTAACAGTCGAGGTCATTGCTCGTCATCTCGCGGTAATGGCCGCAATCAGTGCCAATGCTCCCCGGAGCTACTACTACGCCAAGGATCGACCAAATTCCTTTTATCTGGTATAATCTACTATGAAACTCTCCTTTTCATTTTTCTTCACTACACTCCTTTCTTTAATGACTTGAGTGTTGAAGTCATACCTGAGCACGAGCATCCACCACCTTGCTTACTATCTCTGCAGATCCCGACAAGGATCAATATCTGATGATCTGGTTTCAGGAGAAAACTGTCACTTGAGAAGAAGAAGGCGTTCACCAGTGTTAGATCTTTTCCCAATCACCAATTCAATTAAAATTCATCTCACTCGTTAATCATGATTAGTTCCAGAAGGACAGATCTCAACAACAACATATAATATTTTTAAATTTTAAAAATATCAAAAAATAAGAATAAATTACAAAAATTGATACTATAATGATGAGAATGTCAATATAAACAATAGCAATCATGTATTATTTTTATTTTTATTTGTAATACATGCATCACCATTATCACTAGCAATTTTTTATAATAAAGATGAATTTTTCTTAAAAAAATTATTTATAGACATTATATTGAATTATATGTTCATCAAATTATGTTTTACTAAAAAAATATTAAGGAGAACTGACTAACTCCACTTCCTGACTTTTAGACCCAAGTCATTTGAAATAAAAGAAAAAAATTGAAATATATATATATATATATATATATATATATATATATATATATATATATATATATTTGAAAAATGGATAAACTATATTCATTTATTTATTTGGAAAAGGTTACAGTGGTTCATAGTCAAACCATGAATTACAATTTCAGGGTGAGGGGCTTGCAAGTGCTTCATGCCCTTCCTCTGCCCAAGGCCTTCCCGAGGCCTCCCTCCCTGAGTAGAGTTAGTCTGGCTCCTCCTCTTTGAAATCCGTGTCTGGAGGCCTCTGTGGCTGTTCCTCCCTAATGGTGGCTAGGCTTCGTCTAGTGAGGGTGTGCACTTCCTAGAGCTGTTGTCTCTTGGTAGCATGTGATGCGTCGAACCATGACAAGAAAAGGAAGTCAATATACTGGATTAGCTTCGTGTAAATATGGTGTTTATCTTGGAAACGCCGCCTATTCTTTTCTAGCTAGAGGCTATAGGTAATGGTCATGACGAGCAGGTTCCAACCCTTACGGAGGTCCTTCTCCAGTTGTTTGGACAAAGGGGACCTTCCCCATAGATCTTGTACCTTGTTAGGGGAAGTTTTGTTGCTTAGGAGTCCCCTACATAGGCCCAGATCTCAGGCGAGCACTGACATCGGATGAATAGGTGTTCAGTGGTCTCCTCTTCCCTATCGCATAGGAAGCATCGTGTTCTGTCACCCCTCCATCGTCGTTTTACAAGGTTCTTTAGCGTGAGAAGTTTGTCATCCCACACCATCCAGGTGAAGAGCTTGATCTTTAGTGGACAGGCATGTTTATAGAAGGATACGGGGAGTGGACATCTCTCTCTGCCATCTATTCTGAACCTATAAAGTGACTTGACCGAGAATTCTTGATTCGGGGTCAGTCTCCATTTTCGTCGATCTTCTGGCCCTGTTCCTCCGTGAGCAAGATGTTCCTATATTCTTCGTATCAGCTCCTTTGCTCCCGATATCAAGGGGCCCGGTCTAAGGAGTGGAACCCCTCCTCGTTGGTTGTGTTGCGCCTCCTCAACTGTGAGTCTCTCCTTTCACAGCAGTGTCTAGAGTTTGGGGAATGTTCTACAGGGACTTAGTTCGGTAATCCAGTTATCGTACCAGATTCTAATTGTGTTGCCCGTTCAGTCATAATAACCACATTCGCCATAGTAAGGTCTTTTTGTTCTATGCCTTTCTAGAAGTAGGATGCCTAGGCTGGTGCTTTCTTGTATAGGTTCATCTGAGCTCCTCGGAAGCAAGTATGTGCTATAACTCTTCCGTAGATGCCCATCTCCCCTCTTAACAGTCGCCACCATCACTTACCGAATAGTGACTCATTAAAGGCTTTTAGATTTATGATTCCCTATCCTTCTAGATCTTTAGGTCGAGTCAGTTTCTCCCATTTAACTAGTCGATAGGCCCTTAAGTCGGGGTTGGTTCCTCTCCAAAGAAAGTCCTTCAATTTGGTGAATCACCTAGTGAGGTAGCTTGTACAGGGTCATCCACCAGTTGGGGATCATCGAGAGGGTTGAATTGAGGAGCGTCATATACCCCCCCATGGACATGAGCCGTTCTTTCCAAGCCCTTAGTTTGTCCCTCACCCTGTTGATGAGCTTTTCTCAGTCCGCTTTCCGTGGTCTACTCCCTGACAATGGTATGTCTAAATAGTTTATCGGGAGATTATTTAATTGACATCTCGTTATGGAGGCTAGGTGCCTAGCCTTTGGTTTCCTCAACTTGATGGGCATTGTGGCACTCTTATTGTAATTGATACACAGACATGATAACCTCTTGAAGAGATTGAAAATTAGTTTAGTGTTCAAAAGTCTCCTGTCTCTCTGAGCTAAGAATCACAAGGTCATATGTCCATAACACACAGTTACAAAAATAAAAAATAAAAATTTATCACTTCTAATTAAATGAACAAGAAAATAATTGAATTTTCCAAACCACAGGTGCTTGTTTATATAATAGTGAGCCATACCACACTTCCAATTATTTTCAAAATCTTTTTATTTTATTCATATATTTTTTTATCATTTAATATAATTTAAATGAAAATTAAATATTATATTATATATAATATATATTTTTTCCCACTTCCCACGTGCGGGCGCTACCAAACACTAAAAAAGTAAAATAAAAAATTGAAAACTATCATTTTATTAACTAAAAAGGAAAGGGTAAAAAAGGTAGGGGTACTTCGGTAATTTGGTATGCTAGAGCGGTGGGTGATTTCTAGGCGACGCGTGTCCGTCTTCGACCGGCAAGAGGATCCCAATGCTCGGTTGCCGCCCTCGCGCCGGCAAACCTCGGGATGGCGTGGAACGCATCTAACCATTCATTTTGTAACTCTTTTATCCGACGGTCTGCATTTATCTTCTAGACTCTTCTTGGTCTTAGATAAAGAGAGAATCTCGAGAGAGAAATATCTCACAAATATAAAGGAAAAATATTCAAATAAGCCCCTGGAAATTAGCAAGATTACATAATTAATTTATAAGCTTTCTAATTCAATTAAATTACTTTTTGGACCCTATACTTTAGCTCAAATTTTCTACTAGTCCTTAAACTTTCAATTTTATCTTGGTCTTTCTAATTTAATTACAATATAAATTTTAAGTACCTACATTTCATTTTTCATGATGATAGAATGATAGATAAAGATGTAACCACGGGTGTGTTATGCGATAAGAAGATGTTTAACAAAGTGAGAAAAAAAAAGTTCTATAAAACGGCAGTTAGACCAACTATGATATATAGGAGCAAGTGTTGAACAACTGAAATTCAACATATTCATAAGATGAATGCGGCAAAAATGAGGATATTGAGGTGGATGAGTGGTCATATAAGACTAAACAAGATTAGAAATGAACACATCAGACAAAAGATGCATATTGCACAAATTGAAGATAAAATAAAATAAAGTCATTTAAGATGATTTAGACATGTGCATTACAGACCCCAAGTGTCTCAATTTGAAAATGTGATAATTTAGTAATAAAAAATAAGAAGAAGAGTAGACGTAGACTTAAGATTATATGAAGAGAAATAGTGTTTAAGGACTTATGTTACTACGTATATTAGATATTGAATCGGATCTTATCTTTGACAAAGGGATATGGAGACAAAGAATCCATATAGTCGGCCATGGAATCAAGGCTGAGTTGTTGTTGTTACTATCAACCATATGCAAAAGTACCACACTAAACCATACGTGGAGCTACCGATCATCCATGCATACCAAACAAATGATCAATTTTAATTTTTTTTTTCCCAATTTTGGAGTTAATCAACCAAAAAATAGTTATATTCGTTAGCGCGAGAATTTCTTTTAACGGTTTTGCTTTTTGTTTGATCTAAGTGACCGCATAAGGAATGTTGAATTGGCATCAGACAATTAGTCGATGATAATCAGACAAAGAATCCATAATTTTGGAATTTCATTACTTATTTGATAAAATTGATAATTTAGGAATGTTTGGAAGACTTGAGATGAAATTCATCAAATGAAAAATAATATTCCTTTACCTCAAATGTTAATTCTTATTCACTCCTTAACTCTAATATTTCTTTAAGGATATATTTGTAACAATTTTAGTTTTAAGGACTTTTTGTTAATTTTATTATATACAGTTATGAGGTTTTCTTCAGCGGTTTACAGTAATGATCAATTTATAGTTTTTCAGGGATATAAATGCAAAAACAACTCTTCAGTTAATAAATAAAATATAAAAGAATGCGGTTTTAATAACTCTGGTTAGTTTTTTAACCAGGCTTTGGTTCCGGAGAACAAAGCGCGTTATAGAGAGGAATCGAGGCAGACCGAAGCAGCGAGCGAGAGGGAGAGAGAGAGAGAGAGAGTGATAGGGGAGCACTGGGTACTGGACTCTGGGATAGTGGCCGTGATCGGATCCGAGCTCTCGGTGGCCGGTCGTGGTGTTGGCGGCGTCGGCGGAGGCGCCGGCGTGCGTTGTTGGAGCTTTGCTTTCAATCTCGCGGGATCTCGGGCTCTATGGTGAGTTGGTTTGGTTTTAATAATTTCTTTGATTTCTCTATCTGATCTGATGTCTTGGTTTCGGTTTTTAGTTGAATTTCAAAGTGAAATGTGATTTTTTTTGTCTGTTTTTTTTGGGTAATTTTGGGTGGAAATGGAAATATTGTTCTAGAGAAGCAGTATGGATCCGATTTGTTCAGGATGGTCTGGATTGGGAATCGGAAACTGGTTACTGTTTTGTTGATTCTTTTTCCTTTTTTTTTTGGGCGAGTTTCTGTTGTTCGTTTCTTTATATTTGTAAGCATAGATCTCACAGATAGCACCAGTTTTTGTGCAGAAGACGATGAATAATTTTCCTTTTTCTATCTCATTGTTGATGCCTTTTTATTTGTTAAAGATGTCTTCTTTCATGGATTTAACTGAATGCCCTCCCAAAGCTTGCCTTTGTTTTCTCTCTTTCTATCTCTTGCTGAGATAATCTTGCAGGAATAATGATGAAATAGTTTCAAGATTACATCTTTTGGGAAGCCTTCAGAAACAATCATATGAGTTTTTTTTTTCTCGAAGAGATATATTTATCTTCATTTCGCTGGATGTGTTTTTCATCAATTGCATATCATTTATTGCATGGCCGTGAGCTTTTTTTCTTTATGATGATTAATTAAATTGTTTTTCAACTTGTTTATAAGTTTTCCAATTTTTTATGTACAATTCTAGGGACTAATTGAAGGGGAGCCTTGGTGCAATGGTAAAGTTGTCGCCATGTGACATGGAGGTCACGGGTTCGAGTTGTGGAAGCAGCCTCTTGCCGAAAAAGCAACAAGGCTGTGACCCTTCCCCGGACCCGCGCATAGCGGGAGCTTTGTAGCACCGGGCTGCCCTCTTTTAATTCTAGGGACTAATTCCTTGATGCAAGTGATAAATTTCATATATTGTGTATTTTATCTTTTATGATTTTTATCTTCATGTTTTGCAACTTTGTGGTGAATTGTCCTGAAAATTTTATTTGTGGAAATTAGTTAACTGTTTATACTTCATTGTTTTTAAGTTTTCGAGCTGTCTTTCCCCCTCTTTGATTCCAATTAATTCCTAGTAATAAGTTTCCTTAGAGGGTGTATACATCTATAGGGAAATTTTATCTTCACCTTTTGTGACTTATTGGTGCATTGTCTTGAGCCTTATTCTTGATGAAAATTAGTCAAGTTGTGTTCGTTCACATGTTCACATTTTTTCCACTCTTTCTTTTACCTCATTAACTCCAATTAATTTCTCCGCACAAGTGATAAGGGTCCATAGATAGTGTATTCATCTTTAATGTATTTTTATCTTCACCAGTTGCAACTTGGTGGATTATCTTGTGCCTTTTTTCTTGTTGAAAATTAACCTTGTTCACCTGTTTCCTCTATTTTTTACCTCATTAACTCCAATTAATTACTCGTGTAGTTTATAGCCCAAGGAGAGTGAATTCATCTTTAATGACTTTTTATTTGCATATTGCAACTTCTTTTTGTCTTGCCTGGAAAATTTTCTTACTATGAGCTTTATTGATTAACTTCACTTGTTCTCACGTTTTCCATCTTTTATACATGATTAATGCCAATTAATCCTTCCATGTAAGTGATAAGTGTACTTATAGAGCGTATCCATCCTTAATGATTTTTTTTTTTTCTCCATCTGTTGTAACTTTCCAGTGCATTGTCTGGAGACTTCTTACTGAAAATGTGTTTCTTACTTAATTTGCTTCAATTACTCACACATTTTCCACATTTTCTTGATAGCATCAGTTTCAATTCGTTCTTCCATGTAAGTGTATAGTGTATGCAGAGATTGTACCTCTGTTCAATGAGTTTTTGGTAAACTGCAATGAATGTTCTCTAATCCTTTATCCAAAATATAATGTGGATGGTAATGTCTTCTTTCTCAGGTTCTGAACCACCTCCTTCTTGTATAAACCTCAGACATGTCGCTTCCCTAATGTTGTAACCCATATCATTCCATTCCATCTCCTTTGTCAGCAATTACTCTGCTGTGACTATCCATTCTAATCCACATGTACTAGCTTATGATTTTTCCTGCACTGAGGCTTCTCTCCATAACCACGTCAACCTTTGTGTTTGGCGTGCGCAAGAGAGGGAAGAGACAGAAGTTTTCTGTCAAGTTGGCTGCCATCTCCCAGTTTCATGGCTCCTAATGTAGACAGCCCGGTGCAGACCCAAGTGGCTATTGCAGTCCCAAACCACAGCATCAGCAGTGAGCATCATGGAAGTCGGAGCTCTGAGGGGAAACATATGGCAAGAAGGCGGGTGTTTGTCCAGACTGAGACTGGGTGTGTGTTGGGTATGGAGTTGGACCGTGGAGACAATGTGCACACAGTGAAACGAAGGTTGCAGCTGGCCCTCAACGTCTCCACTGAGGAGAGTTCTCTCACATATGGTGATCTGGTGCTGAAGAATGATCTGAGTGCTATCAGGAATGACTCGCCATTGCTCCTCAGGAAGAATCTTATGCACAGGAGTTCCTCCACCCCGTGTCTATCCCCCACTGCAAAGGATCTTCAGCAGAGAGATTGGAGTGGCCCAATCGAGATATTGGGTTGCTCAAACCGCTGCTCTCGGATGAAACAGCTTGTTAAGGATGTTGTGAAGGCTATAAAGAATGGTGTGGACCCTCTGCCTGTTCTCAGCGGTCTTGGGGGTGCATACTACTTCAGGAACTCCAGGGGTGAGAGTGTCGCAATTGTGAAACCTACTGATGAGGAGCCATTTGCACCGAACAATCCAAAAGGCTTTGTTGGGAAAACTCTTGGCCAGCCAGGCCTGAAACGGTCTGTTCGGGTCGGTGAGACGGGTTTCAGGGAGGTTGCTGCTTATCTTCTGGACTACGATCACTTTGCTAATGTTCCACCAACGGTCCTAGTTAAGATTACGCACTCTATCTTCCATGTTAATGAAGGGGTCAGTTGTACTAAGAACAAGGTGCATGATAAGATCTCTACAGCTATGAGCAAGATTGCATCATTTCAGCAGTTTATTCCCCATGACTTTGATGCCAGTGACCTTGGGACTTCATGCTTCCCTGTTACAGCTGTACACAGGATTGGAATACTTGATATCAGAATCTTCAACACTGATAGACATGGTGGGAATCTTCTGGTTAGGAAGCTCGGAGGTGGGGATGGTAGGTTTGGTGGTCAAATGGAGCTCATCCCAATTGATCATGGCCTCTGCCTTCCAGAGAGCTTGGAGGACCCATACTTCGAATGGATTCACTGGCCACAGGCATCTGTCCCATTTTCAGATGATGAGCTCAAGTACATTGCTAATCTTGACCCTTCAAGGGATTCAGACATGCTCCGCTCGGAGCTGCCCATGATTCGTGAGGCATGCCTTCGTGTTCTAGTTCTGTGTACAATTTTCCTCAAAGAAGCAGCAGCATTTGGACTTTGCCTTGCAGAAATCGGTGAGATGATGAGCAGAGAGTTTAAAGGTTTAGAAGAAGAACCAAGCGAGCTAGAAGTCTTGTGCATTGAAGCAAAGCAATCAGTCACTCGGCATGAGGTATTCCCTTCAGAAGCTGGATCTGTGGGTGAAGATGACATTCTGTTTGACATTGACTGTAGTGAAGAAGATGAACTAACAATGCAGGTAGGAGCCTTTCCTTCCTGCCATTTTGTGCGAAAAAATGAGATTTGTAGGAACCCATTCTCAAAGCTAGAGATCTTGGAGGAGGAGGAAGACGGAGACAACACTGAACCAAGCCCTCCTCATCTTCAGCTTCCCCAGAATGTCTCAAAACTGTCTATGTCATTCAAGGAAGTCAGTCTGGCTGAAAAGTATCAGCTGAAGCAACGAGGCTGGTTCTCTAAAGGAGGCAAAACTAGTACTAAAACTAACTTTAGTCATGGTGTAGATCGTCAAGATGGAAACAGGAGGAGTGCAAATGAGCAGCTCCCTGCAAGCCCAAGCTTTGTGAAGCTGGCAGACATGGGTGACGAAGAATGGGGGGCATTTCTTGAGAAATTCCAGGAGTTGCTGCCTGCCGCATTCCGCATCCGCAAGATTGCCAGACAAAGACAGAGGCAGAGGCTGGGTACTTCCTGCCAGTTTTGAGTAGGAGAGCTAGAGCCTGTGATGAAGAGTTAGATGCAGTGTTGGTTGCTGTACTCCATGCCTTTCGAAGGGCTTCTCTAGGAATAAATAAAAGCCACTATGAATGGCCAGAGGTTGGAGTTGTTCTGATAGACAAAGTGCTGCTTGTGTTGTAAATAGTTTTAGGTTCTTGTAGAATATCAGCAATTATATGTTTTGTGTTGAGTCTCATGACATTTCCTTTCTTCTTCTTTTTGTTATTTGTTGTACTTCTGTTGAATGCTTGTCTTATAACATATACTTCCTGTTGATTAGAATATGGAGTTTTTAGTGTCTCTCTCAACCTGATTGTGAAGCATGTAGCATTAAACCAGTTTTAACTATAAATTTGTTTAATCATCTGATGTGATACTTTTTACTATTATTATTTCTAATATGATCTTGTGATATTTTCTAGCATTTAATATGTACAACATTTAATATGATTTTGTGAAGACCCGGTTTAAACTCCCTCTCTTTGCAAGGTAAGGGTCAAGTCAACGGATCTTTGTACATGTCCTTTGGAAGTGCTTATCGCCTTAGTCAAAAGAAGAACATTTTCAACCATCAATCAAACAAGACTTCAAATCAAATAAATCCAACATAACATTCAACACGTGGCTCAGAGTTTCTTGGGGAAGAACTGAACTTTAAGAAACTTCTTAACACCTTATATCTCAATAAAATACAATATCCAATGATCTCTTCTGTGGAAATATGTCAAAAAGAAATAAACAGGAGCCTTCCCCACTCCTTTTTCTTCCTAAAATAATCTCAAAAGTCAAAACTCTAACTTGGCCATCAAGAAATTCAGATTATATATAACACTTTCCAAGGCCTTCATCAAAAGCTCAAGCAAGACTACAACAAATATCCAGAGTTAACTTCGTGTGACAAAGATGGATAGTAAGAAGAAGAACATCAAAGGAGGAAGAAGCTGGTCATCAGTGTTGACTTCATACTTCTCATCATGTTTTGTTTTTCGATCTCCTGACGATAAGAAAGATTGTGTACCGAGTTCATTGGTGAGCTCACCGAAAGCAGCCATGATCAACGCAGCTAAGCATTTCTCTAGTTCTCACAAGATAAGTTATGGCTAAGTGGTTCTCTCAACTCCTAGACAAGTTAGGACTAAAGGAGAAGAAATCAAGCTAAGTACAGAGAAAACAATGCAGTGCAATGCATACATGCGTGGTTTGTGCTCTCACTGATTTCTTTTAATGGAATTGGATAATTAATAGCAGTGAAAGATTGTAAATTTTGACTCTTAAACCAGAAATAAGAGTCTTAATTATATCTTATGGGAGGTGTAAATAGTATGTATGTTATGGTGATTGTTATGTTATGGGTTCTGTATATATATAGTTGATTTTATTAATTTGTTGTATGATTGAGTTGTATTAATTTGTATAATCATCCAATCAAATGTAATATTTTTTTCTTATTTATTTATATTTTTTATATTTTTTATAAATAAGGATAGCTATTAGAAATATGTTTGAGACGCATGCTTCGAACCCTCAATCTCACCTTATGAGAGAGGAGGTAGCCAACTTTTGGTGAATGGTGGTTGTTTTCTCTTATTTTCAAATAATAATTTTTTTTATAAAATTGTGTAAGTTTATTGAGAGTAAATTTCATTAGTTAATATGAGAATAAGCTTAAAGATTAACCCTAACCCTTGATTGTAATCCTAAATTGTAGTTAATGAATAAATTTATCTCTAATCTTGTGGATTTTGTTAAGAATCCGACGTGATTCCTTGCTATTGTAAGAAACAAAAACAATAACAAAAAGAAAAAACAAGCAAGAAAGGACACAGAGATTTATGTGGTTCACCTCAGAATAGGTCTACATCCACGGCTGTTGGTTGTTTCACTTTTTTTCTCGGAATATTCATAAACTTTACAAGGATGAACAATATAAAGGGAAAAACCCTAATACAGTAGAAATACCCAAAATACCTCTCCGCCAAAAGAGTGGCTGGGTGTTCAGTATGATCAAGCTCCACACAACTCAACTGATTTAAGGTAGACATTATATATATATATATATATATATATATATATATATATATATATATATATATATATATATATAAGAATGATAGAGTGAGGCCGGCCCACTCTAACACTCAGCCTGTGCTGGGTTGTTGTTTTGGGCTTTATTTTATTTTATTTTATTTTTGGTTTTGGTTTTGGGTGTTAGAGTGAGTCGGCCGCATTTGCGGCCGACCTCACTCTACATGACTATATATATATATATGACTTTTGTTACTATCCGGCCGGCCGCAAGTTGCGGCCGGCCCATATTGTCAAACTGAACATGGGGTGGGGTGATTGGTGGGGTTTTAATGTTTTTTTAGTTTGGGCTTACAACCCTCTATAAAGTTGATATTGATGCAAAACATTAACTCAAAATAAACTAAGAGGTTTCACTTTTAACCTATAAGAATTCATTCTCTTCAACCAATAATTCATTTAAAGATCCATAATAAAAAAAAAAACAATTTGTGTTTGATACTAATCTCCGGTCTACATGTGGCATGATCTCAAGCATATGAGCATATCGTGGATGATCAAGAGATCATGAATCCCCTGCATGTCACAGTAATAGCTGAGGTCACCACCCGTTGCTGTAATGACCACAATTAGTGCTAATGGTCCCCCGGGCCTATAGAAGGAACGAAGAAAGCACCAGGACAAGGGACATCAGAGCATATATGTTAGCTAAGTTAGTCTTATGTTTTTATTCTGTAGCTGATTAGTTGTGTACATGCAATATAAAGCAATTGGACTTTGATCAATAAGGAGATAAGCTTTTGAGTAAACTTGAGTAAGTGTTAGGAGGCAGGGTTACCTCAAATCAACCCATCTTCTTTCTCTCTCCCTCTACTATTCTCTTCTCTGTCACCAGTGGCGGACGCGACCCCAAAAATTTGGGGTGTCTGAACATAGAAGCTTAATAAGCTTAGAAAATACTATTAAATTATCGAGTGTTTTACAAAAAATACATAAAATATAATTTGGACTACTTGAGACGAGAACTTTGAGGTAATTGCATCACACGAGTTCTCATTGCTTGATAACGTTTTAAAATTCGCTCATCTTCAACTGTTTTGAAAATATCCTTCTCGATGTAGACCACAAGACTATCATTCATCCACTCGTCTCCCATTGAATTACGTGAGGCAGTCTTTACAGTCTTCATCGCAGAAAAAGCCCTTTCAACACTTGCGGTGGCAACATGTAAGATCAATGCTAACTCAACCAAACGATACACATTTGGAATAACTCTATGCAATTTCGTCTCTACCAGCTTTTGAGCAAGACCTCCCAAAGTTATAACATCAGAAAATCTTTCATCACGCCGCATATCACTTATGAAAGTCAAGAGATCTTCTCGAATAGATAAGATGCTAGCTTGTGAAAAATCATCTGGATAGAGTTCAGCAAGACGGAGAAGCTTAGCCACATTGAATTTAGAAAAAGAATGAGCTGGATCAAAACATGCTATACAGCTGAGCAACTCTGTGCTTGTTTCAGGAAAACGAGTGTTCATCTCATACATGATCGAGTCAAGGACCTGAAAAATTAGTTTTCAAGGAAATAAGAGACAATAAGTTCTTTGGTAATGGCATGAACAATGAAACAGTATTGATAGAAATAATACCTGACAAAAAACTTCAACACGGAAAAAATGATAATATGTAGTGGTGGGATCTCCACGCCGCTTGGATCGACTATGGGATTTGACAGTGTCTTCCATATTAACAATGGAGATCATATTTTTCTCACAAAATGAGTGAACATCCTTCAAGAAGTTATCCCATCAGACATTCCTCAAATCTTGTAAGTTACTCTTCGTACATTCAATCAAATTGACTGCATTGAGAATATCTTGATCTTTTTGTTGCATTGCTTGTGCCAAGCCATTTGTAATTCCCAATACAACCTTCATCAAGTGCAATACGAATACGAATCCATAACTTTCCATTTTCAATATCAAACCTCGAGCACTAACCGGAGTTTCTCCAGCGGGACCATCAATAGAAACATTTTCAAGTATGTCTTGTACCGAAGGCCACATATGTATTAGACGGATAAGTGTTGTATGATGTGACCCCCAACGAGTATCCCCTGCTCGTTGTAAGCTAGTCTCTTGATTTTGACCCCTGCCACTTGATATTTCTCCAGTCTCTAATTCATTGACAATTCTATCAATTTCACGTTGCCTCAGTTTGTCTCTTCTTTTACATGACCCACCGATAATATTAACAATCATATTGACATAACCAAACATATAGGTTACAACATCTGTGGTCTTGGCAACAGAAACAACCACCAACTGGAGCTGGTGAGCAAAACAATGGATGTAATAAGCCTGCGGATTTTCTCGCAATATCAAAGCCTTCAACCCATTAAACTCACCTCGCATATTTGATGCCCCATCATATCCCTGTCCCCTCAATCTTGAAAATGAAAGTTTCTGCTTTGCAAATAATTCATCAATAACTGTCTTCAAAGAAGTAGAAGAAGTGTCAGTCACATAAACTAATCCAAGAAATCGTTCAACCACATTTCCATGACTGTTAACATATCTCAAGACAACTGCCATCTGCTCCTTAACTGAGACATCTCGACATTCATCCACTAATAAGGAAAAGAATTTATCCCCTAAGTCATTGATGATGATGCTTGTAACTTCTGAAGCACAAGCATTTGTGAGCTCTTTTTGAACTCGAGGGGAAGTAGTTTGATTGTTCGCTGGGGCATTTTCATTAGATACCTTAGCCACTTCTTCACACCTTCTACTTATCAGGTTAAGAAGCTCCAAAAAATTACCCCTGTTCATAGAATCTGAAGACTCATGGTGTCCACGAAAAGGCAATCCTTGATTCAAGAGATATCGTGTCACATCTAAAGCTGCCTTCAAACGGACCTCATATGCAATTTCTGATTGAGTCCCGTATGCTCTCATAACTTGTGACACGCTTTGCCTTTGATTTTTGAAATTTTGGTACATAACTCGAGCATCATTATGTGTGCTATTACTCTTACCAGTATGTTTCTCGAATTTTTCTTTTCCTTTCTTCCAATTGCAAAATCCACTAGTAGTAAAAGTATCGTCTCCTGATTTTCCTACACCTTTATTCATATCCTTAAAAAGATAACAATAATGACAGAACACTTTATCCACTGATACACTGTAATCTAACCACTCAAAGTCCTTATACCAATTATCCTTAAAGTATCTATTCCCATCAACAAATTCTCTTGGAGGATAGTTATGACCAATTGGTTGACATGGACCTCGGTTTATATAGGTTCTTCAAACAAGATCCCTAACATTAACATCGAATTTCTCAATGCATGTCATGAATGCGGGATCAGAAGGCAAATCATTCTCATTGAATTCTACACAAGATTGTTGAACTTGATTCGGTAGATCAGAAGACAAATCATTCTCATCAATGGATGGTGTTGAACTTGATTCGGTAGATTTTCGTTTAAAATATCTATGAATATTCATATTTCTACAATGTGCAAGAAAGAAATGTTAGATTCCGTTAAAGGTTTCATAACTTTACTGGAAAAAAGTGATATAATCAAGTATTTGGGGTACTAATTAAAATTGGTGATAAGAATGGTTCCCCAACCCCCTACCTATTCCACAAAAAATCTCCCATTACCATATATCAAAACAGACCAAACTGTGCTTAAGAAAGTAACCAATGCATAACATTTTTCAGGAGTATATAACAGAACAGAACAAATTTTTATTGAAAGAAGAATTATTCTTTCCATTATTCATTAGGGTAAACAGGACAATCCCTACACTTCATCAATCTAGTGAGGAACATAAGAAATGCATAGCACTCAAAAATATATATACAAACAAAAAAAATTCAACATCAATCCAAATAAATTTAGAAAATGTTTTTTTTATTATTTATTTTTCATTCTAAGTTATAAGAACAGAGCTGCAATTTGGTTGAAAATCATACCTTTAGTCTGGCTGCAGGCCGGTGCGACGGGGAAGTCCGACGACACTGGCGGAGCGGGCCGGCGGCGTGGGCGGAAGAAAGGCTGCTGGCGCGGGCGGCGGGGCGGAGCTCGCAGGCGGCGGCTGGGCGGAGCTCGGGCTCCGGGGGGCTGAGATCTCGTCGAGGAGAAGGTCGCCGGAGGTCACGCGCGAGAGAAAGAAGGCGGAGGGGCGGCGTGGAGGTGGGAGAGGAAGACTCGGGAGAGGATTCAAGAAGAAGGAGAAGAGGTGAAGAGCCCTCAGGGAATTAAGGGTTTTATTTTTCTTTTTCAATTTGTTTTTTTTTTTAAAAAAAAAATATGCTGAATAAAGGGGTGGTGGGGCCGTGGGGGGAGGGTAGGGGGGTCGGCCGACCCCCCACGACCCCCCTCAGGTCCGCTACTGTCTGTCACTACCTCCATCAATCCAACAATCCAACGAAGTTAACAGTCCTCAGGATTTGCACTTCGCTCAAAGTTCAACTGAGAAAATGGAAAGTGTGTAGTGGTTAGTGGATGATTAGACAAGGGACATTGTGAGTTTGGTGACGGCCTCAGGGAGTCGTTGTCTCGAGAGGCAATGAACTACAAGCCTTCAGGGCCTTCTTCCTGCAAGGGAAGCTCGGGGGCTTTTCTTTGGACCCTTTGATGCTCAAGTCAGCAAGAGATTACTAGAGTAAAGGGAAAAGAGGAAGGAGAAATTTGGAGGAATCAAAAGTTATAGAGAAGATGGGAGGGAATGGGAGGAAGAGAGAATTAGAGGTAGGAGATGCGTCTAGAGAGCCCCCTTGGAGGTTAGTCGTGGAGTGTCGCCTCTGGATACCAAGGTTGGTGGGGGTCTCGCAAGGATCCCCTGCCAGGCCGTTGATCATGAGCATCGTCTCTGACGTCAGTACAGGTGCGTGTCCCTGCCCAGACTAGGTGTCACCTCTGACTCTAGCGCAGATGTGCATTCTCTTATAGGCGGGTCATGGGGGAATCTCCATGTGCCTCTCTATGAGAGGGTTAGTTTATTATATGGACTTGTCATCTTTTGGTGATCGGATTATGTCGCGTGTAAGGCCTACTTTACCCCCATAATAACCTTCTTCTTCCTCATGCTCCTTCCCTCACTGACTTGAGCATCAGAGATTTCCTTGGCACGAGCACCCGCCACCTTTCTCAATGTCTTTGCAGATCCTATTCTAGACGAGGAATGACCTTTGATGACCTGGTTTCTTTGCTACCTTAGAAAAATAAGACGTTCAAGGTCTAGAAGAATCTTTTCCTCAATCACTAGTTCAATCAAAGCTTATCTCACCTGTTGAGTCCAAATCTCCAAGAGGGACAAATCAGAACATCAATAGTGTTAAACCTCCTTAAACTGATGGAGAAAAAAAAAATATTTTAATTTAAAAAAATGAAAATTTTTGTTTTATTTAGGTCTAATACCCAATTTAGCCCCTCTATTATTACGATTTATCCCTTTGGGTCCCTCTAATATAATTTGATACTTTTTAGTCCCTTTATTTCTCCGATTGAGAAATGTAAGTCCCTCCACTAACCTTTTTGGTCCCTTTATTTATGTTTTTCAGGCCTTTTTGGTCCTTATAAACTTCACAGGGAGGGATTTAAAAGGCACAAACGTAAAATTAAAGGGACCAAAAAAGGCACGTTTTATATTAGAGGGACCCAAAAAAACAAATAGTAATAATAGAGGGACTAAATTGGGTATTTGACCTTTTATTTATGCAGAAGAACCCCTTTTGATAATGAAGAGATTAATAAGAATATTCGAGCTTTTGAGGGGGTAAAATGTAAAAATCATTTCACCAACTTTTTTTTAATTCAATCCCATAATTAAAAAATATATATATTTCAATTCTCCTTCATCTCAAACTTCCGATAATCTCCGGCCGGTGACCAACGCCCTGCGCCACTCGTCGTGGCAGAGCCTTTGGATCCCTCCCATTCTTGGGGTACGTTTCTCTTTTTCTAGGCTTAATTTGAGGTTCTTTTCTTCTCACTAGGGTTTCTGAACGGATCGATAGGGTTTGTGGGCAGGAAGCAGAGGGCGCAGGAGATAAAGCCGTCCATGGAGATGATCTCGAGGTCAAGCGATGAAGAGGAGGAGTTTGGGAAGCAGGATGATGGCGCTGCCTCCCACAAAGGTCTTTTCTTTTCCCATTGTTTCCTTTCTGGCGTTATTCTTGCGAATTTTCATCTTGTGAATTGAATTTAAGATGAATTATTCATGATTCATTACTTTTATGCTTTTTCTGCTGTTTTCTTCTCTTTTCTTGATAAAAGTTGATTTTTTTTCCTTTTTTCTTGGTGATGTTTTACAGTGGGATTGACTGGGAAGCTGAACCGGAGGAGCACTGATGCAAGTACTCCACGGTCGAAGCATTCTGCCACAGAGCAGCGGCGCAGAAGCAAGATAAATGACAGGCATGCACGCAAAGTGATTCATTCTATTTATTTATTTATTTATTTTTGTTCCATTTTTCTTTAAAGAATTTGATGTGCATCAGTTTTGTTATGTGTCTAACAGGATTCATTATATGACTAACTATGAAGTTACTTACAGATTGAATTATTGAATTAGTCTAGAACCCCTTTTATCTTTTGTGTCCAAGACATAACATACAGATTGCTTTATCTTCTTGAAGAGTTTGAAATTTTCAAACTAAATAATAACAAAGTTTTCTTGTTTTCAAGTGCTTGAGATTGGATAGAGCTATTAGATCTTTTTGTTTGCCATTAGGTAATTGCACTTTTAGGCCTAAAATGCAACTTTTGTTATCTATTCCCTTTACTAGTTAAGGAATATGCATAAATATATATTGCTTAGTATTTTATAAAAGGATAAATTACCCTTTTTCAAAAAATATTCTCAACCCCGTTAAATCTTTTCAAACTTACCTATTTAATGGTCCTTAAGCTAATAAATATAGAATTTGAGAATTGGGAATTGGTCCTAAAACTTTAAAATAATATTAGAGCTCAAAAGTCAAGTGAATAAGTTGAGAAAGAAAGAAGATTGGAAACAAAAATTAGGGATTTAGTTAAGGAGAAGATTTTAGAGAAATTTAGGTCCTACTATGGTAGTTTCGTTCATTGATGTTAGCTGAAGTTAAGGGAAATGGGTTATCTACTATAAAAGTAGATTTCAGGAGTTGTTTTATCAAATAAAATAAGTGGTGTCTAAAATTGCAATAAATGAATAATGTGATGGGCATATAAAAAGAAAGCCTATGTTTTTTTCTTGTTTGGTTGATAAGTAAATGGAATAAGAAATTTTTATTAAAAAATTGGGTGCAAAATCAGATTGGAAAACATGAGATGGAATTTATTAACGTACCTTGTTTTCATTCAATGTTCATTGCTCATGACAAAAGAGGGGAGTGAACTAGAAAAGTGAAGATTAATATTTCCCATTTTTTTTGTTGCTCATAGAAATGGATAACTGGAGTAGTATTTAGGTAAAATACTTTCCTCTCAACTTCTCATCAACCAAATGAAGGGAAATAATTTTTCCTTTTAATTTCCTTTTTTCCATTTTCTCTAATTTGACACAACCTAAAAGGCTAAGCTTATGAAATGGTGGCCTCTTTCTCTCACCTTTGTCACATATACTTGAGAGCTTGTACATGAAGATTTCTTCAGCCTAAAACTGTTGTTTCATTTGTGTTGTACTTGAGATAGACCATAAATGACTTGCAGGTTTCAGAAACTCAGAGAACTCATACCCTGTAGTGATCAAAAGAGAGATAAAGCATCATTTCTTTTTGAGGTGGCCCGCAACAGCTGATGCCTTTTATTTTACTTTTTTATTTTTTACTTTTTTTGTTTAATTCTTCCTTACTGGAGTCCAGTTTTGCAGGTTATTGAATATATTAGATTCTTACAAGAGAAGCTACAAAGGCACGAGGCATCATGCCCTGGCTGGAATCAGGAAAATGCATGGGTAATGATTCTTAACACTTCTTCTATGCTTTGATCATGAGTTTGAGTATTTTTCTCTTCAATTCTAGTGTAATTCACTTTGCAATCACACATTACATTTTAAGTTTATATTTCTTGAATATACTACTACAAAGAGAAGTTCATTAAACCAATTCAGAAGGGTGGTTTATCTATTCCTTTTGAAAGGACTTGTGGAACTATTAAAAATCGTTCACCACACTAATTCTTCACTCGATTTGGAATATGTGAAAACATTGTACTGAAAAGTGGAAAGAACAAAACTTGCTATAGACAGGGTTGTATTTTAATAGGGACTTTTGCAAGTGAAGACCCAAATAGATTTAATCATAATGTTGAAGGCCCCAATTTTGTGTTCCCAAGTCTTAATTTTCTTATACAAGACTCCTTGTTTCTCAAGTATCTCTTGTGGGTATGTGCACATGACTGTCTTTTAATAGGAATGATCTTAGCCTGGTTTAGATGAGAGAGAATACATGGGTGTTCACAATGGAGGCCAATATAATAATACAGATGAGTGGATGATGAGAAGAACAAAGAGTGGTTTTGAATTTGTTAAAACTGAAATTTGACAAATATGTGTATATTGGACATCCATTGTAAATTCCTTTTCTTTTTGTGATAGTTCATGTGATGAACATGGCATCAATATTGTTGGTGGATTATTTTTTGAGTAATGGAGAAATTTGAGAGGAAGTTAGATTTGGCATCAATATTGTTGGTGGATTATTTTTTGAGTGATGAATATGTCCATTCCTCACCATTGGATTGAGTTAGATTTGAGATTGACCTATTATCTTAATGGTTGATAGGAAGTTGAATGAAAAGTAAGAACCTGAGAGAAAGAACAAGAGTGAGAGAAAGGTGTGGATTTGGCAAGTAAGAAAGAAGAGTGTTTTCCTTTGAAGAGAGGTTTTTCTTGTGTAGTAAAAGAGTAATTCCTTGGGGGCTTTACTTGGGCTTTGTTCACTCAAAAGGTGAAAGCTTTGTATATGTCTTTTTTCTAATAAAGTCTTATATTTAAGGTGAGATCTTTTCTCTTGTAATTACAATCTCTAAGTAATAGTAAGTGAGACCTGAGATAATCTTTAGCCGATTTGTATCAAAAGTTAAGGAACGGAAGAAAGTATCTTAATGGTTGATAGGAAGTTGAATGAAAAGTAAGAACATGAGAGAAAGAACAAGAGTGAGAGAAAGGTGTGGATTTGGCAAGTAAGAAAGAAGAGTGTTTTCCTTTGAAGAGAGGTTTTTCTTGTGTAGTAAAAGAGTAATTCCTTGGGGGCTTTACTTGGCCTTTGTTCACTCAAAAGGTGAAAGCTTTATATATGTCTTTTTTCTAATAAAGTCTTATATTTAAGGTGAGATCTTTTCTCTTGTAATTACAATCTCTAAGTAATAGTAAGTGAGACCTGAGATAATTTTTAGCCGATTTGTATCAAAAGTTAAGGAACGGAAGAAAGGGAAAAAAAATGTACAAAATAACATGGCTAAGAGATAAAAAATGAATGACATGAACCAAGTTAGGTGCATTAAGGATAAGTTTCAATAGGTTTGACAAGAGATAAGGAAATCAAGGAGAGATGGAGAAGCTACTTAGATCACCTATTTAATGCAAGTCATGAGAATAACTTTACAGATCTTTATGTATCAATGATAGGGAGGAAATTTAGCTACACACGTAGAATTAGACCTAGTGAGGTCAAGAAAACACTGAGAAAGATAAAATTTGGGAAAGGCTGGGACCCGGATGGTATCCCAATTGAAGTTTGGAAGTGTCTTGGAGAAAGGGGTATCATGGTTAGCCAAACTTTTCAACTCTATTCTACTAGGGGAAAGATGCCAAACGATTGGAGAAAGAGCATTTTGGTTCTTATATATAAGAATAAGGAAGATATTCAAAATTGCACCAACTACTATGGTATTAAGTTAATGAGCCACGTGATGAAACACTAGGAGAGGGTAATAGTATTGACTCAAGAATATTACGAGGGTGTCAGAGAACCAATTTGGCTTTATACTAGATAATCTACAATAGAAGCCATTTTTTTGTTAATACGCTTGATAAAGATCCACAGAGAGAAGAAGGATATACATATGGTTTTCATTGACTTAGAGAAAACATATGACAAAGTACCAAGACAAGTTCTTTGATGGGCATTGGAGAAGAAGATATTCATGTTAAATATATAAACTTTAAGGATATATACGAAGGAGCAATTAGGTCTTGAGCCCATATTTGTTTACTCTAGTAATGGATAAGTTAACTAGTGCTATCCAAAATGTTATTCCATGGTGTATGTTGTTTGCAGATGATATTGTCCTAATTGATAAGACTAGTGATGGGGTTAATTAGAAGTTAGAACTGTGGAGAAATATTTTTGAAAGTAGAGGCTTTTAAGACCTATTTGGATTGGCTTATGAAAAAAGGTTTTTTTTTTATTTTATTTTTTTTTATGATGATGATGAGGATGTTGAGGTAGATGAGTGATCATATAAAATTGAACAAGGTTAGAAATGAACACATCCAACAGAAGGTGCATGTTGCACCAATTGAAGATAAAAATAAGAGAAGGACATTTAAGATGGTTTGGACATGTGTGTCGTAGACCTCGGGTGCCTTAGTTAAAAAATGTAATAGTTTAATAATAGAAGATAAGAATAAGGGTCTAGGATTATGTGGAGAAAGATAGTGTCTAAAGACTTACGTATATTAGATATTAAGCCGGATCTTGCCTTTGACAGAGGGATACAGAGATAAAGAATTCATATGGCTGACCCCAACTAGTATGAGAATAAGGCTTGGTTGTTGTTGTTTAAGCAACAGTGAAACGACCATTGGCATTATTTTTCCATAGATGTAGACTTGGGTTTTGGCTTAACCACATGGTGGTTTGCTTTGATTGTTATTATTTGGTCTTTTATGTTGTGGATTTGGTTTATCAATGTGTGAAATGGGATAGGTTTTTTATCCATTGATGCTACCATTCTGCATATAACTTGAACTCATTCTTTATGGTGCATTTAGTCTTACTTTAGACTTTGATGATGATTTCTACTTTTTTTTTTGCAGGACAAGGTCTATTTTAGATCAATCTGGAAAAATGCACAGGTACTTGTTTAACATTAGAGGTATTCTTGTTGATCAATCTTTCATGCTATCGTTTCTCTTCATAAATAGTTGAAGTGGATACTTATCTCTTCTGCAACAGAATAATAGTCAGGGTCCTGTAGATGATATTGCTGACCCTTCCCAAGAGATTAAAAATGGTCCTGTGCCTCCGGGGTTTATGTTATCTGGAAGGTTTGATGATAGCAACATTCCAGTTGCACCAGCGATGGTCTCTAACATTCGCAATCCATCAGAATCGGACAACATGACTGCTGATGTTTCTTATAAACCAATGGAAAGCCCTGCTGTTTCCGCCATGGCTGTGCCTTTGCAGCCAAACATGTATGCTGCAGTTGGAAATGAAACTGTCTCTGCCCAAACACAGCAGAGATTCATGCCAGATGGAGATAATTTTGCATCACAGCCCCAATCTCAAGCTGATTGTGCTGTCAGTGGTGACATGTTGAATGATCAAGAAGAGCTTACAATTGACGAGGGGACAATTAGTCTATCAAGTGCCTATTCTCGAGGGTAAGGTCTAAAGTCTGATACTTCTTATATTGCCAATGCTTTAGATATGGCCTTGTTTTTTTTCATCTTGATTTGTTCAAATGGTGATTTTCCCATATAGGTTTTAGGAATATATAATGCACAATTATGGAAACTGAAAACTTGTTGACACTTGTCTGTTAGTGTTGATCAAAAGTAGTTTTATCCAGTTCTGTTCTATAGGATATTTAAGCCATTCTTTTAATTTTTTTGTGTTCTACATAAAATAATTTTTCTATTATATATTATAAAGCAATAGTGTTAGCATAGCTGTAAAGAAGGGTGTTCTTTTAGTTACCTGTTTTCTCCAGATTTTTAACAAATTTTATCTTTGAAAATTGATTCTTTCCCAAAAGCGGTTAACTGTGGAAATTTGTTTTGAGATCATTTATGTTTAATCTCTACCTTAATCTTTATAGGTGCCTGTTAGATCAAAGCAATGATTTGCCCTTTTTATTTTTCTTCTTTAACTAAGATTAACTTCTTGAGATTCTTGAGCACCATATGTTCTTTTAAAAGTTTATATATGTCTTGATATTTAGAAATACACATCATGTTGACCGGATCTATCCTTAAATTTTGAACAAATATAAAACATTTATGGATAAGATTTTAGTTATGGATTGTTTTGTGTGGTGCAGCGTATTGTCATCATTAACTCAGTCACTTCAGAGCTCTGGGGTAGATTTATCTGAAACCAGCATATCTGTGCAAATCAACCTTTGCAAGCCTTTAATTACTTTGAGGCCTTCTATGACCAATACTGTGACCAGTACTAAGGTATGATAAGTCATTTAATAATATATTTTTTTTATTTTTATATCTGGATATATGTTTGAACTAAAAAGGCCACTTAAGTATATTCCAAATGCAATTTCTCATTCTAGAATTTTAAACAGCTAAAAGTACCATTACCTTAGCTTCTCACATGCTCTGGATATTCTTCACAATATGGCTTAACATCGTGCACATCAAAATGGTGTTAGCTTATCCTCTTTTGTATCACCTTATGGTACTTTGATGGGTAAGCTCAGTATGCATTAAATTTAGGATGGGATACAGTTTATTTTTTAAAATGCTACTGTGTTTTATTTATTTATTTATTTATTTATTTTTGCAAGAAATGGAATTTACTGTACAAGTTGTTCCTAGGACTAAGTTATGCTGGTTGTTTTTCAAAGCAATTGCATGCTTGTGAATTACATTTGAATATAGTTCATTAAGCATATCAACCAAAGATAGAGTACCGTTCTGCACTCTATTGGTATTGTCTGCTGCTTGCACCGTCACAGGGCATGTTCACTTGGATGGTGCAAGAGTGCATGTTTCCAGGTGGTGGTCCTATGGTACAATTCCTAGGAGCGTAAATATTTGGGCACCTTGAGGACAAGTCAAATTGAACTTCATTGCAGCACACTTGGATGGATAGGGATCCCCTCTCTTACAGTAATTTTAATGTGAACAACACCAACATATTATAGGATATCATTTATCTGATCATAAAAATTGATGCTTTAATGATAAAACTAAATTTAGAAGAGATAGGCTTGCATAACTTGGACTTATGTTCTTTTTTCTTTTTTCTTTTTTCATTTTGCTTCCAAGTATCATTGGTATAGGCTGCATAAATCCTGTCCATAGCTTTGTTAGATTAAACTTAAATTTATTCATTTGTTTCGTTTTTAATGGAAGTCTTGGCACAGTTCATTGTTCTGAATGTGCATTTCGTATAAGCATACAGCCTAATGCTTGAGATCACATAACTACAATTGCATTCGATGTTTTTATTTTGATGCAAAAATCTTATAGTTGGCACATTTATGCCCATAGCTTCAGTTCTGCTTTATTTGTCACACAAAGGTATGGAACCTGTTATACCTAAAACCACTTGAGTCTGTTTCATTGTTGATGTGGTCTAATTGTTACCTGATCTAATTATTCATAAATCTAGTAACAAGTAACTCTTGGTTGTCTGCTTATATGGCCTCATCTGCAAATTTTGATCTTCAAGTTATATTTTGTGACCAAAATGATGAACAGTACTTGAATGAGAAAACTCAGATCAAGAAAAACTTTGTGAAGGTTTCTAGAGTTCTATTCATATACAGAATGTTGTACAGATCATGAGGAGAAATTTAAACAAGAGGTTTGAAAATTTAGACTTTAATGCAAAAGATATAATCTGATTAATCTTTTTATGTGTTATAACTACGTTCACTTTGTTCACTTCATACTAATGACATAAATTACTAAAAGCTTTTTAACATGAATGTCAATCTAATGCGGAAGATTTCCTTATAGGATCATGATGACCCTTCATCTGGTAATGGAGCGATGGATCACTCTATGGTCGGGTTTGGCAGTGAGGAATCTGAAAGAATGCCCAAGAGGCCAAGACTTGATAACCACTAACATTGTGCAGGAATCGTATTTTTCGCCAGCCTCCGAAGACAAAAGTTACATGCTGCTCCATACAAATGAAGTTAAAACTGCAGAATTATAACTGCATTGGCATTACTTCGATTGTGTTTCAACTTGGATGGAAGTGCTTTTTATCTGAGAATATGCTTTGAGCCTCCATTGACACAAGATGTTACAAAATTTTCTTATTGTTACAAAGTGCACTAGATGTTCACCAAGTAATTTTTCCTGGTTGTGTGTAAGTTATCTATTATTATTATTATTAGAAAATGCAGAACTTGTTCTTGTTTAATGCAATATATGCAAATATTCCTTGTCACCAGAAATTAAAAAAAAAAAAAGAAAATTGTGGGAGTTTTCTGTAATCAAAATATTTCAGAAGAGCATTTGTACAAAAACCCAAAAAGAAAAAGAATAAATACAGACGTAAACGAAGCCAGATTAAAAGGTGACGTCAGAACGAAGGATGTAGAGGAACAACACGTGCATGTATTACTTTCATTGGAATCCAAGAAAGCATAGCACACTCCGATGAGTACCTTGGATCACCCACCCACCTTTCACTCTCTCCCAATTAATTCATTGATTCCCACATCCTTTTTTCTTTTATTTCACTTTTTTCTATGATTGATTGCTACTAGCAAGTAGTTTAGGACCACTCCAATCACATACATCAAATTTCTTAGTATAATAGTTGGCTAGTAAGTCTAACAAAATATTCTCTCACAAAGGAAATGAAGAGAGAAAGAAGTGAGAACAAAATTTCTTAGTATAATTATAATACGCCAGAAATGGAGTAATAAGTCCTTTAACAAGAAGAATCTCACAAAGGAATTGAAGAGAGAGAACATCAAGACAAAACACCTTTGTAACAAAATAAGCAGGTGGACCTCTATCTACTCTAATTTCAAGTATATAGGGTCTCTCTCTCTCTTCACAGTGTTACTCACTATACAAGAATCATATTTATTGAAGATCACAGAATAAAGTTATCTTAAACCATAAAACAAGTATATGTACCAGCTCCCCCAATATCAAGCACCTCCACCAGCACTGTCTTCTTTGCTTTGATTAGTTGATCCAACAGATCGACCTCTTACTGAAGGGTCTCACATTCACTGCAACATGCGAAAGAATTGTATCGTGGTGTAGTAATGAACATACAGATGATCAACCGAGACCATCACAAAGTCCATGGTCGGTGATCGGGCAACTGAAGGCACTCTTGCGGGTTGGAATAGTAGTAATCCTCTTCCTTTGGTTTATCTGGAATCACCACTCTCCTTGTAGGCATCCCCATTCGACCTGAATGGGCTGCTTTAACTGCCGAGGAGAATTCATGCCAGCCCAAAGATCCATTGTTATACTGGTCTACCAACTCTACAAGAAGCTTTCGGTTCAACAGAATTGTCTTCTTGTAACCCAAGTACCTGAAACATTCATCATGTTTTAATCTTCAAAGTCAATAAGATGTTTGCAGAAACATCAAAGGTGACAAGCTAAAAATACCTGCGATGACCTTCAACAACTTTTGCCATGTTTCCATCATATGTGGGAACAAATATGTCACTTTCCAAGGAAACCATATAGTCTAAGGCTGCCATTTGAGATGAATGATTTTGGAAAAATCTAAGATCGGAGGGTTCCAGCAAAGTCTCCTTACGAACCTGCAGCACAAGGTTGGAACAGTCTATGTGAGAATATGAAGCTGCATAATCCAAAGATTGACCAAGTAAATGCATTATAATGAACTGACCACATTAGGGAAGGCCGCAGAGAGACTAGCCATTCTTCGATCAGCACCGTATATTTCTCCAGCTGCAATGTAAATCTGGATGCTCCGATCAATATCCAATGCTCTCAATGTGAGAGCAGTCTCCTCAGGCGTTAAAGGGCAAAGGCCATCCTTTCTTTTCAAATCAGAATTTATGACTTTCTCTTTCCACCAAGGATATGCATATCTATTGAATATCATCAGAATATAAAATAATTTCAATCCTCTATTAAATTTGTCCAATAACCACAATTAAGAGCAAGAAAACATAAGAAACGGGTAGAGGAAAGTTGTCTACCTCATTCTTGTTAACTCCTCGACCTCCTCCACAGAACAACCTTGGGTACAACCTGAGAAAGCCAACATATCCATTTCATATCGAAGGTGAAGAACGAGGAATGGGCCATTCTGACGAAGAATGTTGATCACCCTTTTCCCCAGTTCTTCTATTTGAGAAGTAAATCTCAGAGCACTATAATTCACTCGGCAACGTAATTTCTGAATCTCCATTGGAAGACCGTTGTTAGCTAACCGGGCATCAGTTCTATTCAAGTGCAAAACCTTGTGCTTTTGTATCAAAGGTAGAATCTGTACAGGCATTAAAAAAGGAAAAAGAAATGGCAGTAAGACTTATGAACAAGTAATGAACAAGCACTGTTAAGGGTTGATCTTGGAAAGTGTGAACTGACCTGATGAGAGTAGTATGAGATGTCTGACCAACTAACTGGCGGCATTGAAGGGACCATTCCTAGCTCCAGCCTTTTCTTCAGCCTTGGGGGCAGTTCCTTCAAAATCCGGACTTCATCCCTCAATGAAGAAATAAAATGATCTACATCAAATATGTCTTGAAATTCACTGCCACATTAAACAATTTCAGATTTATCATTAGTCCATTGGGAAACAAGAGATAAGTAGTAAATAGTCTTAATCCCGATGCTCTTAAAATGAAAGAGTAGAACCAACCACACACCTAGGATCAGCCCAAAAGGAGGTTTTATCCAATTCTGGTACTATAAGTGTCACATTCAAATATCTTGCAATAGCGACCATATCACAAATCTAGAAAATACACATGAAAAGTAGCATTGAGATTTAGGAACAGATAAACAATTCACTTGCTCAAGAACTTAAATGCTTACAGCTGCTCGCATCTGATTAAGACCGCCATTGCAGGAAACCATAAGGTAGCCATTATTCTTATAGATTCCTACAAAACAAAACATATTGTGATAATGTAAGTTTCTATCAAGCAATACTCCACAATCCATCACGCCACACTAAGAACTATAAAACAATATATTTCGTGCACAAACACATCAACCAAAAATTCAAAGAAAATGATTCAGAACATTGTCATGATATGTGCAATCAGAATAACAATATAGAAAATCATTTTTGGGCTGATACATCAGCATCCATAGGCCCTGTTTGAAGTCTGACTGAAAAATACAAACAAGTAATTGAAAAGAGTACAAAACACTTGCAGAATAGGACAAGTTTAACCAATCAGAGAGGTCCTCAACACATATCTTCTGGCAGGGAGTTCCTATCATGGTTTAGTCATTAGTCCAATCTGATAACTTAGAATTGGTCCACAAACCAATTGTATACTAGAGAGACAAACATGTCTAAAACACCACATCTTTGTCAAACACAAGATAAATGGAAGCAGAAGAAAGAAAAAAGAATTAGAAAAAAATTTAAAAAAAAACAAAAAAAAATTATTTCCAGCAAACAAGCAAGGCTACCAATCCATATGGAGCAAAGATATTAGAACCAAACATGTTAAAGATCAACAAGAGAAGTGCCTATGATAAACAAAGGGAAAAAAAAAATCACCTAATATGGCACAATCTAGATAAGATCGAAGAAACAATGAATTTATACACTAAAAACTTTTAAACATTCAACAAATGGAACCATTCTAGCATTAAATTTGCATATCTAAAGCCTATTCCTAGATATAGAAAAACCACCAGAAATGAAAAGTTGGGTTCTTATTGGCTATTTCTATGCATATGTTTGAACGGCATGAAAGGGAACAAGAAGCTCACTTTTGGGGGGAAGCGAGACCACCATCGATGAAGACGAAAGCTTCATTGGAATCGGAGAATCTGATGGAGTGAAGCAAGAAGGCCACCCTTTGAGAACTCTCGGCCCCCACATCTCACCAAGTGCCGTGAGCTGGACGACGCACGTCCACAGCAGCACCGTAGTCGTAGCTCGGATCATCCAGAGCTTCATCCTCGACCTTGAAACCCCCGCCAATGCCGAACCCTTCGGCTTCTCCGCCTTCAGCCCCATACTCTCTTGCTGGTACACCGATCTCGCCGCCGTCCTCTCCAGCCTGCACATCAATGGCGCCAAGAGGCCAAGATCTCTCGCAGCCACCAGTCCACCAAGAAGAACTACCCAATCTCTTGGATTCAAATCAATGCGGCTTCAAATCAAGCTCCGAACCCCCAAAACGAATAACCCTCACAAACCCCTCATTCTCACACTGATCTCAACCTCAAAAATGGAACAAAACCACACAAAAATCCAAGCTTGATCACAAATCTCAAGAACTAACAACAACCACTTCAGCTCCCAAATCAACAAACCAAATAACAGACCAAATAATCCACCAAAAAAGCTTTAAAAAATCGCAAAAAGATAAGCTCAAAACGCTGCTTTTGTTCCAAGAAACAGAGCACAAACTCCGTGGATTCAGGCCGACGCCATGAACGCAGAGGTGCGAAGAGACGGCCCGTTCCTCCTCTCTTTATGAGAGAGAGAGAGAGAGAGTTTGTCTTCGTCGGTGGGAGATAGAGAAAGAGAGCGTATATACGAGCAAGGAGGCGTGTCCGTACGGATAAAGACCCGTTAACTGGAATATCGCCCGTTAATAGAAGGTAGATCCGAACCCGCTTTCTTTATCGGGCCGGCCCGAATAAATGTTCGCCAGCTGGCTGACCTGCCAACCTGTTCTCCTTTGAGATCTTGCCACGTGTCCCTGAGCACGCGGTATCAGCCGACAATCTGGACAGTGATCGGGTACACGAGATTGAACAGGAAAATAGGTTGAATTCACCGCAAGATTGCCTCGAGATCAGATTGTATTGTTTGTTGGACGGCAAAGATTAGTTAGATGCTTATTGTGCTCGTGACTGGGTGACCGAGATCTGCTATTAACGGCGTTACCGAAGCGGTGGTGTCAGAACGGTTGTTTTTTCATTTTGTCTTTTTTTGCCAATTTGTTCCAATTTGTTCACTATCAATTGGACTATAATTTTTAATAAATTATCAAATTGAATAATTAGTGAATATTATTCCTAAAAAAATTCAATAAATATATTAAATTTTGAAAATATTTTGAAGGTATGTATGTAAATTTTATTTAAATCATAAAAAGTTGCCATTAGCAAATATGTTAATTTAGTAAAGAAAAAAAAGAATTAAATGAATTAATTAAATGTAAAGTAATGTTTTTATTTGATTAATTGGTAGGAAAAAAAATTTAAGAAGTTGCAAGGTGCATTACATGAATGACTCAAACAATAAACATAATTTGGTCAAGGGAAAAAGCCATACCTAATTGTTTCTTAATAAGAATCAAGATCAACACATACAGAAACCCTAACCCTGACTTTAATTGCGAAATTCATGAATTAATTGATTGGTAATATTGGTTGATGAAAACAAGGTGAGCCCTGTTTGATGATCCTCATTAATTGAGCATTAAAATTGTGATCATTTGAAATTTAATATGATAGGATATTGAGTAACCCTAACCCTAACCCTAACCCTAATTGTGAAATTCAAGCAAGGTGAATTGGATGGTGAAAACTAGGTTGATTATGAATTTTGTCTTTTCAAGGTGTGGCAAGCAAGAATTAAGGTGAGCTCCATGAGAATGAATTGTTTTATGATCCTTATTAATTGAGCATTAAAATTGGGATCCTTTAAAAATTAGGGTATGCTTTTGATTTGGGACATGGGAGATCAGAGTGGCTGCCTTCTTGGAAGGGACAAGAGGTAGTTGTAAATTCATTATCAAATGAATGTATCCACAATGTAGATGCAATGCATCTAACAAATCTCTCTTTTGATTCTCCCATTCAATTCTTTCTCATAATGCATTAAATTTATGCATAAATATACATTATATATGATTTTTTTAAGGAGAATGATAGTTTACTTACCCCTTGTTATTGTAGACTTGTTTTAATGAAATCAAAACAATAAATCTTTTGTTAGAATATATTTAGTATTTTAGATATATTAGAAGAGTTTTAAAAACATCATCCAGTAATTTCATGATGTTTTTCTGGTTTGATATAGTGCATGCATCTAAGAGGTCGAAGCTGGTGACACTGGAGTGAAAAACAAAACGAAGCTCGACATTCATCCCAGATGAGATGGACACACTGTCAGGAGACAACTTCGAGAACACAACCTCATATTCAGAAAACACCAGCTAGGGAGGGATATTCGACTGAGAAAAAGCCCTTGGGGTCAACTAGGGTCCCGAAGAAACCACTTATGTATTCTATAAACTTTATTATCTTATTAATAAACAGGTTTATCCATCTTTTTAAAAAATATATATTAGAAGAGTTTATATTTAGTAGTACTATTGTCTCCTAATTAAAAATAATCTCTTTTTTATGGTATTATTATTATTAATCTATTTTTATGTCAGTGTCTTAATTCCATTGTAACTCTCAATTTATTTACTCCACTTATGTCTTTCACTGTTGGAAACCCCATATTTTTTTTTCTATTATTAATATCTTTCTAATATTTTTTAACAAATAAATTATGAAAATTGATGAAATAAAAAATTATCGTTTTGAACTCTAAAGTTCGTTCAGTCTAACTTTCTCAACTAGCAACTGAGTTTTCAATTTTTGCAATTGGAATAGTTTGTTTGTTTGATTGTTGTTGTTGTTTTTTTTTTTCCCATATCTGTGACAAGTACCGCCCCAAGGGATTTTAGTCAAATAGGACGTGCACAGTAGCTTATTTCACTAAGGGTTTCACACAACACAGCTTATTTTACCGCCCAGGTTTCACATAGCGAGCATTTATTTTACCGCCCATGATTACTCAAACTCGAGCCCGCACGGAGAAGACTTGCGCGCGTACGCGAGCTCCTCACTGAGTAACCCGTACCCTGCGCAGCGGAGATTCGAACCTGAGTCTCCATCCCATGCGCAAGGGATTTATGCTGCTCCGCCAAGAGGCCTTTGGCCAATTGCAATAGTTTTTGTCAAACCCCATTTTACATTTTATGATAAGATATATTTCTCTGAGAATTTATATTAATATTAAAGCCATTTTTGGTCCCTGTACTTTGACCAAATGTTTATTTTCGTCCTTGTATTTTAAAAATCTTTGATTTGGTCTTTATATGTTGGGGTTTTTTGTTCAAATATATCCCTGGTGTTGACGTGGCAGCACAGGTGTCATATGAACTAAATACGGTTAATTTTTTTATCTGAAGTGGCATACCACGTCAGCATGCCACATCATCATTTAAAAAATAATTTATTCAAAATCCATTATGTTATGCCATGTTAGCATGCCACGTCATCCTAATCTTACAACGTAAGCTGTCACGTCAGAAATACTGGCCACATGTGATACCACATCAGCACTAGGGACGTATTCTAACAAAAATTCCAAAGTATAGGGACCGTATCGAATATTTTTAAAATATATGGACCAAAATGAATATTAGGTCAAAATATAGGGATCAATAATGGCTTTAATCCGTTTTATTATTATAAGAGTTTGCATTATAGTTAATTTGAAGCTACAGAGTTTAATAAGAAAAATTAAAATTTTATGGGCTAATGAAAAACTCAGACTATCCTAAATAATAAAAAATCATTCATTAGAATATAATTATAACAATTTAAGAGAGAGACGTGTCAACCTTTCCATGTCGTTTATGAAGTACCGTTATTTTGCACGGAGACGCATGACCAACTCTGTAGATAAGATTTTGATTGTTTTTTTTTTGGCTTATTAGAAAAAATATTCAAAAATTATTATTTAAGAAAATTAAGGTTTTAAAGAGAATTTCTTATATATCTCTCAAAACTATTATAGTTCTATATACACTCTTGAGAAAACTATAATTGTAGGTATATTTCAAGTTTCCTATTTAATTACGTATATACCCCTCTTGTTAAAATATGTGTATGATTGTTAACCCAAAGGTCTTAATGATAGTTAAATATAAAGTATGAATCAAGAATATATACCTTGTTAACACAAAAACCGGTTTTAGTCGGAATCGGCTCAATCCGATCAAGGGAGCAGATGAAGATTCTAGTATAATGATTGGGGTAGAAAGAGAACTTTTACTTCAGATGATCGGTTGCGATAGTTACTGAGATGTCGATGGTGTTGCTTCTAGGACACCCACCTGAAAGAAAGGACACGAACAAACCCGTAAAAAGGGGGAAGAGGGCACTCTGCCCTGTTCCAACTCCGACGGTCAAGTCAATCGGTGGTTCACCAGAGAAGAAATTGGGGTGAAGAGTGTGTTGGTTCCAGAGTTGCTTATCCTACTTTTCTGAGGTCTCCCCCTTTTTGTCATTCTGACATGACTTGGGCTTCGGTCCCTGTCCCATCACCCCCTACCGCCTTACTTGTCATGATGACTTTTAGCATGAGGACATCCCTTCTGTCCCTAAGGTGACAACGACCATACCCTGCCATAGGGATGGTGTGGCTGCTCTTGGGATTCGGGTTGCCTTTATGGGGGGATCGGATGGGTCGACACGTGAGCAGTGAGATTTGGGCATATCATGCCTCTTAGGTAAATGGTGGTGGCGACTTCTGCGGACATCCCTTCTGTCCCTAAGGTGACAACAACCACACCGTGCCATGGGGATGGTGTGGCGGCTCTTGGGATTCAGGTTGCCTTTATGGGGGGCTCGGATGGGCTGACACGTGAGCAGTGAGATTTAGGCATATCATGCCTCTTAGGTAAATGGTGGAGGCGACTTCTGAAAGGGGAGACCAAAATCTGTGGAAGGATTATCACATAAGCCTACTTCAGAAACTTGTAGGTTAACCCATATAAGACAGCACCCGATCGAGCTTCCTTCTTGGGGTTATAGAGTAACGGGACATCACCATGGCAAACATGATAGTCACACCAGGTACCAGGGAAACAATTAGAATCTGGCTCGGTAACTGGATCAATGGCAATAGCCCCGCCAGATTATTCCTGGAATTCCAAACCCTATTGACGAAAGTAGAACATGCGATCCATGAGGCACGATATCTCCAGGAAAGGAAGATCATGCTCCTCAGACCGGGGCTCCTATCACAAGGGACAGGTGAGATGTTTCAAGGGATACAAGAGCACCTTGCCCACGAGGAAACATAACGGGTGGATGCAAGGAAATAGTGGCTCACACCAAAGTTAAATTTTTTGATAGGTCACCTAACTATGAATTTATTTCATTTTGGGGTCCAAACTTCAATTTGAAGCAAAATGGTCACCCAACTTCAATTTTATTACACCGGGAGGTCACCCGATGGATTCTGATTTGGATTAGCTGACGTGGTCGCCGGATTGTCCACCTAGATTATCCATGTGAGCCTTCAATATTAAAATATTATTTAAAAATAAATATTTGAAGTTAATTTTTTTAATTACAATCAAATAGCATCATTAAATTAATTAACTAAACCCTAACCCTAACCCTAAAACCCCCATCTCCCACGGCCAACCCCCGCTGATCGCCATCTCCCTCTCCCACTCCAGCTACGACCCCCACGCCCCTTCTTCGCCTCCCCGTCCAGCTACGACTTCCCTCCCACCTCCTCTACTAGGCCAAATCCTTAGACCTAAACTTCCAGATCACCTAGACCGAGAACCTGTCCTCGATCATCCGATCCTCGGACAAGATCCTTGTGGTGTCCTTCTAGTTCTGTGCATCCAATAGCTCGCTCCTCCGCTCTATCCGGGACCTCGACCTTGATATGGTGATCCTCAGTGAAACCAAGCTGGCGATGGCTGGACCCGGAGATCGGAGACGCGATCGGCGAGCGGGGATGGTCGGAGCGGGAGAGGGAGATGGCGATCGGCGGGTTGACCGTGGGAGATGGGGGTATAGGGTTAGATTTAGGGTTAGGGTAAAGGTTTAGTTAATTAATTTACGATGTTATTTGATTGTAATTAAAATAATTAATTTAAAATACTTATTTTTAAATAATATTTTAATATCTAGGGTTGACATGGATAATCCACGTGGACAATTCGGTGACCACTTCAGCTAATCCTAATCAAAATCCATCGAGTGACCTCCTAGTGTAATAAAATCGAAGTTGGGTGACCATTTTGCTTCAAATTGAAGTTTGGACCCCAAAATGAAATAAGTTCATAGTTAGGTGACCTATCAAAAAATTTACCCCTTATTCCAAACAAGGAATTCACAGTCAAGTCCCTATATCAATTCAGAATTGACGACGACACAAGAAGCTCCCTCTCTACATCCTTTTGGAAACAAGATATAAGATCTGTGGGGCAGATCATCAATCAACAAAAACTCGTGAAGGATCTTTGCAAGGGATGGCATTTGCTTGTGTTGGCTATCAGATGATTTTCTTTTCCTATTGTGGTTTGAAAGCACCTACGCCACCAAGAAAGCACAACTACAAGCAATGCATGCTCTCATCAAATAGAGCCTCACCTTCACCAGATAGAAGCAGGTTCCAACGCCCCCAGGAGCGGACTTAAAAGAGGAGGACCCACCCTCCCTTCTACAAGACACACATGCATGATGTAATCTTTAATACCTCTTAAAATAATTGGTCCAACAAGGGACCCATATAGAAACCGTTTCTCTCTATTTTAAATAAATGAATGTGGTTTTCCAATTTTTTTTTTTTAAAATATACATCTTATATCTTTAAAAGATATTTCAATTATTTTTAAATTTCATATTTCTTAGAGATATTTTTATAAATTTATAGTTAAATAAATAATTCATGGATATGATTGTAAAAAATTATAATGGTTTTTTTCACATAGCCAGATCAATGAACATATGATGTTAATCCTAGGGTATATATGCAACGAAATACAAAAAAAACCTAGGGTGTACTCATAAGATTTTTTTTAAAAATATATATGATATATTTTTAAGTGCTATATCTGTCAATTTTTTTTTAATTTAAAAATACCAGTTCCAATTGTGGAAGAATGTAGAAGTGGACCAATAAAATTAATGCATAGATAGATCACAGATGCATATAATTCTATTGAATGCCTTCGTTTAATTTGGAGGCCATGCATTGATGTGACTACATAAATGTTTTGTGGTGACATTAGGTATTGTGAAAAATTATATAATTATTTAAAATCTTTTGAGTGATCGTTTTCATTTGTCCATGATTGATTTGATGATAGTTTACCAAATTAGTTTCTCTAAAAGAATAAAATTATTCTATAAAGATAATTAAAAAAAAAATTATTGTACATAGCATTTATAGATTTATTGACGATCATATTCCTTATGTTATACTACAATTCAATCCAATTCCCTTGTTTTTTTAATCTCCCTTTTATTTATTTATATTTTTCTAAGTATTTTTTTAATAGTCTTAAAAATGAAATCTTTTGAGGAAATTAAGTTTCTAAAATTTGTAAAAATATTTTATTCTATATTAATTAAATCATGTTTAGACGTGTTAAAGAGCTTAAATGAGTTAAACACATCAAAATAGATCATCTTAGACACTATTATAAATATGCAAATAGGTCAAAAATATCCAATGATTGCCCTTTAATAAACAAAAAAAAGAGATGCAAAAGAAAAATAATTTATATATATATATATATATACACAGAAGCTTTTAATGCATCCAAATTCCGACATGACAAACAGTTTATCATATCATTGGCAAGTTTGTGGTGTGGAATTCCTTCTTTTCTTTTTGGATTTATTAAAACAAATGGTCATGTTCATGGACCCTCACATCTCAACTTCTCACTTCTATATATAAAGAGAAACCCTAACTTACATATTGAAGAATTGGAGGTGACAATGTGGGTCAATATATAAGATTCTTCTACCAATGAACACAACCATAAATTAAGTATGAAGTCACAAACATGCGTCTAAAGTTGGGAGAACAAAAATCAGGATCCAAGTTCAGAGATAATTTAATGTATTAATAAATTAATCAATGTTCTCCAACTAATTTTTCCATGGAATGTAAGTCTATTTCTTTTCTCTCTCTGGTCAAAAGATTTCAAAAATCGTTTCTTAATTTAAAATTGCACGCATGGAAAATTGATGGATGTTAACGACTATATAGAATAATCTTATTTTCGAGAGCTCTCGAAGCTTCCCCTTTGCTAGCTGGCCTTGGGAAATTGGCATTGCCTGACAACGCCTCACCCCAAGAGCCACGCTCCTCCCACTTGCGCTGGTAGCTAGGTGGGGAGGAGTAATGACCCCTTTGAGAACTGGACCTTTGTCGGCCACTCGCTCGAACAAAGAGGGCAAGAACAACCTCTTTTCTCTGTTCCTATCCACTATAGGGATTCATCTTCCTTGCAGGGACCACAAGAAGCTTCTCACGCTAAAGATGGGAGACGATCCTAGGCCAATGTAGTGCAGAATCAAGGATCTAATGCTGTGATTCCCTCAGTACCGATGCCAGGGCTAGTGCTAGAAAGGATGAAGGCAACGGTCGTTGATACAGTAATTCTAAAGGAAGACGTCCTTCTCCGAGTACACGACGCTATGCGTAACACTCTCTACGGGAAAGTCTTCGGTAAGGCCCCTTCCTTAGAGCTAGCGAGGGAGAGTCTTTCCCGGCTTTAGTGTAGCCATGGCCCATGAAGAGTTCTCTATCGCTGATATGTCCAACTGATTGTTTCTAATCCAATGTTCATCAAAGCACGTGACAACCGACCATTCAGTGATGGACTATCTACCTCGAGAAGCCAAAGCACGTGACAACCAGCTGTTCAAAGGAGCAAACAACAGAATGCCACTTAGAGGAGCAGAGGAGCGACATGGAGACAGGTAGGCAAACCCGAGGTGGCTCTGCTCGAGTAGGTGCAGGACAGTGCTTGCAGCCTCTAACGTCTTCGCATGGCTTGAGGGACAAAAACTCTGACCTAGTTAGTGGCCACGTAGGACGAAGCCACTCTACAGAAGGCATGTGAACCTTCCAGAGAGGAAGGAAGGGGCACGTGGATGACTCGGCCTCTCGCTCTAGTTCCCAATACCCAACTAGCATTAATGATGATGGACACATGGACCTCGTTGACGAGCAGGAGGGATGGGGAGACATAGAATTTCTAACCAGAGAGGGAAGGTTAGGATCTGCGCTAGGCTGAATAGGTTAATTTCAAATGGGAATTTGATAGATGAGTATAGGTCATATCAAGTTAGACATCTAGTTAGGTGTCAGTCAAACCATAGCCCAATATTGTTAATATATGAGCCAAAAAGATCACATTGTAGGAAACTATTTAGATGTAACAACAACTGGATACACTTTAAAGATTATCATGACAATGTCAAAGAGATATGGAGGGATAAAGGAGCTAGGAATCTCCTGCATGATACAAGTCATAAAATTTATAAACTAAAGAGGGATTTAATCAAGAAATGTCACAACAACCCATATAACTTAGAAAACCAATTTAAGCATATAGAACATGAAAATAATAGAATAGAAGAAAGGGGAACTACTGATAATAAGGAAGAAGCTGATTGGAGCACTATAAGAAGCCTCTATAATAAACAACAAGCATTACTAAGACAGAACACCACTTATTGGGCACAAAAAACAAGCATCTACTAGCTCCAAAATGGAGATAGTAATTCAAAATTCTTTCATCAAACGACAAGGTCTCATAAAAATCATAGTAGGATTAATCATGTAAAGAACAACTATAATACAATGGTAACTAATCCTAGAGGAATTGAAGAATGCTTTATTGATTTGTATGCTAAGTTGTGGCAAAACAAGGACAATTGGGGACGTGAAGAAATTCTCCAAGCCTTGCTAGAAGATATTTCATGCCTCAATGATAAGCAGAGAAGGACTTTGATCAGACTAGTCACCAAACATGACGTATTTAAAGCATTAAATTCAATGCCAACAAGTTTCCATGACCTAATGGGTTGAATATGGAGTTCATTAAAGCATTTTGGAATACAATAGGAGATAACTTAGGGTAGGGCATCAATTATTTGATTATGGGAACTTACTTACAAGTTGGAACCAAACCATAATTTGCCTAATCCCTAAGATATATAATCCACATCAAGTCAAAGATTATAAACCTATCTCATTGTGAAACGTTAACTATAAAATTATCTAAAAAATATTGACCAACAAAATTAGAAGTGTGCTTCCCCAATTAAAATAAGGAAAGAACAAAATGCCTTTATAACTGGTAGGAGCATATTCGTTAATATTTTAACAACTCAAAAATAACACCTTAGAAAAAAAAACACCCAAGATCACCCAATGATAATGTTGAAAATAAACATGGAAAAGACTTATGACATAGTTAAATGGGAAGCCATCACTGTTGTTCTAACCAAAATGAAATTTCCACGTAAATGAATAACTTGGATTAGAGCATGTACACAACAATAGCCTTCATTATCAATGGTAGGATAAAAAAATGGTTTAAACCAAAGGTTGGTATAAGACATCTCCATACTTATTTATACTAGTGTCACAGGTCTTTACTAGCTTATTAAATAGAACAGATTCTTAGGCCTACTAAGAGGGATTAGGATTATAGAGAGTATGAACATGAATCATATACTGTACGCAGATGATCTTCTTATATGTCGTAGAGCAACAAGAAAAGATGCTAGAACAGTAATAGTGTGTATGAATCTTTACTCTAACCTAACTGGGCATAGAGCAAATTTAGGGAAATCAGAAATTTATTTTTCATCTTGGATTAATTTAAGGCTAAGAAGACATATAATGAATATCCTTGGACTCCAATAGAGTGTATTCACATTTATATACTTAGGGTGTTGGGTGCTCCCTTTAGAATTATAATGCGTAAATTTAGAACCCAAATAGAGAAAATAGATAAAATGCTAGCCCATTGGAAGACCTTAACTTTATTTATAGCTGAAAGGGTTACCTTGGGCAACTTTGTCATAATGTTAATCCCAATCTATGGTCTGAACACATATGTTATCCTTGACACTGTACTTGATCACATTTCCATGTTAGTTATGAATTTTATTTGGGGAATGAAGATTAGTGAAAAAGAGCTTCACCTCATTATCTGGGTTGTGATCACCAACCCTAAACTTGAGAGTGGACTGGGTGTTAATGATTTAAAATTAATGAAAATTGCATTACTTTCTAGACATGTCTTAGAGTTGCTAAATGATTCAGATAATATATGGACCCAACAGATGAAAAGGAAGTATGGCAAGCTAAATGTCTGGAACCCTATAAAAAACAACAATACATCATGGGCATTTAGAAGCCTAACAACTATACCTGGGAAGATTAAAGAAAATATTTTTCTTGATAGTGTTCACCTTCAAACTCAGTAATGATAGAACCCTTCCTTTTCAATATATCACTGCAATTTAAACCAATATTTATGAATACATAGTATATACTAATTGAGATGCAGGTACACTAGCTACAGACAAAGAAATAATGGGATTGGGAGACCATGTAGGTGATATTGTCCCAACCAATAATAGATATTCTCAAGAGCAAGAAGGTAAACTATAAAGGAGAAAAAATAGAACGGAAGTGGAGCCAGGGTTTAGTGGGGAAATCCCAGAATGCGATGATATATTAGATGCTCAGAGACAAAACCCAGAGACCTTCATGGGTAGGATGGAAGAAATCATAGAAGCTAAGGGTGGAACCCAAAATTAAAATCTTTCTTTGGAAGTTGTCACATAGAAGAGTTCCAACAAGACATTACTTGCATAAGATGAAAATAGGGCCAGATGGCCCTTGCCCTCTCTGTCATTTAGAGCATGAATCTATTAATCATTTATTTCATATGTACAAGTGGGCTCAACGAGTATGACAAGTAATTAAGGAGGAAGGATACCTAGTTCAATGGGAAATTAACAAAGAGAATCCCGGGGAAGGAGAATGGTTGCCAGATTAAGTATTAGGTGGCTACAACCTGACAAAGAAGGAAGAAGGAATCATAGGGACTAAATACTCTATGGCAAATATGAAAGGGCAGATGTCACAAAATCTTTAGAAGTAATCAGTTTGATCCAAGATGGGGGCAAAGAAGACCATAACTACAGCAATAGAGTATTATTATCAACAACCTAACATTGGAGGAATTGGGGAAAGAGAAGCAAACAGATAGAATAGGAGAAACCATAGCTTCTACATATTTGTGGATAGGTCTTGGAAGGAGAATGCACAGAGAGCAAGTGTTGGCTTCATTATATTGACTAATAATGGGAACCTTTTGATTACAAGGAACATGATATGTCAAGCTTATATAGCCTTTGAAGTAGAGTTGGAGGCAGTAAAAGAGGGAGTAGCAGCTTTGCAAGGGGTTGGAGGCATACACTGATAGCTAAGACATTTCAAGGCTATTTGCAACAAGGGCAGGAGCTAAGGTTACTTATAATTGATAGCCCCCCATGCCGTAAACGATGAGTGTTCGCCCTTGGTCTACGCGGATCAGGGGCCCAGCTAACGCGTGAAACACTCCGCCTCCCAAAACAAAAATAAAAAATAAAAAATATATATATATATATAATAATAATAATAATAATAATAATAATAATAATAATAATAATAATAAATGATGGATTTTCCTTAACCTGATTTTAATATTGGGGTCATTACAATGATTGCATATGTTTTTTTTCTGCATAAAACTAACTATTAATAATTAAAAATTTTATTGAGTTAAATTACCCACTAATAAATGAAAATAACCATTTACACATGTCTATTTGTCAACCTATTTTTCCAATCTATTTTCAATATGTCTAAAATATTATAATATGATCTATTATAAACAAACAAGGCTCTTCCGTCACGTATTGATCACACTACATTATTATCTATATAAATATTTTTAATATTTAAATATTCAAATTTAAAAATAATAGTAGTAATTATATCACATAGTGCCCCGGTTAGAAAAATGTGATAGTTTAGTAATAGAAAGTAAAAAAAGGGGTAGAGGTAGACCGAGGATTATATGGAGAGAGGTAGTGTCTAAGGACCTACATCTACTAGATGTTGATCGGAACTTGTCTTTGACAGAGCTACATGGAGACAGAGAATTCATGTAGCCGACCCCATCTAGTATGGGATTAAGATAGAGGTGTCAAACGGGCCGGCCCGACCCAACACGACACGACACGCATAGTGCCGGCACCCCGGCCATTCCCAGGCATGGCACGCCTTCTGATGGTATGTCACGCAGCGGAATTTGGGTGGTCAGCGTCTTGACACCTTTTATTCTTTTTTCTTTTAATTTTTAAAAAAACTTAAAATTTATTAAAAAATAAAAAAATAAGAAAAAATAGAAAAAATCCATAAAATTTCAGAAAAATAGAAAAAAAAATATATAAACTATAGACAACTTAAAAAAACTTGTGAAAATTTTAGAAATTAATAAAATTATGAATAATTGTAAATAAACCAATTTTTTTTTCAAAAACCCAAAAAAGAAAATATAAACTCCCAAGTTTGGCACTACCATGGATTAGTTTATAATAATGTTGGAAGATTAGCTATAAATAAAAAAAAGAAATATATTTTAAAAAAGGAAATTTTAGAAATTAATTTCTTACCTTGAGATGGTTTGCAATAATCCAGGATGAGCTTCCATTGAATTGAATCATTCCCTCCCAAATTTTTTAAAATTAATTGTAAACAAAGTTGGAAGTTTGGCACTACCATGAATATTGCTATAAATAAAAAAAGGAAACATATAGGGCCATAACCTGGTTTATTCATGAAATTACTATCATGGAATGTACGGGGACTAGGGAAAAGTAAAAAACATTTCCTAGTCAAGGATTTCATTGAAGCACAAAAGGTTGACATGTTTTGTCTACAAGAGACAAAACTCCAGTCAATTGACAACCCCACCTGGCACTCAATTGGCGGTACCACCTACGGGGAGAGACTAACCCTCCTAGCATGCAACACTAGGGGAGGATGCTGTATGGGGTGGAAAGCAACACAATTCAACTTATTACACAGTCATGTGGACTCCTTCTCAATCTCGGCCATACTTGAGAGGAAAGAGGACTGCACCACTTGGATAATCACAACCGTATATGGCCCCAGTGAGAGGAATCTTAAAGTTGCCTTCTGAGAAGAACTAAGGACCATAAGAAGAAGATGGAATGGGTCGTGGCTTATAGGGGGAGATTTTAATGCAACAAGAGGCAGAGCAGACAGGAACCTGGGAGAAGGAAGTAGCCAAGAACAACAAGAATTTAACCAAATGATTGAGGAACTACAACTCTACGACCCCCCGCTCACAGGCAAAAGATTCACATGGACAAACGGAAGGGAATCGCCAACGATGACACGCCTTGACAGATTCTTACTTTCCACAGATTTGGTGTTTGCATTCCCCAGAATCCTATAGACGGCACTTCCGCGCATTCGGTCAGACCATACACCGATAGTAATTGAATGTGGAAACCAGATGCCACAAAAATACCCCTTCCGCTTCAACAGAAGTTGGGGAAAAACAGAAGGCTTCTTGGAAATGATGAAAGACTGGTGGATGCAGAGCGAAGCCACGGGAGAAGGTGCCTTCAAATGGACCAAAAAACTAACCCAGATCAGAGGCCTACTCAAAACATGGGAAAAGGAAAAGTGGAGGACCCAAAGACAGAGAAAGGACTACCTGCTTCAATAGATTGATGATCTAGACCTCCAAAGTGAATTACAACCACTTTCCGCAGAGGAGGAGGACTTACTCTCATCAAGCAAAGGAGAATATTAGAACATCATACATCATGAGGAGGAACTTTGGCGACAATGCTTTAGACTAACATGGCTTAAGGAGGGGGACCAGAACACAAAATACTTCCACTCTATAACAAATCAAAGTAGGAACAAGAATTGGACACATCAGTTGCTAATTGAAGGACAAATAGTAAGGGAGGCGACACACATCACGGCGGCCATATCAAACCACTACAATGACCTCATGGGAAAGAAAAAAGAATTTAGATACACCACGAACTGGACTAAAATGTATGAAAACAGGGAGCGAGTAGACCTTTCACAGCTGGAGGAACCCTTCACCGAAGCAAAAATCTTTTAGGCAATCCAGGAGCTAAACCAAGACAAGGCACCGGGCCCCGACGGATTCCCTATGGTGTTGTACCAACAAGGATGGAACTTTATGAAGGACGACATCACCCAAACTTTTCGAGAACTATATCAAGGAGAAGCAAACTTGGAAAGAATCAACTGAGCACACATCCTCCTGATACCAAAATCCAACGCGCCAACCTCGATCAAGGACTGTCGACCCATAAGTTTTCTCAACTGCTCAGCCAAGATCATCACCAAAGTACTAGCAAATAGATTACAACCAGTTATGACCAAGCTAGTGGGAGAAAGTCAAACTGCATTCATCAAAGGCCGATGCATACAAGATAATATAGTAGCAGCTGGAGAAATTATCAATGGAATGAAAAAGAAAGGGGGATCCTAATGAAAGTAGACTTTGAGAAGGCTTTTGACATAGTTGATTGGGAATTCCTCATGGAGGTACTAGAGGCCAGAGGGTTCGGACCACGATGGAGAAGTTGGATCCATGTAATTCTCCAGACGTCCAAGTCTCGATTCTTAATTAACGGCACTCCCAGGGGATACATTCGACACAAAAGAGGCCTAAGATAAGGGGATCCCCTTTCCCCGCTACTCTTCGTCATTGCTATCGATGTCTTTGCAACAATACTTGACAATGCAGCAAAGGCACAACTCTACAGATACAGAATTGGTCGGGAAGGGAACAAGCAAATCAATGCACTTCAATATGTGGATGACCTCCTAGTTTTCAGCTCAGGGGACCCGAATGACTTCAGCACCCTAAAACTCATATTCTACCTCTTTGAAGGATTATCGGGCCTTAAAATAAACTATAACAAAAGCGTCATCGTACCAATCGGGGCACCTGAAACCAACCCAAGAGATCTGGCGTAGATGATGGGATGCCCAATAGCCAATCTGCCTATCACCTACTTGGGACTATCGTTAACTAGGCAACGACTGAGGAAAGAGGAATGGACCAGGCTGATCGAAAAAGTGAGCAATAGGCTAGGATCCTGGAGGGGGAGTATGCTATCGATGGGCGGTAGAGTCACATTGCTCAATGCCATCCTTACGGCGATCCCCACCTACTGGATGGCCATTTACAAGCTCCCAACTTGGGTAATACGACGAATCGAAGCCATCCTAAGAGACTTCTTATGGAGGGGGAACTAACTAGTGTTCTAAAGCCTACTGACTGGCAAAATGGACGCAACTCTGTCGGCCAAAAGAACAAGGGGGGTGGGGGATCATCAACCTCAATGCTTTCAACGAGGCCTTACTCAGCAAGTGGTGGTGGAGACTTCTGCGGGGTGAAGCAGGGATATGCCAAACGATCATACAAAAGACCTACTTCCGCAACTCACACATCAACCCATTCAAGAAGGCACCAAGAACCACATCTTTCTTCTGGAAGGGAATTATGGCCCAAAGAGACATGGTCATGGCCAACATCACATCAATTCCTAAGTCAGGGAACTCAGTCAATGTCTGGTTCGATAACTGGATAGAGGGTCAGGGACCATGCACTCGGCTCCCTAAACTTCGAACTCTTATGGAATCAGAAACACTTACTGTCTAGGAGGCGCACAGACACCTACTTCGAGGAAGACCAATCCTAAGGTCGGGGCCACTATCGAAAGAAGCAGCCGAAATGCTACAACAAGTGCAGGACAAAGCATCCTCGATCACCAATACGGGAGAGGACTGTAGGTTATGGAGACTAACTCCAAACCAATAATTCACTGTCAAATCAATGTATCAATTTTGAATCGATGGTGGTGTGAGAGGACCACTGCAAGGAACCTTTTGGAAACAAGCATGTCCCCTAAAAATCAATATGTTTACTTGGTTAGCACGGGAGACAAAATTCTCACACTGCAGAACTTGGCAAAACAAGGATGGAAAGGAGAACGAAATCACTGCTACCTCTGCAATAGGGAGGATGAAACAATGGAGCACCTACTATTTAGCTGCCCTTACTCACTTGGCATTTGGGCACACTTTGCCCACTCCCTGGGACATACGACCCTCCCATCCAAGATACAAGATCTATGGGGGAAGACCGAGTTCTCCAGACGAATGGAAAAATACAAGCGCATGTGCTGGGATCTAACTTCCATGGCAGTCATCTAGAACATATGGTTGGAGCGAAATCGGAGATGCTTCCAAGACAAACAACGTGTTTTCAAGGATCTGATCCGACAGACGGACTACCTCCTCCTTTCCTGGATCGAAGCAGCCCCTAACTCCAAGAAACAAAAGCTCCAGACGTTACATGCCATAGTGAAGAGCAGCCTAGCAACCACCCGAGCCACGCTGGAGCTCCTCTTCCCGAGAAGTGACTTCAGTGATGACGAAGCAACTTGAGTGCTGGTCCCAATATAACCCCGCCATGCCTAGGAAAGACCAGGATAGCACATATCAACACAGACTGAAATTCTACTTAGTTCTTGTTCCCCGTATGAGCTTCTATGCCCTATCGACAGGTGCATGCGCTGTGGTATATACTTAGAGGTTATGCTCTTAGGGGTCGAGTAAACCTGCATACATAGTGGGGAACACAACCGCTAGCTAGGGGTACAAGTGAGCTCCCATCAAACAGATCGATTCTCTGGTACAAAAAAAAAAGAAAAAAAAAGAGCCGGAAAGTCGGATCTATTAGGGATGCCCTACCAGATGCAAGACCGGAAAGTCAGATCCAACAGGGATGCCCTATCGGCCGGAAAGTCGGATCCAATAAGGATGCCCTACCAGTAAAGAAAAGGAAATACCCCGTATAGGTAAAGGGAAAGTGTGTTGGTAATAGAGATAGGTCTATAAGGTGAAAGCAATAGCTTGCCCGAACAATTGGGTGTCCTCCTAGTAGAAAGGGTTGAAAGACCTACCTCTACCAGATCGGCCTACTAATCATATTTCACCTCGCATGTACCCATCCACATGGCATAGAATTCTCATGGGGGAACGCTCTCAGTAAAACGTTGGTTTGCGTCGGTAAGGACTATCTGGGTTGAGTACTTGCACCCAGGGTTATTCCCCACTCCCAAATAGCTCAGACTTGCCAATTGTACCATAATAGTGAATTGACACTATCTGTAACCATGGTTCAACTAACAACCTTTTGCTAATTAATAAACGTGGTTTATCCATCTTTACAAAAAAAAAGAAACATTTTTTAAAAATTAAAGAAATAGAAAATAAAAAATCAATCTATAAATTTATGTCTTCTTTAAATATATCCTTATAAATTTCTATAATTATATCAACATTTAGTTAAATGTTTATTTAAAAAGAATATTTGCTTCGATATTTTTATAAAATATATTTTATTAGTAATTTATTTAATGTCATTCATTAGTTTATAACTTTATATCATCAATCAAGAGCAAGGGCAAGAGGTCAATTTAACCACAATATTTATAAAAAAAATATAGGGGTATATAAGTAGGTATTATTTTTTTAACAGACATCTAAATTGTTTGAACTAACTTAGTGGCTTAGCCCCAAGTTTGGCAATATGAATATTCCTATAATTAAAAAAAAATAAAATATTTTAAAAAAAATTAAAGCAATAGGAAATAAAAATCAATATATATTTTTTGGTCTTTTTTAAATATATCCTTATAAATATCTATAATTATATTTTTTTTAATCCATTTTTCTATTGATGTAAAATTAATTTTATATATATAAATATTAGATATATGTTGTGAGAAGGTTTTTACATGAGTTCTTTATAAAAATTGTTGTTATACCCCTATTAACATATATATTTATTTAAATGTTTGTATAGAAATTTAAAAAAAATTAAAAAAATTGTGTGCTAGCTCAGGCACGCTGGCCGGGCCATGCCAGCCCGCGTGTAGCCGACCGAGCATGGGCCTGCTAGCGGGCCGTGTCGGCCCACGGCCCGTTTGATATCTCTAGATTAATATCATAAACGTGATTCAAATCTGTCACTCGCTCTTTGTGAGAGGAATGAATTACCAACTTTCTTTATGAAGATACGACCTAGTTATAATTGGTGGTGTTTGGGTCTTTGTAGCATTTCATCCCTTAGATTGGATTGTTCGTGGATGGGGATGTGTGGTTAAAATGCGTTTGATTGCTGAGATAAGGAAAAGAGGATGTAAAATTTTTAGTTTGTTTGAAGAAATGAAAATAAACCATATATAATCTAAATATTCTAATTTAAATTATAATATCTAAAAAATAAATAACATTAATTATTTATAACTATATATTTAATGATATTTGGTATTAATTAATAGATAATAATAATCCTAATTTAAAATAATATGTTTTATCTTTATTATTAATATATTATTATTATTATTATTTAATACAATAATTAAACTATATAACTATTAATATATAATTAATTATTATATTAATTTAAATATTATTTTAATGGATCGATGAGGGACCGCCTCCCTCCAAATAAGAGGGAAACACCAGGGTTTGGATGGGTGTGAAAACCATAACATTAAAGAGAGAGATGGGGAACACCACACCAACCCTAATGGCCGCCTGGCCCTTGAATTGAATGCTCCAGTTTTTATTTTATTTTTATTTTTTTAATTCATATTCAATCTCCTCGGATCCCTATCCTAAACCTAACCCTAATTATCTCCCCATCCTCCCCAACTGACTTTCATAACCAAATTCCATGCTCAGTACATGGTTCTTGCTTCCTTGCTCCAAATCATTCATTCATCATAGTACTCTGTTAGATCTGCTATTTTTGCACTGGTTTTCTTCAACTTATATATATATATATATATATATATATATATATATATATATAGGGTTTTTTGCTTGCATGCCCCTACAAAACATTAAAATTGCTTATTTACCCTTACAAAAGTGATAATTGCTTGCATATCCCTACGAAACAACAATAATTGCTTATATGCCCCTTATAATTGCTTGCATACCCCTACAAAACCACTAACAGTGACTAACAATGAGTAACAGTAGGGGCATATAAGCAATTATTGTTGTTTTATAAGGGTATGCAAGCAATTATCACTTTTGTAAAGGTAAATAAGTAATTTTGATTTTTTGTAGGGGCATGCAAGCAATTATCTCATATATATATATATATATATATATATAAGATTTAAAATTTATCCTTTATTTTGACCCTGAAACTTAATAGGATGTTCTAATGGTTTTCTTTTCCTCCGGGCTTAATGTTTTCTGGTACATGTACACTTTCAATATATATATATATATACTATAAAAATTTATAATTGGATATAAAAAAAAATAAATATTTTTTGTAAAATTTATAAGTACATGTATACCATTTTTTTTTGTTAAAGTGGATAAACCACATTTATTTATTGATTGCAAATAACAATAAGGAACAAAGTGCTACAAACCTTGGTTCTATGGCCCCCACAACAACCCTCTACGGATTACCCATGACCATCATGTCCCATCGTCTTGTCCTCGAAGTCATCCCGGTTCCTCTCCTCGTGCGGGGGTCCACCAGGATCAAAGGCCATGGATCGGCGGGCGATGGATTCCATCTGCAGCAGCTGCTGTTGCTTGGTGCCAGTAACGGCTTCATACCAAGCTAGTAGTAAGAAAGCGACCCCTCAAATGATCCCAGACCAAACGCGTTGTTTGTTATGGAAGCAATGATAGTTTCTTTCCAGCCAGATGCTCCAAGCTATCGCCATGACCACCAGATTCCACCCCATGAGCTTCTCTTTGGGCAAGGCCTTCCCTAGGTTGTTGTGTCCCCATAAATTCCTTGTCGATTGAGGGAGCGTGCTTAGATTGAACAGGGGGTGGAAGTGAGACCAGATTTGCCTTGTGATTGTGCAATTGGTGAGCAGGTGCTGCACTGATTCCTCTTGCTCATTACATAGATAACAGAGTGTGTGGCTCCCTTGCCAACCTCGTTTGGCCAGGTTGTCTAGAGTGAGTATTTTGTTGTCCATTGCCAGCCAAGCAAACAACTTAATCTTCATCGGGCAGGGCAACCTCCATAGGTTTATGGGGAACTGGCTCCGCATCCCTCCATCTATAATGAATTTTTATAGGGACTTGACCGAGAACCCCCCTTGGGCTTCCATGATCCAACTCCTTGTGTCCTCCCTTTCCTCGCCAGTCCTATCGAGTACCTCCAGTAGTTCTCTCAGCTCGCAGGATCCCTCCCTGGTGAGCGGGCCTTGGTTAAGCATAGGGTGACCCTGGCTTATGTTATCCCTTGCCTTCTTCAAGTTAAGTTGATGATCCTTTGCTGATCCCATGATCGAAAGGAATAGTTTGCTTGGCGCCTGGCCCTGGATCCACTTGTCGTGCCACATGTTCACTGTATCCCCTTTCCCAACTGTGGTTGTCATCCCCATTTCTATCAAGCTCTATTGCTCCGTCATCCCCTTCCAGAAGTGCGAGGCCCTTGTGGGAGCTTTCTTATGTGGGTTAATATAAGAGCTCTGAAAATATTTGTTTTGTATGATGCTTCTGCAGATGCGGGCTTGCCCATTAAGTATTCTTCACCACCATTTATCTATCATGGCCCTGTTGAAGCAATAGAGGTCCGTTACTCCCCATCCCCCAAATTCCTTGGGCCGACATCACCGCTGCTATGTGATTAGTCTATATGCCTTTCCCCTCATCTCCAGCCCATGTCATAGGAAGTCTCTTCTGATGCTGTCGATCCGCTTGATGACCTATTCCGGTACCTTGTATATAGCAAGCCAGTAATTCGGGATGGCAGAGATAACCGAGTTGATGAGTGTGATCTTGCCTGCCATAGAGAGTAACCGGCCCTTCCATGTCCCAATTCTCCTGCGGTTTTTATCAATAAATTGTTCCCAGTCTGGTCGTCAGGGCTTCCTGCCTGAGATTGGGATGCCTAGGTAATTTATGGGTAGCTCTTTCCTAGGGTAGTTGATGGTATTCGCCAGTGCCTCAGCTCTTGCCTCCTCCATTCTGAATGGGGTGAGGTGGCTCTTGGGATAGTTGATTCGGAGACTAGATCATAGCCCCTCAAATAGATAGAAAATGAGTTTCAGGGTTCTCATGTGATTAATGTCTCAAGAACCGGAGACCAGAAGGTCATTCGCATAATGCAGTGTAGTAATCTCTTCTTCTTCCTGCACCCCATACCTAATTCCTCTGTAGAGATTCCACATGTATACCACTTTTAACACTGAGATTTTTGCATACATTTTTATAATAAACATTGTCACGCCCCGACCCGAATCCCGGGACCTCAGGCACATGCACAGACCGGCCGTATCCAAGTGGAGATGGGCCCGCTCGGATACAAGGCCTAAGTGATTCAGAAATAGATAACAAAATATCAGAATTTATTTATCAGAGTTACAACGGAAAAAAAAAGAATTTATACACCCTACAGGGGTCCTACAAGTCAGAACTAGTTGAGACCTTCCAACCTCGACAAGCTGTGTTCTGACGCTCCTGAAATCAACTCAGCTAATCCCTCAATCCTGAAAGAAAGAAAAAAGAAAGTGGGGTGAGCTTTTGAAAGGAAAGCTTAGTAAGTTCCCCGCAGGGATCACAACGAAGCCAGTCAATAAGCATGATCAGCAATAAGCAATAAATAATGCAAATAACCGGGGCCATGCCCCTGCACAAACACAATTCTAGGAGACTAGGAAAAAGAAAACTCCTAGATCAAGAAACAACAAACTTCTCCGGTCAACACCCGGCCTCTACTGGAATCGACCTCGGTCTCTAGTACGTGTCGACACGGTCAGTATATCATCCCACTGATAGGTTGGACTACCAGGGTATCCTCCCCCTGGCATGGAACTATCAGAACGTCAGGGTGCCCTCAGCCCTGAGCGCTCCACATGAGCATTTGCTCCACTGAACCGGCAGAATAAGAACTCACCTGGCGCACACTTGCCTGGCCAACACATAAGACCATGGCCTATGATCAAATGTCGGTCACAGGGTGGTGTGCCCAACGAACAATTCAAACAACAGATATTGAAAGCACATCAACCATGCACATACAAAGAAGGAAACAAACAACAGGTATGTGCATGCATTCCAATAACAGATAAACGATAGACATGCTAAAAGGAATAGCAACAATAAAACAAGAAACCCATTGATGGGTGATAAACTAGGCTGAGGTAACTTACCTCAACGAATGATCTACCCGAGATCCTCACTTGGCGTGTCTCCACTCTCTACGCCGAAATCTGGTAACAAATCCTATTTTAATAATAGTACATAAATTCTTTATGTTTAGATGCATATGTTAGCCTCACTAATGGTCCATAGACTAACCTTAACCATAAGTCCACACTTATGTAGACAGAATCCTACCATTCTTCTAAACATGACACTATAGCCTAGTGGTTAGGAGGTCCCACTATTATTATGGGGTCTTGGGTTCCAATCTCATTGGCTACAAAGTTTTATCTCCTCTCTTTTTATTTTCTACTACCATTCTGGCCCACTAGTAAGGCCCATCGAATTGGACCAGACCCACTCAATCAATTAAATTGACTAAAACCAGACTTGACCCAACTATCAGACTCAAGCTAAACCATTGTTTTAATTTAACAACCACACCTGATCAAACCCAGTCAATTAACTAAACCCAACTTATTTGTTCAAACCCAAACCACTTGATTGGACCAAACTCATTATCTCTCTCTAAATCAATCATTAAACCCAATCTAATTGATTTGATTAAACCAACCCAACCAATTAAATTGATCTAACTAAACCTGACTCAATCCAATTAATTTGACTTAGTCTGGATTGGGTCTGAGCCCAACTAACTTGGTTCAATCACCTTAACTCACTTATTGGATCTGGACCAGTTAATAATTTCAAACCCAACCCGCAGCCCGTTAACAACCCTCTTCTTCAACCTTTGAACAGGCCGTGGCTCACCGGAGGGGAAGAGAAGCGCGACCGTCTCCGGCGGCGCCTGGGCTGCCGGAGTCGCCTCCGCCTCAAGATCTCGATCGTCGGAGGCCTCCTGTGCGTTGTGAGGGTTCCCTGAGCAGGGTTCTCAGATTTCTTCTACCCTCACCGGAGCTCTGCCCTCCGACGCTCAACCCCTCGACAGAAGACAGCGGAGAGTCCCACGCTCTCTCCCTCTCTTTCCGGGTGTCATCACTACGCTATATGCATGCATAATTTTCAGAAATAAAAATCAAGATAGAGAGGGACTCACCGGAGATGATGGTTACGCCTCCGACGAACTACTCACAGTGCTGCTCTACTGTGTTTGAACTTCCACTCGAAATTCCGACGTCTGGCGAATGTTCACTGGCCAACGATGGTCTACCAGCGCTCCTCTCCTTCTCCTTTTTGTCTCTCTGACTCTCAGTGTCACACATGGAGAGTAGCGCCACCGTTCTCCTCAGTGATCATATAGCCTCCTTATATAGAACCGCGAAAAACTTCTAGATCATTGGTTCCCGATCGGATAAGGGTTTCAAATCCAACTTTATCTCCAAGTTTAATTCATATTTTATCTCTGTTTGCAGGTTGGATAAATTCTCACCGCGGTGGCACGGCGCTGGCTCGGCGATGTCGCGAGCTGGGAGAAGGCACAGCCCGTGCCTCGCGATCAGTTCTCTCAATCGGACGGCTAAGATTAGGTGATGGTGATCCAACGGTCTTTGCGTTATCGAACTTATTCTACTAGATTAGATGGTCTAATCCTGGCCGTCCGTTTCTTTTAATTATTTTTTTTTCTCTGTAAAGTTATTTGTCCCTTTGCATCTGAGCCCTCTCCTTTACTTAATTTACATGGAAGTCCCTCGGCTGAGAGAGAGGCCAAATTATCTTGCAGCCCTCAAACTTTTCAAAATTACTGTCTAGTCCTTTGACAGCCCCAATTTAGATAAGAGTTTAATCATTTTCCTCCCTCTTTATATTCCACCTCCTTATCCAATCCTCATCCATAAAAATATAAAAAGTATATTAAAATATATCCTTTAATTTATAAATTTTGTTTTTCATTTTATCTCTTCACTACTAATCAGATAGTTGTTATAAATATAATCAAACCCTTTAAAATTTAAGATTGAGACTATTACAAATTTAAAATTCTAATCAAAGTATGATTAAATAACTTAATTATTACTAAAATTCAGATAAACCATCCTTGGGAGACTCTCCCTTATTTTCTAACAAATAAAATAACTAATTAAATTTTAAAAAGAAAACATAAACCCCTAAAGACCAATACTTAAAACATAGAAATTATTGGGACTTCACAAACATCATTCTTGGTGTTCATATATATATATATATATATATATATATATATATATAGGTAGCAATTTGGTAAGCATGTTCCATATTTAATTGTATCAACCCATTTATGAGCCGTATAAATTCAAGTCATAATTGGGTTGGTTTGTTTAACCCATTTAGACATAAAAGTATTGTTTTATATTAATAATATTAATTTGGTTATGAATATGTATAATATGTATTTATAATTTTATAATATATAATGTAAATTTCAATATGTACGTAATTATGTATGTTCTAAATATGTTTATTTATATTTTATCATGTCAAAATGAAATATAATTTATTTACTAATCATGTCATCCAATCGGGTTAGATTTCAACCAAACATGTTTACAACATCCAACAAGAATTGCCATACTAACCAACGGTCATAATGGCATATTGGTACCAAGTCCCTTGTTAAGAGATGAGATTCTCCTTTGGATGGGGGGTGCTTATCGCATTATTATTAATAAAAAAAAGGGAAAGAAGAAGAAGAATTGCCACACTAAGACGGGGGTGATGTCAAACCATCTTGAGAAAATTAAAAAAAATTTAAATATATTAACAAATGACCTTAGATTAACAAAGTCCAGTTTGGGATTTATAAGTACAGAAGCTCCAAATGGAACCAACCTAACACTAGACAAATAAAAGCCCAATTGCATGTAACTAATTACATATACCAAAACAACCTCAACATTAGTGCAACAGAAAAAGATTTTTGTTTCTGGACAACAAGGATTAGAAAACAATTTAACTAAAATTTCTGATTTGTATCATAGTTTATGTTTCTCAAAATAAAATCAGACTTCAGTCTATTTCAGAAGAAAAATTTTATCAAATGTTTAATTGATGCTTGAGTAGTTACCAAGATACAAGATCTTTTTATCATGGGCCAAGAAAATTGCAAGAGACAGGAGTTATTAGAACTAAAGAACCTTTATGATATCTGAAACTCTTTCAAATATGAAATAAATTTAATTGAGTAAAATTTACAGTGGACGATCGTATCTTGTACCATGTAAGTTCACCGAGAATCGGTTAAGTGTGTATCACCGGCTTTGTAAGACAGTATATAAGTAGACTTTCTCTCATCATCTTCATCAGTTTCTAAGCCCTGCAAGAATACAGACAAGAAGGTATTATTTGGTCTGTCTCTATCCTGAAATGATCAATTATCCTGCTCTAGTGCAACACATTCCACTATTACAACTTTCTCATATTCATCTAGCCCAATGGGATCCTGTTCCTCAACTATTGGTAAAACTATAAAGAACTTTTCTATCAAATGGTAATCTGAGGTGCAATAAACTGGGAATCAATAGGGAGTATCAAATTGTAATAATGAATGAGGTGCAAAATGACTTCCTCAATGCAATAGGCAGAGAAGTTGCTTTATGTGGAATGAAGGATGAAGAGAGCCCAAATCAGTAGTATAAATTAAAAATTAACATTCCTGGTCACAAATAATGTAAATAAAAGAGTTCAATGAAACAACGGTTACCCAAGAATGATTTAAAATTCAGTCCTCAGACTAACTATTATCAGTCAATGCTCAATCAATTTCCAGTTAAATTTTATTCTTATCAGTGGTAAACATTGTATTATAACTTCCAAAGTAAATCATGTCACAGACTTCTATTAGTTACCTTATCTGATAGTGTGATGAAGAAATTGATAAACCATTAGTCGCATGAGAATAAAGTTTTGCAGGAGCTTAAAAATGTCTAAGAGCTAATACTTACCGAGCTTCCAATCTTATCAAAATCTGTTGGAGTTGGAGTTGAGGATGAACTATCTACTATGAAGTTGAGGGTTGACTGAGGCGTGCTGACGCACTGACCTTAAGAAGTATTTCGCCTCCTCGGAGTTTGTAACTCGGTGCAGCAGGATCTCTCAGTGGTGTACTTCTCCCAGGATACAACAGTCACTAAGTTCTCTGTTTTGTGCACACGAACAGGAGAGCAACGAGTGCTCAAGATTGCTCCAGAAAACAAAACAATGAAGAGAGAAATGTGGGATCGAAAATACGCGCTTGGCATCGTGAAGACACCAAACGATATATCGAAGCACAAATATCATTTTTGTTTGTTTGTGGGTTCTTTTATTCCTAATAGAGGCAAGCCTCTATTATTAATTACCCCAGACAAAGTCGTGGGAACCTCCGATTAAGGGCAAAAGAGTACAAGTAAAGGCAGGAGAAAAATGATTCATTTATTGCAGAAAATGATAATTTAGTACATATGAATATCATCGTCGATATGTGAACATATATTCTTATTTTTTTATTTATTTTATTTATTATTTTTTACGACGCCGCCTTGGATGCCTTGCCGCCGCCTTTGAATTCGCGTCGCTATGCCGCCGCTTTGAGATTTATGATTCTACTTTGGCCCTCCCGAGATGAGTCTTCCATCACTACTCTGAGATATGTGTCGCTTTGAAATTTATGTTCATCAGCCGTCTCTAAATGAGTACCACATTAAGATTTATATTTCATCACACGCTTCAGGATGTGTGCTCCGTCATTATCGCATCGGGATGCGTGCATTCAAAATCCTCCCCATTTTTATCACCAAGTTTCTCCTTTCCAAAATGGGTCTATTCCTCTCTTATATATATATATATATTTTTTTTTTTTGCTTCCCTTTAAATGGGCCATTTTTCTCCCTTTTCTTTTATTATCAATTGGCTCAAGATGATTTTTAGTGATTTAATTAAATCATCCTTTTTATAAAGTGGGCCATCCTTCTCTTTTATTTTAATTTTCTTTTTTATTGTCAACCGGTCATGAGCCCATTTTTTATTCAATCTAGGCCCCTTTATTTTGCATATTTCTTTTAACACTAATCTCCTTTTCAAAATGGACCCATTGACTTCCAAGTAATGTCTTTTCAAACAAAGCCCAGCTCCTTTCCAGATTACGTTTTTTTTTTGGCCACAAAATAAAAGCCCATTTTATAAAAATGATTTTTTTTAGGAATCAACCCTTTCCTTAAAATAAGGCCCAGCTCTCCTTGTATGCATGATTTTTTTATCACCAATCTCTCCAGCAATACATTCGATTAGACATTTATTTTGATCCTATTAGCCTCCCCAGACCATTACTATTAAAAATTTGAGAGAGAGCAGCTCATAATCTCATAGAAAACTTAGTTCTTGATTCATCAAGCCAATTCTTATGGGTATTGTTACAAAACCCTGGCTGTCAAAAGATTCTCATCAATTTACGATACACAACCATAGCTTCCGTCACTTGCTCCTCCCTACAAGCAGTGAGAGTTAATTGCTTTGAGCCAACAAACAATCATGTTCACTGCCGAGCTGTGAATCAATTGAATTTCATATAAAGGACCACCACTTTAAATTGACAGGATTTTCCTTCACACGAGGGAACCATTTTTGGTTCATCACGATGAGTATTAATCAGATCGTATTGGCATTTAAATTTCGAAGAATATGAAATTGCGGTCTCAGAGGCATCCTAAGATTTCCTTCTTACTGTTTTAATGCATTCCCTTATGAGGTTTATGACAATTCATGCACTAATATCTCTTCCACATCTCCTTCTTCCCTTTTTGCTTGTTGCAGTAGCTTTTCCCTTTAAAGTCAGTAGTTGCTTTTTCACAATAGCAACTCCCCATCTCTATGAACTGCTTTAAGTAATTTACATGCATCATGATCTTTTACTGCATCACCAAAGACTTCATACTTAATGGACAACATTTCATTTGATTCTTCCATATATGGGATTTAAAAAAAAAAAAAACTTTAAATAGCTGCAACAGCAGCAACCTCTGAATTCTTCTCTTCTTCTTTTACTTTTCCTCATAGTATCTTAATGGGGCCGTAGTTTCTTCATGGAGGCTGTAGCATTACAACTTCTCCTCTTTATTGAAGCATGCTTCTTCAAGGCATTTCGTCGAACACTAAGAATGCGTCTCATACAACTGAACACTTAACATGCATTCAAGATATCTCTTCATCAATATCTACAATCATTCATTTCTTCAAAAAAGAAATACAACAATTTCTTCATCTCTATAACAGCTTTCATATCTCCTTTTTTTTTTTGTTTTTTTGCACAAGGAACACTTGAGAGTTGTGAACTCCTCTTGCTTTAATAGAAGATCTGATCTACCTTACTGGTTTCTTTCTCAAGCAATGCATGACATCGGTCAGCAGACCCATAAGATGAAATATCTCCATTGAAGGCTTTAAAACTATAAAACTCTCAGGTGCAAATGAAGTGAAGAGAAATTGGGACTCTTTGGGCACAACTAGATGTTTAGCAATCTTTGAAGCATTCCTTTCTTCTTCTTTTTGCATCTCCTTTATAATAACAGCCCATGCTTCTCCATATTTCAGAAAAAATGTAAGCAATTTGGCCATCAAGTTCCGGCTTCTTTTATCAGTTTAGACTTGGTTTAGACATCGGATAGTCAACAATATCAAGTTGGCTTCGAACATCATCTCGAAGAGAAGACTTGGACTATGAACCAAGATGAGACTCTGGCTGTAATAAGGCTCCTTTGCAATCTTAAACAGCAGTAATATGCGCAGCCACAACTTTGGAGTTTATCACCATTGCCATCTTCATCGTCTTTGGGTGAAGGCGTGGCAGGTTCTTCGTTTGTAGGCAAGGGCAACAACCTGCTTGAATTGTTGGAGCTCCTCAAGAAAAGACGATAGCAGCTTGGGGCTTCAACGGTGACTCGGCGTCAGGCTCCAGCGCAGCAACATCGGCGGCAAGCTTCAGGGCAACATCATCGGCGAGCTTCAGATCTGGGCGGACAGCACAATGGCGCGCGAAGGGGCTGCTGGGGCGCTGGTCTTGGGTGAAGCTGCAACAGCGCGCGGCGAGGCAAGTGCTGGGCGGCAAAGGGTGGAGCTGGGCAGAGGCGCTGGGCGCTGGGCTTGTGTGCTGGAGCGTGCAGCTGCGAGGGTGCGCGGCAAGCTTCTCAGGTGGCTTGGCGGCTTAGAGGGCTCAGCGGAGGCCGGCGGCAACGATGGCGACGTCCACGGCGGCGGAAAAGTTGTTGCAGGCGCGGACAGGGTGACAGAGGGGGCGTTTCTTCATTCGGGACAGCGGCGAGCTTGCAGATCGGGGCGGTTGCTTAACTGGGAGTGGCGGGCTGGCGGAGCAGGAGGCAGATCGGCGGCTCGATGAGGTTGCAGTGGTGGCGGAGGCGATCTTTGAGATCGGGGAGGGAGCAAGAGATGGGGCTGGGTCGTGGGCGATCGACGGCTTCTTCTCCGAGGGCAGATCGGGGCCAGGTGCAGGCGGACGACAAGGAGCGGGGTGAAGAGGGCATCGGAGAAGGGCGGACCAACGGTGGCGGAGGCGTGACCCCAGGTGGCAGCAAGCAGTGGGGAGGCTTCAGTCGTGTGAGGAGGTGGTTTGAGGGCCTCAACGCGCAGAGAAGGAGAAACCCCTTTTTTTTATGATATATATTATATAATATCACTCTTTTTTTTTATTATGTATATATATATATATTTTTTATTTTTATTTTATTTATTTATTTTATTTCCTGCTTATGTCTCCCAACCTCACTCTCCCTCAGATCTATGTGTACTTATGTCCCCTTGAAGCTTCACGACGAACCAGAACCGGGTGGGGATCACCTTTTTCTGGTTTCCTTCTCGGCTTTAGACAATCAGAAGATCAAAACCTTCTCCTCCTTTTTGTCTGAGTGAGAGCCAGAGAGAAAACAAATCGAACCCCTTCTCTGTCTTTTTTTTTCTCCCTTTTTAAAATATTTTTCATCCTTATCCATCCAAAAAGAATTCCTTCCCGAGAGATCACCGAGAGATCACAACTCTCGTAACTTCTCAACAGATAGGATAGGATCAAATTTAATTAAATTTTAATTAATCAAGAAATTTAATTTAATTAAATTTAAAAATGTTTTTTTTAAATATATTTTTTGCCTCGGGATTTGCATTTTTTTTCTCCGATCACCTCGAGATATGTTCTCAGGGGCAATTTCGTAATTTGTGATGTTGCCTCGAGATATGTTCTCGGGGGCAATTTTGGTATTTGCCATATTGCCTCGAGATATGTGTTCTCAGGGGCAATTTTTGTATTTGCCATGTTGCCTCGAGATATGTTCTCGGGGGCAATTTTGGTATTTGCCATATTGCTTCGAGATATGTGTTCTCAGGGGCAATTTTTGTATTTGCCATGTTGCCTCGAGATATGTTCTCAGGGGCGATTTCGTAATTTGTGATTGCCTCGAGATATGTTCTCAGGGGCAATTTTGTAATTTGCATTTCCTCGAGATATGTTCTCAGGGGCAATTTTGGTATTTGAGGTATAAACCAAATAATTTATTTGAAGAGGGAATTTTAAATCAATTAAGATTAGGACATTTAAATTTTAATTCTAAATATATCCACATTAGGATTAAGATATATTTGAATTTTATTTAAATTGGGATTTGGGTTCTATTAGGACATATGTTATATTATTTATATATAAACAAGAAAGATGATGATGGGAGACGGAGGAAGAAGATAAAGAATTTTTTGTGTTCTTTGAAAGAAGTGGATCTCTCCTCTATTTATAGCCTCTATGTCTCACATAATCTTACTCAAACTCAAACCTAGTTTGGATAGGATTACTACTAAGTTTGGATATGATTATTAATTAAAAGGATAAAATCAAATCCAAAAAATTTATCCAAAATTTAAAATAAAACTTATCCATAATCCCCATACGTTTTGAATTTCAAAATTGGATACACAAAAAATCTTTTTGAATATTTGAAACCACTTTATAATAAGTCAACATAAATCCCAAAATTGAGATAGGCTTCCAACAATTCCCCCCATTTCAAAAATTCAAAAACAATTCTAACAATAGTGGAAATACAAGAAAACTGGAGCATGAGAATATAATGCATCAGAACTGGTGCCTTTTGGGCTATGAACCAATCCCTAGGATATATAAAAAGTGACTTACAGGAATTTGGTGAAATTAAATTTCTATTAACCAAAATTCTTTACTATAAATCAGTCGTCTCATAATCCACATTATTTCCTCGAAATCTGAGCAACTCTAATCGGGGTGGCACTACTAGGCCATGCGCCAATACCTGGGATTCATAAGTGCTCTAGAAAACTTGCCCAAGTTTTCATAGCAGCCCCACTTTCACACTTATATAGGTGAATCCATCAGATGTGAATTGCAATTATACACACCATCCAAAATATGGACTATGGAATTCATTAAGAGTTAATACTCATCCTTATTCATTGCAATTACACTACACACCATAGGAAGGGACAAACAATAAGTAGTGTATCTCCAATCAACCAATGACTTGTTTTTACCCATATGAACCTATTTCTTGGGTTCACCAATTACATAGGTTGGGTTACCATCATTGTTGATTTTTGTTACAGGCAACAGCCTCATTCCCCTCGATGTTTCACACACTAGTTTTCTACCTAGTGCTTTAGTCAGAAGGTCAGCTAAATTCACTTCTGACCTTACAAAATTCAGTGATATCACTCCATCATCAAGCAATTGCCTCACAATATTATGTCTTAGGCGTATATGCCTACTCTTCCCATTATAGGATTTACTCATAGCTCGGCCTATAGTATCCATGCTATCACAATGAATAGAAATCTAAGGTACCGGTTTTACCCAAAGAGGAACATCCGCAAGAAAGTTCCTGAGCCAATTTTCTCAAGAGCAACGAATTCAAATTCCATCGTTGACTTAGCAGTACAAGTTTGCTTGGAAGACTTCCAAGATACTGCACCTCTGCCCAAAGTGAAAATAAATCCACTTGTTGATTTTGTTTCATCCGAATCTGAAATCTAGTTCGCATCACTGTACCCTTCAAGTACTACAGGAAAACCAGAATACATTAGTCCAAAATTAATAGTTCCCTTTAAATATTTTAGTACCATGATTAGTCCAATGATCTCTGTTTGGACTATGTGTATATCGGCTCAACCTGCTAACAACATAAACAATATCAGGACGAGTACAGTTCATTAAATACATTAAACAACCAATCACTTGTGCATATTCATTCTGAGAAATACTAACTCCTTTATTCTTCTATAACTGAATAACACTATCATATGGAGTTGAAACATGATTGCAATTGAATTGATTGAATTTCTTTAAAATTTTCTCCACATAATTTTCTTGTGAAAGCATTATTCCATCATTGAACTTAGAAATTTTAATTCCAAGAATGAAGTGTGCTTCACCCATGTCTTTCATATCAAATTTAGAAGATAAGAAATTCTTTGTCTCAACCACTACTTCTAAACTAGTACCCATAATTAGCATGTCATCAACATATAAGCAAATTATCACGCCAATATTATTAGCAAATTTACTATACACACACTTATCTGCTTCATTAATTTATCTGCTTCATTAATCAGATAGCCATTAGAAACTAAAACATGATCAAATTTTTCATGCCATTGTTTGGGAGCTTGTTTAAGACCATACAATGATTTCACAAGTTTACATACCTTATGCTTGTTACCTGAGATTACATACCCTTCAGGCTGCTTCATGTAGATTTCTTCTTCTAGATCTCCATTCAAAAAAGCTGTCTTAACATCTATTTGATGAACAATTAATTTGTTAATGGCAATCAAAGCAATTAAAATACGAATAGAAGAAATCCTAGTAATAGGAGCATAAGTGTCAAAGTAGTCAACATCCTTTTGTTGTGAATATCCCTTAGCTACTAACCTAGCTTTATATTTATCAATAGACCCATCCGGTTTAAGCTTCCTTTTAAATATCCATTTACAACCTATAGCTTTTGAACCAGGATGTAAGTCTACTAATTCCCAAGTGTGATTAGATAGAATTGATTCTAATTCACTATTAATGGCTTCTTTCCAAAAAATAGCATCATGAGAAGTAACTGCTTGGGAATAAGTTAAGGGATCATCCTCTACAAGGAATGTATAAAAATCATTCCCAAAACTATTTTCTTTCCTAGCTCTTTTACTTCTTCTCAATTCAACTTCAGAGTTATCAATGTCTACAGGATCATCAGTAGGAATAGCATGAGGTGCATGAGTAATTTCATCAGCACAAGTTTTTAAAGGATAAATATGTTCAAAGAAGTCTACATTTTTAGATTCTACAATAGTATTAGGTTCCATAATGTCACTCTTAATAACCATGAATCTATATGCAGCACTATTAAAAGCATAACCTATGAACATACAATCAAAGGTTTTGGGTCCAATTTTTCACTTTTTAAGATCATGCAGTAATACTTTAGCTAAGCAACCCCAAACTTTATGATATTTCAAATTAGGTGTATATCCTTTCCATAGTTCATAAGGAGTCTTTCCAGTTTTCTTAAAAGGTATTCTATTTTGAATATGACAAGCAGATATAATAGTTTCTCCCCATAAATTATTAGGAGCTCCTGAACTAATTAACATAGCATTCATCATATCCTTAAGAGTTCTATTTTTTCTCTCAGCTACTCCATTAGAGGCAGGTGAATAGGGAGGGGTTGTCTCATGAATAATACCATGGTTTTCACTAAAGTCTCTAAGAATACTATCTTCATACTCTCCACCTCTATCTGATCTAAGTCTTTTAATCTTTTTATTTAATTGATTCTCAACGTCAGTTTTGCACTTAATAAATATTTCACATGCCTCATCTTTTAATCTAAGCAACTACAAAATAGTGTATCTAGAAAATTTATCCACAAAAATAATATACTAATCCAAGAGATAAACCAAACAAGGTCACAATAATTTGCGAAAGTATTTTTACCACCAGAGCGACCGAGAAACTTGTAGTTGTAATATTCAAGTTTTACACTAAGAGTTCCATTGCGCTATTATGTTGAGCAAAGGATGTTGGATTCCCTAGGTCATCAAACTTGTAGCAGTGATAATATAGGCTTATATTATCCTTAATATCAAGAACAAGAACCAAATGATGAACCATTAAGAGGTTTTGGAAATTCACATCGTGGATCATAGATTCATAAAACAAAAATAACTCAATTAATTCATATAATAAAAAATTTGGGTCAACGAATGATCGTGCAAATTAAACTAAATAAACAATCATCTTTTCAACAAAGATATTTACAACAGATTAGGAAAGACAGTTGCAAGGAGAGTGTGTGATCCAGGTATTAAGCACCATCAACATTTAAACATTATTACAAGTAGGTAAAACTCAATAGTAGCATGTCAAAGACATAATTTAGTTGGTTTTTGTCTCAAAGCTTACATAGATAAGATAAAAGGTGTTCTGGGAAGATGCATGAAGTTATATAATTGGTTCTCACCTTTTCTCAATTCATATGACATACCATAAAAGATGTGACAGTAAGACATTAACTTTTAGTCATAAGAAGCGTCAAATTTTTAGTTAAGCATGGATGTCATGTGATAATGCTACAAATAATTTATTCATGTTTTGATAATGTGAATTCAAAACAATGTGATGTCTTATGTTGATTCCAGAAAGGAAGTCTGATAATTCCTAAGAACATTAGAAATTAATCCTTTAGCAAACATGTGAAATAATATAGAATCAACAACCTTTGAAAGTGAAGAGAATAACAACAATGACTTCAGAGAAAGTAAAGGGAAATCACATGATTGATGGATTTCTAATATTTCAATAATTAATTAATAACAGTTTCAAGGAAATAAATCTAAAGATAGCTGCACTATGTCATGTAGAGAGTGAATAAAATTGTAAATAATAATAGGCTTTTTGCAGGTGTACCCCTGAATAATTTTGAAATTGCGTATTTACCCCTGAATAAAACATAATTGCATACATACCCCTGAATAATAGGTATAATTGCGTATATACCCCTGGGGTTAAAATCAAATGAAAAATCGTCAAATTAACAAATGGTAGACATGCAAAATGACCATCATACCCTTTACATATATACCCCTAAAAAGTTTGTTTGACTATAAATTTAAAAATACCCCTTTAAAAATCTAAATTTTAAAATAGTTAAAAAATATATAAAGAGGGGTATTTTGGACATTTTCCAACCCTTAACCTAAGTTTTAACCATGGTTAAGATTACTTGGTTAACTTCTGTTAACGGATCCTAACAGTAGGGGTATATTCGTAATTCAACATATTTTTCAGGGGTATACAAGCAATTATGATTTTTTCGGGGGTAAATATGCAATTATGAAACTTTTGAGGGGTATATAACCAATTTCCCCTAATCATAATAATTATTTTTTCCATTGGAAAAGGGGGAACACCCACACACATGTTTACTAATCATGGAACACAACCTTAAATTTAAGGTCTTACTGCATAGTGCCCATTAAGATTTCAAATTTTAAACTTTTATTCTTTTCTTCCATGGCTTATCTCTCTATTATCCTTACAACATGATCAAGCATCTTGATAAATAATATAAATCACACATCACCCACAACAACATGCAGACTTTGAAAAATATCATGGATTTGAGTCAATAGATTTGTTACCTCTTTCCCAAATTGGTAGAATTTCAACATACCTCTCAGAATCAACTTCAGGTAGTTGTCATAGCAGCATCCAAAATACTTCTTAAGATTGTTGGAGTTGGAGTTGAGGATGAACTATCTACTATGAAGTTGAGGGTTGACTAAGGCGTGCTGACGCACTGACCTTAAGAAGTATTTCGCCTCCTCGGAGTTTGTAACTCGGTGCAGCAGGATCTCTCAATGGTGTACTTCTCCCAGGATACAACAGTCACTAAGTTCTCTGTTTCGTGCACACGAACAGGAGAACATCGAGTGCTCAAGATTGCTCCAGAAAACAAAACAATGAAGAGAGAAAGATGATGATGGGAGACGGAGGAAGAAGATAAAGAATTTTTTGTGTTCTTCGAAAGAAGTGGATCTCTCCTCTATTTATAGCCTCTATGTCTCACATAATCTTACTCAAACACAAACCTAGTTTGGATAGGATTACTACTAAGTTTGGATAGGATTATTAATTAAAAGGATAAAATCAAATCCAAAAATTTTATTCAAAATTTAAAATAAAACTTATCCATAATCCCCATACGTTTTGAATTTCAAAATTGGATACACAAAAAATCTTTTTGAATATTTGAAACCACTTTATAATAAGTTAACATAAATCCCAAAATTGAGATAGGCTTCCAACAAAATCATCATCAAACCCATCATCATCAACAGCTGAGATGCCTAATATACAAAAAATGAGAAATCAATAGTTGAAAATATCATCACCAGATGTTCCAATATAAATATTTTAACAGAAGACACTAAATAAATGTCAAATAGAAAGATATAAAAGGGCATGAAATCTTCATAATGAACCAAAGTAAGGCCAAAAGATATACATGAATGTTGAAACTTGAAAGAATTAAATAATACACCTGGACCATCATCATCATCACTTCCAAGGTCACCCAAAAGAAACACATCTAAATCATGCTCTGCATTTGAGGAGGATGCCTTGCTATCCAACTTGGTCTCTTTCACATCACCCTTGGAAGCTGGCACAACAGCTAAGTTTTCCTTCAGCCTGTCATTTGAACTTTGCTCTGCTACATTCACATGTAACTCTTCCATATACAGTTTCTCGTAACTAGAAAGCACAAAAGACCAAAGTCAAAACAAATGGAGAGAGAAACCAGTAATTTATACAAGCTAAACAAATGATAGTGTATAAATTAGTTTAACAAAAGTTAGATCCCAAAACACCAAATCTCAAGATTCTCTATTGTGTTGTTTCCAACTAGGCATTTACATCCATTGTCATTTCATCAACTAATATAATTCTATAATACAATTTGTTAGTCACAAAAACAAGAGTTTCATTCAAAATGAGAGCATTAGGCATATGCACAATTACTATAATTTATAATGCTCTTGATGAACTTCAATGCAGTACTATTAATGATTGGAAACTAGCTTATCGTGTACACACTTGTTTTCACTTTAGCCCTTGGGCCAAACACATCATTAATAATCTGATACTACTTAATACATTTGCTTTTTTCTATAATAATGGCATCAACTCCCTAGGTATCCTATCATATGCTTTCTGTAAGATCAATAAACACTAGATAAACATGTCATCTGTAAATTCTTCTAATAGTTAGCATAGGTAATTAGCATGTCTATATAACATGCCTTTCTGATCTAAATGATAAAACCAAAGTGGTTATCTAAGAATTCACATAACATGTTAATATATGCTCAATCACTCAAGAGATTAATAGTGTAATTGATGACTTTATCTGACAATTAGTAATCGAACTCATTAAGACTTGATGTTGAAATTTCTATTGTTGTTGCAAGTTGAGATTTTTCATTGAGAATATGTTTTTTATTTGCACATGAAGCTTCCTCTTTTATTCAACATCATATCATATAATATGATTAATTTCCAGCAATCATTATATAATATTTCACCACTATTATCTTGATTAAGGAAGCTAAACTCAACATAAGAAGAGCAATTCATCAAAGACATATCGACATATAAAACCATTGCACTAGTTCTCAAAAAAATATATCATGCATACTTATTGATAACAAATATGAGATAAAAGATGGAAGAAGGATATTTGGATGGCTTTAAAAAGAATAAAAAAATATCCAGAATAATTTTTGTGGTCAGATCAAAGAATGAAACTCACACAACCACGTAACTTTTGACAGCTATGAAATATATTCGCCAGAATTTTCTCCCTTTCATATAACGGGCGCACAACTCATATCTTACCTTTGAAATCTCCTACAATAGCGTAACACAAAGATTAGTCACATACAAATTCTGCTATTCCCCATGATAGAGATTAACACGAAAATCGATAATACTAACAATCACCTGACTCAGTTGCACACATAAGACCAAAACATTCCAACTCATTCTAAAAGTTTCATATATAACCATGCAAAACATGAGAGTATTCTATACTAGTTCATCAGAAACCGATGCATCTTTAATATGCGAATTTTCAGATAAACAAGGAACAACATAAAGATTAATAAATATTTGTTATAACTAATAAAAAGATAACAAGGACAACATATCATTATCATCATCATCATCATCATCAAAATGGTTAATTATTTCAATAAAATTTCTATTAGTTTTGTGTTTATAGAAAGATAATCTCCAAAAAGTGTATGAATTTGAGCTTATAAATACCTTAATAGTCGAGAGAACAAGAGCAACATGTCTTGCTTACCATTCATTGAGATCCTGCCACACATTCGAGACAGTAGCATCCTCGGGCTTCTTGGGTTTATCTCCGCATGAAACAATCCTAAATTCACATTTAGAAACCAAAATTAATCTTAATATAAGAAAAAATAAAAAATCCACCTTCAATAGGGAAATCGTGGAAGGTGCTGAGAGTGATCCCCTTTAAGTACTCCTTCCGCTCATCGGTAACCCCAAACCTCTCGAGATCCGCTTGTGAATCAGGCGGATCAAGCGCCACCGCGGATCCGATTGGATAAGGATATCTCCGGTGAGGGTCTTTATCTGTTCAGCACGTTTGAGGGCCTCGATCTTTATCACGTCGGCCTTCTTCGAGGCCTCAGTGGCGAGGTCCTTCGATTTCTTCACCATCTCGGAGATGAACTCTTGGGACAACCACACAGTGTCTCTAGTTAACTCTTGTGAGCACATCCCCGCCTCCTTGGAGATCTCCTGTGATCGCTTCGCCGCCTCATCGGCAAAAGCCCGAGCTCACTGCCATATATCCATGGTGAAGACGTCGGCGAGCAAGTTCTCTGTCTCTTTCTATCGACATATAGAGCTAGTGAAGAGAATGATTATGTTGTTGTACTTGAAACATGGTACACGGGATAACATCCATCTTGACCATTAATAGTGTTAAGATTCGAAAGAGTACTAATCTCGAGCTATATCGACGACTTTGATTTCATGTTAATGTCTACGCCGTTTGCCTTCGAATGTTCGTGATGACCTGTACAAGTTGCTTCATCGTCAACAATTCCAATCGGGTTGGGGATGACAACGATTTTGCAGTTTTAGTAAAACAAAGTGCACGATATTTATTCCATCATGGTCGTTAATATAGGTTGATATTCGTAGTAGAACCAATCTCGAGATACTTTTAAAAGGATTAAATTTAAAGTTTGGCCCATATTGTTTGAGCGGAAATAGGATAGCTAATAAAGTGTTTTGCCTTGGGCTCCCAGTAAAGGACTTTACACCATTGCAGTACTTCGGTAGGCTCCTTAGTCAACAAGACACGGATCAGAATTCATCGAGTTATAAAGATTTGGATCCGATATTTTTAACTGACTGGTAAGTGGGGGTAAATTTCACCCATGGCCACAAAAGTACTCGGATTATAATGCTATGACCACAAAATAATTTTTTCTATTAGAAAATCCATAAAACTTCACTCTGGTCGCATGTAAAGCCAAAATGGGCCTTTGATGGAATCTCCGGCGAGCCTCCACATGTGGCGCTGAGACACGTGGTAAGTAATTGATACGTATGCGCCATGTCATTGACATATGTCAAGTAAGACATGCAAGTTCATAAATATGTCATGTCAGCGGCCACATTATCGCCACATCATCGACACAAAATTATTTTGTGGCCATAGCGTTATAATAGTAATAATTTTGTGGCCATTGGTAAGTAATAAGTTATAGAAATGAGTAATTTGAGACACAATTGACATTCAATAGGCAATAGCATTTAAACACACTTTAGAAACAGAAGACAAGGTCATACAATCAAATAAAAGGCCAAAGAATAGATAGTACGTAAAACCTATAAACCTTAAACTATCCAACAAAACAAAGTACATGAAATCCATATGGAAGACCTGACAACCCCTACATAACAACATGTCAAACATAAAATTTTAGACAAGTTTGCCATCAAAGAACTACATTTGCCCACCACTTTTGATTGAGGAAGAAGTCCCTTTCCTAGGTGGAGATTAAGGGCCTATTCTAAAGTATGTCATGTTCCCCAATTTTGCCACACTAACATCACTAGATCTGGTTATGTTGACATTGAATACTAGCGGTTGATAACTCGACTAACTTGGCTTGACTGAGATGCTTGGGTACCTAGGAAGTCAGCAATTATTAGATGACTTTATAAATCACTCATCCTCAATGTGTTGTTTTTTTTTTTTTGCCTCTTTGCACCAACATTTGTAGATGTATTCTCCTGGCATCATAAAAAAAATGATGAGACATTAATTTATTCCACTTCGATTAATTCAAATCTAAGAATTAATTATACTTGCCCTTCTGCCTCAGTATTCCCACCAGTGATTTTTTGGCCTGTCCATCTGTAGCAGAGCTTGCAGACTAAACATAAAAAGCATTAACCAACATATTTCATATGAACATATGCATTGCAAATGAATGTTAATGTAAGAGGTGTAAATTGAAAAGTTAAGTCATTTAACACAAAAGACTTACTTTCTCCTTTGCATGGTGTCTTTTGTTGTAGCTTGTTGCATGACATATGGAACATGTCATTGAACTCAACCCTTTTCTACTCAACTTTTGTTTGCCTTTGCCGGAAGTTGTGCACTTTGATGCATTTGTTGCATTTTCAATCTCCTCAGGCTCCTTCCTCCTTGTTGCTTTCCTTCCCCTCTGTCATTTAGTAATTGGAGGTGGGATCACTCTGGAACCATCATTTACTTCTGGCCATTGCTCTTTATTGTTGGTGGGGTTTATGTAGTGGTTATAAATCTTCATATATATATATATATATATATATATATATATATATATATATATATATGTTGACACCAAGTAACAAGCATGTAAAAATTCTTCAGGCTGCTGATTGTTCCCATATACGGTACATGTTGCACGAGGGCAAGGTAGCCCTGTCAGTTGCCATTTTCTACAAGTGCAGGTATACTCAACCATATCCACAATAAATGGCCCTCCAACACATGTGATCTGCATCTTCGGCCCACCTGAAAAGTCTATTATGTAGTGTTATCCCTCTTCATCTTATTAAGCTTCTTCTGGATCCTTGGGCATATAATTCTCTTATACTTTATCATTTGCCCCTTCTTCTTTTCATTCTCCTCATTAGTTTTACCTTAATCATCTCAAGCATTGTAATTATTCCCTTATCCCTTGTGTCAAGTATATACCTATTAAAACACTCACAAATATTGATTAAAAGCATGTCACATTTACTTGAGGTTGTAAACAGTACCCTGGTCCAGCTAGCATAGGGCCTGTCTTCATGGTCAAACCATTTTCTGACTTCTGGGCTCTCTTTCTCAAGTGCTTCCAACCAATAATTAAATCTATGCACATATGTTACCCTTGCAGCATTCCAAAGCAAATCTTTTAGGGCTTTCCCCTTGAACTTCTGTCTAAAGTTTGTATAAATGTGCCTCACACACTGTGTTCAACATTCGGAAATATTTATTAAACAACCCCTTTTAATAATTAAATGAAAAGCATTTAGAGAGATTGCATTTGGCAATATATAACTCATGCATATATGTAATAGCAATTCTTGAAAATGTTGCAACCTTCTAGATAGTGTTAAAAATTCAAATTAAAGAGATTGCATTTGGTAAGCATTTAGAGAGAAATACCAAAAAAACCATCCAGATGCTAGGAGAAATTAATTACCTTTTGCCGATCACTCATTATGGTGATGTATTTGTTGTTCCATATCTCTAAATCATCCCTCAAGAGTTCCATAAACCAGGTCCAAGCTTCTCTGTTCTCAATTAGGACTACTGTATATGCAATGCAGTCGTTTGGGTCAATCCCTACTGCTAACAGCATTTGGCCATCATAGAGCTAGCCCTTTCAAAAAACATCCATCAAAGCCTATAAAGGGCCTACATCCTAACCAGAATGCATCTTTTAAAGGCTTCAAACAAACATAAAATCCTTTAAAAACACCTTTATCTCTCCACAAGATAACTCTGCTTCCTGGATTACTTTGCATGAGCTCAGTCGCATATCTGAGAAGCTTGGTATACTACTCTGCCTCATCTCCATTGACCCACTTCATTGCCAATTTTTTTGTTCTCCATGCTTTCATAACAGATATTGTATAACCATGGTCATCTTTAACTTGCTTGATTATCCCATTTTAACTCCAATCCGGATCAGTACTGAATTTGTCAAAATATTTAATGGCAAGCCATCTTGAAGTTTCATGGAAATGGTAAAGACCTTGCCATAACTATGGTCAAAATTGGCAGTCTTTATTTGCACTGATGGGTTATTTTTACTCATATGAGCAGCATAAATCCGAAATGAACAGGTTTTGTTGTAGCATGCACAAATCATCTTCTACCTGTCATTTTATGAGAACCACAATTGGAACCTATTCTTAATTCCCCAGTTTCTAGTTTCTACATGTCGTCTTGAATTGGTCAAAATCCCTAAACACCAAACCCAAGCCTTAATCTTGGGTTATACAAGTCTTTCTTTTCATTGAACTTTACGAACCTAATCTGACTCTCACCTCTGATTCTTGCTCTGTGAACAGGTCATCAGAACTATCATAATCTGATTCATTGTCCTCTCCAATATCAAGATCTTTTGTTGGATAGGTTACTGGTTTGACAAGTGGAGCATTAGCTGGTCCGCCTCCTTTCTTCTTGGCTCTTTGCTCATTTATGACCTGCTGATAGTCTTCATCACCAGCAGGGAGGTTACAATCAGACTCAATAAACTCTTCTTCAGCTTGAGGTTCATCAACATTTTCATCTTGAGGTTCATCAACATTCAAATCTTCAACAACATCTTCAACAACAACCGGTTTATTTGGAGTGTTAGTGAAGGCAAAAGAGGGTGTAATATCCATCAGTGCTTATATGGACAACAACTTGCAGTCTAAGTGACATGTATCTATTTAAAATTGACAAAGAAGTGCTTGTAGATAAGATGAACTTGATCTCAGAGAACACCTTTTAATATGAAGTGCATGTTGTTGGCTATATGAAGTGCTTGTTGCTGGATATGTCAAGTTGAGTAAGTTCTCACCAAAAAGATTTTCAAAAGTATCAAGTTAATCAAAATTGGCAAGGAGCCCATGCTCTTCTCTGCAAAGGGAACAATACACTAATACAGTGCATGCAATATGATCTAAAAAAGTACTCAAAACCAATTGAGTAAACTTCTAAGAATGAATATTGATGAAACTTAGATTGCATGATATAATTGTTGCATGTATTGCTAGAGATAAAAATTTCCAAATTCCACACTACTATATAATAATGAAAACTTCAACCCAAAAGGAGAAAGTAATATCAGATCAATGTTCAATTACACACCTCATCAAGAACCAACATATAAAGTGACTCCTGAATAGATGCTTTTGTAAGAACACCTTTTGATATCTATGTAGAGATGCAAACTGGAGTCGAGACTAGCAAATCAGGCGGCCCTGCCAATGCAACACTTTGTATAAAGAGCAATAAGTCATACAAAGGGAAATGAAATCTAACACATTGAAAATTCAATCAAAGTCAATAGACTCTTTTAATCCCTGAACAGAAGAAATATTGAGAAACAAACACAAGAACATCTACAATTGAAGTAAAATTTCATCATGAATTGGTTACAGGAATAGACAAAAAAAGCAATTCAGATATTCGAACATTGAAATGGTTTTCAAGACAAGCATCATCTCTGTCACATATATATAGCATCATGTGATCCACAGGCATTTGTCTCATCAGATAACCAAAATTAAGACTTTTAGAGTTCAAACAAAACCCATACCTCAATTCTTTGTCCCTTGCAAACCGACACCGGCTTCTCCTTCGAGAACTTGAGAACCTTCTTCGAATCTTGAGAACCTTGCAAACATAATCCAGCTCTAAAGCTCCAAATCCTTCGAGAACCTTGACCAAATTCTTCGAAACCCTAAATTCTTTGGAAGTACTTAAACCCTAATCACGGATGATGCATGTGAATGAAGATCTCGGAATCGAGAGGGACAAAGTCTTTGATCTCTTTTCCAAGCTATGGGTGAGGAGGCCAGATCAGAGAGGGAGCCAGATCAAAGAGGAGGTTGTGATTTGGGTGAGGAGGGAAGGGAGGGGAAAGCGGTGAGGAAAGGATGTTGTGATTTGACGTGGCGATTACTTTGACAAATGTTAATTACTTGACACGTGTCAATAACATAGCGCACGTGTCAATTACTTGCCATGTGTCAGTGACACATCAACACCACGTGCACAGGCTCGTTAGAGATTCCATCAAAAAGGTCCATTTTGGCTTTACATGCAGCCAGAGCGAAGTTTTATGGTTTTCTGATAGGAAAAATTATTTTGTAACCATAGCATTATAATCTGAGTACTTTTTGGCAATGGGTACAATTTACCGGGTAAGTGGTAACTGAATGGAATAATCATGTTTGAATAATAAATAAAAAAAACAGAAGAAAACTGGTTTTGATCTTATTTGCTAAAAATGTTGTTTTTATTATTATTTGAAAGATTGAGGGGTTTATTGAATATATATATATATATATATATATAAAATTAAATATATTAATATAGTAAAATCAGTCATATTAATAACTAATAAATTTATTAAAGAGATTATTCTATAAATTGGTACTATCAATAGGGCTGTAAATGGGCCGAACTTGATCGGGTTCGGCCTAGCTCGAATTCAACTCGAAATATCCTAACTCGAGCTCAAAATTAGCTCGAATAAGTTTGCTCGAGCTCAGCTCGATTTTAATTTCGAAAGCTCAAACTCGACTGATTTAGCTTGAAATTAAGAACTCAATTATAATTTTGTAATCTCAGATTTAATTTAAAATTAAAAACTTATTTATAAATTAATTTTTTATATTATATATTATATATTTATACTAAATATTAAATATTTTATTTATATTTATATTATATATTAATATATTAATATTAAATTTTGAGTTTTCGAGTTTGAAATTCCAAGCTGAGTTTGAGCTTTTTCTAAGCGGCTCATGAACAGTTTCATCGTTCGACAACCTTAACTATAAATCATTTATCAAAAAGGTCCTGCCAATTCATTTTGACACTTCCAAAATTTAATGATTAAATTAATATTAAATTAAGAATATTTAAATATTTATCAAGTTTTCTTAAAATGTGATGGCAAACTGCCGGTTTACCTCTCAAAGACACCACGTCTGCCGGCCTACCCTTCAAAGACGCCACGTGGATTTCTTTAGTGTGGGTCCTATTTCGTGGTCACTTTTTCCGGTGTCCTCTTCTTTGTCCATTTCCTTCTCTCTCCTCTTCCGAGTCTCCGACCAAACTCTTCTCATTCTGGAGAGAGAAAAGTATTGGAGTCTTCCCCAAGTCGCCTCCGATTCCGACTCCACCCCCATTCCCATTCTACCCCTCGATGCCGGAGAACCACCGCGGCTACGCTGATCCGCCGGATCACCACAACACCTCCTCCTCTTCTTCTCCAACCCAACCCACTTCCTTTTCCGACACTGCCTCCGTGAATTCCGGAAATGTCGATCGTGTCCTCTTCAAGAACCTCGTCGAGATGGTTCCTCTCGTCGAATCCCTCATGGTTTGATCCTCTTCTTCTCATATCACTGATCTTCGTCTCCATCTCGATCTCATTTACTCTGTGTTCTTTGCTAGGATCGCAGAGCGAGCTCGTCATACAGTCGTAGGGCTTCCATGGTGTACACACCTGCGCCGTCACAGTCGAGAAAGGTTAAGTGTTCCTTCTTTGATTATCGATGTACTTATGGATATATCCATAATTCAAGAATTCAGTGAAATATTTTGCTTGTTTCTTTGCATTCTAATTTAATGTATGATTGTTGCAGCTCTGTTTTTCAAGTTTGAATTTTGTTCCTTTATTTGTTTGGAATTGTAATTTTTGTTGTGTGGTCTTCTACATCTATGAATTGTGTCACAAGGTTTCCTTTTCTTGATTATCTATTGCTTTGCCTGAGTTCTCAAGTAATTAATTAGCTGTTCCAAGATGCATTTTTAGTGAACTGGACATGATTTTTAGGTAGAGTTTGGCAATGGACTTAGTTCAGAAAAACATGGATTGTTCCTGGTTTATTTTGACAAGTTAAGTTAATCTAGGTCAGGCCGAAGATTAATTAACTCGGTCAAAGGGGACAAATCCAGAATTAACTGGGTTAGTTACTCGACAGAAAGGATGTAATATCTATTTTGATTTAGCTATTCTGGTTTATTTTTTGTCACCCAACTTGGCTAAATGAAAATTTAATTCCCAAGTGATCCGACCCTTCCCCAGACCCCGGACAATGCGGAAGCTTTGTAGTACCGAGCTGCCCTTAATTTCTGCTTATTGTCAGTTCAAGTTCAAAAGTCATAAAGAAAATGTACCACCATGTACTATCCATTCCATTTAACCCACGTGCAACTACCCAAACACGTTTAGATTCATTGGATTAATTGTCTAAGTTTAGTAAATTCTGTTCCAATTTTGTCCAGAATAGTACCATATGGATAAACTGTAATTCTTTGCGTCCAAATGTTACCTTTATTCCTGGCTTTTTCTATTTGCAATGGTGCTTCTCACAATATCATCATGTAGTCATTGTTTGATTTAGGTTTGATCTATGCACATTACTTGGTTTGTGATTTTATTCATGCTGTGCTTCTCGTGGTTCGAAGTGGATGTCATGACTCTGGATCTGTTGCAATTCAGGGTGGTGAGCTCAGTGGTAGAAAAACCATTCAGACTGCTTGTGTAAGAAAAAGAAGGGATAATGGAGATAATGAAGTTGATGATTCTGATGGTTTTTCAGCTATTTCTTCAAAAGATGGCCAAAAGGACAAGGATGAGGTGATTACGTTGCAACAAGAAGTGAATGATCTGCGGAAGAAATTATTGGAGAAAGAGGAAGCCCTGAAATCTGCAGAAGATTTGTTGAATCAGATGAGTACTGCTTATGCATCACTCGAGGAATTGAGGTCCCAGGTTGCAGAGAAGGATTCATTGGTCAAGACTTCTAATTTAGAATTTTATAATGTTAAGGTACAATATTTATCTGAACTGTCTTGTTGCTTTGCACCTTTCTTATCCTGAATGCAATGAATTTACTTGCCTTATTTTTCTCTGAGTCTATCATTAATAATTCAATTTGTAGTATGAATCCTCCATGATACTTCTATTATAGGTCTCACTGTAGATTCATCAGGCAAAAACTATGTGCCTGGATCTTCTTGCGGAGACAGGCTGTCATGGTTGTCTTAATTTGATCTAAAATAATATATAGCTTCCTTATGAATTAATGCTGTGTGATGCTTTTCAAAATCGATAAGGATTTTTATAATAAAAAAAAAGAAGTCATGGATTAGTTCCTTTTCTCATACAGTTGCCTTTTTCTTAAGATTAGGATTCTTGGTGGAAATGGGAAAGTGATCAACTTGCCTTTGTTCTGCAGATTAAGCTTGCTGAGAAGCAGGCGGCTTTGGAAAAATTAATTTGGGAAACGAAGATGTCAAGTAGAAAAATTGAAGAACTTGAAGGAAGCCTTATCTCTAAGGATTTAGAGGTTAATGCACTCATGAAGTTATTTGAAGAAATAGCAGAGAATTCAGCCGGATGCCCAGATTATAGCATTACTTATAATGATCCTATTAATCAATATCCATTTGAAGTAAGTTTTATTTTTTGCTTCTTTTTCCATTGACATGTGTAGCATCTCCCATATTTGTCATATTTTATTATTTTTAAATATGATCATTTTTTATTATTTTTATTACTTGAAACAAGGGTTCATGATAAGAAATTTTCTGGTACTATCCCTTTCTACCATCTAAAATTCCCTACTTTACCTTGAGGATAGCTTAAATGAAACTTTTGTAATATTTCAAAGTCTTCAGTTGATTGATGCTCATATCTTTGTAATTATGCACATGTTTCTTTGTCTATGTACATCTGCTGTAGATGGGCGCTCATCTATACGCAGATAAATCATGAATGGATGCTGTTTCTTGCTCCTTTAGTCTGTGGCAATTGTTGTGAAATACCATACAACAGAAAGTATATAAATCTAAAAGCTTATGTGTTTGAATTCATACAGACTGATGATGAAATTCAGATGTCAGAGATGGAAGAAGCAAGAATAGCTTATATCACCACATTGTCTATTGCAAAAATGGACCCTAGTGACGAGACATTAGCCGCAGCTGCTGAGGCAAGGCTCAGGCTTCAAGCTTTTGTATTCTGATTCAACAGTGTATGTTATGCAACTCTTCACCTTTTTTTATGCAAGAATTTCTTTGTTCTGGTATTTATTCCATTGTGTTTGTGAGGTTGAGTTTCTCTATAATTTTTTAAGTATATGATGCCAGATGAAAAGTGCACAAACAGAAGTTATTTTTTCTGGAGCAGGCAAAAAAACCCTCATCTTTATGGAGCCATGATGAATTTAGAGTTTTCTTTTTTTGTAATATTGGTTAACTAGAATACCATTTCATATAATTGCATTTGTGATACTATGCAATTCTAGATATACCTCTGTTATCATTACACATGATGAGCTTAGGTTGTATATGTATACATCAGGGAAGAAGTCCTCTAAACCATAAACTTCGTACTTAGAGAAAACTGTTAATTTTTTTGTACTTTCCTGTCACCTAGCAATAAACCAGTTTGGAGATTTCTTTGACACGGCAAGTTAATCATCATTGTTCTGTTTTGGTTTCTTTTTGGCATGTCTACCATTGAAGTTTACAATAATATGTCGCATATTTGAACACTTTCCTGTCACATGCAATACCTAAACTCAGCTATTGAAATGGATGTTAGAACATTATTTTTGCATCATTTTGTGAAAATTTCTTTCAGAATGTGCTGGAGTCTAATAATGAGGTTGCAAATTCTTTCCAGGTTGCGATGTCTTCATTCAGACAATCGGATTGTGTCTTTGCAGGTGCGTGTCTATATTACATAAAGAAAAAAAAAAAGGTATTTGACTCGTTTATCTTCCTTCTCATTGTCTATTATGGAAAAAGGGTCTTGGCTAGTTGCCGATGTCTCCTTTTACTTCTCGGCCTTGTAGTCATTCTCCATCTGCAGCTATGGTGTGTTTGGATTTAGCAAAGAATAGAAGAAAAAAGAAGATACAGGAAATTAGGAAAAGAAAGTTTGTCATTGTATTTGCCTTCATGTGTTTATTGATCTTGTTTTCCTCATCCACTTTTATCACATTAAAATTAATTTTCTTATTTTCTTTTCACTCTCTAATCTTTTTCCCAACTATACCTTTTTGATATGTAATATCCTTTGTTACTCATATAACACAAGGTTTTTTTTTTGCTTTTCTTTTCCATGTATTATTTTCCTTTTATTTCTATTTTTTCATTCATTTCCATCAATATATAGGAATATATCTATATACACATTACATTAACAATGGCCCAATTTCATGTTAGGATCTTGTTAAGACTGCTCAAAATATTAACCAATTTCATTTTATTACTTTTAAAAAATCTCAAAAAATCTTTAGAAAAGAAGCTAATTTTCTAATGTTTAAAAAATAGAAATAATTTATCTCCCTTTCTATCTGAAAAGTATGGAAAATAAAGTGAATATATTTTTACTTAATTTGTTGAATCAAACCTTAGTTAATAGTCCATGACTCCATTATGTGTTCTTGAGACTATAATGAAAAAATTCACCAAATTTATTATATCCGGTTCTCTATCCAACAATTTCAATGTGTGGACCAAAATCTCTTTATGGAGTTATTACTCTCTGTATCTCATGAGTGATTATTTGTAAAATCTATTAAAATATATCCATTACTTCAATTAGATTATTTTATATTCACAAAATAAATAAATAATAAATAAATATTTATATAGGTATAAATACACAAAATAGATATATTTGTGGAGTTATTACTTATTACCACTTTATATAAATTTTTTTCTCTAATTTTACCTTATATTACTTTTAAAATTTTTAATTATTTTCAATTCTTTGTAATGAATTTATCTCAATTACTTAGATTAAATTATTCTAATTTGTCATTAGCTTATTTTTAAAAATTTAAAATTTTCCATTTCCCTATAATAATTTATTTCCGTTTACTTTTGAAATTTTTGGAAGATAGCATTATAAATATTTATTAAAATATTCTAATTTTTTCTTTGTTTTTTTTAATATTTTCATATCCCAATAATAAATGATTAAAACACATCAATTAATTTATTCTTAATTATCATTAGATTACTTTTAAAATTTTTTCATTCCCCTCTGATAAATTTATTTCCGTTTTCTTTTAAAATCTTTTTGGTAGATAACATTATATATTTATATTTATTTAAAATTTTCAAAATTTCCCTGGACGCTAATAAATTTATTAAAATACATCAATTATTTAAATTAAAATTATTTTATTTATGGGATTAAGGCTTAGTTGTTGTTGTATACTTTTAAATTTTTAAAAGTTCAATAATACAATTATTTCAGTTTCTTCTCACCTCTTGAGCCGTTTTTTCTTACTCTCTTAGCCATTATAGCTGTTCAATTCTTTCCTTCTCTACCTCTGGATGCTGGTCACCAAGATCCACCCTTCAATCCTCATAAATGGAAATTAATGTTATTTTATTATTTTGATATAGTGGATAAACCACATGCATTCATTAAAACTATAATTCAAAAAAAAAAATACAAGAGAAGCATGACTCTTTGTGGATCCAATGTCCCCTTTCTGCCATTACATCCCTTAATTCTGGGTACCATCAAAATCCACTCTTAGGGCGGTGGTTCTTCCCGTGTGGACGTCAAGCTTTGCTGTAACTATGTATTCCATCGAAATCAGCTTTGGTTTCTTAGTTAGCCGCATCAAATTAGGATAGGACTATCAAATGGATCAATCTGTTATTCTCCATTTTACCATTGATGGATATATCCTAACATTAAACCATTGAGAGCCTCATTCATGGGAATTAAAAAGGTTTAGCTTCTTCCCTGATAATTGTTGTTGGCCTCTTCAAAAGATGTGTCCCTTGCCTTTTTTTTTTTGTTTTTTTGTTTTTTTGTTTTTTTGTTTTTTTGGCTGCAAACCTCTAAGAAGTCTACACAATCTTCGGCGGAGCAAGTAGGGGCGGGAGCCCGCACACACGTCGACGCTGGGATCACCCGTGCACAACCACTGCTCACACTCCTAAAAATATGCCCTCATCCGTGAATCGAACCCACACCACTAACGAGGAATTTTTACAAAGACCGGGATACCAATAAACCATTTAGTTGTTGGTTTGCCCTCTTCTTTAACCAGAAATGATTCTTATGGGGGAAACAAGCTATTTGAGATGCAACTGAACTTCATTCAAGGCCCTGGTTTTTAGTCGGGAATTGAAGTATATATTCTCATTCACTCACCTTTTGTTGTTTTGTTCTTTAGTATGGTTCAATTTAGGGAGAGAAATTTCTTAGTTAGTGTTTATGCTAATTAAGATACAATGAAAAAAAAAATTAAAGAATTTGACCGGGTGTACTTAGTGACTTTGTATGCAATGGAGTTTCTCCAACAACCATGGCACAAGAGAAGCTCTGCTTTTTGATGAAGCTAACTGGTATCATGGTTGACTGAAGCTGTGGGATCAACTGTTGATTCGATGCCATCTAAGATTGTAGTTTTTGTTTTGGTTTAGGGAGACAGGACACACTGTGTTTAAACATTTGTTCTTCGAGTTCAATATTCTTTAAACAAACAGGATAATGCAACATTAAGTAGAAATTTGCAGAAAATGAATTTCAGTTTTCTATGTCGGGGATTGCATGACAAAGAATCGTATTTAACGGATTGGATTGGAGAACTCTAAGCCCTTGTTCGGTTCAAAGGGGGAGTTTGGAAAGGAAGGGTGAGGGATGAGTTTGGAGGGTTTTGAAAAATTTTATGTTTGGTTCAATGGGAGAGTGAAAAGGAGCAATCTTTTTTTTTCTTTTTTTGTTTTTTTTGTTTTTTGTGAGTACAAGTGAGGAGTGTGATGTGCATTTGACCAATTTGCCATTTAGTATGAAATAAATAATAATAATGTTTGGTTCAGGGAAAGAGTAAGAAAAAGTGTAATGTGTATTATTACTATTAATTTAATACTAATTAATATTAATTATATTAGAGCTAAAAATTATATGAATTTCAGCATAATTAATATTAATTATTAAACCAATACAAATTTTATTACTATTAATTATATTAGTATAAAAGCTAGTATTAAACTAATTAATATCAATTATATTAAAGCTATTAATTATATTAATTTAAGTATAATTAATAGTAATTATTAAACCAATACAAATTTATTACTATTATTTATATTAGTATAAAAGCTAGTATTAAACTAATTAATATTAATTATATTAAATCTATTAATTATATCAATCTAAGTATAATTAATAGTAATTATTAAATCAATACAAATTTTATTACTATAAATTATATTAGTATAAAAGCTAGTATCAAACTAATTAATATCAATTATATTAAACATATTAATTATATTAATTTAAATATAATTAATACTAATTATTAAACCAATATAAATTTTATTACTATTAATTATATTAGTATAAAAGTTAGTATTAAACTAATTAATATTAATTATATTAAAGATATTAATTGTATTAATTTAAGTATAATTAATATTAATCATTAAAACCATACAAATTTTATTATTATTAATTATATTAGTATAAAAGTTAAAATTAAACTAGTTAATATCAACTATATTAAAGCTAGTATAAAAGTTATGACTTAGATGAAATTTTGAAAATAAGTGAAGGGTAAAATGATATTTTTAAGTGATTTTTTGAGTTTAAAAAATAAAAAATTTTCCACCCCTAAAAAAAAAAACCCCGATTTGGAGAGTGAAAAATGTGAAGTTTGGAGGGATTTGTCACCCCTCCTCATCCTCTCTCACACCCCTAACCAAACACAAAAAAAACCCGAAACCACTCCTAATCCCTCCAAAAACCTCTAACCAAACAAGGGATAAATGAGGATATTCAATATGAAGTTTGGAATGAATATGAAGACAAAAGAAATGGTTTTCATAGCTATATATATGCATGATGGATTGGAACAAAGAAGCTGGTTAATGTGGGTTTTGATCAATCAATCTGTGGAAGAAAGAAAAACATAATGCAACTTTATCTGAAGAATATTCCATTACATTATTGCTTATTTATCTCAAGATTCATGTCGTTAAATTAGATCATGTCAATAAATAAAATTTCCATTTGATCAAGGATTTATCTAGAAAACTATGACCTTTACAAATTACCTAGAAAACAAAGCATTAATGTGAACCCATTGCTCAATCTTTGGAAATGCATTCTCTTCTACATTTCATTTTTTTTTTTTGAGACATAAGAGCCAGGCGGTCAGCCCCGCCTAGCTAGGAATTACCCACGGGCGTGAGTAGGCGCGGGATCGAGCCCCAGCACACGGGATTTTTTGGTTTCTATACCCTCCACGTGCCTGGCAAAGCTCGCCTCACACCACCCCCTCAGCGCATCCTCGAACCCGGGTGGGTGTCGAGGAGCGCGACCGGTTTGACCACTCGGCTGATAAGCCAGCGTCTACATTTCATTTTAGATGGTTGTTTACTAAAAACCAACTGGTGGTGCAGGTGCTGGAATATGTCTTGTTTAGGGATACATCCAATCACAAACTTTAAAGGTAAAATACATGCAAATATCACAAAAATATTCTGCAATTGATATCACCTTTGCCTTGATGAACTTTCAACTTCAAAAACAGATCATCTATAAAGAAGCCTTTCGTCATGCACAATACAAACTAACATCTTCAAGAAACTCATAGATAATACTAATGTAAAACCTTCAAAATGGTTGTGAATTTTTGTTTTGTATAGGAAACTTGAAACACCTGCATCATTATCACTACGTCGCAGTATTTAGTCTAGAACTTATTTTTAATTAGGAACGAACAATTTTCTAAGGTTGCTAACCTGCTAATTTCCTCAACTCGATATAGTTTAAATCTTGAAAGGCCATTCACAGACTACAATACATAGTTTTAGCATGATATTTACATGCATCTTCAGAGGCCATGAAATGGTAGCATTATTTTTAGCATGATATTTACATGCATCTTCAGAGGCCACTCACAGGCCGCCACTTCTAACAGTAAATCAATGTAGAGATGACAAGAAAAACAAGAAAAAACACCTATACTAAAAATCAATGCAAAGATGATAAGACAAACAGTGAGCTGATTAAGCCTATTTAGATAGGCAAATAGCAAGGATAAACAGAAAGACAACAGTAAGATTAACGACAATGAGACAGCAGCTTAACATGGCTTGAAGCATATAGACAACATGACTGTAATTTTGTTTTCTAAAAATTGAACTATTAACTCATTGTGCAAAATCCTGGGGTATATAAAAAAAATTATGGGTTTCTATAATGTACATATTAGAGAATCCATATCATAAAAGTGACAAAGTTTTACGCTGGCTGTCAACCTACCGCAACCCTTATCCTTTATCCGGGTTTGAGACCGGCTATGCTCGCATAGGCGGATTTGTTTCTATAATGTACATACGCTAAAGAATTCAATCACATAGCTATAAATACCATACTTAATAAATATATCACATATTTTCTAATCAGTTGTAAATTTTGTTTAAAATGTAATTGCACCTCTTGATTTTTAATATAAATCACTGAAAATATTTATTTTATATTAATAACTGTTATATAAAATAATATTTCTTAAAATAAATTATTACATGAAAATACCTGCGTGTAAAGCATATGGACTAATGTTCAATTAATTAAATTTACATTAAATATTAATTTCATTATGTCATATAGTAATATTGAAAAATTAATTAGTTATTCATCATTGTCATATAAAAATATATGGTAACAAAAAAAAACTTATTTTCACATGTATATATCTTTAATTTTTATTAATTAATTATTTAATTAAATAAATAATAATTAATAGATGTACATCGATTAGATATTGAGTCGGATCTCACTTTTGATAGAGCAATATGAAGACAAAGAATCCATCTATAGAGCACCTATACGGACACGGGACATGGACACACCGACACAGTATTTTTAGAAAAAGTAAGCACGAACACGTTGGGACACATTGAATATAAATACATATAAAATTATATATATATATATATATATATATATATATATATATATATAGCACCGTTGTATATCAGTCAGTCTACTGTTTGAAGGATTTCCAACCGTACAGATAGGAAGATCATCAAAAAATAAGCTAACATGTCATTTTCATACAATTTGGTGACCGTTTGGTCCTCTCACTTAATAGTTGAAATTTTGAACCATTAAAATTTCCCTAAAATAATAGAAGTATGTAATTCAAACTGGCCACCAAATCATGAAAATTGACAGCTAGTTTATTTTTCAAATGATCTTCCCATCCGCATGGAAATCCTTCAAACATGCTTCGAGGCCAAAATGAGGTTCAATACCATAGTAGCAGATATATATATATATATATATATATATATATATATATATATATATATATATTGTTTTGGGCTTTTTTATTTATTTATTTTTTTGTTTTGGTTTTGGGTGTTAGAGTGGGCCAGCCGCATTTGTGGCCGGCCTCATTCTAACACTTTCGTGTATGTGTATATATATATATATATAATCGTTATTATTATTATTATTATAATCAATAACCGGTATTATTATTATTCATTATTATTATATTTTAATTAAGCAATTCCAATCTTAGAACTATTCCGAAACTCTCTTATTTTGAATTGCACGTAGCCTCTTCCTCCAAAATTATCACTTGAAGCCACCCTTCCACTGAGGAGGTAAGGCCCTCCTCAACTGCCACCATTTCATCTCTCTCCAAATAAAAATTCCTAACTACCCTTCACTTGAAATATCATGTCAAGGGACTCAGTCATCCTTTATTGGATAAGTCTCAATCTTAACCAACTTTGCTTTATTATAGAATCTGTAACTGTTTTTAGTTAACAACATGATGTACATGTATCTTCTTTATATATGAAATACAAAGCATGGTCCACACCAGGCAGTGTGAGAATTACCAAATCTTTTACATGGTATCAGAAGTCTCTCTAGATTAAAATCTCCCGATCCACATGGCCTCTGACACCCCCACTTCCTCTTCCACTTCTACTCTTTCTTTCAACACAATGGTGCACATGATCACCATTAAACTCTCTTCTTCTAATTTTCTGCTGTGGCGTTCGCAACTCATTCCTTTGTTACAATGCCAAGATCTCCTTGGCTATGTTGACGGTACTATCACTATGCCTGCTAAAACAATTCTCTCCGGTGACACTTCTGCTCCAAATCCTAAGTATGCTGAATGGAAGCAACAAGATCAGCGTATACTCAGTCTTCTTCTTTCCTCCCTCACTGAGGAAGCCTTGGCTGAAGTTGTTGGGCTTACCACCTCCCACGATGCCTGGCTCACCTTGGAGAACTCCTTCAGTCACAAGTCCAAGACTCGTGAACTACGTATTAAGGATGATCTACAGCTTATGAAGCGTGGGACTCGTACTGTCATCGACTATTCCCGCTCCTTCAAGGCATTGTGCGATCATCTCGTCGCCATGGGACGACCTGTTGATGATACTGACAAAGTCCATTGGTACCTTCGTGGTCTCGGTCCAGATTTCACCAATTTTTCTACTACTCAAATGTCGCTTACTCCGTTGCCGGCCTTCAAAGACCTTATTCCAAAAGCTGAAAGCTTTGAGATCTTTGTTAAATCCCTCGATCAATCTGTGGGGTTGGTCACTGTATACATTGCCAACAAAGGTGCTGAATCTAGACAGTCGCGCGGAGCAAGTTCCAAGCGTGGTGGTCGTGGTCGAGGAGGATCCTTTGGTCGTGGCCGTGGCAGATACATCCCTCGTTGCCAGATTTGCAAAGTAGAAGGGCACACCGCAGATCGTTGTCGTGATCGCTATGCTCGGGCAGACTCTTGTGCAAACCTTACTGAGGCACTTTCTTCTTGCTCTCTCACTGATAGCCAACCTTCTGATTGGTATCTTGATACTGGAGCTTCAACCCACATGACACCGGATCCAACACAACTTGCCAAGGTAGACACTTATAATGGTAAGGATGTGTGGTGGTAGGTAATGGAGCACAACTTCCTATTACTCATGTTGTAATTTTTTTGCCACACCTTCTCTTTCTCTCTTGGATGTTTTGGTTGTACCTCAATTATCCAAAAACTTATTATCCATTAGTAAATTAACATCTGATTTTCCTCTCTTTGTTCATTTTACTAACTCCGCATTCACTATTCAAAATCGCACTACAGGAAAGGTGGTGGCAACCGGTCGACGTAAACAGGGTCTCTATGTGCTTGAGCATTGTCACAACGCTTTTGTTTTCGTCCTGAAAAATAATTGTTTGCATGCTTCCTATGATTTATGGCATGCACGGTTGGGTCATGTATCTCCTTCTGTTATTTCCTTCCTCAATAAAAAGGGTCATTTGCAAGTCACTTCCTTGCTTCCTAATCCGACCTTGTGTAGCACATGTCAACTTGCTAAAAGTCATCGTTTACCCCTCTCACCTACTGAACGTCGTTCATTGCATGTTTTAGATCTTGTTCATTGTGATTTATGGCGTCTGGCTCCTGTTACCTCCACATCTGGTTTTCGCTATTATGTCATTTTTGTTGATGATCACTCCAGGTTTACTTGGTTCTATCCACTAAAACTTAAATCAGATTTCTATGAAATTTTTTGCAAATTTCAGGTCTTTGTTGAAAACCAATTCTCTATTAGGATCAAAATTTTTCGGAGTGATGGCGGGACTGAATTCACTAGTAATACTTTTCAATCTCGCCTTCAATTATCTGGTATTCACCACCAAATGTCCTCTCTTCACACTCCATCTCAAAATGGTCGCGTTGAACGCAAACATCGTCATATCACAGAAACTGGACTTGCTATGTTGTTTCACTCGCATGCTCCTCTTAAGCTTTGGGTCAATGCCTTCAGCACAGCGACCTATACTATCAATCGGTTGCCCACCTCCATTCTTGGCGATATCTCTCCATATGAGATTCCGTATGGTAAGCCTCCAAACTATGCGTTTTTTCATCCATTTGGTTGTCGTGTTTACCCTTACTTACGTGATTATGCACCCAATAAATTCTCTCCTCGTAGTCTTCCCTGTGTTGTTCTTGGCTACAGCATGTCTCACAAAGGTTTTCGTTGTTTTTCTCCTTCCAAACAGCGTATTTACATTACTCCACATGCTAAATTTGATGAGCTATCTTTTCCATTTATTGCTTCCTCACCCATGCAGGACTATTTGAAACTGGATGTTTCCAGTTTTCTTGATATTTCCACTGTTCGTCCTCTCTCATTTGTCCCCACTTCCAGTGCTCCACTTACTTCTTCATCACCGTCCTTACAGCGTCAATGCCTTCCTTGTGCTAGTGACCTCGCTAGTGACTTTGTGCAGGCTGAATCTGTCCCTCCTCTTTCCTCAGTTGCGCCTTCTTCATCTGCTGCTGCTGCTGTGCCAGTTTTGGCTCCCAACAGGCCTCCAATTTTGCTCGACCCAGCCTCAGATACCAGCAATTCTGCTCCAAACCCGCCACCAGCTGCCAGCAGTTCTGTACCACCTTCAGCTGCTCCTGCTTCTTTACCACCTGCAGCTGCTGTTCTCCCTTTGGTTCACAGCCAGCTTCCCAGTTTGCTCGACCAAGCCACCACTACATGTTGTTTTGCTCCTGCACATCCACTCATGCATTCTACTTCTGGACAGCCCACTGCTGCAGCTCCTTCTAATCGTCATTCCATGGTTACTAGGTCCAAGTCTGGTATCTTCAAGCCCAAAGAGCATTCTCACTTGTGCTATATTCCTGATTCTCCCATTCTTCATTCCTTAATTGCTACTACGGAACCCAAAGGATTTCGAACTGCAACCAAGGATCCTCGTTGGGTTGCTGCTATGGATGATGAACTTCGGGCACTCGTCTCTAACTCCACATGGGAGTTGGTCTTCGCCCAGCTCGATCCAATGTGGTTGGCTCCAAATGGGTTTATCGCGTGAAATATCTCTCCGATGGATCGGTTGATCCCTTCAAGGCTCGTCTTGTGGCCAAGGGCTTTACTCAACTTCCTGGATTTGATTTCGCCAACACCTTTAGTCCCGTGGTCAAAGCCGCTACTGCTCGTATTGTTCTTTCTCTTACTGTCTCCTTTCATTGGCCCTTACGTCAATTAGACGTTAAAAATGCCTTCTTGAATGGTTTTTTGCAAGAGGATGTATATATGGAGCAGCCTCCTGGATATACTGATCCGCGGTTTCCTACTCACGTGTGTCGTCTCAAGAAGGCTATCTATGGGTTGAAACAAGCACCTCGAGCGTGGTTTCATCATTTCAGCTCCTTTCTTCTCAAGGTTGGGTTTCTTTGCAGTTATGCCGATCCCTCTCTCTTTGTGTTCAGTCGCTCTGGGGGCCTTATCTATCTTCTTTTATATGTTGACGATATTGTTGTGACTGGTAACCAACCAGCCTTACTTGATGCCTTTATATCTCACTTACATCGTGAGTTTGCTACCAAGGACTTGGGATCCTTAAATTACTTCCTTGGGTTGGAGGTCAATCGCACATCTGCTAGTCTCTTTCTGAGTCAGACTAAATATGCTCACGATATCTTGGCTCGTATCAATATGCTTGAGTGCAAACCTGTTGCGACACCGATGGTTGTTGCTTATCACTTATCCTGTGATGGTGATTTGTGCACCGATCCTACGCTGTACCGCTCCTTGGTTGGTGCTTTACAATACCTCACTATTACTCGGCCTGACATCTCCTATGTTGTTACTGCGGTTAGCCAATATATGCATGCTCCCACAACACTACATCTTCAGGCTGTCAACCGAATTCTTCGCTATGTTAAAGGTACTCTACAATATGGTTTATCCTTTTCTGCATCACCCCCTACTGGTGTGCTCGCTTATTCTGATGCTGATTGGGCTGGTTGTCCTGACATGCGTCGTTCTATTTCGGGTTATTGTATTTATCTTGGTGGCAATCTCGTTGCTTGGCGCTCCAAGAAACAACCGACGGTTTCTCGGTCTAGTTGTGAATCTGAGTATCGCGCTCTTACGCTTACTGTCGCGGAGGTTTTGTGGGTGACTTCTCTTCTCCGTGATCTCAAGATTCCTTTACAGCATCAGCCTCTCTTACTTTGTGACAACAAAAGTGCCGTCTTTCTGAGCAATAACCCCGTGTCACACAAACATGCCAAGCACATTGCCGTGGACTATCATTTTGTGCGCGAACAGGTCGCTTCCGGTTCTCTTTGCACTCAATTTGTGCCTTCCCATTTACAAATTGCAGATCTTTTCACTAAGAGCCTGTCTCGCTCCCTGTTTACCTTTTTCCGGTCCAAGCTTTGCGTACGTTCTTCCTCGACGCTTAGCTTGCGGGGGGTATCAAGGGACACAGTCATCCTTTATTGGATAAGTCTCAATCTTAACCAACTTTGCTTTATTATAGGATCTGTAACTGTTTTTAGTTAACAACATGATGTACATGTATCTTCTTTATATATGGAATACAAAGCATGGTCCACACCAGGCGGTGTGAGAATTACCAAATCTTTTACATATCACATATCATAAACGTGTCATGAGAAATAGAAGAGAGGCTTCTTCTCCTAATATATCACGTAGAAGTAAAAGAGGAGACACTCTCCTGATACATCACGAGAAATTCGTGATATTGATGTGAAAATGAGCAGTGAACCATCTCCTCGTCAAGAGTTATAAAATGCCGTCTCCTCGATCGTTATAGTGCAAAATCAAGGAAGCAGCGACGAATCCACAATAATGGCGCTCCGGGAAAGCCTATCCAAGATCCGCGCCATTCAGACAACGGCATCGGTGAGAGCCGTTGCCGTAGCGGCAATCCGGCGCCACATTTTCCTTTCAGCGTCGAAGGATCTTCAATACTATATTAACCAATTGAATGTGTTTAAGATACATTGTTTGTTTAAAAAACTTGGGTTATGTGGAGGTTTACTCTAATATCTCATTTCTAAATAAAAACATTGAATCAATTCTTAGGATGATTTCTTTCTCAATACTTTTGTTGCTTCGAGTTATATACAAACATTTAAAAAAAAACTTATATAAATAAACATTCAAATGAAAATGGAACTTGTGTTGTGAGGTCACAAAAAATATATGAAAGCCATGTGTATTATGCCAATCAAGTCATATTCTCTTGTGATATACACCTTTTCAAAGAATTGCTAAGTTTAAAAAATAAATTTTAAAAATAAATGTTTATTTATAACCTAATAAAGTATTAACTGTAAATATATTTTATAAGGCAAAATTATATATATATATATATATATATATATACGGAGGCGTTAGAGTGAGGCCGGCCGCAACTCTAACACCCAAAACTAAAACCAAAAAAATAAAAAAAATAAAAGACCAAAACAACAACCCAGCACCGGCTAAGTGTTAGAGTGGGCTGGCCGCAAATGCGGCTGGCCTCACTTTAACATTGCCTCACTCTAACATTCTTATATATATATATATATATATATATATATATATAGGTGTTAGGATTAGACGGACATCCGGCCGCCTGATCTTAACACCTTTATTATATCTTATATATATATATATATATATATATATATATATATATATATATATATATATAATATTATCTTCAAAATACATGTATATATGTACATAATATATATACATATCTATATACTGTTTTAAATTTATAGATAAATCAAAATATATCTTAAAACATTGTTAAAAATATAATATATATATTTGTTAAATATATATTAAATACTAAAAATGTTACATTGAAGAAAGATGCAATTATGTTTGTACCCCAGTAAATTTCATTTTTCCTTAAATACATAAGGTTTAAAAGATGTTTCTATATATATATCATGTGGTCAAAATCAATCTATATTTATTAAAAATGCAAATTTCTGTATTTTACCTTTTTGCTTGGAAGAGAGGTTAAAAATAAAGGTATTTTCTCTTTATTAATTTATTCTAAATTAAAATATAAGCCTAGGGGTATAAATACAAATATATGCAAAACCTGTGTGTATAACTATAATTATGAAATTTGTGGGGGACATACCTGGAATTTCATGTTTTAAACTAGAATATGTTAAACACATAACCTAGCAATTGGTTAATATGGTATTGAATTATTATTATACTTATTATAAAAATAACCTAAGCACACACAATTGCACTAATAAATATACTATTTTAGTTTGAAATGATTTTAAGGATATATTTTATCAATCGGAATTTTAAGAAAATTGATTTCATAAGCTATAAATAATGTTAATAACCGGTTAAAATAAAATAATTAACTATCATAAATATATTCAGAAAATGATTATTATTGATTAACAAATTATTTATTATATAACTAATATTTACGTACTAGATAGATGTTCAAATCAGAACAGAATTCCAGGAGTGTGTTTCCCTTCATGAAAACATATCATTTACTAAAATAAATCCTATTCATTTTTTTAAATTAAATGAAAAACAAGGGTTACTCAGATAGAAAGAAAAAATAAAAGAAAACAAACAAGAAACAGGAAATGGGGAAAACACGGCACATGGTTTAGAACTATCAAGTTCTTCAGATTCTTTGGTTTCTCACTCCCTCTTTGGTTCAACTATCCTTCAGAATTATATCTTATTCTCCGGATTTTGCATCGATCTAGCAAATGCTTTAAAAGCAGTAAAATTACTTAATGCAATTGAAAACTAACCCGGAAATTATTGGTTTCTCCGCGGAGGGGCTGTGACAATGTGGCTATACATCCTCCACCAGTTTGCCGAAGCCTCCTCCACTGTTCGATAAGTCCAGATATGTGGCTTGGTTTTCTCCCGGGCTTCAAGGATCTCCTGCACATGAATAACCAATGCCAATTGGTTGCTTCAGCTGAAATTTGCAAAACACAACTAAATTACGAGCAAATTGTTTATTCATACTTACAGTATTCAAAGCCGAAGTAAACATAATCCATTTATGGGCATTGATGCAAATGAAACAAAATTACTGATAACTTGAAAGGGAGATTGCCAAGTTTGAAGCCTAAGTATCCACTAACAAGGAGACGATTTGAAGGGACTTGACCATTGTAAGCCAACACAAACTTCTCCATGATCTTATTTCTTACACACAAAACAACTTCTCAAAAGGCTATAATTTCTCAAAATTGCCGTGTTTGGTTGGGGATTATCCCCAACACAATTCCCCATAAAAAAAAAAATTCCACCAAAATCTTTAATTAAGATTTAAAAATATAACCCACCGATATATAGAAGACACATCACTATCTTATTATTAATATCTTTGGTTTAAAAATTCCCTCCAAAAAAATTCAAAATTTTTCAAAACTTATTCCTATCCCCAAGTGGTAACCCCCAACCAAACACGGCTAATTAGTTTAATTAAACATAATATTGTAGATTCTGTTGATTCATGAACAATGGTATAAGATATCATTTTAGCAAGAGGACAGTACATCTCTTTTCCTTATTCTCCCACTTAAGTGAACTGAATGAGCTCTTTGTAAAACACCAAGCTCCACAATTTCCATTCTTTCCATCTTTTCCATCCTTTAAATTGCTTAATGTCAAGGGTGGTGTTTTCAATCCTAATAACATCCGTCTTATGCTTACCTTATAAAGCCAAAGCTGAGTAGCCATGCACATAACAAAATTTTCCAGTTTCTTAACATGAAAATACTATGAGGATAAGATCACATTGTGATATTTTAATTAAACCTACAAACTCGCAACTTCATGGACTTCTTATTAGCAGGTTTTGGCTTAGCAGGACTTAATATATGAAACATAAAGCAGGAAGGTAAATGGTACACATCAAACAATGTCAAACCTGAACTTCAGACGACCTTTTTGTCTTGAGGCTCAAGCAGTCAAATAGGGCATTCCATTTGCCAAAACAATTGTCAAAATCTCCATATCTATAGTAGTTTTGCATCTGGTGAAATGGAGCTGCCAAATGACACACAAGAATAAGCTGATAGGAAGCTGATCAAGAACTAAAATGAAGGTATAAGGTCATAGAATGTCAATTCTTTGTATGCCATCATATAGTAGTGGATGAGATCAACTACTGAACAACTTGATCGAAAACAATATAATATGAATGAAACTCATTGATTTTCATGTATTTAGTGTTGTGCAAGTATAAATGACAAGAAGAAAAAAGTTGTGAGGTAATAGGACAACAATCCATGAGATGAGAGACAATTTCCTACCCCCAGACCAAATACTTGACTAAGAAAGGCAAAAGTCAGAATCAAAGAATCCTCCAATCTAGTTATTGTTATGGGGTCAATGAATTCCATTAACAATCCTAGAATTCTTAAAAACCCATCCTTCCACTTCGATGTTGGCCCACAACTCCTATAAATAACTAGCAATGAGATATATTTACATATGGACTCACGTGGATTACAATCACCCAACCTAAGAGCTCATAATGCATGGCATTTAGAAAAGCATCTTGTAGTGAAAGAATAAAAACAAGTTTCCACCTTGACCGATTCCCTAGCATTTAATGAATAAGCACTAATCAAAACAATAAGACTGATTTCCAATGATTGCATGGCAAAGAGGCTCTTGAGCAAACCACAGCCTCAACTTTTAATATTTAAAGAACTGATATGTGTATCAGGGAATGGTATATAGTTACAAGTACCCTGCAACCCTCATGAAACTAAAATTTACAATATATGTCAAGATCATTCCCCCAAATGATTTCACTTCCACCATTAATCAAGTGAATTTCTTACAAACGTCATGAACTATATCTTCAAACAATTATCCACACGCCTGCTGATTTCGCACGGTTCTACTCTCTTCTGCTGATTCCTGTAAATAGTTATTCATCCAATACTTTGATAACAATTATCTGATAGAAAGATCCTCATTATCATAAAAAAAAAAAAGTTGCTTTACTAATATAAGGCAGCTCTCTATAATCAGGACTGGCATATGAAATATAGAGGTGTTTGTAAGCCTTTGTGGCAAAGGGGTCTAGACATAATAAAGATAGAACAAGACATCATCCAGCTCCAATTATACAGCCTTCGTAGAATACATATGACAAACAAAAAAAGGAATTTATGCTCATGACAAAAGCCCAATCATATAATGATTTAATTATGAGATGCCGATCTAGCATTCATAAAATGATACCCATGTTTTGTTGGCTGATTTCTTCCTAGTTGACATCTGAAAAACTTGCTAGTTATTAGGGTGGTTAATTCATCATTACAATCCAATTCCCAAGAATTGACCAATCTAGGTTGCAAAAAGAAAAAGAAAGGATCTTATGATAAAAAAATGTTATTATAAATAAGGAGAAAAATATATGAGACAAAAGTATAAGCGAGATCATACAGTAACAAAACCAGAGAGCATCGAAGCATTTGATGCAGGAGATGCTCTTGACAGGTGATGAGCTTTTCATTGGGGTTTCTTCTTTCTTTGGATCCTCCATTCTGGGCCACTGGCCACTTTTTTGTATCCCTACCTTTTTACCCCCAAAGACTTGCCAACAACCTGTGAACCAAAGGCTTTGAGAGGCAACTTGATTTGTGTCTGATTTGTTACACAATCATGCATCAAACAAGTAAGAAATGAAATGCATATATATGATAACTGTTTACATTGATCATATAATTAATTATTTAAGAGCCACTTTCTTTGGATCCTCCATGAATTCATCAACAACCTCATATGATACTTTTTCGTTCAAAAACTAATGGGTAATATGTATTAGCTACAAAACATAGGAAAAAAGTTCTAGGTTCCAAGCAGTTGTGAGAGTATTAAGCTCTAGTGTGATTGTCTACTTTCATATCATTTGTATGGGTGTTGAGGTATAATGTCCTACAAGGGCTACACACTTTTTTATCAAATGATGGTACATATGACTGGTGTTTAACCTGGGTTATTCCATCACCTCCAATCAAACACCCATTTGGAATGGGCCATTTGCCAAAATGACCCTATGCAAATTATTTTATTGTTTTTATAGCCCCAGGTCCCATTTAATTGCCAAAATGACCCTAGGGCTTCCTAGTCATACTGCTGACTAGGATAATAAAACAAAAAAATTTTAGGGACCTAAATGAAAAATATAATATTTAAAAAAATTATAAAAATTTTTACAGGGACCTAAATGAAAAACATAACATTTTGAAAGTATGGATTTTTGTGGATGATAGGTTCAACATCAATCACGTTGCTTCATTGCTCTTTAAATCTATTACGGTGTAATAAGTTTGTTCATCAAGTGATCATCTACACTTGATGTCCATTTCATTCTTAGCTAGGTTGAAGAGAATTATATTGGAAATCTTATTCTACAGCTCACTTAATGTGATTGATTTGTGAACCCCAAAACAATTTTATGCCCATCATAATATTTAGGGTATCTCTACGACTCCCCTTATATGCCCCCAGCATATTACTACATGCACTTAAGTAAAATATGCTTAACAAGCAAGAACAAAAATAAAATAAATAATGTGAGACATTAATCCTTCCCCAACGATTACCACAAAAACATGGAACGGGATGGCCATAACCGCCCATATTGTTGCATATAAATGGATTCAAGATTGCAAGTCCAATGCTAAATAAATGGACAAACAGAGTGGAGTGAAGTGCAAAGGGTTTGGTGGACTGCCAAAATCTAGAAAAAGGACAAGCATGAAATTAATACCTTTGAAGTAAACTCAGGCTAATTTGATTCCACTATTCAATAGATCTTTGCATTAAATTATAACGACGATACAGGAACATGAATACTGGAGTTCCAACAGAACTACCACCTGCCTCCAGCTAATATGTCACTATGACACTAAAAATTTGGCCGAGTAAATAAGATAATGTCACTAAAACATAAATTTCAACAGAAATAATGAGAAGAACCACATGTATCTGATGAGAATAAAAGAGAGAGAGAGAAACAATGCATTCATGACTAAACCACAAGATTATCAACTAGAAAGCTGATGGCTAAATCCACCACAACCTCATCATGAAATCGAAATCGGAAAATCTGCCACAATCGAGATGATAACAGATAGCAGCAGGCCACAATGGATCATTTTCAGCAATCTAACACAAACTTGATGCAAAGTTATCTCTCCAATCCATTCACATCAATGATCAACAAGAGCAACCTTAAGCATAAACTGACCTGAGGGTCGGATCTAGCTTTGAAACCTCCAGATCCTTAGTGCGCGGCCTCTTTCGCTCTGAGATGGCAGCCAAGCTCGATCAATCTCCGGATCTTGTCCGCCTTCGTTCGTAATTAGGTTTTTTGTTTTACACTTTACTCCCTGAAAAATAGTGATATTATTTGTTAGGTATCTGAACAAAAAATTAAACCCCAGGGTTATTTTGACTATTAAATTTGACTTTGAACTATAAAAATAATAAAATAATTTAAACATTATCATTTTGACAAATGGCCCATAATATAGGCATCCTAAAGTAAGCTCATATTCAAAGCAGTGTTATAGCTGGACTGGACCGGCGGTCCTACCGGATGAACCAGTGAACCAACTAAAGAATTGGTTTTTTATAATAGTTTTTAAAATAGTTTTTTATTATTAATATTTATATTGACCGGACATTAACTCAATTAATTCGACAGTTGAACCGGTGAACCGGTGATCCAAGACTTTGAACGATTTAATGTCCGGTTCAGTTTTAATAACACTGATTCAAACCATGATATAGATTACTAGTAGAGTCACAATATTTTATCATATTGTACATGAATAACACTTGCCAAATATTCTAGTCTTCTAATCCAACCAACTCCTCTCTGTTTTGTGGAACTTGAATGTCAACCCATCCTTTTAACCTTCTCCTCATTTCACACACACGTCACTCCAAAGTTTGATAATCAATTAATCAATTAATTTGGAGAAGAATTGTCTAGAAGATGCTTAGATAGGCATGGAGTTTTATGCTTAACATGACCAAAGAATCCAAGAATTCAAGATAACCATTTCATTTTATCCCAATTTCCTAAGTTGTGTGTTTGCTGATCAATAATTTATTTTTTAGATTTGTTCAACTTAAGGCATCATCTCAAAATCAACAATTGGTTGTGATTATTTTGAGTAGTTATCAATCACTAGAACATCTTAATTAGTTGTTGTATGCAAAATGAAATTTAAGAAAAAAAATTAAAAATAATATTTTTTTCATATATTTTAATTTAATAGGTTTGAATTAGTAAGTTGAATTTGGTCAAAGTGTATCCTTAAATAAACAAGTACTAAGTTGGATGTGATTAAACATTGCAAATTTAAGTTAGATTAGACATGATTTGATGTATCTAACCACAAATATTCACAATTTATTATATTTGTCCCTTAAATAGACATGAAATTTATGTTCTATATCTCTAATTTATGTTAATAAAACCACTTCCTCACTTACATCTAACACGTGGCAGTCAAGCAGCCTCATCTATTCATTCTTCCTGTTTGGCACCAAACAGCTGATCTCATTCTCAACGGACCTGAAAACCAGCACACGTGCACTGTGATTGCGTCATCTTCGCGTCACAGTAAACCCAGGTTTCAGTACTTCACTGCTTCACATCCTTCTGCATAGTGTCTTATTAGATCCACCCACGTGTCCTGAAACAAATTTTGTACACGTGTTAGTACCTAAGAGATAGTACAATGTACTATCATAAAATGGTTCGTGTAGCGGATCGTTTCAGTTTCAGATTTTATCAGCTCCGCAGCTGAACAGGCCCACGCCGCTCTTTTACAAAACAGGCCCTCTCTGAATATAATTCATAAATAGGTCCCTGAAAAATATGTTTCAAGCCCCTTCATAAAAAGGGTCTTTTCTACAAAATTTCTCTAATTTCAAACTTAAGAGTTAAAGACAACAGTAATAATAAAAATAATTCTTAATGAAAATAATTATGTTTCTCCAATTTTAGAAAGAAAAGAAAAAATAAGAATTACTCCATTTTGTCTTCTTTTTGAAGAAAATTTTAATTCCAATTTCGAGAAAAAAAAATCAATTAATACATATCTTAATCAAGAACATGGACAGGTTTTGTGGGGCTTTGAGAAATAAATGAGTTTATTTTTTTTCTTTATTTTCGGCTATAAATGGCCAAAATTTAATGCTCCCACCGTCTTTTTGTCGAAACCCCCCCAAAAGCTTGAATAATTACAACCCACTCCGCGTTTGACTTTTTTCTCAGTGTCTCTCACTGCCTCTCTGATTTTATTTCCATTTTATTTGATTTAATGGCCCAAACCCTCACCTTAACATCCTCGCTCTTCTCCAAACCCTAGCCTCACAAATCAGTTGCCTTTTCGAGGGATCCGAGATCTCGGTTTGGGGGTAATCTTTTTATTGTTTTACTTTAATCATCTAACTGCTTGAATTCCCCCTTCTTTTTTTTGTTTTTTTTTTTTTTGAAAATGGTGTATTTATCATTTCTTGATCTTGTCCCGTGAGTGTTTTTGATTAATTTCTGAGTTTGATGGTCTTGAAGGCATTGGGCTGGCTTGGGGAGTGTTTGAGATTTTCAAGCAATTTTTTTTTCGTTTGTAGTTATTTTCATCCTGGTTGGGTTCTCTTCTTGATGACAGTGAGAAAAATGTTATGAGCAAGAAGAGTTGTTGAATTGTATATTTGTTGGTGGTATCTCTCTCTGTTTTTCTTTAATTGTATTTATCCATCTGGGATTTAGTTGTGGTTGTCTGATTAAATTTTATGATGGTCTTATGACCACTATATATGACCCTTCCATTTGAATCTCTGAATCAGAGTTTGTAATGTTTAAGGTTTGTAAATTTGGGTTTTGATTGATTTAATTTCCATTCCGCTTCTGCTGACCATTTTCTGATAGTCTGCTTAGGAAGCCATTACTTTCAGTTTAAATGATTTTTTGCAAAGTAGGTCTTCCTTAAAGTGTTGGCTGATTCTTATTTATTCCTTTGTGGTTTCCTTACCATATACATATTTATTGATGACTTTTTCCTGATATTATGAATGAATCCTGTACACTGCTATTGTTATCATTTGTCTTTTCAAGCATATACCCCAAAAAAGAAACTGTCTTTTTAAGATCTATGTATTTGTTGATTGTATTGTACCTTTCATTTATTTCAATTTTCCTTCCCTTAAATTTTTTTTATTAAATTTTGATTGATATTTGTCTAGTTTTGTGAAGTGCTTTTTATTTTGGGTTCTGAGGTTCATGATTTGAACTTGTTATAACCCATGTTCATTATTTTTTGTTTCTTTTTTACATTTACTTTAGCTGTTGGATCAAATCTTCTTCTTGTTGTTGTGGATTCGCCTTTAGCCAAAACACTGTTTTCCTGGGATCATTTATGATGTGTATCCACCATTTATTGAAGATGAATTGTGCAGGAAGAATGCAGGATCTGTAAATCACCAAAATTTGGGGCACTGAAACACCTTATGCCCTAGGAATAGTGGACACCATGAAACTTGGTAAGGATATCCTGTTGCTGCTTTCTATTTTTGTATTTACCTTGAAACTGGTTTTGCTATGCTTTCTTACTCTGTTTCATTTCATGCTTTACATTACTAATGATTAAATTGCCATTTTTTTGTCTTCCCATCCCGTGGCGTAACTTCTATACAAGAATCTCTGCTGTTACTTCCACAAAGTATGTATACCTGATGATGATCAAACTTGAAAAATTTTTAGCCATTACTTTTGCTATTTGATTATTATTCTTTTCATGCAAAAATTTCATTCATATACTTATGACATTCAGCTTAACTATTTTATATCCGGCTGCTATATTATTTCTATCCCACTTGACTTTTTCTTATGTGTAAAGATTATTTTTTTCTGAGCTTCTAATAATCTAAATATTATAAGATGTGATGTTTTATTGTTTATGGTTGCTTTCAGAAGGTGATCCACCGGGAATACAGACTTCTGATGCTCAGAAGCTTCCCTTGGATATCATTGGGCATCATGGTAATCCTTTCCTCATTGATTTGTCAAAACCGGATAACAAGTTTATACCTGAAGAAACACATGGTCTTACATTGCCAATAGAGAGCAAAAGCTTTGAAGAAAGGATAAGCTGTGAAGAGATTCAGTCTATTGACCCGTCTCAAGATAACTTTAATGTCGGCTGCAATAGATATCCAGACAATGGAAATGGTGAGAAGGCTATGCAAATTGAAGTTCCACACATTGCACCTGCTGCTGAAGTTGATATTAATTTTTATGCGGACAAAGTAGTTAGCCCATCTGAAACCGATGATTGCAAAGATGGTTCTTGTTACCTTGTGAAGGATATATGTGTTGATGAAGGCCTCCATTCACTTGAAAGAGTTCCAACACAAAATCAGGGGATGAATAAGAATATCTCTTTTGACTGTAAACATGCTGCAATTGATGAGGATTGTGTTCTGGCTAAGGAAATGACAAAAAGAAAACATGATCTGAAGTCTCGACCAGCTGTTGGAGATTGTATTTCTGTTTTTGATAAGGATGCCACTGAAGAATTACTTCCTGGGAAGTTCTCTGAAGCCATAGATGAACCATTTTCAATTGACAAGACTGTAGATGGTGTTTCTCCTAATCCAGTGAAATCATCCAGTTTTGAGCGCATCAACGTGTTGAACAAGTCTCCTGATAGAGAAAAGGTCGATCAGGTATCCAAAAGACAGCATTTTCTTCGTTACTACTTTTGTAGGGTACCTAAATAGAAAGTCTAATTTCAAAGACATCTTCAGTAATCTCGTGTATTTTAAGTTAAAAACAGGTGCTGAAACAAATATCATTTTGTTTGGAAATAACCGAACTACCAAAGTTGTCAGTCTTAATCATTTTTGGAAAGATATACTTGTACTGCAATCCTATTGACTGGTTACTGACTAAGATGTGAGCCTATTAACTGTTTGTCAGGGGAAGTGCTCCTGCTCTCTTTATGATTCCATCACTTTCAACCTTCAATTTGAAAATAATTATCTAATATTTTTCCTGTTGCTATTTAAAACTAAGCATTTGCAACTGTGACCATTGTTGGGGATATTATTACCTTCTTACCAGTCCTACTAGAATTCAAGCATTTATATCCCTCGATTTCTTTGGACTGACAATTGTAGGCATCTCTTTCCATAGAATGCACAGTGCTATGAAAGTCATACACATCTAGTTGTGGGGCTTATGATAATGATTCCTGACAGAACCTGTATTTGTGATTCAGGGTGAAAAAGGGAACATCTCAACTGAGGTTGTTCCTTCAATCGATGATAAGCTCATACAAAGCAATGGATCAAGGGGAAGTACAGCTAACAATGAAGTGGAAAGCGGAGTCATTACTTTTAACTTTGACTCTGCGGAGGCAGCTGTCAGTGACAGATTGGAAAACAAAGACAACAAAGCTAGTCAGCAACCTATGCGAGCTCTATACAATAATTTGGTTGAAGATACTTCTAGTGATGCGGCGACAGCTTCAGGGCGAACTCTATTTGTTCATCATAACAGGGAAGACTCAGGTTTCTCTCTGTCTGAGCCAATAGTCTCCTCTGGCCGTGTTCCTTTTTCTGGTAGCATCTCCCATCGATCTGATAGCAGTACTACCAGTGCCCGCTCCTTTGCATTTCCCATGTAAGTGCAATCTCTTCACTTATCTATCATGCACAGACTTTTTTCTTTTTGAATTCCACTTCATGTTGCTTAATTCGGATGTCTGGCATAATTTCTGTGCAGCAAGCTGTATCTTTCTTGTGATTTCTTGATAATTATCATTTTTCAGTCATATTGATTATTATTTGTGTGTGTGTGTGTGTGTGTGTGTGTGAAGAGAAACTCTGAAGTTTTTTCTGGCCAAGATAGTGAGTAAAAAAAATATTTTGTTATTTGTGTGGCATAGCATCTCTGCTCATTTTTCTTTTGACTTGGCATATATTTCTGCAAGTAGTGCAATTTTTCTAGTTTGTAGACCTGTATTATGGTGGCCTAGTTTTAAGTGATTTATATTTAAATCTCCTCAAAGATTTGTTAAAGAAACAGAGGAAAAACCACACAGATGTGCATGACTCAAAATACATCGAGATTAAGCTTTTACATGTACATTATGTATAATGTCATAATTGCCTATACCACCTGATCTGTGATACAACCTGAGAATCTTCTGATGTGTTTATGTAATATATTCACCTACATCCCACCATAAAAAATAATTTCCTTGAGACTTTATCATCATCAAAACTATTTCTCCTAGTGAGTTTTTAAAGACACATTTTTGCATCCTTGCAGATGATAAAAAGATGAGAACAAAAAAAACTAGGCCAACATAATAAAGGAAAAAGTTCTGTGGAATCATAGTAATGTTTCTGACTACTTAAGACTGCAATGGACAAGGGAGAGTGGTGGAGAAGAAAAAGAGAAAATATAGAAGGAATGAAATAACTTTTGTAGAAGAAAGGAGACTGATTAACAGCAGCGGATAGGTGTGAAAGAGATGATGTTTCCCACTTTAAATTTGGTTTAGCATTTGGTTTCTAGTTTTACTTCATTTTTAAATTTCAGTTTTATTGTGATAAGTGTTTGATGTATCTAGTCATCCTGGAAACTGAGAAACAATAGAAATGCTTATGTTGAGAGCTATTGATTGTCATAGCAGGCCTGTGGGAAGGTTTAGCAATTAGTGATAAGCTCATGTCATCCAATTAGATCTAACATGAACTTCAATTGATGAGATGAAGTTAGTTTTTGCTTAAATTTTGGTCTTGACAATGATAATGTTTCTGAGATCTAGCATGTTTGTAAGAACATCTCATAGGAGGTTAATCTAAGTTGCAACGAGAAAGTGGAGGGCGCAAAAACAAGGCTTGAATAATATTTGGAAAGATTAGTTTCAAAGTCAAGACCCAATTCTCATGAGTAAGTTTGCCAAAATTTGGAAGGTGTTCATTCCTCCTTATGTGGAATATTCAACTATACAAAGCTGTACAATGTGAGGTCTAATAATTACTGTGCATGGAGTTTATTGGACATTTGATATGAACTAGATAAGATTTGTTTATGTATGATTTTAACATATCAAAGATTTCGATAATGCCATCAAGACTGTTTTTGTTACAGGGGTTGAAACACCAAAGTTCCTCTCCCTTTCCATACCTCTCTTTGATCCCTATTACTGCCTCTAGATTTTTATTCATTCTAATCATCATTTAGCAATCCCATAAGAAACTCATTTCTCAATATCAAAATGGCGCACATGCACCATTTATTGCAGCATCTTACTCATTCAACTAGCATACTGATTATCAGCACACAACTAGTGGTGATTAGTGCTGATTCATTTACTCCTCAAACATGAAGTTGTGAACCATTAAGCTTCTTTCTTCTTAACTAGATCCCAGTTGATTAGTTTGTAGCGTGTCCAAATAAACCCTATCTAGGAAAATAATATCTCGCAGGTAAGGTCAATCCACAATTAGGGGAATATCCCTAGCAGCAATTTTCTAGTGACAGATCCTATTTCCCTCAGGCACCATTCTTTGGCCCACCCTTTCTCTGCTCAGGAGATGATATACATAGTTTCTATGTTAACCATGTTTTAGCACTTCAAGTTCAAGCTATTTGGAAAGTAGGATTTTTGGAAGAAATTTCAGAAGATCCACAAGAAGCACAATGTTGGAATTAAGTAACCTATAGGAAGCTTCGTGTGCCTTTCACTGCTGAGTGCAATGTGATGTGTTGGCTTTTATCTCCTTTCTTCTACAAGTCGCATAGTACATCCTTTTCATCTTTCTCTCATCCACTCTATTATGGAGCTTTGTCTACCTATATCAAGGAATTGCTCGGAAGATGTGAGATAACTAAACCATTTCCTGTCTAATTTTCATGGTATTTTTTTTAAAATGGGATGTACTGAGAAATATATTGCAGGCTAAAGATGATTGTTCTTCATAATTATAAACCATTGCTAATATGCTCATCTTCTGGTACTCACCAGACCTCTCACTTTTCATGCCTGGAGTTTCCAACCCCATTTTAACTACAGATGTTAATTTTGTGGATGTTTGAAGTTCGATTTAGTAGGGTTTCTGCAAGTTCAGTGGCATGTTACCTGATTATGTTTTCTCATTAACTTGTCATATGGTATTCAGGTTTATTTTGAGTGACAAATAGAAAATAATCACTCCTGTTGACTGAATCCAGTAATTTCAACATATTTTTCTTTGAACGCACAGCTTGCAGTCGGAGTGGAATAGCAGCCCCGTTAAAATGGCCAAAGCTGATCGCCGACGTTTAAGAAAACATCGGTGGTTTTCATGTTGTAGATTCTGAAGACAATGTCCTAATCACCCCTGCAGTTGACTTCATTCCATTTTACAGCAACATAATTGCATGCCTGTCAGATTCGTCGCAAAAGTTATCATATTATTGTTTTGTTCCTCTAAATTTTATAGTGGGTCCAGAGATTAGTAGATTGTAGCTTGTAAGAAGAAATATGAACATCATGTTTGAATTTTTTTCTTTTTGTTGTAGCAAATGGTAGCCCTGAGAATGTAAGTAAAGGTGGCTGTTTCAACATGAACAATGCTTTATATATAAACAATCTATCTATCTATCTATAGGTGATGTATATGATTTAGAGTATGCATCTTTGTTGCTCATCTGAAATGAAGATTATTTAATTATAAAAAGAAATGATTTTTACAATGAAAGATATGCATCCATTTGATAAGTTTTAGATGCTGATGAACACGTGACGGTCGGTGGAGGAATCCCTCCCAGATTTGACTCCTTTTGACTCCAATGTCCGTTTCCTCGATACTAGTGTTTTAACGAACCAACGTATTAAGTTCCATTTATACCCTTCTTTTCCTCATCTATTCCCCATTTATACCCATTCATTTTTACCTTCTCCCTTCTATCATGTGATTAGAATATTAAAGAGTAATGTTAATTGTGGAACAAACCCTTATTCCTTGATTAAAATATTTATTTTATTTTCAAATAGTTAAGTTGGTGAGGAAAAGTAGAAAATTAATAATGGATATTATTTTAAATAAACTAATGTCTTCGTAGTTAGTAGGTGTTGGGCAAGTGAGTTGACTTCTACTGCATCTGTCTCGCGGTTTGGTTTTACAAATGATTGAGAAAATTAAGATTGAACGGACATTTTTTTTCTTGGATGATAATCTTTTGTTGGAATCAAATCTTCAAAATTAAGTCGAATAGAATCTGTAAAGATAGGAAAAAGGAAACCGACACTCATACCCCATGGTAACTTCGATACTCAAGTTAGTGAGGAAAGAAGTTTAATGGAGAGAAGATAGAAAAGATTGAGAGGAGAGAGTTTGTTGCATCGATTCTCCATCTCTTTAATAGCTCCCGGGGAGCGATGACGATGATTTCGGTCACATTTCTTATCGTTATCATAATATTCTCCACTGATGCTGGACGGTGACCTTGGCCATCATCGCCACATGCATAAGACTAGCGATCTTGCAATGCCCATGATCTTTTTAATATAGACGCCAAAGATCAGGCCACTTGGCTTTGAAAATTTCACCCCTATCATTTCCAATTCTCTGCTCTCTCTCTCTCTTCCTTGTTTTCACGTTTCAAGCTTCATTAACCCTACTCTCTCTCTTGTTTCCAATCTCACCACCACCTTTCTCTCTCTTGTCTCTCACTCTCTCTCTCCCTTCCATTTTCAACCTCTATTAACCCTACAAAGTCTTTCCTCTCTCATCTTCTCTTCTGTCCTTCAATACTCTCTCTCTTCCCCTTTTTCAGTTATATTTCTCAACCTCACCACCCTTTCACTCTCTCTCTCTCCTTTGTTTACTTTCAACCTTCATTAACTCTACTAGATCTCTTTCTCTCTTCCTTCCTTCCTTCTCCTCAACTTTCACACACACACACACACATTGTCTCTCATCCTATACTCAGAATCAGTGTCACAACAATGCCTCCTCTCCTCCTCCTCCTCCTCCTCATCTCCTCCACCACCGCCACCACCGCCACCACCGCCAGCAACTCCAGCAAACCATCTCCATCTCCCACTCCCAGTAGTACCCCCGCCACCCCTAATTTTCTATCCTTGATGTCCAAGAACAACTGCAAACTCTTCTCGTCCCTCCTCTCCTCCACCTCCGACGCCATCTCCACCTTCCAATCCAACATCCCCTCCGGCCTCACCGTCTTCTGCCCCTCCGACTCCTCCCTCTCCCCTTTCCTCCCCCACTTCAAAAACCTCTCCTCTGACTCCAAACTCTCCCTCCTCCTCTTCCACGCCATCCCCATCTACAACTCCCTCCAAACCCTCCGCTCCAGCAACGGCGTCGTCAACACCCTCGCCACCGACGGCGCCAACAGCAACTTCAACTTCACCGTTCAAAACAACGCCGACGCCGTCACTCTCAAGACTCCCATCGACACCGCCCTCATCCTCGCCACCATCGTCGACAAAGATCCACTCGCCGTCTTCAAGATCGATAAGGTTTTGCAGCCCATCGAGCTGTTCAAGCCTGTGGAGGCCCCAGCGCCGGCGCCTTCGCCGGTGGCCGAGCCACCGGAGACCGGGAAGAGCAAGAAGAAGCATGCGCATAACTCCCCGCCCGCTCCCCCGGGGCCGGAGAGTGCTCCGGAGCCCTCTGCGGAGAATGAGAAGGCTGCTGATGAGAATCTAGCCTTTCAAGGTTGCTATTTTGCATGGAGAGGACTTGTTTTAGCTCATCTTCTTCTCGTTCTTCTTCTTCTTCTTTAATTTCTTGAAAAACTTTAAGTTTTCTTTATTATTATTATTATTATTATTATTATTATTATTATTATTATTATTTCTTTGCTTTTGTGTAGTTTGATAACATGGTTGTGAAATAAGGGTAGTATTTGTGAGTTTTTTTTTTCCCACTTTTAGTGTTGTGACTTGTGAGATTTGTTTGGGAGTCTATGGTTTGATGGGGATGGATGTTGTGTTTCTTGATGTTTTTAGTCACTTTTTTTTTTAATGAAATGGATACAAGAAATATATTTTTTTATATTTATTTTTGCTTGAAATTATTAAGGAGATGGTGATTGTGGTTGTTGGGATGATTGGGGAGTTTGGTGGTTGTGCATTTATTTCTCATTTATTCATAATTTTTAATGGAAGTTTATGATTTTGTGAGGGTTATTTATTTTTGTACCTTTTTTTTTTATATTCTTCATGAGTTAAGAAATTGTCAAAGAAAATCCTAAGATAGTAGAGATACTAAAATAAAAGTCATTTTTATTGAATTTAGAGCCTTATTTTTTAAAAATAAAATAAAATACAGCATTGGAAGTTAATTTCCCTAGGGAAATCTCAAATCAAACATTATAGAAAAACATTATAATTTTTTTAATTAATAAGAAAATTTTCATGTTATTATTATTTACCCATTGCATGACTTGTGTGCCCCTCAACCAATATTCCTTTATGCATGCCCCCATGTGACATATATAAATAAATAGGCCACAAATGAGTGAAGGAGAACAAGTGAAATGAATAATGATACCTCTACACAAATGAGTTTCACTCATTTCTTTTGGTTATTTTTACTTTTCCTTTTACTTTTTTTTACCACACTTTGTCACTGCAATGCAAAATCCCAACACATGGGAGATGGGGCCAACTTGATCTCATTGTCTACTTTGTTTCAAAGGACCCATTTCTCTTTCTTTTCTCTCTCTAATATTATGCTATGAATGACTAGCATTTAGAGCTTCTATTGTGTTTTTCCCTATGTTTTTCATCACTTTATTTATTTAAGTTGCTTTTGTGAGACTTACCATTGAAGCAAGTGACCAATGATTATGAAGATTTATTGATATCGGGTTGCTTTATTAAGAAGTTTCGAGATAAACCTGGGATCGAGCTGCCCCTCTTATAAATGCGAGAACTTAGGCACATCAAGTAGGCTTTGTGTCTGGGCCTCATTTTTGACATCCCTCGTGAGGATGTCACCTTAATTTAAAAAAACAAACAAAAAACAAACAAAAAAAACAAACAAACAAAACATTGAAGCCAGTGGAAAGGCATGAAGGAGCAAATGCTCTCCTTTGTTGCATTTGACTAATCAAAGTGGTAAAAAGAAAAGAAATCAGTCAGGTTTATTTAAAAAGGGACCTCTTTGTTAAATATGAACACCTGCCTCTGGCTTGATAATGCCCTTCCACTCTGTGTCCATGCACTTCAACAGCCATCTCTTTCTCACAGACAAAATACATAAAAATGTATTGATGGACCAGGCCAAGACAGCCTGAGCTTAGCCTGTGTTGATCTCAAATACATGAGAAAACAATTGTGAGGATGTCGTCCTCTCTGACAATTGAGTTTTGTCTTCTTGATGGGTGGACCATTGGCATGTTAATGTAGTTTCCTCATTGTTCTCAGGTCTACTTGTACGTAGCTCTTGGTTGGCATGTAAGGTGTTTGTTATTTTGCCTGCCATCTCTGAGACAAGAGGGCTCAGTGTACTTATAACCAGCCAAAAGCCATGCCATGGCCTGGTTCTCAAATCTACTTAGAAATCTAAATAGATTTACACCAGATCCAAAGAAGCAATAATTGAAAAGATGAGGAAAAGAAAAGGTTGAGGGGAGTTGCAAGGTAAGTGATGATGTCTAATTTACAGACAGCATGAATACACAAGTGTTAGTTTTACCTCAACTTGTCTGGAGTGCCCGTGGTAGAAATCAAATCAAGGAATCACATGGAGCTAATAAATAAATTGATTATATGGCAATTGAGCTAATAAAACATAAGTAACATGGCCATTGGTTATTTGTTATGAGGGTGCAGTGTGTGGAATATTGCAAGTAGGATTTTTATTTTATTTTGTTAAAATGCAAGTTGTCTATTTGCATGTAAGTTGATTTGGAAGACCTTATAATAAATAATTTGACTATGGATTGTTTTGCTTTATGCCACATTTTTATTTATTTGTTTATCTTTATTCCAATCACTAACATCTTCATTCAATTTTCAATTCTAATAATTGAGCTACCGGGTGGTGCAACTTCTGACCATCTTCTCTGATGAGCTACTCCAGTGAATTTTGTAACTTAAGACAAATTTGGTGTTTTGATTAAGATCTAGCCCATGATCAGCTCTTACTACCAAAAAAAAAAAGGTGAAAAAAATGCTTACATAACATGTCAATTCATTTTGTATTGTTACTAGGAATTCAATCACAATGAAAAATGAAACAGGAAGTCAACAGATGGTGCTGGGTTACTATGTTAGCCTTCAGAATGTAAAATTATTCATTTTTTACATTTATCATGTCTAAATTTCAACTACCAAACCTTTAGAAGGTCAATAGGACCTGTTTAATCTTAAGCCCACCAGGCCCATCTGACCCGGCGGGTCAAGCCTGGTGGGCCCGGTTATCTAGCCTGTGCCCCCTCTAGTTATCACTACTTTAAATAAAGAAAAAAAAAATAGGTTAACCGGGCCGGGTCTACCCATGCTAGTGAGCTTGGTCGAGAGTTTTTTATTTTTCCGTTTATTAATTGACTTTCCCACTTATTTGTGCGGCCCGATTGATTTTTTAAATACATTTTTAAAAAAACGTAAAAAATGTACCGTCATTATTCTGGTGTTAGTTACAAGTAGAAAATGCGCATAACACCGCAAGTGGGGTTCTGACTGTAAATTAAAACTTTATTTTAAAAAAAATAATATCGATCAATGCTATTTACCCATACGACTATCGATTTCCATTAAACAGTAATAACTTTTAAATAATATCAGTCAAACCCTGCTCGTCTCGGCCCATGGACAAGTCTAACATGGAGTCCTAGGCAATTTTCTTTAAAACCCATCTTATAATGATAATTACTACTTATCACCCGCCCGTAAATTGGAAGAGCTTTGGACAAATTTTTAAGGCGCTATGATTGGGCCTTGGTAGAGATTTCCCTAGCTAAGTGTACGTTAAAAAAATTTAGTAACCAACACGCCTTCCTTCTACCTTTCCAAGACTTATTTCCTCATTGCCCCACTTCATACTCCCTAACTCCCACTTGCACTCTCTCGCGCCGATTATAGGGTTTTCGAGCTCCCAATCCCCATTGCCCCTCTTCCTACTCCCTTTCCCTAGCTGCAATCAAGACGAAGAAGCTAAGGAACTTCAAGCAATCACAACAACGACGGCCCAAGAAGAGCTATCCTTCTTTGCCTACCGATATCAAAACGAAGGTGTTTTGCTTTTATGATAGGTTTTTTATTATGGAATTGTTGAGAGAAGAGGGTAACTAGGTTTGGATTAATGTTTCCTTTTTTAGGGCAACATGCTTTGTTTGGTTTTGATGGCTTTATTTTAGTGGTTGGATTTCTAGTTTTTGACGATGATGGGAAGAATGAGCTAATTTGGGGTTTATGGTTGATTTTTTTTTACTGCTTTTGTTGGTTAAACTGTTGTTGTTGGTGTTTGGATTGAAATAGAAATTTTCTATTAATATTTCCAGCTTTTCTTGCTTAAATTCTTAGTGAAGCTATTGGTTTTCAAGTATTTGATTTATTGGAGTATGTTTGAAGATTATAATAGAGTGAAGAAATAAGTCTTTTCTTGAGCTTAAATCGAAATTAGAACACGTCATGGACCACAAACTACCTCCTATGTCTCATGTCTTTAATTGTTCTCTAATTCCTTTTTTATGTCCCTTTGATTAATTGGGTTCGCTATATAGGAATTTGAGTAGAAACAATATCAGTGGACCAGTGCCTTCTAAATTTGAGAATCTAAGAAGTGTTCAAGCAGTGTAAGTAACTCGGTTATGAAATTATACAATTCCATGTTTTTGCACAGTTTCTCCTCTGCTAATATAAAATCTTGTACAATCCGAGTGTTTTTTTTCTTCTTAATCCGGAATCTCTCTTTCAACAACTTATAAGGAGACATTCCATCATCTAGAAACATTTCAAGGTTTGTCATGTCAATATTTTAAAGCTAATCTGACCAGGATTAGTTTAATTTTTTAAAATATTTTGGTTCGATGATTATAACTTAGTAAAATTGAAGCCAACTATATTCAGCATTTTGATTTCGCTTATGATGTTTCACTGTGTGGGAGTACCTCAGCTAGGTTATTTCATATAAGGCTTATGATTATTGGGATATTTTATAATTGTGTGGTTGTAAATTGTGTAAATTTTATTAAAGATGTGGTTTGTTTTTTTCCCCAAACCTTTCACGATTAAGTTGATAGTGATTTGGTCTATCATATTGAATCACTGTGGTCTACTTTTGAATTTCTTGTATCATTCAGTTTTTGGGCCTTGTGTGAATTTCAGAGTGGACATGTGGTGGCATTGAAGATCATATTAATGGAGAAATTGGACAAGTACCAGTACCACAACCACCTTCGAAGGGAGATTGAGATCCAGCATAGTCTCAAATCCCAATGTGCTATTACTCTTTGCTTGGTTGCACGACGAGACCAACATCTTTCTTGTTCTTGAATATGTCGCAAGCCATAAGCTCTATAAGCTTCTGCAGGATCTCAAGCACTTCACGGAGAAGCATGCTACCACTTTACCTTATCTTATCTTAATCCCTTCTATGCTTTTAAGATTTTCTTTTTGGTTTATTGGTCTGGTCTTGTGGTTGGAGCAGTATATTGCCAGTCTTGCGTGAGCGTTGGCCTATATATTGCCATGAGAAGAATGTCATCCACAGGGATATCAAGCTGGAAAACCTTATGCATGATATGGTGGTATGATTTTCTAATTGGTTAGTTTTAAAGTATGCCTTAAATTGTTGTGGTCGTTGTTGTTGTTTTATTTTTTATTTTTATTTTTTCTACAACAATTACATCACATCTTGAACTGATTGGTTCTTCAATTCTTCAATAGCTTTAAGACTAGCCCAATTCAAACATTTAGGCAAACACACATTAAAATTGAAGATTTCCCGAACAATAGTTTAGTGCTTTTCTTCTCAATATTATTTTCTCATGTTCTCCACTATGACAGTACCTTTAAATCAATTCCTCTAACATTCAAGTTATGACCCAGTGAGTTTTAAACACACACAATCACTGAGTCATTGCCATCACCACAAGGTCATCTAAAGATGGCAGATTTTGGATGGGTTGTTTAGTCGAGTTCAAAGAGGCATACCATGTGTGGCACAATTGATTACCTTGCACCTGAGATGATATTAAACAAAGAACATGATCATGCTATTGATAACTGGACATGGGTTGTGTTTGGTTGGGGGATATCCCACTTGGGATTAGGAAAAACTTTTGAGAAGTTTTGAAACTTTTTAGAGGGAAATCTTAAAGTAAAGGTATTAATGATAAGATAGCCATGTGGCTTCCATGCATGGTGGGTGGCCCATTATTACATTTTTAAACCTCAATTAAAAATTTTGGAGGGAAAATATTTCATTGGGAATTGTGTTGGGGATATCCCAATTAGGGGGCGTTTGGTTCGAGATATGAGATATGACCACGGTAATGTGATATGCCTGGGAATGGAGTCGGGAATGCTATATGCCTGGGAATGTTGTGGTAATGTGATATGACCATGTTTGGTTCATGTTTAGTTGGTCAAGGTAATCAACTTAGTAATGTTCCAAATTTCCCAAAATACCCTTCTATATAAAATTTTGAGTAAATTTAAATTTAAATTAAAATAAAGTTTTAATTAAAAATAATTAAATTTTAATAACAAAAATTAATTATGGCACATTTTTCTGAAATAAACTTGCATCTAAAATTTTGATCAAGTATCAAATAATAATAATAATAATAATAATAATAATAATAATAATAATAATAATTATTATTATTATTATTATTATAATTGTAATTAGTAATAATAAATAATAAATAATTAATCAATAATAATAAAAAACAATAATAATAGTAATTAGTAATAATTAATAATAATAATAATAAATCAATAATTAATAATAATAATAATAATAATAATAATAATAATAATAATAATAATAATAATAATATGGTAAAAGAATGGAGGGCAAAATGGGGATCCACATTACCATCAACTTGGTAATGTGGATAGACACCTATTTTGGTGGTAATCCATATTACCACCAATGTGGTAATGTGGAGTAAGTTGGTAATGTGGATTACCAACTTATTCCCATTATCATCTTTGCCAAACGTGGTAATGTTTCACATTACCGCCTCATTGCTGGGAATGTGAAAACATTACCCCCAACCAAACGCCCCTTAGGGTTATTCGCCAACCAAGCACAATTCAGTGTCCTTTGCTATGAGTTTCTCCCACTATTTCAAGAACATAACCAAAATGACACCTTTTGGGGGTAAAAGCTGCTTGTTTTGCACCATTTGCTCTTAGTAGTACTCTGTGTTTCTAATAATTAAATCTGGTTCAGGATTATGAAGGTAGATTTGAATTTCCCTTCTACACCACATGTGTCTCCAGAAGCAAAGGATCTTATCACTAGAGTGAGTTTCTAATAAGCTTTTATTTTATGCATCCCATAAATGCAAATCTATTCACACCCCATGCAAATGTTTAGCTTCTTGTGAAGGACTCATCCAAGCGGCTCTACCTAAAAAAGATCCTTGAGCATCCTTGGATTGTCAAAAATGTAGATATGCAAATGGAATCACATGATCCAAAATGAGTAATGTGAAAAATTCTTAGACAATAGCTAGGACATCCCTCAGTGGATCAGGAGTGAATTTTGTAGCTTAAGATAAATTTGGTGTTTTGATTAAGACCTAGCCCATGGGCTCTTTCTACCAAGAAAAAAAAAGTAAAAAATGCTTACATAACATGTCAATTCATTTTGTGTTGTTACTAGGTATTCAATCACAATCAAAAATGGAAAAGAAAGTGCACAGTAGGTGCTGGGTTAATATGTTAGACTTCAGAATATAAAAATTATTCATGTTTTACATTTATCATGTCTAAATTCTAGCTACAAAACCTCGAGAAGTTTAATCACACATGTTTAACCTTCAGCCCACCGGGCCCATCGGACTAGGTGGGTCAAGCCCGGTGGGCCCAGTTAACTGGCCTGTGTTCCCTTTAGTTATCACTACTTTAAATAAAGAAATAAATAGGTTAATCGGGCTGGGTCTACCCACGCCAGTGAGGTTGGTCGCTAGTTTTTTATTTTTCCATTTATTATTTGACTTTCCCACTTATTTGTGGGGCCCAATTGATTTTTTAAATAATTTAAGAAAATGCACCATCATTATTCTAGTGTTAGTTACAAGTAGAAAATGCGCATAACCCCTCAGGTGGGGTTCTGATTGTAAATTAAAATTTTATTTTAAAAAATAATGTTGGTAAATGCTATTTACCCATATGACTCTTGATTTCCATTAAACAATAATAACTTTGAAATAATATCAGTCGAACCCCTCCCGGCCCGGCCCATGGACAAGTCTAAAATGGAGTCCTGGGCAATTTTCATTAAAACCCATCTTATAATGATAATTCCTACTCATGACCCGACACTAAATTGGGAGAGCCTTGGACAAATTTTTAAGGCCCGATGATTAGGCCTTGGTGGAGATTTCCCTAGCTAAGTGTATGTTAAAAAAATTTAGTGACCTGCACGCCTTCCTTCTACCTTTCCAAGACTTCTTTCCTCTTTGCCTCTCTTCATACTCCCTAACTCCAGCTTGCACTCTCTCGCACCAAGTATAGGGTATCGAGCTCTCAATCCCCATTGCCCCTCTTCATAATCCTTTGCCCTAGCTGAAATCAAGAGAAAGAAACTAAAGAACTTCAAGCGATCACAACAACGACGACCCAAGAAGAGCCATCCTTCTTTGCCTACCGATATTAACACGAAGGTGTTTTGCTTTTATGATTGGTTTTTTATTTATTTATTGCGGAATTGTTGAGAGAAGAGGGTGACTAGGTTTGGATTATTTCCTATTTTAGGGCTACATGCTTTGTTTGGTTTTGATGGCTTTATTTTAGTGGTTGGATTTCTGGTTTTTGATGATGATAGAAAGAATGAGCTAATTTGGGGTTTTATGGTTGATTATTTTTTCACTGCTTTCGTTGGTTAAACTGTTGTTTTTGGAGTTTGGATTGAGATAGAATTTTTCCATTAATATTTCCATCTTTCTTGCTTAAATTCTTAGGGAAGCTATTGGTTTTCATGTATTTGATTGATTGGAGTATGTTTGAAGATTATAATAGAGTGAAGAAATGAGTCTTTTCTTGAGCTTAAATCGAAATTGGAATTCTCTGGTGTAGCCTTTGCCATCCTGATTGATTACTGACACACGTTATGGACCACAAACTACCTCCTATGTCTCATGTCTTTAATTGTTCTCTAATTCTTTTTTTATTTCCCTTTGATTAACTGAGTTTGCTATATAGGAATTTGAGTAGAAACAGTATCAGTGGACGAGTGCCTTCTGAATTGGGAATCTAAGAAGTGTTCAAGTAGTGTAAGTAACTCGGTTATGAAATTATACAATTCCATATTTTTGCACAGTTTCTCCTGTGCTAATATAAAATCTAGTATAATCAGAGTGCTTTTTTTCTTAATCCAGGAATCTCTCTTTCAACAACTTGTTAGGAGATATTCCATCATCTAGAAACATTTCAAGGTTTGTCATGTCAATATTTTAAAAGCTAATCTGACCAGGATTAGTCTAATTTTTTAAAATACTTTGGCTCGATGATTATAACTTAATTAAATGGAATCCAACTATTCTCAACATTTTGATTTCCTTTCTGCTGTTTCATTGTGTAGGAGTACCTCTGCTAGGTTATTTCATATAAGGCTTTGATTATGGGGATATTTTATAATTGTGTTGCTGTAAATTGTGTAAATTTTCTTAAAGAAGTGGTATATGTTTTTCCCCCAAAACCATTCATGATTAAGTTGATAGTAATTTTGTCTATCATATTGAATTACTGTGTTTTGCATTTGAATTTCTTGTATAATTCAGTTTTTGGGTCTTATGTGCATTTCAGAGTGGATATGTTGTGGCCCTGAAGATCATATTCAAGGATAAATTGGACAAGAACTGATACCAAAGCCACCTTCGGAGTGAGATTGAGATCCAACATATTCTCAAACATCCCAATGTGCCACGACTCTTTGCTTGGTTTCACGACGAGACCCGCATCTTTCTTGTTCTTGAATATATTGCAGGCCATGAGCTTTATAAGCTTCTGCAGGATCTCAAGCACTTCACGGAGAAGCATGTTACCACTGTACCTTATCTTATCTTAATCCCTTCTATGCTTTTGAGCTTTTCTTTTTGGTTTGTTGGTCTGATCTTGTGGTTGGAGCTGTATATTGCCAGTTATGCTCGGGTGTTGGCCTATTGCCATGAGAAGCATGTCATCCACAAGGATATCAAGCTAGAAAACCGTCTGCTTGATATGGAGGTATGATTTTCTAATTGGTTAGTTTTAAAGCATGCCTTAAATTGTTGTGGTGATTGTTGTTGTTTAATTTTTTTATTTTTTTCTATGGTAATTACATCACATGCTTGAACTGCATGGTTCTCCAATCCTTTGACGGCTTCATGTATAGTCCAATTCAACATTTAGACAAACACACATTAAAATTGAAGATTTCCCGAACAGTAGTTTAGTTTTTTTCTTCTCAATATTATTTTCTCATGTGATCCACTATGCTAGTTCCTTTAAATCAATTCTTATAATATTCAAGTAATGACTTACTGAGTTCTAAACACACACAATCACTAAGTCATTGCTATCACCACAGGGTCATCTAAAGATCGCATATTTTTGATGGGTTGTTCAATCGAGTTCAAAGAGGCATACCATGATTGGCATGATTGATTACCTTGCACCTGAGATGATATTAAATAAAGAACATGATCGTGCTATTGATAACTAGACACGGGTTGGGTTTGGTTAGGGGATATCCGAGTACTTGGGATTAGGAATAACTTCTGAAATTTTTTTTTGGAGGAAATTCTTAAAGTAAAGTTATTAATGATAAGATAGCCATGTGGCTTCCATGCATTGGTTTGTAGCCCATTATTATATTTTTAAACCTCAATTAAATTTTTTGGAGAGAAATTAGGGATATCCCAATTAGGGCTATTCCCTAACCAAGCACAACCCGGTATCCTTTGCTATGAGTTTCTCTATGGTGTTCCACCATTTCAGGAACATGACCAAAATGACAGCTTTTGGAGGTGAAAGCTGCTTGTTCTGCAACATTTACTCTTAGTAGTACTCTGTGTTTCTAAAAATAAAATATGGTTCAGGATTATGAAGGTAGATTTGAATTTCCCTTCTACACCACATGTGTCTCCAGAAGCAAAGGATCTTATCACTAGAGTGAGTTTCTAATAAGCTTTTATTTCATGCTTGCCATATATGCAAATCTATTAAAACTTCCTGCAAATGCTTAGCTACTTGTGAAGGATTCATCCAAGCGGCTCTCCCTAAAGAAGATCCTTGAGCATCCCTGGATTGGCAAAAAATGCAGATATGCAAATGGAATCACATGATCCAAAATTAGTAATGTGAAAAATGCTTAGACAATTGCAAGGACAACCCTGAGTTGATCAAGAGTGAATTTTGTAATTTAAGACAAATTTGGTGTTTTGATTAAGACCTAGCTAGCCCATGGCTCTTACTACCAAGAAAAAAAAGTAGTGAAAAAATGCTTACATAACATGTCAATTCATTTTGTGTTATTACTAGGAATTCAATCACAATCAAAAATAGAAAAGGAACTGAGCAGAAGGTGCTGGGTTTATATGTTAGCCTTCAGAATGTAAAAATTATTCATTTTTTCAATATTTATCATGTCTAAATTCCAGATACCAAACCTTTAGAAGGTTAATCAAAACTGGTTTACCTTCAACCCATCGGGCTCACCGGACCAGGCTGGTCAAGCCCGGTGGGCCCGGTTAACTGGCCCGTACCCCCTCTAGTTACCACTACTTTAAATAAAGAAATATATAGGTTAATTGGGCCCGATCTACCCACACTAGTGAGGTTGGTCGCTAGTTTTTTTTGTTTTTTTTTTCCATTTATTATTTGACTTTCCCACTTATTTGTGGGGCCAAATTGAATTTTTAAATACTTTAAAAAAACCATAGAAAATGCACCATCATTATTCTGGTGTTAGTTACAAGTAGAAAATGCACATAACCCCGCAAGTGGGGTTATGATTGTAAATTGTAACTTTATTTTTAAAAAATAATATCGGTCAATGCGATTTACCCATACGACTCTCGATTTCCATCAAACAGTAATAACTTTGAAATAATATTGGTCGAACCCGGCCCGTCCCGGCCCATGGACAAGTCTAACATGGAGTCATGGGCATTTTGCATTAAAAGCCATTTTATTATGATAATTCCTCATCATCACCCACCCATAAATTGGGATAGCTTTGGACAAATTTTTAAGTCCCGATGATTGGGCCTATGTAAAAAAAAAAGAGGCCCTTTTAAAAACGCAAAGGAAGGCGTACAGGTTACTAATATTTTTTAACATACACTTAGCTAGGAAATATATATAAAATTTATATATATACATATCTAATTAATCTAATTTTACATATCCAATTAATATAAAAAAAGAAATAGGTTTAAAATCCATTTCTACTTTTGAGATAATCATATACAGATTTTTAAAGTAATTATATAATATACAAATTAATATATTTGTAAAAATTATATATTTTTATTTTCATGACCAATTATTATAACTATTTATATATTTAAAATATGTATATTTATAAAATCATAATATATATGGGAAAATTACACTAAACTACCATGTGGTTCGCCTTTATATTAATTCAGGGTCTATGGTTTAAGTTGTAACAATTTAGTACCCTGCACTTTACTCCGTAAGCAAAGAAAGTGCCAAAAACTTAACCACGTTAATATTTGTTGATGTGGCATTCAAAAAATATAAAAAATTAAAAAAATTCAAAAAATACTAAAAAAAAATAGGAAAACATAGGAAAATTTCTAAAAAATTCTGAACAACAGAAAATCCTATAGACTAAAAACTTCATAAATAAAATCAGGAAATTATCAAAAAAAAACACAAAATCTTTAAAAATCCAAAAAAATAGAAAAACTTATAAAACCCCCCGTAAAATAGCTTAAATTCAAAAATAAATAAATAAAATAAAATATTTAAACCCAAAAAATTAGAAAAAAAACTTCTAAAAAAATCGGTAATCCAAGAAATTCCAAAAAATAAAAATAAAAATAAAATAAGCTTATAAATTTCCCCAAAAAAACCCAAAAAACTCTTTAAAAATAAAGAAAAATATAAAAAAAAATTTGTAAAAAATGCAAAAAACAACAAAATACCCTAAAAACCAAAAAAGACATACATTTTTTTTTAAACTAGTGAGAAAATTCATGAAAAATCTAAAAATATTTGTCAAAAATTCCAAAAAATTTGACAAAATCCCAAAAAAATCCCATAATATCGAAAAATCTGAAGTTTATATACAGATTTTGGGTTCTAATTATATATTTATTTTTCAATATTTTGGGATTTTTGGGAAATTTAAGGAATTTTACAAAAAAATTTAGATTGTTTTAGTTTTTTAGGGGATTTTGCGGATTTTTTTTTGGGATTTTCTACACTTCTTAAATTTTTTTCAAATTTTTCTTTTATAAAATAGTTTTGTGGGGTTTTTTTTTTGTTTTTTTTTGTTTTTTTGAGCTTATTTTATTTTTATTTTTTGGAATTTCTTGGATTAAGGATTTTTTTAGAAGTTTTTTCTAATTTTTTGGGGTTTAAAAATTTTGTTTATTTATTTATTTTTGAATTTAAGCGATTTTCTGGGGTTATATAAGTTTTTCTATTTTTTTGGATTTTTAAAGATTTTGTGTTTTTTTGATAATTTCCTGATTTTATTTATGAAGTTTTTAGTCTATAGGATTTTCTGTTGTTCAGAATTTTTTACAAATTTTCATATGTTTTCCTTTTTTTAGTATTTTTTGAATTTTTGAATTTTTGAATTTTTTTAATGCCACATCAACAAATATTAACGGGGTTAAGTTTTTGGCACCTTTTTGCTCACGGAGTAAAGTATAGGGTACTAAATTGTTACAACTTAAACCGCAGACCCTGAATATATATAGAGGCAAACCACATGGTAGTTTAGTGTAATTTCCCCTATATATATTTATTATATAATTTGTAAAAAAAATAATGTAAATATTTATATATACATGATATTTCAGTTACTTAACATCTTTCTATATTTATATATAATTCATAGAACAAAAAATATCTGATAGGAGGAAAGATGGTAAACCCATCAGAGCCATCCACGTGTCGACACTAAGGAGTCCCTCACTAAGACTGGATCAGCCCATACTGGACCGACCCATATCACAGCGATAATCTCTTACACCACATCGGATTGACTACACAATATCGGGGACACAATCACAACACATCAGATCAGATTGGCCCGATGAGTCATCAATGTAGTGCATACCGGTATACAACGCCAACTCATCAGCCTAGAAATGCTCCTCGCTTCATCCTTCTAAGGTGCATTCCCAACTCATCGAAATAATGCCAGTTATCGGAAGAAGCCTTCTAGAAGAAGCTTAGCTGTTTGCCTTCTAGAAGATTTATAGCTGTCAACAGCTCAGATCCAGCTGGATACTTAGCTGGAGCCCAGCTGGATGCTTAGCTGGCAAAGCACGTAGCCGAATTCTTTAAGACACGTGTTGAAAAACCAAGCTTCTTCTCCAAGCCATCGAAACCTATAAAAGGCAGTAACCCCGACTCATTTAAGGCATGAAAATTACGGACAACGAAGCCCTGTCTCTCTAAAGATTGATCCTCTGTTTCTTCTCCACTTGTAAAAATGACCTCCAATGCCTTGATATTAGTGAATTTGATTCCTTCACCGGTGGTTTTTTCCCTACCCAGGGTTTTCCACGTTAAATCTCCGTCTTCACTTCATGGTTGATTGATTTTCTTTTCATTTTCTCACTGTTCAAAGTCCTACAAATCAAATAAATTCAATCGTTGATTTGGAATTGGGTTTGATCTCAAAGCAAATCCGATTTCACAGTCAACAATATCTATATAAATAAATATTTTAGACCGGTGAACCAAAATTTGGCTCGGCCTGGCCTATAACCGGCTTGGCAAAACAAACCGAGTCAGTTGACCTGGCTAGCCGACAACCCATAAAATTATAGGTTCCTATATTATACTTTTTGGGTGGGGGGGAATATGATTTGAAACTAGAACCTTTCATTATGAGAAATTTATAAAATCAATGATGTAGTTTTGTCAAATTAATTGTTAATTGAGATTGGAATATCATATGGAGGAATTTTTATGTAACGCCCCGACTCGGTTTCCGGGACCTCAGGCACGTGCATAGACCGGCCTTACCCAAGTGGAGACGGGCCCCACTCGAGTACAAGGCCTAAGTAAACAGTAGCAGATAACAAAATAAATTCAAAAGTTTATTAATCCAATAATAAATTCAGAGTGCTAATGCGGAAAATAAAGTACAAGGGTCTAATACCCTAAACAACACCAGGCCCTACAGGGTCATAAACCAATATCTCACACAAGAACTGAAAAGAGGTCCTCCGACCTCAGCAAATATCCCACCCCGACTCTCGCACGTCTCCTGAGCTCGAGTCACCTACTCCTCAGGACCTGAAATGAGAGAAGGGAAAAAGTGATGAGCTTTCGAAAGGAAAGCCCAATAAGTACCCTGCAAGGATCTCAAAGCCACAAGATGAAACAAGATATCAGCAATCAAAGAATCATCAAACAAAGGGGCTACACCCCACACAAACGAATCCTAGGAGTCTACCGCAAACATCTGCAACGGTATGACTCCTGTCCACCAATAGCCCTCAGGGCTCTGGAAGAGATTTCCAAAGAAACAACTCAAAGAAAGATCCCCGGACAAAGAATACGTACCTCGAGTCGCAGCGACTAACCTGTCGCACCTCGGTAGCGCCACCTCTCTCTCATGTCGACATGGTTAGTGATCGCCCCCACTGACTGGCAGGGACAACCAGAGTACTATCCCTCTGGCCAGGAGTGCCGGAACGTCAGGGTGTCCCGTCCCCAACACTCTCGCAAAATCCGGAGCTCACCTGCTCCACTGAACCGGGCGGAAGAACAAACTCAGTTGTCGCACACCAACCCGGCCAGCACACAAGTACTGCGTATCTCCATGGTCTCATGCCAGACAACAAGAGGCTATGCTCAGCGAGCCCGCTCACTCCACTGACGCATACCTACCTAGTCAGCATTAATAAGCACTAACGAGTGCCTACGATAAGTGTCACTTACGGGTGGGCAAGCCCAACAGAGCATTCCAAACAAGCAGGTAGTAACAGCACTACCACAAGCACATCAATCATACACATACGAGGAAAGAGATATATATCCAAAAAAAACAGCAGGTATCACAAAGAAAGACATGCCAACAACCAGCATTCAACAAAACAAGAAACCCAAGCAATGGGTAGGAGTGAGGCAAGAGTAACTTACATTTAACGCAATCCTACAACTGTACCGTATCCGTCCCTGACGAAGCTCCACGCTCCTCGTCGATATCTGATAAACATGTATCCAAACTCAACACACGCACGAGCGTTTAAAAATAATACCTTCTATATTACACATGCAATAAATGGGCCCGACCCACTAAATAACTCATTTCAATCCTTTCATTACTTAATCACCCAATTAAATAAAATAGCCCCCTTTTAATTGAGCCCACAAGTCCGGCCCAAACCCAACCAAACAAATCCAGATAATGGGCCAAGCCCAATAGCCACCAAAGCAAAACTTAACATCCAATTTACTCACTTCACATATTAACGCCCACACCACAATCCTAATACTCTAAAAATTATTATCAGCCAAGACACCTTAATATAAACCCAAACTTAATCCCAGCACAAGTATATAGGACAACCATCTATTACTCATCAAACTATCAGCTCAGTTACACACCATCACCTGGGCATGAGTCAGACCTCACAGCCATACATTAATATTACTCATGCCTTGATATCCTCAAACGAGACCACCAAACTCAACTATTGGTCTCAGAAAAATAGTAGCCTATATATTCTCTCCTCTACTAAGCCTCTATGAACTGAAACCAAACCTGCATATCTATATACCCATCTCAGGGAACCCAAGGACTAACTTAAAACCATCCGGTCATACTCATGAGTACAACTGAAACAATCCCCAAACTTCATCTACTAACATGCCTCATTGGTACAAGAACCTGAATAACAGGAACTCCAAAACCTCACCCTTATTATCAATCAACAGAGACTTAAAATCATCATTAACAAAACACAATCAAGAAACCTCAAGGAAGAACTCATTCAAATGAGAAAAAAGAACTCTTAGATTCAATCCTATTACATCGTTTGGAACCTGCCAATCAACCATCTCTTCCTCTCTACTTAACCTCTTAACCATATTAGAAACCCATCAAGCCCTGTGAAGACCTAACTGTTAATTCAAAGAGAACCATCTCTCCATGAACACCACTAAAACATCATTGATATCCCTGAATTAGGTTATCAAACTCCATACAACATCCTCTACAAGTTTATTACTTGGACAACAGCCCCAAGTCCTCTCAAATATTGAATCTCTACTAATACTCTCTGATCTTCCTCACTAGTATTTTAGAAACCTCAATCTTCATCAACAATCAACAAACACACAAATAAACCTCCAAGAACTCCTCATAGTCCATCGTTAGGCATCTCCAGACATCAACACCAACACCAGGCCACAAACTAGGGTTCACACTCAATACAAGAATATCATACAACTTCATCTGGACCTGTCCACAACTAAATCTCAAACCTTACAAAACCAAACATCAACAAAGACTACCGAAAGAACTCATCATCAAAACCAAAGAGATCAACTCAACAGTCCACCCATGATCCCTTCATCATCCCAATCCTTTATTCACCAGGAAGCCATCTATTGATCCCAATATACAACCAACTAAAGACCTCACTGTCCAGTAACTATTAGAGACTAATAAGCCTTCATATAAACTTCAACTCACTGTCATCCTCAACATGAGACAGAAGCCTCAAGATATAACCACCAATAAAACTGGAAATTATCAATCCTAAACACCATGCTTAGAACCTTATAAAGATACAACTCTCCCCTTCTAGACATCAGCCAAGCCATTCCCTTGAAACCTCATCAGTCCCTACCCGCACATGCTTAAAACTAATAACTTTGATGCAAAATCAGAGACTCACCGGGCTTTGAACGTTGGCTCCGCGGTGGTTTTGAAGTGATCCTGGTAGCGCCACAAATCCTCTTCGTAGCTCTCCGACGACCGGTGAGGGTTTGCAGTCCGCGGTTACACAAGCCTAGGGAAACAAAACACGGCAGGGAGGAGGAAGGAAAGTGGTTGCGGTGAGAGGCAATATGCTAGGGTTTAGAAGGCGATGCTTTTATATGAAGGCTTGGGAATATCTCAACGCATCCTATGGAAACAAGATTTTGAACGATACACACAGCTGTCTTCGCGAGATCAAACGGGGATAAGATTCAACCCGGTAGCGGCGCGCGCTCACGCGGAGGAGAACGCTCAGCCATATACCCTCCACAAGCCATCCCCACCATCCACGTGTGTTTGGATAATGCCCCCATTTAATCAAAGCTATCAAAAAATCAAGGGGCTAACTCACGTGCATGGGTTTTCAAAGTTTTACTTTTATTATTATTATTTTATTTTATTTTTTGCCACGTTTTGATAAAAACACCAAAAGCTCTCCAACCATTAATGGCAGACTACTCCTCATTCTCTCTCATTTTTTTTTAATTTTTGTTTCCTTATTTATTTTAGGGAAAATTATTTTTAGGTCCCTGAAAGTTTGCAAACTTCCCAGACAGTCCCTCTGACATAAGTATTTGCCAGACAGTCCCTCCTTTTTGGCAAACTGACTTTCCAGTCCCTCAAGGCCACTCCGTCAGTCATATTTTTCTAAAATACCACAACTGCCCTCCTCATGGTGAAGTTGTTTCCCGCCATGTCATGTCATGAATTTTAAAACTAGCACACAAGCCATCACATCATCACCTTTTTGGCCAACTTTCCACTAACTTTTGTACCTTTTTGACAGCTTTTCAGACCTTCTTCTTCCTCAATCCATTCTGCTCCCTTTGTTTCAATCTGGCAGCGAGATAGAACTTTGTCTCTACTTTGTTTCTGTTCCCTTTGTTTCCATCCGGCCGCGAGAGAGAAATTTGTCTCTTCAACCCGTTCTGTTTCTGTTCCCTTGGTTTCCATCCGACCGCGAGAAAGAAATTTGTCTCTTCGGTGAACTGGTGAGACGAGCTCTGCGACCATCTGTTTCTCGGTGAGTCACCGCACAAGGCTAGTCGAAGAAACATACACCTTCACCGTGACGTGAGTTCCTTTCCTCATTTTTCCGAAAAAGGTTTTTCATATCTCGTATAGTTTAAAATCATGCCGATTATTACTCTGCTTTGCCCAGGGTTGGCAATGGAAACCTTCTGCGCAGTTGCCAGATATAAGGGGGAGGGACGAGTGTTGCAGTTTACCGTCTTGAGCTCTTGGGAGTCAGTACTAGCAGAGATATGCCAGCGATGGGATCTTCAAACTTTCCAGTGTAAGGGTGAAGTTTGTCACCCCGGATCTGAACAGAACTGTTTGCCCAATTGATACCGAGGTTGACTTTCAACGTATGTGTCACATATACCACATGTTCAACAGCGCCGCCGTCGACCTCATTGTCGAAACTGTTCAAGACCCGCTGGACGTGCCCTCCGGTTCATTATTACCGTCGTAAATAATTCCTTCCCTTGATTGAACAAACCAACCCGTCAGCTTGTCAATCCTCCATTTGTAATTCCTTGTATTACGTGTATCTCGGGTTTCCGTTTAAACATATGGGTTTTCGCTTAGTTTATTCTAATTTCGCTTAACATTTGTAGTTTTAAATGTAACACAGTTTGATTTATTTTACATTTGTTTCTATTTACCATTCTATCTTCCTGCTTAATATAATACATTTCCGTTTAAGTTATTATTTTCTCACTGGTGTTATATGAACCAACAGGAGGGATTCATTCTCGGATAACTTATCGGCATCCCAACAAGGATCTTCAGGGCCTTAGCCATTTGTATTACGGAGAATGAAATTACATGCCGAAAGTAGGTGACGGTTTAAGTGATGGTGACCACTTCAAGGATTCACTTCGCAATTTCGCTATAAAATGGAATTTTGACTTTACTTTCATAAAGAGCGACAAGCGGAGTAATTAGCTGTCCAATGTGCTTGCGGGTCATGAGTGGCGTGTCCACGGATCGAGAGAATGTAATCTTGGAACATTTACAATCAAGACGATGCATCCTACACATGTATGCGGCGGCGGTGTAATGTCTGTGATGCATCCAAAGCATCGAAGAAATGGGTCAGTGCACAGGTGGTACAAAAGTTGAAGGATCGCCCCCTGTATAGACCTATTGATATTCAACGGGATATGTTGCGTGATCATGGTATTAATCTGCCGTATAAACAGGCTTGGTTGGGGAAAGAGGTGGCCATGGATACTCTCCATGGGAGTCAGGTGGCGAGCTATGACTTGCTTTTATGGTACGCAAACAAGGTGGTGGAGACGAACCCTGGTAGCATTGCCATTGTGGAGAAGGAAAGTGAGCGGTTTGGGCGCGCCGTTTTTTCCTTTCGTGCCTGTATTGTTGGTTTCAAAAAAGGTTGCAGGCCATTGTTGTTTGTTGATGGAACTCATTTGCTTGGGAAATACGGGGGCACTCTGTTGGGAGCGACGGGTAAAGATGGGAACGAGGGCTTCTTTCATGTTGCGTTCGCTATTGTTGACAATGAAACCGATGCTAACTGGACGTGGTTCCTGTCGAAGCTTGGAGATGCGTTGTATGGGGATGACGACTATGCGAAGATTATTACATTCGTGTCGGACAGGTCGAAGGGCCTCATCAGCGCCGTCGCAAAGGTTTTCCCTACTGCCCCACATGCATATTGCTTACGACACTTGGAATCGAACTTCATGAAGGGAAATGTTAGACTTGGGAAAGCACTAAAGGAGGAGTGTTGGTCCATCATTACAAGAATTGCATACGCATGTACCTCCAGGGAATATGACGATGCAGTCAACGATTTGCTAGCCGCGCGCCGACGCATCATCGGGCTACTTCAGAAATCCGATGTTTCCCACTGGTCTAACTATATGTTCAAGGGTGAAAGATGGGGAGAGATGTATTCCAACGTGGCAGAGTCATTCAATGCCTGGATCAAGGAGGCACGCAACCTCCCCGTGACGAATATGGTAGATTCCATAAGGTAAGCAAAGCTCTATTTATAGTGCCATATTTCAATTAAATCCCTTTGTTATACTTCGATTCCGTTATTAATATATAACTTTCCTATTTAATATAAGATGTTCTTGTTTATTTTTTCAGGTTTTCGTTTAAAATATGTGTTGCGTTTCTACTTATTTTCTAGTGTTTTCATTTAACATGACAAGTTTCTAATTAATATCCGTCGTTCTTGCATCGGCCCTGTTGTATCGCTTTATCTAATAAAGGTTCAAGCTCATGAACATGATGTGTACACGCCGTGAGCATTCTCTACGATGGGAGACCCACCTATGCCCTGTCATACACAAGAAGCTTGAGGACATTGTTGAAGAAAGTCGTAGCCTACTTGTTGGACTCTCCGACGGTGATTATTTCGAGGTTGTCGAACAAAACAGCAACTCCGTCAGTCTGGTTTCAAGGACATATTCATGTCGAAGGTGGCAGGTATACGGTCTACCTTGCAAACATGCATGCTTATTGCTATAATCTTGTGCACACCAGTGTTCATCGGTATGTAGACGAGTACTTCACAGTTGAAGCTTACCGGATGGCATATACCGAAGCTATTTATCCCGTTCCAGACAATGACAAACCGACCGATGCAAACCGTGAACTGCTTTTGCGGCCCCCATGTACAAAGAGGCCACCGGGTCGTCCAAGACGGAAGAGGATAGAATCACAGGAATCTGGTGTACGTGATCTGCACTGCAGCCGCTGCCATGAGGTTGGCCACAATAGGAGATCATGCAATGCACTGATTGCTGACTGAAAAGCAGGTCTATTTATATGTAATATGCTTGTTAAACATAAATGTTATCCAACAGGAGAAAACCATAAGAGTTAACGGTACAAAATTTGTTAAACGTGTACAATCTTCAGAATTCCGCTCTTAACAGGTACAATCTTTGTCACAGCGTCTCTTCTTTCTTGCCCGATTCAGACGCGCCACGCTTTATGCCGTCCATTACTATGCGTGCGACGTAGCGCAAACGCAATAGAGGTACGTCCGTGCTGGGGAGGTGGAGTTTCTCAGCATCAAGAATTTGTTCAATGAACCTCATAACATATACAGGGCAATCGAGGCTCCCCGCCTTCTGCTGCGGGCACTTGCTTTCAGTTCTAAATAGGTACGTCATTGTTTCATTTTCCCCAAGCTCAATTTGGAGGCATGAATCAAACAGTGCTCGCTGTTATCAGAATAAGAACCACTTAGAGAAAATCAATACAAAAAAGTATAAATCAAGCGAGGAATATTACCATTGCCTTTGCGTCGGCGTCATATATAGGGCTTTTCGCTGATGTATAATGCACATACTCCTTATTTTCCCTGTCGAGGACGAGAAGATGATAGTGTCCATTGAGAATTATGGGCATAAGGACCAACTGCACTTGGTGGAACGCACAAACGGCGTCCTTCATCAGAGCCAAGGCCGAATTTTCAGAATCCATTCTCTTCGACATGAGAAGCGCCAAAGGCCTAGTAACCGCGTGGCCCGCTTCTTGTATGGATATGGAGTCGAGCTCATGGCTTCAAGGAGGATCGGGACAAGCGCGCCGAAGACATCATCGGGAACCATATTCTTCCCCTCGAGCAGCGTGTATAAATGGTCCCGCGTGGTGAAAGACCATTCATTTTTCCATACGATGGTCCTAGCATCATGTTAAATGTGAAACCGCTAAATTAAATGGAAACACAAAATATTACGCGAAAACTATTAATCTTAAGCAAAAAGTGAAACTGTTAAACGGGAAATATAAATATTAAACATAAACTATTAAAAATAAGCAAAAAGTAAAAATATTAAACGGGATATATAAATATTAAACCGAAACTGTTAATATTAAGCAAAAAATAAAAAAATTAAACGGGAAATATAACAATTAAACAAAAAACAAAATAAATAAACCGAAACGGAAAACATTTGCAAAAAAAACAAACGGAGGACTTACTTGTCAATTCTACAGTTCAGATACATGCCAATTGCTGCCTGCTCAATGTTGTTCAACCTCATGTAACCTGCAGGACGCTTATTCTTGGCCATAAAGTCTGTCCTCACTGGCTTCGGGTCCGCGTATTCCATGTAGGCCTCTGCAAGGATCACGTCTCCAGTCTCCTGGTCGGTGACCGGATCTGTTGGTGCATCAAGAATTTGTTCCGGGCAGGATGTCGGCAATTCACTTGCTACATTTTTTTGATCCGCAGATGTCGGTGGTTCATTTGACCGGTACCGCAAATTTGTACATTCATCGTTCAGTTCAGCGTCGGTAGTCATTTTTGACTCAGTGGCAGTTGTGATTTGAGCAACGTGGTCAGCTGATGGATCTTTGTGGACGACACAAAAAAATTCATCGTTTGGGGTGGTCGGTCGGTTGTCGGCGGTCAATGGTTGCTTTCGTCGGTCGATGTTCCGCGGTGGCGTGATAGGTACGACCTCGGTGGTAGTGTGTGGTTACTGCGGCCGGGTGTCGGCGTTAAATTCGCCGATTGGTCAATTGTGCCTCAATGTCAGCGGTGGGTACAAGGAATACAGGCTCTTCATTCTTCATTTTTTGCAGCGATTCAACAACGCTGCTAAGAACCGTGTCGTCATCAACATCGGCTAACACGGTTGTATCGCCTTTGATATTTTCCTTGCGCTTGTTCATCTTATACGGGATGTCTTTGGAGAGAGCGGCCTCGCAGCGAGAGATCTGGGCAGTCTGAGAACGGGTCACACGCTGAGACCGGCGGGGCATGACAACGGTTCTCTTCGTCCGTTTCTTCAAGGGAGGGGATGATAATGTGGCCTCCTCCGCCTTAGTTTTTGCAGGCTCGTTTTTCTCCGTATGCGGAGCCTGTGCACTGTCGGCCGGCCTGTGTCGTTCCAGCTCAAGTTGGTCAAGTCGGGACATGATGCGGCCAATGTCCTTTGCCATCATCTTATACTGCTTCTCAATGCGGGTTGCAACGCCATCATCCTTTGGCCTTCTCTGCGGACTTGCAGTGGAAGAACGACGGCGGGTATTACGCGGGGGGCTTCTTGATGGGGTGTGTTCTCGCACCCTTTTTGCCTCATTGTTCACCTTCCCCTTGCCAAGGGATGGGGTACCGAGCATGTATATCTAATTTTCGCTCGGGATGTGAGCGTTGTTCTTCCCGCCTCAAGGCTTGTACAATGAATTCTTCCTCCGTGTGTATGGGGGACGAGTTCGAATCATGAACAATCAAATGATGTATGTTAAACGAGAACGCTTTATATTAAACGAAAACATACTATGTACCACACAAACGCAATATAATAAGCGGAAACTATAAAACTTAAAGTAAAACCTGGCTAAGATTAAGTAGAATGTGGAGTACCTCCTTTCCATTGAGTGAATTCAGGAGAGGACCAAGGGACGCTTGCTTTCTGAAGCTATTCTCCCCATAGTTCAGAATCCTTGGTGTCCTGCCAAATCGCACCTTCTTCCCTGTCCCGGTGATCTCATAAAACCATATGTTGAGGGCGAAAGTGCACCCTCTCAAATACCCAGTTTGTGTTCCCTTCTCCGAAGACCCGGATTGCACACGGGCGGCTGTCTTAGGGACGTCATCCATAAGCCACTTGTGAGTGGCTTGCGCCCATGCATCGCTGTTTAGTGCGGCTAAGTTGTCCGCATAGTATGCAATCCAATTGGGAACTGCACACCAGTAGCTTCACGAAGTTTTGTTCTTCCTCTCCTTTCTTGCGAACGAGTCGGAGAAGATTTTTTCTGATGGCATCTTTGTGTCTGTCATATACTTTGCCCAGATATTTGTCTTCGAAGGCTGATTGTGTTTTCTGTTTCTTGAATACCACCCCTTCCCCATCACAGCGGAGGCCAAGGATGAGAGCAACGTCTTTGGGTCTGAAGGGCAGCATGCTCTCTCCGATTCTGAATTTGTTAGTGCGCTCATCAAACCTATGTAATAAGGCATCGAGCAGGCCCCTTTCTGCGAGCAGGTTCAATCTCCATCAAATCGGCAAAGGTGTCGTCCGAATGAGTGCCCAATGCCTATCGGTCATTTGAGGCTTCAACTCTAAGAATTGTCTCCACTACAGCACCAAGTAGCACCTACCGCTGACAAGGTTCGCTTCGGCATATTTCCGTGATCCCGTGATCAAAAGAGAGTTATTACGGTGGATTCTACAACGATTAAGTGGGAATTAAGAAGAATAAATGAAAAAACCGTCTATTAAATGGAAAAAACTGGGAATACTAGTACATATAATTCGTAAGGATTAAATAACAAACATATCATCTACACTAAATCAGAAAGACATTGCAATTAAAACCGTAAACCATACATTTCTTCTTGCAAATTCCCTGAACCCTAAACCCAAAATCACTAACCAATGTGTGTATTCTTCCATCACGCAAGTGCATACAAAGCATAATAAATAAGCAGAAACTCAGAAAATCATGGATAAACCGCATAACCAGAGCCTAAACCCTAGAAAATGTAGCAATAGCTTACAGCAGTGACTTTGATCTCCGGGGAGCGACGACAAACGGCGGCAGCGGCGGTGTCACGGTGGTCGGAAGTTTCAGAAAAAGCACGGCGTAGGCGAAGTCGAAGGCGCAGCGTCGCTGGAAATCAGAACGTTGGGGGAAGTCCGTTTGAGAAGATGAAGTTCTCTCCACCGTTTGAGAAGATGGGCGCATCGTCTCGGGAGTGGAACTGCCCAGCCGTCACTTCATTAGATGAGGGCATTTTGGTAAGTTCGCCTGCTTTATTTTGGTCAGAAAATAAAAAACGATCATGTCATGATAACTGCACAGCAGCACAAAGGGCATTTTGGTCAAAAAATGTAAAAGTTAACAGAGTTAGTGGATGGAGGGACTTATAGTTCATTAGTTGTAAAAGGAGGGATGGTTTGAGAAAGTCAAACTTTGAAGGGACTTTTTGTTCATTTTGCAAAGTTTGGGGGACTTTTAATTCATTACCAGTTTATTTTATAATAAATACTTATATACCAATATATATTTTAAAAAAAACATGTACCTTTATATTACAACCATGCACGTGTTTGATTCATAATCAATTCCTTATCATCATGATATATTCCATATATATATATACTAGTAAAATGCACGTGCGTTGCACGACAGATATGTTGAGTTGTTTGGTATTTTTTTAAATTTAAATTTATTATATTTACATTATATTTTATAGTTTATCCCTTTTTCATTAACATTGGCTTATATATATTGTTTTTATGTATATATATATATAATAAAATATAGTGATATATAAAAAACACATATCAAAAATTATATATAGTATATCCAACAAGATCATTATACACAAATGATTTGAGAGTCAGGTATACTTCTTAATATTAATAATACAAAGGAATTGAATGCAAAAGGTGATAAACATAATCAATTCATTCTTTCTGTTGTTATAATTAAAAAAAAAAAAGTGAAGCAAGAGGAACTACAAATAATGTGTGGGCAAGGTAGCAAAAATTAGTAAAATCATGCTGCTGGCACACAAAATGAAGAGCTAAGAGTGGGAGGGAGCATGCAAACCAATTGTGGCCCTGTTGGATTACAACTTATATGTACATCATCCATATCAGACAGGCCAAGTTGGGGTGATCAGACATATCCATATATCAATGACATACAAGTGACTGTAATCACTACCCGTGACCTTGCAAAATTTATGAAAACTCACACAACATACACACGTGTATATATCAACACACATCAAGAAATACAGATATTAAACAGACAACTAACCTTGCATTGTGGACAAAAATACATGGCCACGTTTCCTCCCTGCAATCATCCAGTTATTCACATTTATTTCATACAGTAGTTCATCGTGCAACCACCCAAAAGAATCAATGATCAAAACAATATTGTCCATACACAAAAACATATCATTCTTCAATTAAGATGAATTCAAGTATTTTTAAACATTCTAAAATAGTAAGTGAAAAGCCTAAGACACATCCAATATTTAAGACAATCATATATAAATTTGCAAGCATTTTAAGATATTTAAATTTTACAAAAAGGCAATTTGATAAACTTACATTGAGCGGGGACCGTGGTCTTTCTACAAGATCCTTTAATCTTACAATGCTCCACTGCATACTCACCAGTTGTCCAACTCTTAAGCAATCTGAAGAAAATGGGAGAAAACCAACTGCAAGGCATAGATCGAGTACAGGTCGTTGTAAGATAAGTGTGCTCTTGATGAGTAAATTCTCCCTCAACTCCAAGATTTGCTGATATAGGTGTATGTGCTCCAACATTTCTGTCACCAGACTCCATATCTGATATTAATATACCTTTAGTTGGCACATTCCCACCCACATCTAAGACGCAAAAAAGTTAGAAGTCCATATTAGATGAAGAAAAAAATTAGTTTATGTACTCCATGAACTTTAAATGAAATATAATTGCTTACCTTCATTGGTCATCCTCCCAATCGGATGCTGAACAAGATTGTTTCCCTAGAAGGAGAGATGACAACTGGAAAGAAACTTGAGATCGACCTTCCATCACCTTTTCCAGTATGTACAAATCCATCGTGAAGATCCATCCACACATCATATATGTGTATAGAAGCCTTCACTTGTGAGTGCATTATCCCCTACGCATGATAAGGTGAAGTGAATCCACATCAATGCAGTAAGTAGGAAAAAAGAAATCAGAGCATACTCCCAAGTTATATGATATTGACAACATGCAAATATCACTTACAGATTTTCAATGTATCAAATAGATGACTAATATGGAAGGTGTACATGTGTGTGTGTGTGAGTGTTTCATGCTTGTTGCTTAACGATACAAAAAGGGATACTTGTGCATGTCAAAAAAGATTCATGCCAAAGGAAGGTTCAAGGGCAACAAGGCATACCTGTAAAATTTTAGGAATATTAATATGAAAGAAGCATACCTGTAAAAGCAAATTGCCATCATTAGATTTATCTACAACACATGTGCTAACATGCAAAGGATTATTGAAATGGACTGCAATGGTCTTGTGGAGCAGATATAAGGTTGTCAGAAATCATTTTCAACGAGCAATAGAATGTTAAAAACAAGGTCCATAATTTGAGCCAAAGAAGACAAACCTCTCAAATATCTGGTTGTGGAATGCTCCAAATACAAGCTTTAGAGCAATTGTCTTGATCCCATCCACCACACTTTGTCTCTATGGATACACTAAGCATGAAACAAAAATCAAATATAACCAGACGACAACCATAAAGTCATTATATTATCAACAATACAAATAAAAAATAATTATTGAACTTGTTGATGTTCCTCTTGTCATCCTGTCATCTATATCAAGGTCAGGAAACCACAAGATAGTAGTTATATCACTTGCCCAATCTAGCACAGCTCTTTTACCATTTTCAAGCAGTAACTGCTTAGACTTTTCAATGCTAATTGATGAAACATTCTTCAATGCAATGTTCTCGATTATTTGTTGCATCCGCTCCATCACACTCATGTACATAGTCCTCTATCTCAATCATTTGAGATTTCTTAATCATCAATTTTGGGATTGGATCTATGTGTAAGATTGCACCTTTGAGAGAGTAATTCATTTGCTTTACAATCAACCCAACCCACTAAGGTTCATTCATCAACAAAGCAGATGAAATGGCGAATCAACTAAAGGTCTTGGCTTGAACACCTAAGAAACAATAGAGTAATATTCATCATACCAAAGAAGTAATATTTTAATTGGCTAATCATTCTTCAATTTAGTATCAAATAAAACTAACTAAAACTAATGTATCCATAACTTCATATATTTTACAAATTAAAAAAAAAATGTGAAAAGAAGAAAAGAGTGATATCATGAAATGCCACAGTTACAACTACAACAAAAAATATGAAAGAAACTTACCTTTTGAAAATCCATGAGACCTGAACCTCAAGTGTCCGATTTGGCCTGTAAAAACTCCTAATACATAAGACCTTGGATTTTGTGGAGGTAAGGCAAGTGTAACAGTATTCCTGCTTGGTTTCAAGACAGGAGCATCTGAGCATTTTATAGCCTACAAAATAAACATATGTCGTTACAACATGAAACATCATAAAAGAGTTGAATAATTGGGATAAGAAACCTTAAATTTGCTCCTCCTTCTCCAACAAAACAAAGAAGAAAAGATCCGAACGAAGATACATGCTTTACACAAGTAACAGAAACCTGAAACTAAAAGACAACAAAATCAATAAAAGTTATTCAATATATTTAGAATCTATGATTTCATGATCAACCTCCAAATAATGTATATGGTACATAAATCAATTATAAGCAAAAAAGAGGAAAGAGTCTAGAACTTGGGATTTCAAGATCAACCTCTAAATAATATACATGGTAACATAAATCAATTATAAGATCAACCTCAATTTTTTTTTGATATATATATATATATATATATATATATATATATAGGATAATATTCAATTGTAGGTAATATAACAACAATAAGTTCAACAAACAAGTATTGAAATTCAATATTTTTGTAAACCAATAAATTAACAAATTAAGAGAAATAATCTTTTTTATGAATTAGTATCGACTGCATGAAGCATTTGGTTCCCACATTACTTCCCAAAGAATCAAATAGCAATATATATAATTCTTCCATCATATTCAATATAACTACAAGCATCACTTGAATATCAATTTTCTTACAAAAGGAATACAAAATTGATATTCCAAGACAAAGATTAGCGGCTACGGCTATGAATATAAGTTATACATATTTTAAATAAATGATATGTAAATTAAAATACAAGTTGAACAATGAACAATATAGCAAAAAAAAAAAAAAAATTCCTATACAAGATTTGTTTTTTTTTTTTTTGATAAAGTGGATAAACCACATTCCTTTATTTAATTAAGAGTTCATAAAAAAGATACATGGTAGTGGATCCTCTTTGGATCTAATCAGTTACATTTGGATGTTATGCCCTTCTGAGTTCAGGTGCCCCATGAGTCCCTTCCGTCTTGGCTATACAGGATTTGTTATCCATAGATGACACATTGTTGAAAGATTTATAAAAGCAAAGCAAAGAAAAAATGAGGTCTAATGGAAATTTTTAAGAATTATTAGTTTTGAATAAAAATTAAAAATAAATAAGGTATAAGGGGTATGTTAGTATAAATTCACACAAATAAAGCTTCTTGTTTTTAGAAATATGCATAGATGATTCCAAGATTTAGGGCATCGTCTCTTGACTCTCTTCCATCTTCATAAATTTACACAACCTTGTAATAATAGAGCATGTGATTATGTGCTTGTAATGCTTGAATGTTATATCTACTTTATGCAAACTGCTAAAAATGTTGTTTGATAAAGATAAACCCAACACCACAAAGACATGAAAACAATACAAAAAGTTCATCATATTTCATAATAACAAGTAATAGAATAATATTAAATAACAAATCAAAGCATTAAAATTCAAAAGATATGCAAAGATAAAACAATTAACTAAAATTTCCCTATCGATCAAAAGTCATCCATTATTATCCAAAAGCTACCTCTTGATTGATTTTGAAGAATTCACAGGTATCAATGGTGAATGGTGAACGAATCTCTAACAGGCATATTGCAACCCTCATCATTTCTTCATGGCTTGCATAGTTGAAGAAGAGGAGGAAAATGAAAGGTGGCTAGAGGTGTCATCATATGGTAGATGTGAGGGTTTCACCATTGAAGGGGAAGAGACGTGGCCTCAAAGAGAATGGTTATCAACTAACAAGTGGAAGGTTGGAAGTCTAATCTTAATATGTTTTAAATTTGGGGTTTAATGAAAACCATATGAACTCTTCACCTTCCTCTTTTCTTTTGAAGATAAATTGAATAATGTTTTAAATGAATAAAGATCTAATAAATTTCTCATTCAACCCACTAATAAAATAAACAATATAAATTAAAATAGATTTAAATATAATGAACCTATGAATATAAGTCCAACCATTCATATTCAATTAATAAGCTTATTTTAGTAGTAATCAACATTTTTTAATTTAATATCTATTCTCATCAAAAAATAAGTATTAATTAAAAATATATTTAAAAATGTAAATCTAATATAATGCAACGTACATCCAAAGAGTTGTAAATAAAGTATATATAATATATAATTATTATTAATTGAATTGTTGGAGGATTTTTTGGGATGTATATAAAAAAATTTATAAAATAGCCTACTTAAAATACTTTTATATTTCCATAATAAATAATATGTAAATATTAAATAATAGATTAAATACATAAATATTTTATAATAAATTTAAGATACATTTAATAGACTTGGGATATTATTAGAATTATGATAACTCATCAAGGGTAATTTGGTCCACACATATTAAAAACTTATTAAGGGTAATTTAGTCCACACACATTGATATAGACTACCAACAATTGGCATATAGGAAATAAATAGATAATTTTAAATCTTATGAGAATTAATGAAATTTAAATAAGGTTATATGATAAAACATAAATTAAATGATAACATAAATATATTAAATTTAATAGGACATTTAAGTTACATTTAAAAGGCTTGGGATATTATTAGAATTATGAAAACTAATTGAGGGTAATTTGGTCCACACACTTTGAAATAGACTACCAACAAATCAACAATTGGCATATAGGAGTAGAATAGATATATATATCACATCACCTCAAATTTTTCTTTATTTTCAATTCAATTAATCCCAACCTAGGAACAATTGTTCATGAATTTAATCCCCAATAATTATTAAGTCTGATTTAATCAAATAATTCATCTTAAATTTCCAATTTAAGATTTTATCCAAACCACAAATTTAATTATATTATTTTTTCTCTTCCTTTAATTATCCAAACTTAGATAATTCAACTCAATTATTAAAGATAATTAAAATCAAGAAAATACCAAATTTACCCACAAAACCCTTGGGTTTTACATTTTAAATATGTAAAATTTAGGAATTAGAATCTTATATTTTATGAGTTATTGAGTAATAATTTATTAGGAATTAGAATCTTATATTTTAAAATACTACTTTACTAGAAAGGGCAAGATTAAGGACTTTAGTTGGTGTTGCTTTTCAAATGGCTAAAAGGATTTTTTCAATTATTCAAAACTTTTTTTTATTAGATTATATATATATATATATATATATATATAGGATCATGATATAGTGAGACCGACCTTACTACAATTTAAGTAAGGTCGCCACATTTTCACCCATTATGAGAGAGTTTTTTTACAAATCCAACCGTGCGGATGGAAAGAACATCGAAAAATAAAATAACATGTCGATTTTCATACAATTTGGTGAGGTGATGATCATTCATCTTAAAGGGTGGAAATTTAACTCATTAAAATTTCTATAAAATTCACCCGTTAAGATGAATGATCATCACATCACCAAATGGTATGAAAATTGACATTTTATCTTATTTTTCAATATTCTTTCCATCCATACGGTTGGAAACCCTAAAAATAATCTCAAAATGGGTAAAAATGAGGCGATCTTACTTGAATAGTAGTAAGGCCTGCCTCATTGTATCATGACCCTATATATATATATATATATTATATATATAGTAGTGATAGGATGAGGCCAGCCGCACTTGCGGCCGCCTCATCCTATCACTACTTATATATAGTAAATATATATAAAAAATATATATTACATTTTGTTATATGCGTTTTAGATATATATTGATTTATCTATATATTTTAAACAATATATATATATATATATATATATATATATATATATATATATATATAATTTTTAAATTTATATGTACATATATACATGTATTTTGAGGATAAGATAATTTAAAAATTATATATACATGTCTGTATATTGTTTAAAATATATAGATAAATCAATATATATCTAAAACACATATAAAAAATATAATATATATTATATATATATATATATATATAGTAGTGATAGGATGAGGCCGGCCGCACTTGCAATCGCGAGTGCGGTCGCCTCATCCTATCACTACTTATATATATATCAGAGGTGTTAGAGTCAGGCCGGCCACAAATGTGGCCAACCCACTCTAACACCCAAAATCAAACCAAAAAAAAGCCCAAACTTGATATATATATATATATATATATATATATATATATATATATATATATATATATTTTAAGTAAAATTTCAAAATTATAGGTTTCATAAGAAATTCTTGTTAGAATTTTTTTTAAAATAAAGCTTTTGTGCACTAAACATAAATATTTTCTAAAAAAGAAAATCTTTTTTTTTTGGAGTGTAAAAACCTTGGTCTCATGTTCATTTTAAAAATTACTAATATTGTAATTTGTAATGCTTGAGATCTGTAACCAATTTCCCACCTTATATTTTTTACTTAATTTATCTGTTAACCTTTAAATTTTGTAAAATATGTGAGAGTGAATCTAAAAAATATAAACAGATTTTCTTTAAAATAAAATCATATTTATATTAAAAAAGCACAATAAAGTTCAAATAAAATACACTAAAAAATACAAGTCCCTGGGTGCCCTCTATGATGCCTCTTAAGGCAACTTGCCTTTCCCTATTTTGTGTTGGAAATAAAGTAGAAGATAATGGAGGAAAGAAGAAGATAAACCAAATAAGTTTCAAGGCACGAAGATGACAACGCTTTCTTTTAGACGAATTTTTCCCCCTCTGATTAGAATCACGATTGCAACGGGGTGTGTGAGAAACGCCTTCAGGATACAATGAAGCCCTTTGATTGTTATTAAAATGCGAACTTGCACCATTCGTCTCAACCCGGCAACACTCTTGAATTTGTCTTTGATAATGTAGAGAAAGAGAGATGAGAATGAAAGAGAGAGTGAGAGAATATAGTATGAAAATTTAATGTCTTTTGCCTCACATAGAACTAGGCTATATATAGAGTCCCAAAGGTTTTATATCAAGGTTGCATCCCTTGGTAACATCCTTTCATAAAAGGGAACACCTTTTGGCAAATGGTCACACATGAAAGGTAACATCCTTTCATAAAAGGGAAACACCCTTTGGCAAATAGGCATACATGAAAGAAGACATTCTTCCATGTGTCTTTTGATGAAACCTTTTAGTCTTAATATGTTTTGGACTAATACCCCTTCAATAATAATGAAAGGGGGCATCCTTTCATATTTAACTCAAACACCAATTCATTTCTCACTCTAATTCTCAAAATAAAACCATGGAAAAAAAAACTATTGAAAATATCTAACAATCCTCCCCTATTTTCAATATTATGGAAATTAGAGTTTATAATATAATATATACCGACTCGATAACAAAACAACGATGAAAAACGATACATTATCAATGGATTTAGTAATAGGTGATAAGTGTCTTTTGGACTTGAACTTTCACTTAGTATAAACAACTCAAAGCTATATCAAGGTACTATGGTGAACGGATCTTGAACCAAGGACCCTTGTAAATAAGCCGGAGATGTCATACATACTTCATCCGTAAAAAGAGTGTTTCCTTGCCTCGCACATTTATGGCCTTGTGCTCGATATCCTGATTTCAATAGTGCTCTAAAATGTTGGTCAAACATTCATAGGAAGCGGCCCCACTTCCTCACTCTTATAAGTAAATTCCTTTTAAGCAAGTCTTCGAGTTGCTTTTATGGATTTATTAAGGATCATATTCCAACCTCTCTCATGCATTCCTTGATACTAATCTCTTGTCCTGACTTATAAGGCTATAATTTAGTGTCATGCTAAACCAACTTTTTAACTTGTTTGTACCCATTGAACTTAGTCTATAATTTCAAGAGCTTAAGTTGGGTTCCCGTTAAACATGGTTGAGTTACATATTGACCTTAGCCCCATTCTTTTAGATGTCTTTAAAATCATCTCTTTAGCTAGTCCTTTCGTCAAAGGGTCTGCTAGATTTGCCTTCGACTCTATATAGTCGAGTGTAATTACTCCCTTCTTGAGTAATTGTCTCAAAAATTGGTGTCTAAGACTCAAATGTCTTGACTTTCCATTATACGTCTTACTTGAGACTTTATATAGCGTTGACTTGCTATTACAATTAATCATAACCGCAGTGGTAGGCTCTTTCCAAAGAGGCATATCTATAATAAGTTTCTAAGCCATTCAGCTTCTTTACATGTATCAGCTAGTGCTATGAATTCGGATAACATAGTTGAATCAGAAATACAGGTCTGCTTCTTGGAACCCCAAGATACTGCAGCACCTTCTAAAGTAAAAATCCATCCAGTAGTTGACTTGAATTTTGACTCTATATTATTCCAACTAGCATCGCTATACCCTTCTTGTACAACGGGATATCCCTGGTAATATAAACCATAATCCATGGTTTTCTTCAGGTAACAAAGAACTCGTGAAACTGCTTTCCAATGTTCTTCTCCTGGATTGCTTGTAAATCTACACAGCATTCCTACAACATAAGCTATATCGGGTCTTGTGCAATTCATTGCATACATAAGACTCTCAACCACACTCGCATACTCCAATTGAGATTTACAGCGACCATTATTTTTCATTAACTTAATATTCGGATCAATGGGAGTAGAAACTGGATTTCGATCAAAATGATTGTAACGCTTAAGTATCTTTTCAATGTAATGGTGCTGTGAAAGCATCAATCCATTTTCTTTTCTAAGAATTTTAATCCCTATAATTACATCCGCCTCCCCAAGATCTTTCATATCAAAGTTAGAAGACAAAAATAATTTTGTCTCTTCAACACATACAAGATTAGATCCAAAGATCAATATGTCATCAATATAAAGGCATATAATCACTGTAATGTTGTTATGAGATTTATAGTATACACACTTATCTGCATCAACAACATTAAAACCATAGGATAGGACTATGTGATCAAACTTCTCATGCCATTGCATAGGTGCTTGCTTCAAGCCATAAAGAGATTTCACAAGTTTACAAACTTTCTTTTCTTGGCCTGGAAGAACGAACCCTTCAGGTTGTTCCATATAAATCTCCTCCTCTAGGTCACCATTTAGGAAAGCCGTTTTTACGTCCATTTGATGGACAACCAATTGGTGAATAGACGCCAAAGCGACTAACATTCGAATTGTAGAAATTCGAGCTACAGGAGCATATGTATCAAAATAGTCTATTCCTTGTCTTTGTTTATACCCTTTTGCAACTAATCTTGCTTTTAACTTATTTATTGAACCATCAGGATTCAATTTCCTCTTAAAGATCCATTTGCAACCAATAGGTTTGGATTCAAGAGGAAGGTCAGTTATAACCCAAGTTTGATTTGATAATAAAGAGTTCATCTCATCATTAATAGCTTCTTTCCAAAAAGGAGCATCTCTAGATGTGACTGCTTCTAGAAATGTTGTAGGATCATCATCTACATTCATGACATATTGGGTTTTATCCTTTATATCTTGTCTATTTCCTTGAACAAGGTAAACAATGAAATTTGGTCCAAATTTCTTCTCAGTTCTTGGTCTCTTACTCCTTCTAGGTTCAAAGTCCATAGGAGTATCTAGAACATGAGAATCAGAAGAGATGTCCTCTACATCTCTAGAAGTAGGTTCAGACCCCGTATTTTCTAAACTAGAAGTATAATTAGACTTAAATAAGTGCTCAAAAAATTCTACATCAACAGATTCAATAATATCATGAGATTCTAAATTTAAAAATCTGTATGTAGAGCTATGCATAGAATATCCAATGAAAACACACTTATATGTCTTAGTTCCTAGTTTAGGTCTTTTAGGGTCGGGTTTCCTTACATAAGCAAGACAACCGCACACCCTAAGTCTACTAAGATTAGGCTTATAATTATGCCAAATTTCATATGGAGTAGTATTCCTCTTTTTTAAGGGAATCCTATTTAAAATATAACAAGCAGATAATATTGCTTCTCCCCAAAGTGAAAGAGGCAATCCAGAGCTAAGTAACATGGCATTTACCATTTCAGTTAAAGTCCTTTTTTTTCTTTCAGTAACTCCATTTTGTTGTGGCGTATAAGGCGCCGTAACTTGATGGATAATTCCATGAGTTTCACAAAATTTTGTAAACTTGGTTGGGTAGTATTCACCTCCCCTATCGGATCTAAGGACTTTAATTTTGCGGTTGTGTTTGGTTTCAACTTCCGCTTTGAAGACTTGAAACTTTTCAAAGACTTCACTTTTAGCCTTTAGAAGATATACATATGTGTATTGTGAACAATCATCAATAAAGGTTATGAAATATTTATTTCCACCTTTTGTTTCATTATTTTTAAGATCACATACATCACTATGTATAAGTTCTAGTAATTCTGAAGACCGTTCAACAGATTTGAATGACTTCCGAGTTATCTTTGCTTGTACACATATTTGGCATTTATCATGCTTATCATCATTGCAATTAGAAATTAATCCTAAGTTAGACATGCATTTAATTGAACCATAATTAACATGCCCTAGTCTACCATGCCATAAAGAAATAGAATCAACAATATAAGCAGAAGAGGTAATTTCATTTAAATTCAACCTAATCATACCGTTACAAGAGTACCCTTTTCCAATGAACACACCATTCTTAGACAAGATAAACTTGTCTGACTCATACACCAGCTTGAAGCCCCTCTTGTTGAGTAGGTCTCCGGATACAAGATTTTTACTCAAATCAGGTACATAGAATACATTGATTAGAGTAATAACTTTTCCTGATGTAAACTTCAATTCCACAGTGCCTTTGCCAATAACTTTAGTGCAGAGATTATTTGCCATCTTGACTTCCATTCCATCACTAGATTCCTCGTAAGTCTTGAAGAGACTACGATCCTTGCAAATGTGGATTCTTGCTCTGGTATCAAGCCACCACCCATTGACAATGCTAACTGAGTTTGCTTCAGTCACTGTTGCTATCAATTGTTCATCTTCAACCATGTTAGCTTGATTCTTCAAACTTTTCTTATGGAGACGACAATCTCGCATAAAATGGTCGGGCTTGTTGCAGAAGTGACAATTTCCCTTCTTCTTGGTACCTTGTTTTTTGAAATCCTTATCATTCCTTGGCTTGAGCTTGGACTTGTTTTTGTTCCCCTCAACCATATTTACCTTGGAATGATGATTCTCTATCGACTCATCTTTCTTATCACGGATGCGAGAATCTTCTTCTATGCGAAGGTGTCGAAGTAGAGATTCTAGAGTATGACTCTTCTCTTCATGCTTAAGTTTCTTCTTGTAGCCATTCCAAGTTGATGGGAGTTTTGCAATAATCACACCAACTTGGAAATCTTCCACAAGGGTAATACCAGTAGTTTTAAGATCACTAACGATAAGTTGTAAATTATGAACTTGTTCTAGTATTGACTTATCGTTAGTCATCTTAAAATCAATGTAATTGCCAATTAAAAACTTTTTGTAACACCCCGGTTTTTCTTAGTGAATTTGGTAAAAATACTGAATAAATGCCGGTATTTAATACTAAAATGGGGAATTATATTTAATTACCATGAGTAATTAAATTATGGATTAATACCATGCATTTAAAATAATAAATTTAAGATTGGAATTACAAGCTTAGGCTTGTGACAAAATGATTAAGATGAGCTTGTGTGACAATTTAATCAAGTTAATGGGGGCTTTTGAAGCTATGGGTACAATGTCTTATTAATCGGGCTTTGGGCTTGGGCCTAAATCGTGGCTGGTGAGTGAAGAGGGGATATATGAATAGAGGGAAGGAATAAGGTGTTGGCTGTTGTTTGAGTAAGTATGGTGAGGTTCTCTTCCATTTTAGAAGACAAGCAGGAGGTGGGTGTAAAAGCAGCTCGCTGGAGCTCGAGCATGAGGTGTCAACGCGCATGCGTCCGGTGAGTGGGAGTTGTACGCGTGGCTTGGTGCTGGCGTTTGGGCAGGCAGAGAGAAGAACGCAGGGGGGAGGCATTGAGCTCTGTTTCTGGGTGAGCATTCGGCGACTGCATCTCTTGGGTTCCGTAGCACCGGCCAGCTCTTGCAATCTCCGGTCAGCCTTTCTGTTCTCAATCCCGGCCGACTGAGCAGCCCAGCGACTACTTCCGGCCAGCTTCTGCGTGGTCCTCTGTTTGTAGTTCCGGCCAGCAGATGTGTTCAGACGACGTCGAGTTTCCGGCCAGCTTTGGAGCAACCTCCTGCAAGGCCTCCAGTTAATGAAGTAGCTCATGAGAACTCTTCTTCGTGGCAGGTTGGTGGGAGAAGGGGCCTATCTATTTACTTTGATGATACTTAGTTGCTAGGTTGTTATTGCTTTACTTTGGTGCTGCTGTCTTGGGTCTAGTTGTTATATTGAGGTGAATGAGCTGTAGTTAGCTTGATCTGTATGTATTTGGACTTCAGATTTCAAAGAGAGGAGTTGATGATTGTGCTACGTAATGGATTGTATACATGTTTTGTATTAATTAGTAAAAGAATAGAGTTGCTCTTTTGTAAGTTCATGATGCACCACAGGTGTTCGTCAAAATGTCAAGGAGAACCTGTGGGTAGTTAGTGGTTAATGTTGACATTGTTGTAGCTTGTTTATTTTGTAATTATTGGGAATTAAGAGATCAAAGAGAAGAGGTGTCTTTTGAATTTTATCATGCTTAGTTGAGCTGTTAGTGTTCTGTTTTGGGCCTGCTGTCCTTGGATTTTTGTGATGCTCTTGCTGCTGAAAGGTATTGAGTTGTTTGTAGAGCTTTGTACTATGGCTGCTGAGACATGAAAGAGGGATTTGCAGGAATTCTGGGTTCAAGATGTTAAAGAGGTGTAGTGCTTTTGACTTCTGTGCATGATCATGATGTTATGCTTCAATGAGATGAGGGGTAAGTGCTGCATTCCTAAGGACCAGTAGCTGGGTAGGGTGGAGTGTTTCTGCTGTGGAATAAGAGGAGGTGATGTACTTGTGGTGGCTGCAGAAATGTTATAGAATGACTAGTTGGGTTCATGATTTAATAGTGAGCATGTTAAGAGCCTTGAAAGGGGATTTCATGAGGAGTAGCGGTTAGGACTGTTTAATAGGAGGTGGTCATGTGTACCATTATTACACATTATGTGGGAAAAGTCCGAAGTCTCAAAGAGAGGGAATATGGTTGAGACTTGAGAATTTAGGCGATGATTGTAGACAGTCTTGCAGAATTCTGTCTTGCAGAATTCTGTCCACTTCGAGGGGCTGCTGCTCCCTGCTCACTAGTCCATTTGGGCTGTGTAATACGCCGTTGGAAAGATCTCGAGGTCTTCTTTCTAACGAGCTTTAAATGAGAGAATTTGGACTTACGCTTAAAAGTTATGACTGATTCTTTCCAACCGGCAGCAAGCAGCCAGAATTCTGCATATTCGTGATTTCGCATATAGATTATCGTATTATATTTTAGGATTGTTTGGCTATATTCATGCTTGGTAATGTAATGACTTGCTTAAGGTGTTGGGCCTTAATCTCTATGGACTAGGGCCCATGATTGATTAGAAGATATTGTTAAATAGAAAGTGAAGTATTGTGGACTAGCACTTATCTTAGATATGATTGCGCTTGCAAAGGAAAAAAGGGAAGGACAAGTCGAGGACTTCAAGTGAACCGTCAAGCTTGATTTGCTTAGGACAACAGGTGAGTGATTACACTATACTTGGAATGGTTTTTATGATCGAGTTTTATCGTGGACTTGTTTTATATGATTTTAATTGAGATTTATATCGAAGTTTGTGCAATGTCGCTGGTTTGATATTATGATCATAATACTAGCGTCATGATTGCTTTATTCATGTGAAAGAAAATATATGTGTAGAGAAATACGTAAGGAGACTAAGAACAGCAGGGAAGAAAGGAGAATTTACGTAAATATGAGAACATGAATAAGAAAAGGGAGATGTTAGAAATATCTACCAACATGCACCTCATGCAAGATAAGCTTCTGCTGAAACCGTATAGGTCGGCCAAGGCGGTGACACGTTACCGGATTTATGTCCGGAATTATTAGGGCATTGAGTTGGGGTGCATGCGTGATATGAGACCTTTATATAATGATCATGATATGTTAAGTAATGATCGAGATTGCATTTGTGTTCTATTCCGGTTTGATGAAATGCTTGGCATGTTAAAGTGATCTCAAGATAATGCATAATGATTAGCATTATTTCGATATTACGATATATCCGATATTACTTATGTATATTCCTTGTATAGTGATTCTCACTCAAGTGAAATGTGCAGGTGTACGAGATTGAGTGTTCCGATAGAAGGCTCTGACATAACAGAGGAGGATAGAATCAATTGCATTGGATGATTAGAATCTTAGAACACTTCCGCAATAATTGTAGACCTTGTTTAAGATTACGAATATTTGTTCACCATTTATGTTCATTAGTTTGAATAGTATCGTTATCAGGTTGTAAAATAGGCAAACATAGGCGGTGTGCACCCCTACCCGGTGGTGTACCGGGATCCCTAGAGAGGGGGTGTTACATTTTGTGGTATCAGAGCAATAAAAGCTGTTTGTATGGGCGAACACATTTTGATCTTAGAATAGTAATTGAGGATCTAAAGTCTCGATGACATGATTTAGTGGTATCAAAGCTAGAGATAGGAAGTGGCATTGATATTTGCATTACATTAGACGGTCCTTGCTATGCATAGGGTGAGAGGCCAGGACGGAAACCTCACTGGGCCACATAGATGCTTAGGCGGGGATACCTCATGGCACTATCTCGAGGCCGACGGTAAAACCTCACGGGCTTCGCATAGTCAGCTTAGGCGGGGATACCTCGTGGCATTATCTCGAGATCTTAGCAAGTGATCATGCAGTAGATGCGTGATTTTTCGATAGGCGCCACATATCTAGCCATCTTATAGAGGCATAGCGTGTTAGTGATTGATGACTTCTCCTGTTTTCTGGACATTGCATTAGAGGATCTTCTTGATTGGGAAGATAACTGCGCATGAGCGATCCATGCTTCTATCGTTTTAGGTCCACTAAATGCCATGGGATGACATTTAGTGGTATCGTGAGAAGTTTGCTCGGATCTAGAGTCTAGGGAGCCGAGCCCTAGAGGGTGGGAGAGTGCGTCCCTAGAACTAATTGTTATAAACATAGACTTGCTTTGTATGATTGTATTCATATAGAAATTTAAGTGTCAGTGGTGGTCTTTGCTTTAAAGATATGGCGCCACTATCTTTATGGTGAAGCCCTCAAAATCTTTACCACCACAAGAGTTTGAAGTATCGATGGAGTCAAGAATTGAACATGCTGGTAGAGAAGATAGTTGAATTAGAAGTGAAAGCTCAATCGGTAAGACCCTAGATTGCTTACCTTGGTTTCACGAATGGAGAAATGGCAAACACGGTGATTTCTCCTTATCTTACGATGGTGCGAGAGATGTGGGTTCCGATTATTTGAACCGAAAGCAATACGAGCCTCAAGTTCTGCACTGGGGATGAAGCTTCGTTGCCAAAGATGCTTGGCATCTAGGAACACCAAGTTGTACATAAATTTAAAGGAGAACTACAATTTGGGACTTGAGTTGGTTCTAGGACTTAGAGAAGATTAAACTCACTCGAGAACAAATGAGGGCAAGATGCGATGTGCAATCTGGGCTATACCAACAAACCGTCAGCCAAGATCTAGAGTTTGAGGTAGGAATTTATGCTGCAGAAAGTATCACCTACGGAAAAGGAGTGATGAGATTCGAAGCGGGGAAGCCGAGTTCACGCTTATATCGGACCTTATGAGATAGTGGGACCGGGTGGGACCCCGTAACCTATCGTCTGCTCTTCCAGGAGGAGCCGATCAAGAATCCACGATGCTTTCCTATATCGGTTTAAGAGTCTCTCTGGATCCACAACCGGCGTTTCTAGGATCAAGCGTGGAGTTGACCCCAAATCGACTTATATAGAAGGCCGGGTTGCACATAGGTAAGATCTAGTAAAGGTCTTGGGAGTCCGCACTAAGTATGGAGACCACTGGGAGCAAGAAGATCTTATGAGAGCCGCTAAAGACACTAACTCAGTTCGAGTTATGGCTTAAGGAATTTCGAGGGCCGAAATTTCCTAAGGGTGGGAGAATTGTATAATACCCCGTTTTCTTAGTGAATTTGGTAAAATCAATAAATGCCTTGATTTAATACTAAAATGGGAATTATATTTAATTACCATGAGTAATTAAATTATGGATTAATACCATGCATTTAAAATAATAAATTTAAGATTGGAATTACAAGCTTAGGCTTTGTGACAAAATGATTAAGATGAGCTTGTGTGACAATTTAATCAAGTTAATGGGGGCTTTTGAAGCTATGGGTACAATGTCTTATTAATCGGGCTTTGGGCTTGGGCCTAAATCGTGGCTGGTGAGTGAAGAGGGGATATATGAATAGAGGGAAGGAATAAGGTGTTGGCTGTTGTTTGAGTAAGTATGGTGAGGTTCTCTTCCATTTTAGAAGACAAGCAGGAGGTGGGTGTAAAAGCAGCTCGCTGGAGCTCGAGCATGAGGTGTCAACGCGCATGCGTCCGGTGAGGGGGAGTTGTACGCGTGGCTTGGTGCTGGCGTTTGGGCAGGCAGAGAGAAGAACGCAGGGGGGAGGCATTGAGCTCTGTTTCTGGGTGAGCATTCGGCGACTGCATCTCTTGGGTTCCGTAGCACCGGCCAGCTCTTGCAATCTCCGGTCAGCCTTTCTGTTCTCAATCCCGGCCGACTGAGCAGCCCAGCGACTACTTCCGGCCAGCTTCTGCGTGGTCCTCTGTTTGTAGTTCCGGCCAGCAGATGTGTTCAGACGACGTCGAGTTTCCGGCCAGCTTTGGAGCAACCTCCTGCAAGGCCTCCAGTTAATGAAGTAGCTCATGAGAACTCTTCTTCGTGGCAGGTTGGTGGGAGAAGGGGCCTATCTATTTACTTTGATGATACTTAGTTGCTAGGTTGTTATTGCTCTACTTTGGTGCTGCTGTCTTGTGTCTAGTTGTTATATTGATGTGAATGAGCTGTAGTTAGCTTGATCTGTATGTATTTGGACTTCAGATTTCAAAGAGAGGAGTTGATGATTGTGCTACGTAATGGATTGTATACATGTTTTGTATTAATTAGTAAAGAATAGAGTTGCTCTTTTGTAAGTTCATGATGCACCACAGGTGTTCGTCAAAATGTCAAGGAGAACCTGTGGGTAGTTAGTGGTTAATGTTGACATTGTTGTAGCTTGTTTATTTTGTAATTATTGGGAATTAAAGAGATCAAAGAGAAGAGGTGTCTTTTGAATTTTATCATGCTTAGTTGAGCTGTTAGTGTTCTGTTTTGGGCCTGCTGTCCTTGGATTTTTGTGGATGCTCTTGCTGCTGAAAGGTATTGAGTTGTTTGTAGAGCTTTGTACTATGGCTGCTGAGACATGTAAAAGAGGGATTTGCAGGAATTCTGGGTTCAAGATGTTAAAGAGGTGTAGTGCTTTTGACTTCTGTGCATGATCATGATGTTATGCTTCAATGAGATGAGGGGTAAGTGCTGCATTCCCTAAGGACCAGTAGCTGGTAGAGTGGAGTGTTTCTGCTGTGGAATAAGAGGAGGTGATGTACTTGTGGTGGCTGCAGAAATGTTATAGAATGACTAGTTGGGTTCATGATTTAATAGTGAGCATGTTAAAAACATTGGAAGGGGAATTCATGAGGAGCAGCGGTTAGGACTGTTTAATAGGAGGTGGTCATGTGTACCATTATTACACATTATGTGGGAAAAGTCCAAGTCTCAAAGAGAGGGAATATGGTTGAGACTTGAGAATTTAGGCGATGATTGTAGATAGTCTTGCAGAATTCTGTCTTGCAGAATTCTGTCCACTTCGAGGGGCTGCTGCTCCTGCTCACTAGTCCATTTGGGCTGTGTAATACGCTGGAAAGATCTCGAGGTCTTCTTTCTAACGAGCTTTAAATGAGAGAATTTGGACTTACGCTTCAAAAGTTATGACTGATTCTTTCCAACCGCATAGAGCAGCCAGAATTCTGCATATTCGTATTTCGCATATAGATTATCGTATTATATTTTAGGATTGTTTGGCTATATTCATGCTTGGTAATGTAATGACTTGCTTGGGTGTTGGGCCTTAATCTCTATGGACTAGGGCCCATGATTGATTAGAAGATATTGTTAAATAGAAAGTGAAGTATTGTGGACTAGCACTTATCTTAGATATGATTGCGTTTGCAAGGAAAAGGGAAGGACAAGTCGAGGACTTCAAGTGAACCGAGTCAAGCTTGATTTGCTTAGGACAACAGGTGAGTGATTACACTATACTTGGAATGGTTTTTATGATCGAGTTTTATCGTGGACTTGTTTTATATGATTTTAATTGAGATTTATATAGAAGTTTGTGCAATGTCGGTTTGATATTATGATCATAATACTAGCGCCATGATTGCTTTATTCATGTATTGTGAAAGAAAATATATGTGTAGAGAGGAAATACGTATGAAGGAGACTAAGAGCGGGAAGAAAGGAGATGGCAGTAAATATGAGAACATGAATAAGAAAAGGAGATGTTAGAAATATCGCCAACATGCACCTCATGCAAGATAAGCCGGTTGAAACCGTATGTCAGATGTTGAGGCGGTGACACGTTCACGGATTTATGTCCGAATTATTCCGGCATTGAGTTAGAGTGCATGCGTGGTCGGCATAAGACCTTTATAATGATCATGATATGTTAAGTAATGATTGAGATTGCATTTGTGTTCTATTCCGGTTTTGATGAAATGCTTGGCATGTTAAAGTGATCTGAAGATAATGCATATGATTAGCATTATTTCGATATTCTGATATATCCCATTACTTATGTATATTCCTTGTATAGTGGTTCTCACTCCAAGTGAAATGTCTTGGTGTCACGAGATTGAGTGTTGAGATAGATGGCTCGGCATAAAGGAGGATAGAATCAGTTGTATTGATGTTTAGAATCTTAGAACACTTCCGCAATAATTGTAGACCTTGTATAAGATTATGAATATTTTGTTCACCATTTATGTTCATTAGTTTGAATAGTATGGTTATCAGGTTGTAAAATAGACATATGGAAGTGTGCACCCCCCAAATGACATCTTGGATCCCTTGTAGAGAGGGGGTGTTACATTTTATGGTATCAGAGCAATAAAAGCTGTTTGTATGGGCAAACACCTTTTGATCTTAGAATAGTAATTGAGGATCTACGCCTACGATGGCATGATTTAGTGAGTATCAAAGCTAGAGATATGATGTGGCATTCGATATTTGCATTCTGTTAGACGGTCCTTGCTATGCAGAGGGTGAAGGCCCGTGACGGGGAAACCTCACTGGCCACATAGATGCTTAGGATTCGGGGATACCTCATGGCACTATCTCGAGGCCCAGACGGGGAAACCTCACCGGCTTCACATACCGCTTAGGCGGGGGATACTCTGTGGCATTATCCGAGATCTTAGCAGTGATCATGCGAGAGATGCAGATTTTTCGATAGACGCTCACATATCTAGCCATCTTTATGAGGCATAGACAGGCATGTTAGTGATTGATGACTTCTCCGGTTTTCTGACATTGCATTTAGAGGATCTTCTTGATTGGGAAGATCTTGCATGACGCCCATGCTTTTATCTTGTCTTAGGTCCACTAAATGCCATAGGATGACATTTAGTGGTATCGTGAGAAGTTTTGCTCTCGCATCTAGAGTCTAGGGGAGTCGTGAGCCCTAGGGTGGGAGTGTAGTCCCTAGAACTAATTGTTATAAACATAGACTTGCTTTGTATGATTGTATTCATATAGAAATTTAAGTGTCAGGTGGTCTTTGCTTTAAAGATATGGCGTCACTATCTTTATGGTGAAGCCCAGAAAATCTTTACCGACCACAAGAGTTTGAAGTATCTGATGAGTCAGAAGAGTTGAACATGCGGTAGAGAAGATAGTTGGAATTGTTAGAAGTGAAGCTCAACGGTAAGACCCTAGATTGCTTACCTTGGTTTCACGAATGGAGAATGGCAAGCACGGTGATTTCTCCTTATCTTCTGATGGTGCAGAGATGTGGGTTCCCGATTATTTGAACCGAGCAATGAGAGCCTCAAGTTACAGACCAGGGATGAAGCTCATTGCTCAGCATATGCTTGGCATCTAGGGAACACCAAGTTGTACATAAATTTAAAGGAGAACTACAATTTGGGACTTGAGTTGGTTCGGCAGACTTCTGAGAAGATTAAACTCACTCGAGAACGAATGAGGGCAAGATGGTGATAGGCAATCTGGCTATACCAACAAACTGGCCAGAGTTTAGGTAGGAATTTATGCGTGCTTGAAAGTATCACCCCGGAAAGGAGTGATGAGATTCCGTAAACGCGTGGGAAAGCCGAGTTCACGCTATATCGGACCTTATGAGATAGTGGACCGGGTGGGACCCGTAACCTATCGTCACAGCTCTTCCAGAGGAGTCGATCAAGAATCCACGATGTCTTTCCTATATCGGTTTTAAGGAAGTCTCTCCTCGGATCCACAATCCGGTTTCTAGGATCAAGCGTAGGAGTTGACCCCAAATCGACTTATATAGAAGGACCGGGTTGCACATAGGTAAGATCTAGTAAAGGTCTTGGAGTCCGCACTCAAGTGGAGACCACTTGGGAGCAAGAAGATCTTATGAGAGCGCAGTACACTCACTGGTTCGAGTTATCGGCTTAAGGGAATTTCGAGGACGAAATTTCCTAAGGGTGGGAGAATTGTAACACCCCGGTTTTTCTTAGTGAATTTGGTAAAAATACTGAATAAATGCCGGTATTTAATACTAAAATGGGGAATTATATTTAATTACCATGAGTAATTAAATTATGGATTAATACCATGCATTTAAAATAATAAATTTAAGATTGGAATTACAAGCTTAGGCTTGTGACAAAATGATTAAGATGAGCTTGTGTGACAATTTAATCAAGTTAATGGGGGCTTTTGAAGCTATGGGTACAATGTCTTATTAATCGGGCTTTGGGCTTGGGCCTAAATCGTGGCTGGTGAGTGAAGAGGGGATATATGAATAGAGGGAAGGAATAAGGTGTTGGCTGTTGTTTGAGTAAGTATGGTGAGGTTCTCTTCCATTTTAGAAGACAAGCAGGAGGTGGGTGTAAAAGCAGCTCGCTGGAGCTCGAGCATGAGGTGTCAACGCGCATGCGTCCGGTGAGGGGGAGTAGTACGCGTGGCGTGGTGCTGGCGTTCGAGCAGATAGAGAGAAGAACTCAGGGGGAGGGGGGCATTGAGCTCTGTTTCTCGGGGAGCTTCCGGCCACTCCATCTCTTGGGTTCAGTTGTACCGGCCAGCTCTTGCAATTGACTCCGGCCAGCCTTTCTGTTCTCAATCCCGGCCGACTGAGCAGCCCAGCGACTACTTCCGGCCAGCTTCTGCGTGGTCCTCTGTTTGTAGTTCCGGCCAGCAGATGTGTTCAGACGACGTCGAGTTTCCGGCCAGCTTTGGAGCAACCTCCTGCAAGGCCTCCAGTTAATGAAGTAGCTCATGAGAACTCTTCTTCGTGGCAGGTTGGTGGGAGAAGGGGCCTATCTATTTACTTTGATGATACTTAGTTGCTAGGTTGTTATTGCTTTACTTTGGTGCTGCTGTCTTGGGTCTAGTTGTTATATTGAGGTGAATGAGCTGTAGTTAGCTTGATCTGTATGTATTTGGACTTCAGATTTCAAAGAGAGGAGTTGATGATTGTGCTACGTAATGGATTGTATACATGTTTTGTATTAATTAGTAAAGAATAGAGTTGCTCTTTTGTAAGTTCATGATGCACCACAGGTGTTCGTCAAAATGTCAAGGAGAACCTGTGGGTAGTTAGTGGTTAATGTTGACATTGTTGTAGCTTGTTTATTTTGTAATTATTGGGAATTAAGAGATCAAAGAGAAGAGGTGTCTTTTGAATTTTATCATGCTTAGTTGAGCTGTTAGTGTTCTGTTTTGGGCCTGCTGTCCTTGGATTTTTGTGATGCTCTTGCTGCTGAAAGGTATTGAGTTGTTTGTAGAGCTTTGTACTATGGCTGCTGAGACATGAAAGAGGGATTTGCAGGAATTCTGGGTTCAAGATGTTAAAGAGGTGTAGTGCTTTTGACTTCTGTGCATGATCATGATGTTATGCTTCAATGAGATGAGGGGTAAGTGCTGCATTCCTAAGGACCAGTAGCTGGGTAGGGTGGAGTGTTTCTGCTGTGGAATAAGAGGAGGTGATGTACTTGTGGTGGCTGCAGAAATGTTATAGAATGACTAGTTGGGTTCATGATTTAATAGTGAGCATGTTAAGAGCCTTGAAAGGGGATTTCATGAGGAGTAGCGGTTAGGACTGTTTAATAGGAGGTGGTCATGTGTACCATTATTACACATTATGTGGGAAAAGTCCGAAGTCTCAAAGAGAGGGAATATGGTTGAGACTTGAGAATTTAGGCGATGATTGTAGACAGTCTTGCAGAATTCTGTCTTGCAGAATTCTGTCCACTTCGAGGGGCTGCTGCTCCCTGCTCACTAGTCCATTTGGGCTGTGTAATACGCCGTTGGAAAGATCTCGAGGTCTTCTTTCTAACGAGCTTTAAATGAGAGAATTTGGACTTACGCTTCAAAAGTTATGACTGATTCTTTCCAACCGCGCAGAGCAGCCAGAATTCTGCATATTCGTATTTCGGCATATAGATTATCGTATTATATTTTAGGATTGTTTGGCTATATTCATGCTTGGTAATGTAATGACTTGCTTGGGTGTTGGGCCTTAATCTCTATGGACTAGGGCCCATGATTGATTAGAAGATATTGTTAAATAGAAAGTGAAGTATTGTGGACTAGCACTTATCTTAGATATGATTGCGTTTGCAAGGAAAAGGGAAGGACAAGTCGAGGACTTCAAGTGAACCGAGTCAAGCTTGATTTGCTTAGGACAACAGGTGAGTGATTACACTATACTTGGAATGGTTTTTATGATCGAGTTTTATCGTGGACTTGTTTTATATGATTTTAATTGAGATTTATATCGAAGTTTGTGCAATGTCGCTGGTTTGATATTATGATCATAATACTAGCGTCATGATTGCTTTATTCATGTATTGTGAAAGAAAATATATGTGTAGAGAGGAAATACAGAAGGAGACTAAGAACAGGAAGAAAGGAGATGACAGAAATATGAGAACATGAATAAGAAAAGGAGATGTTAGAAATATCGGCCAACATGCACCTCATGCAAGATAAGCCGGTTGAAACCAGAAGGTCACGCAAAGGATACGCCCGCCTGGATTTGTCTGGAATTATTCCGGGGCATTGAGTTAGGGGTGCATGCGTGGTCGACATGAGACCTTTATAATGATCATGATATGTTAAGTAATGATTGAGATTGCATTTGTGTTCTATTCCGGTTTTGATGAAATGCTTGGCATGTTAAAGTGATCTGAAGATAATGCATATGATTAGCATTATTTCGATATTCTGATATATCCGACATTACTTATGTATATTCCTTGTATAGTGGTTCTCACTCAAGTGAAATGTGCAGGTGTACGAGATTGAGTGTTCAGATAGATGGCTCTGACATAGCAAAGGAGGATAGAATCATTGTATTGATGTTTTAGAATCTTAGAACACTTCCGCACAATTGTAGACCTTGTATAAGATTATGAATATTTTGTTCACCATTTATGTTCATTAGTTTGAATAGTATGGTTATCAGGTTGTAAAATAGACAGCTTATGGGCAGGGTGCACCCCCGGCCCAGCTGGTGTGACACTGGATCCCTTGTAGAGAGGGGGTGTTACACTTTTGATTACTTTGCCTCTTCAATACGGTATTTGTTGTCCAAAGCACTCCATAATTCCTTGGCAGTTCCAATTGAGCGGTGTGCATTGTATACTGAGTTTGAAAGAGCATTGAGAATGTGTCCTCGATACAAGAATTCGTCCTCCTTCCACTTACACCACTTCTCCTTGTCTGCTTCTGTCTCATTGTCCAATGATGCCGGAATAGGCTCAAGATCGTCACTTAAGACATATGCCAACTTTAGTGTTGTAAGGAAGAAAAACACTTTCTCTTGCCACCTAGTGAAGTTGTGTCCATTGAAACGATCAAGGCGGACAAGGTCTTGATTCATGACTTGGATTGATTGAGCAACGGTTGCCTCCATTATCCAGTAATTCGTCTAAAAATTGTTGGAAATAAAGTAGAAGATAATGGAGGAAAGAAGAAGATAAACAAAATAAGCTTCAAGGCACGAAGATGACAACGCTTTCTTTTAGACGAATTTCTCCCCCTCTGATTAGAATCACAATTGCAACGGGGTGTGTGAGAAACGCCTTCAGGATACAATGAAACCCTTTGATTGTTGTTGAAATGCGAACTTGCACTATTCGTCTCAACCCGGAAACACTCTTGAATTTGTCTTTGATAATGTAGAGAAAGAGAGATGAGAATGAAAGACAGAGTGAGAGAATAGAGTATGAAAATTTAATGTCTTTTGCCTCACATAGAACTAGGCTATATATAGAGTCCCAAAGGTTTCATATCAAGGTTGCATCCCTTGGTAACATCCTTTAATAAAAGGGAACACCTTTTGGCAAATTGTCACACATGAAAGGTAACATCCTTTCATAAAAGGGAAACACCCTTTGGCAAATAGGCATACATGAAAGAAGACATTCTTCCATGTGTCTTTTGATGAAACCTTTTAGTCTTAATATGTTTTGGACTAATACCCCTTCAATAATAATGAAAGGGGGCATCCTTTCATATTTAACTCAAACATCAATTCATTTCTCACTCTAATTCTCAAAATAAAACCATGAAAAAAAACTATTGAAAATATCTAACATTTTGCACCTAAATTATATAACCCCAAACCCTACTATAGAATTTACCAAGTCACTGTCAGACAAATTTTCTCTTTTTTCTTCTATTATTATTATTATTATTCCATAGCTCACAAACCTTTAATTCAAGATTCCATCTCTAGAATTAGCTTGCATGTTTGACAGACAAACATGGAGAAACCTTTACTCTAGACAGCAGCGATGATTACCATGGAAGACTGACCGTAACTTATAGAAGGACAAAAAAAGTGAGCTTGGGCGACCCTGTCGCCCAAAGATCTCCGATGCTTAGGTCAAATAGATGGTTTTGGGTTCAAGTGGTCGGGGACAAATCTGTGTTCAAATTCCCATCTCCGCATGAGGTGAGGGCACAACACCCGTGAGCCTTTGAATTCGATTAAAATAAAAGATATATATTTTTATGAATTCTGTTGAGTGCTTTTTTATTAGTTTGAAGCTGAACTTTTTCATCTGTTGAGTCAAAGGTATTCTTTGACTTGTACAAAATGAGAGATATATAATTTTATCATTTTTTTAATTACGAATTCACCAAAGATCAACAAAAATACTATATTTATAAATATTTTTAGAACAAAATAACTTTTTGACTCTGATCTTGTTTATTCAACATATGACAAAAGTTAAATAAAAATAAAAGAATAAATAGGTAGGTAAGTAAATAAATATATATGAAAAGAATGATTTGTGGATGATTGGCAAGATGATCTAATTCACAAAGTACAACCATATGAGAAGATTAGATATATATTAAACTATCCAACGGTCTCTTGGTCTATTGGTATTGGGTCTCTTGTATATGGTACTATTGGTTGAGAGAGATCCCGGGTTTAACACCCCGTGACCGCAATATAAGGGCACATGCGTTCGTCACATTGTCCGCCTCTGATGGATTGGCGCTTGTCACCTTTGTAAAAAAAAAGATATATATTAAACTAGTACAACACTCAAGATCATGAAAGGATTCCTTGCAAAAGTTATAAATTAATTATATATACATATATAACATTGATTAATCAGTTACCTCCCATCTCCATGGATGAAACCGAAGGATTAAGGTTACTGATTCAACACGGTCAGGGCCAGTTCTGGTGATCCCCACGATCCAAGTCCGGGCTGTTGGAATTGGAATAGATTTAGCAGCAGATCATGAAATCTTGGCGATCTTCTCTATCAAATAAATGAGGAATCTGTTTTAAGGATTGCCGATTTACCCATTCAGTAACTTTGGCACTGTGCATGCACGCATGGGACATCTCCCTATCCACTCGTGTGTTTTGGCCCAAATTTAGTCTAGTTGGGTTTTTTTTGCATGAGGAACAAAGTACCATATGGGTGTATGATGGGTCTTTGTCTCCCACTAAACTCTGTTGTGAATTCAGGTATGGTTATGGTTGCCGTGTTATTGAGTTAGACAGAAACGGGCGGGCGCCTCTCAGGCTGATTACGGGTCATGCTGGGCCAAATTTGGACTCGTGTCCCCTCTAGTGGTAACTTGATAGCTGTTTGATTGTGTGTTTGAGTCTTATTAGGAATAGAAATTGTATGTTGAATAATTTCTATCTGTATTTTGCTCACACGCAGGCGCACACACACAAACAATATCTAAGATTATTTTGCTCGGAAGGAGCAGCAGGAAGCCTGCTGATAAACACTCTGGCTAGCTTTCTGCAACAATATGACACTTTATTTCAACAAAACAAACATACACACAGATCCAATAAAAGATTGAATTACCTCTGCTAGAAAATCATGCAATTTGAAGATATACGATTAGTAATCAGAACTTTGGAGATTTCAGAGAATATTCAGATATGTTAGAACATCCATATATCCTCAGGAAGTGCAAATCATCTCAGTTCATTAGCATAAATCCTTTATATTGGACAGGATTTATTTGAGAAAAATCACAGGCCATCTGTATTGGACAGTGAAAGAACAGAATGTTCCCACATTTAAATCTACCATCAATCAAGTGCATTTTAATTCTACCATCAAAATTACCATGTAATATACCAACACTCTATGGATCTGGATAATTCATAAAGCAGTAATTGAACTTGAAAATCTAGAGAACATCATATAATAACAATAGGAAAAAAAGGAAATGTAGTCTATAATAGAAGTCACTCCATGCATAACCTGTTTTTTTCCAAAAATAACACTAAAACGAGATGAAATGCCAAGAAAAATAGAGCAATCATATAGAAAGTGCAGCTCAACTTTAGTGGAAAAACACGAGCATGTGAGAGTGAAGAATGGCCATTAACAATGCATTCACACATTAATATCAAAAAAGATATTTATACTCAACACCTGTGTGCTAATTTAATCTCCAACTGCACCATTTTATTAGATGCTTGTGTGCAACTAAGTTTTGCTTGCAATCAGCTTGCCATTCAAATATTGAGCAACTCTTTCATGAATTGAAACATTGGATACAAGAGCACAAAGAACATAAACTGAATATTTATTCAATAAAATGACATTCATCCATCTGAATCTGACACAATATGAAAACTTTACTTCAGTAAGCACATTAACTCCATTCACCTGAAACTAGAAGAAACATTATTATGTTCTAAAATTTAGCTGATCTTGGTGGAAGAGCAGTACCAACATCCTCAATTTTAGAAATTTCCACCATAGATGAACAAGAAGAAAAAGATTCCAGAGCTAAGAGGGCTGACTGATCTGCCAGAGGACAAGGTGGGTGCGCCTGAGTAATTGTAATAGGGCAGATAAGTAGAAGGGCTTGGAGGTGTATTGTCACAACATGGGGCAACAGCAGGTGGGCAGTAAGCCTCGGAAGGTGGTGGTGGGGGTGGTGGGGGTGGTGGTGGTGGTGGTGGGGAGGGTGGTGGTGGTGGTGCTTTATATATGTCATAATTATATGGGGGAGGAGGAATGTTGGAGAAGCATGAGCCTCCACAGAGGGTGCAGTCCAGGCATGGAGATGGTGGAGAAACATCAGTTACTGTATTCTCTTCAGCCTCAGTAAAGGTGATGATACTGGAAGCAAACAGAAGCAACCATGCTACCAAAAGATAGCTGGAGCATCGAAGAGGCATCTTCTTTCTCAAATGGATGAAGGCAATAGAGTTGCAGATGGCAGAAGGAGACTATGAAGGCACGGTATTCAAAAGAAGATTGATCTTTGACACTGCAACATGTCATTGCAATGTATATAGGCTGAGGTCCTTGTCTCTATCTGCAGTTGAACTATATCCACAATGTGTTTGCAAGTGAGGGAACTAGCAGGTCATGCATTCTGCCACATGGAATACCACGCGTCAATGCCAAGTGCTATCCTTTTAGTAGTTTTGGTTAGCTGGTAGCTACTACTCACAAGCTAAAGAGATAGACTCAAATCAGCCATGTTCAATTACTTGTTTGCCCTTGTTTCTAAGTTGGAGTTGTCTTTTACTTGCTAAATGGTCACAGTACATTCAAAAATTTGAACTGCTTTCCTATTATAACCGCAGTCTTTCCAATATGTCTGATCAACAAGCTGCTACAACTAAAACTGCATCTTAATAAATTGTTTTTTTTCCTGTTCTAAGAAAGTAACAGAATACTTACATAATCACATAAAGGAAATACAATGGAAACCTACACTAGCAATGCCATCTTTTTATGAATATCAAGAATCGATATAAAGGTAATTTTTAATTGTTCTATATATATAAGTGATGTTAATCTATTCCAACACTTTGAGAAAGCGATTTTTTAGAGAATCTTCTATTCAACATGCATAGAAATTGATACAATAGCCGAGTCAATGAGAGGTCAGTCAGCAAACTGCAGTCAAGATGGCAAATTTAGCTTTTAAATCAGCAACCGAAGTGCAAGTTTAGGTTTATTGTGCACCTGGACTAAAAGATTATTTGTTATTTGCATGTGATTACTAATCGACCTAGAAGGTCGCTCATCTACTTAACCTGCCAAACTCATGCAAAATGAATGCAAGGAATGGATAAACACAACATATAAATAGATGAAAAGTAACAATTCAAATGTTCTTGGACACATTACCAGTTCTAGTTGACTGGTTTATTCCTTTGCTGTTCAAATAAATATAGCTCTTCCTATCAGAGAAGAATGATGTTATTCGCACCGGTGAAAATCCAGCATAATCCTTGTCAATCTTTGCCAAACCAACATTTATGACATACTTTAAGAGCTCATGCTTATGGACAAAAGGTTGTGCTGCAAATTCCTCAATTGGCACCCACTACACAGAACATTATGACCACATCATAAATCAAAAATTGCAAGTCGAACCGTTTAAGCTTTTGATCCCAAAAGCAAAAAAGATATGCTAACCAACGAATGTAAGTAGACACAAAATAACAAGAAATAAAGCTAATGTGAAAGAAGAAAGCTTGACAGTAGATATAAGACTCAATGCTCACAAATGGATAATGTAGTTAAAATGTAAATAATAAATGCTTAGCTATCATAACTCATAAGAACCATCAGATAAATAAATTTGAACTTATTACTGCATTTGAAGCTTTATAGATATCTTTCTTCAAAAAAGAAAAAAAACATGCATTTGCAATTCTAATATTCTTCATTCTTGAGTAGAAATAAATATTGAGATCAAAGTTTCAGATGGTTCACAGAAGGCCTAAATCTGATTAGATTCCTACAATTAAAAAGCATATGCTTCAGACTTCCAATAAATTTGTAATATTTACTTGATCATGTATGTTATTACCTTGGCTGCTGCAATTTCTGATTCTTGCTTTTGGATGTCAAATGTAAGAGGGCGTAACAAGCATATGAAGAACAAATCCGATTTTTCAAAGAATGACTTATGGCTTTGCCTGCAAGTTATAACTCAACAAGCAAAATGGCCGGATGTCAGGTGTAATACATAGGGATATGACTTCATCAAATGTTGATTCAAGAGAGAAGATAATTAATATTATTTTTCATATCAAAAAGAGAAGCACACTTCACAAGGCATCTTATACCACTGGTGCTGGAAAGGTTCAAGACACCCAATTTTATTTCCACATTAGGAGAGGTTGCTTATGTGACTCAAAGTTCACTAGAAGAAGGAACTGATTATCATGAATCAGTTAAGGGCGATGGTTATTGGCGCCTTCAGCCCAACGAGTTCATTCTCATCTCCTGTATTCTACCTTGGTTTTCTCTGACAAATGTCGTAGTCCAAATTCAATTTGGTCCCAGTGAGAAGATTATGCATTCTCTCCTTGACATGTTTTGAAATTCTGTAAAACCACTCAAAGGAAAAGGTGCTGGAACTTAAAAGACCCCATTAGAGTTATGCGTCTTGACTATGGTTAATTCAGTGGCATCTACAAGAATAAAATGGGAACTGCAAAAGTATGGGTAAATAAGCAATACCAATGCTTCTTTCAGAATTCCTCATTGCTCTATTGAAACATGAATTGAATCAGATACTTTTATAGATAAATGTTTGATTAATTAAACCAAAGTTTTAACAAGATTTTGAAACAGTAAAAGTTCTTGAATTCACAAAGCTATGGCTTCACCTAGGAGAAAGGGAAAGCTGTAGTCTAGTGACCAGGATTAGATTTTAGAATTTGCAGAAGGAACTACTGAAAGATAAGTATCTACATAACTGTCATGAAAAACAAATAAAATATCCAGTTTTCTTTGAAGTTTAAAAAACTTAGGTGATGATATTTTCTACCCTTTTTTAGATCATTCTTTTTCACAAGCTTACAATTCTCATCATTGGAACCATACTAAAATTGTGATTACATAAAAAGAAATGAGAACGATAGTTGACACATTAAAAATTTTCCTCCTGAAAGTTTTGCATATCATATCTAGCAAATCCTACACTTGGCAGTTTGTTGTTTGTACTTAAAGTAATTTTGCATAATATGACACAATAAAAATAACTGCAAAGTTGAAATTACAAAATTTAAGTATAAAGTTGATGAAAGAAAGTTCAAAAAAGGCTTTTCTTCTGGTTATAAATTTTCTATAACCAAAAAACAAAGTTGAAAGTTGGCATCTTCATAACTACTTAGAATGATTGGAAAATTAAGAAAATAACAACATAGCATCCAATTTTAGAAAAGGAACAAGAGAGTTATGCTCAAATTAACAAAGAAATTTCATACCAAAAAAAAAAAAAATTAACAAAGAAATTTGCAGACAAAGATAAATGAACAACATGTAAAAGCTGCCTGTGCCTCATACCTGAATGCAAGTATTTCAACAAATTCAGTGTCAATCTGCAAGGTAGTAAAATAAATTATTGTTATAAGCATCTAGCTGAGATGGATAAATTTTTATCTTGCAGTGAACCTAAGAAAGTATGTGTTATATTGAATTCCACGCATACCCCTGTCTCTTCTTTGACTTCCCTCACTGCCCCAGCAAACAGATCTTCACCCTGCAAAAGGAATGTGCTAAATAATAGTTCCAATGAAGTTCTCTGAATTTCAGTTGAACCTAGAATCATACTTGATCAACAACTCCAGTAGGAAACTTCCATACACCTGATCCACGGAACTTGCCACTCTTCTCCTGGACAGCCAGCACCTAATGAAAGCATATAGCAAGACCATGCTAACACTCATACCAAGATAAATAATAATGTTAAAAACAAAATCAAGGATCCATGATATTCCAATGTGTAGGGAAAGAATGAAAAGGATAACACATCCTTATGCACACCATTCGCAGTAAGGAGCTATAGAAATCTATCAAAACACCAATATTTGCTATTTTGTATTAGATATGACTGATAAATTTTAAAATTGTTAGGTGATTCTAACCGGGATTTACCTCTCTTTGATCATTCATGACAAAAGCACCCACACCAACTCTATGTGTTGCATTTACAGGCAATGTATTTTTGGTGGCTGGGATCCAGTATGCAAGCATCAAATAACTTGGCTCCGCATGATGATACCAAAACCCCTCCTGTTTCATGCTAAAACAATTTGTTAGCGCAAGGTACATAACAAGAAATATTATTCATGAGTGGAAACATTAAACTAGTTAATGATCCTCATCCAGTCATCTCAGCTCATGGCTCATGCATCATCATTATTATAAAAGAACTATCTCATGTTCATAGATGTTCATCAATCTAAGTCTGAATTTCAACAAAACCAGATACAGATTGGTGGCATCCACAAACAGACGCATTTTAACATTGAGAAAATCACTAGCAACAGAGTGCAGTCTAGATAATATGTCTGTTTGGGAGAGAATGTTGTCTCATACTTTAAGCTAGCTTGATCAACTTCGAACAGTACACCATAAAGTATGTACCGAAGATCTATGCCCATCATCTCTTTATTAAAGGTTGAATCATAATAAATTAATCATTTCATTTCACAAATGCAATAATATCATGCTTACTGAAGTAAAGGTAATAATTCTACCTGCAAAGGGATACAAACTCTATATTAGATATTGATTCTGTGGAGATAATCTTTGATAATTAAATATATTAAGTACCTCAACAGCTGGTTGAACAAGATTGGCAGATTCAATTGGCAATTTCATCCAAACCCCTCTTTTTCCCTGAGAAAACAAAATATTAACAGGGCTAGATAGCACAATAAATTGAGCATCAACAAGAAACAAATGGTGATGGTAATTTTTTATTTCAAAGTTCAGTAAATATCTTTTAATAGAAATTTATAAGGAAACGAATGCAAAAGTTTGATAATACAATATCCAACACAAGTTCATAAATGGATGCACATCTTAAAAATCAATAACTTTGTTCAGATGATTTAAACAATGTCATGTGAGAATCATACAAATAGAATGAATAAAAAGTTCAGATACAACTCATACAGCATGAATTTGGGTCAAAAAGCACTAGACCACCTAGAAGAAAGCAACAACTTTTAAGAAAAAAATGTGAATCAGTTGTAAGTCTCACCACCCAAAAACTATTTTTTTTTTTTTCAAGTATTCTACTCAATACAATTAACTCCCACAAGATCCATTTGGCAGTCCAACTAGCAAGATACACTCAAACAACAATCTTCACAGAAGAAATTTCTGCAGAGTTGTATGCTTTAGAAACCCACCTGGTGTCTCCAATTTGCTAAAGATGCTCGTAAAGAAGAAACAAAAGCTCCAGCATCCATTGGGGCCTTCACTTCAATAATAACACCTTCATGATCATCATCCACCCCAGTTAGCAACTCAACCACCTCTCCTTGACCTTTTAAAGAAGCTGTCACAATTGAAGATGGACGCATTGAATCCCAAGGTGGTCTATCATTCACATGACGTGCAGTTCTTAGCCTGAACCCTACTAAAATTTAAAAAAAAAAAGTAATTTAATAAATCAAACAAACATTCCAGATCAAGAGTATTGCCACTTAATCCTCTTCACAGAAGCAAAGCTATAAATCACATGCAGTCTCAACTATAAATACACAAAGAAGCACTTAATCTGATTGGAACTCTACATATCATTATGAAGAAAGACAACTACTACTCGGTACTGATCTATAAAACTCAAAAGGTCCAAATTTCTCAGCAGATTATGTAATTAAATCTATACCTTTGGAAACTAGAGATCCGGATGGTGATCGAAGGGATTCAAAACGGTAGCCAGTCCGAGTCCCATGAGTTCCTAAGAGTGAGCCGAGAAGGCTTCGGCTCGCGGGAATGCAGAGGTTCCTGGCATCGAAGCACAGCATCGGAGCCCGGAATCGTAGCATCTGGAGTTTGATCGAGTTCAGGAGAGTATAAAGGAAACCCTAACCCTAGAAAAGTTTTCTCACATGATTTGCTTGTTCAGTGGACGAAGAGAAGACTGGGGATTTTGGCGGTTGGAAACTGAAAGGCTACGCCGGGCTTTGCTGGAGAGATGGCGGCCACAGGGACAGATGAATAGAGTAAAATGACCTAACTGACCCTTGAGTTCTTGGTAATTCTTAACTCTATTATACTAAACAAGTTGAGTGAGGTAAGGGTAGTAACGGAATTATGCAAAGGACTGCGATTAATAACTGTGACAAGGAAGTGTTTGTTGGATGTATTCCCAAATCTTTAGATTTATAGTTATAATGTATTTGTATTTGGTTTTCAAAATACAACACATGCAAATCTAGTATTTGGTTAGATGTAATTGGAAATACAGATTATAGAAGGGGATATCCTTGTTTGGTTGAAAGGATTTGAAAATCTGAATTTCAAAAACTAGTGTTTGGTTAGATGTGTTTAAAACATATGATCACCCTCTTTTGTAATCGAGAATTCAATAAAAAAAAAACTAACAAAAGTAAATCAACAAACATTATATCAAGTGATGATGCGACGGGTAAGGGAAAATGTCATAAGAATAAGAAGTCAACAACTACTTATTCGCCCACCTATCACATGCAATTTGATCTCGATGTGTCACCTACTCTTGGCTCCTTCATTGTATTTTGTGACGATCGTTGTGGTATCCATTCATCTTTTGATGGTATGAAGACATCGTCACCCCCACTTAGAATGTAATTGTGTAGAATGCCACAAGCCAAGACCAGTTCCACCTGGGTCTTAGATGGAAAAAAAAGATCTAAATGAGAGGATTTTGAATCATCCCTTAGGAAACCGAATGCATGTTTGACAGTTGTACGAGCTAATGAATGTTGAAGGTTAAAGAGCTCTTTGGAGTTTGCTGGTGTACAATAGCCAAACTCCCTAAAATGGTATCTAACACCCCTGTAGAGAGGTATAAACCCTGGCCTTGTAGCGTACCCGATATCAACCAAGTAATATTTCTCTAATTACAAGTAAGAACAAAATTATGGCAAGTCTAGTGATTATGTTTAATCTATTCATTAACACATACATTAAAACTCTCAAAAAATTGGGTACCTTCAGGGACTGATAGCCCTTTTGGTCTTTCCAGTGTATCCGAAGGACTAGAGAGTTATGCGCTAAAGCTTCCCAACCAGCAAGGACATATATATGTAAAACGCAAATCAAAGTCTACAACTACTATGAGAACCATTTGCGTTGGATAAGGTTTCCTTCCACGTAATGTTGCTACATCATATGCAGGGACAGATGTATGAATGTGAGTCCCGTTTAGAGCCCCGATACTAACATTAGTATTTTATAGTTTAGGAATAATTGGAGGGAGACAACATTAAGTGAATTCTAACATTACAATACCTTGAACTAAGGGTATAGTTGACTCCTTACCGCAATATATGTTGGTGTTTGTGTACTTAGTGGTTGCACATATTCATGATGTAATTGCCTGATTGTAAATAAAACTTGATTGAAGTACCTACTTATTGTCTCGTCGGACCACAAGAAATTATGTGCAATAACACGATTGTGCTAGTTATGTCCTATGGTATGTAAGAACATAAGCAGTTATTCTTCCATGCTCATGTGAATGTATCCCGTATAACACTTTCTTTGTCTCATTATTGAGCACAGGTTGAACATGGTTAGATTTCTTCATACTAACCATGTTCATACTAGTAGTATCATCCCCATCTATTAGTCTGGCCAAGCATTTTTCCTTAATTTCTAATCTACTATGGGAAGGTTCTCCATAAATCCTTTGTCTTTTATCTCTCCAGAGTAGTATGACGCATACAATAAGCCACAACTAGAATTGTTATTTGAGTTGCATCTATTTCGTCGTTACTCTCGTATTCAACCATCTACAAGTTCATTGCAAGAATTAAATAAAATCAGGTAGAAAGCCATGAAAGAAATGATAAAAATACCTAACTAGACAAATAGCTTTAGATGCACATATAATTGGAAGCACCAAAAAACTCTGTACGGGCTGGAACCTTATTGTTCTAGCCGTGACCTGGAGTCTCTGGATAGAGAGAAATAAGAGATGTTTCAACGATAAACACCATGTTTATCATAAACTATTTCGCCACTCCGACTTCCTTTTTCTTTCCTGGTTCGACAGTGCACACGCCACCAAGAGGAGTCAACTACAAGCAATGCAAAACCTTGTCAGATACAGCCTAACACTCACAAGGGAGGATGCGACTCCGAGAACCCTAGGAGCAGACTTCGAAGATGAGGACAATAATGAGAGCCATTCTCCCACGGGGTAACCAGACAAGGCTATAACAAGCGGCTCTCTTGTAATCACCTGATCCATCTAGGGATCAAAATTAACAATGAAACAATGTAACAATGTAACAATTAATTCCCATTAATGAATGTGGTTTATCCACTTTTCCAAAAAAAAAAAAAAACAACAACAACAACAACAACAAAAACTCTATCAATCTAGGATAATTATAATTCACAACACATATAAACTAAAAAGTTTATGAAGATGTAAAAACAACTAGAAATACATGATCAATGAAGTCTCTATTTGCATTGAAAATCATAAATCAAAACAACTTATAGAACCTAGCTGACTCATTTGGTAGCCGAAACAGCAGATTCACCCGCTACATTACAATATCTCGCACCTCTTATCAATTTTAGGAATATAACTCCTTTTAGCCTTCTCCTAAATCACCTTAAATGCATAAAAAGCAAAGTATGACATAGATTCCTTCAACAAGGTAATATCACATAATGCAGTCAGGAAAAAATATATCATATTAAAGATCATTACAGGAATGCAGTCAGGATATTTCTCTTTGATTCATGCAGCTTCAACTTGCCTCCTTTCTATAATGCAGAACCCAGATTCTTAGACAAAACAAAAACTTGGCACAAGTCAAACATTCATCAGAGGGCTAAGACAATGTACTTTATAAAGGTTTGTCTCAGATACTGATACTTCTTTTTTTGGTGTAAAGGATAATTATAATTCACAACACATATAAACTAAAAAGTTTATGAAGATGTAAAAACAACTAGAAATACATGATCAATGAACACTATTTGCATTGAAAATCATAAATCAAAACAACTTATGGAACCAAGCTAACTCATTTGGTAGCCGAAACAGCATATTCACCCGCTACATTACAATATCCCGCACCTCTTATCAATTTTAGGAATATAACTCCTTTTAGCCTTCTCCTAAATCACCTTAAATGCATAAAAAGCAAAGTATGACATAGATTCCTTCAACAAGGTAATATCACATAATGCAGTCAGGAAAAAATATATCATATTAAAGATCATTACAAGAATGCGGTCATGATATTTCTCTTTGATTCATGCAGCTTCAACTTGCCTCCTTTCTATAATGCAGAACCAAATTCTTAGACAAAACAAAAACTTGGCACAAGTCAAACGTTCATCAGAGGGCCAAGACAATGTACTTTATAAAGGTTTGTCTCAGATACTGATACTTCTTTTTTTGGTGTAACGATTGAAGCAAAAAACCTTGCCTTCAGCTATAGAGAACCTTTCAAATCCAATTGATGATTTGGTGATTCAGATCTACAAGAGCTCCTTCATAATTGCACCTAGTGGTCTTATAATATCCAAGCAACTTTGAAAGCAAAAAAAAAAAAAAAACACATTAAGGAAAACAATCCCTTCAAAATATTAGAGACTGAAAGATGGTTCACAACACAACAAAAAACAGGTCGAAATTGTTTGGTTCATAACTCCACACCATTGAACATGACTAAATTAAATCACAATTGCAATTACTATCAAGTTCAAACTAGCCAAAGAAATGTTGTTTCTTGTGTCATCACCCAACTGCAAATATATCACAAGCACTTCCCACGGGCCAACTTTCATGAACCCAAATTGATCCAACAAAAGCAAAGACATTGTCATGAAGACAATTACCCCTTTTACAAGTATATTAGTCTAAAGCTACATTAATGAAATTAATATATCAAACCCTTCCAAATAAACTCAGTCCCCAATTCTATTATCCAAATCTTCACTATATAAATCACCTTCTTTCTTGTTGTCTTTGCATACAAATGCATGAATGAGGAAAAATAACATCCCAATTTGGCCACCTATCAACAAATCTTAGCCAAATAAGTTTTAGGTTGAATGATCTTATGACCACAAAGAAACTTTCACAACATATCAATTGTTGAGACTCCAAAAGTCACTTAAAAAAATCAATTTTGGTCCAACAACCTCAAAGTTCTCACAAGATTTGAAAATCATGAGTTGCCAGAGGCAATAGAAGCAAAGCTCAATCCATATATAGGTCAAGAATCAAATTTTGTTAGGCTTTTCTTGGATTTGTTTTCAAGATCTAGATTTAGCACAACTAATACCTGGATAAACAATAGTTCTAAGTTAATGCATTCTATATTCAAGGGATGGATCTATCAAGAGAACCTCAATAATGAGTGGTGATAAGGAATATCTTAGCAAGACCTCATGAAAATTTATGAACATTCAATTTCTATCAGAAAATAATTTGCCCCCATTTGTTGGAAAATAAATTATCCACATTTTTTCTATGAGAAATTCATATAAATAAATAATTGAAGGAGTGATGTTGAAAATTTAGAAAAGTCATACAAGAACCATGCATTTTACATTCTAAATTTGTGATTATAGGAAAATTTGATACATGGCATAAACAGTACTATGATTCAGATAACAAATGAAGGCAACAAATTGGCCATCTAATAAATAGAATTTAGTTACATCAACCCAAATAGACATATTTTCCTTAGTATTTAATGAAACCCTATCACCAAGAAATCCCAAATCCCACAAATCTCAGGATTTCGAAAGTCAAAACCCTCTACTTGGTGTATTTTGAAATCCATCCAACCAAACAGTTGTTTTGAAAGCCCAGGATTCTGAGTTACATGTAACTCAAAATACCCCTAACCAAACACTACCTTAGTACCTCTCAGAAGTTGAGTAATTAAACCCTTCCCTCTCATTGGAATTAAATTAAACTTATTTCTGTTCATGATTGAAGACTTGCTTTCATTGTTATGGCTCCGGTGGGTGTGGGTTAAGCAAGCCACTACCTATGAGTCACCAGCTCATTCTTCAACAAGCTGAGCGACCACTGATTAGTCTCCCAGTAAAGGTTGATTAATTCCCAAAGTCAAAGTTTGGATACATCAGACTAATCATCGGGGACCTTATATATGTTGTTGAGGGGCTTAATTGCCATCTCAACACAATACTATACATGGAGCTAAGTGTCGATGGTTTCTATCCTTTGTTTTAAAGATTAATCAAGTTTAATTTTTATAGTGGTTTAGCAAGGGCTCTAAAATAAAAGGTTTGTGAAACAATTAACCTCACTATTTGTTAGATACCCTCACATCCAGCCTTTAATTTCACTTTTGACAAAATCACATCAGCCGTTGATCTTGCTTTTTGACTAATCAAAAGCTAGCCGTTGGATCTCGCCCAACGGATAGATTTCTAACCGTTGGACCAGATCCATCTCCTTAAATACCTCCATTGTTGAACCCTAGCAGCCACAGTAAAACAGTGCATTCTCATCTTCATACTCTCCAGCGCCTCTCCCTTGGCTGCCTATTCTCCTTGTTTACCCATCTTCATCCTAACCTTGGAGCTTGAGATTGATCTCATCATCATTTCTTCCATCTTCTGGGGATACTTGAGCTACGCCTACCCGCTGATGTGCCACGGGGAGGTGTCGATCTACGCGTGGATTAGGATACCCTATTAGTTGGAGAGATCGTCAGATTCCTGCACGTGGGAGGCGATAATCGGCTTTTAGGGCAGTGCGATCGCACGCCCTACCCAGCTTGATTATTTCATACTTTTCTCAGTTTATTTCTAACTGTGTTTTCAGTTCTCTATGGTTGACTTTCATTGTTGTTTGAGTGTGTTTGATTGCTGCTTAATTTTTAGATTAGTGTAGGTGTTGTGTTGATTAATTAGAATATTGTACCAACATTCTAAAAGCCGATTAACTATTAAATAATTCACTCATTGTCCAGAATCTCAAATTACAAAAGCTTGATTTCAAACTATGAGTTGAAGTCATTAACTTCATAGGTCTAAAACCTGATTGTTTAATCTCAGCCTTCTGATTAACCTCAGAATAATTACTTTCAATTCTCTGTTTTGCTGAAAATCTGATTTTATTGCAGAATTATACTTTGTTACAAACTGATTAAAATCATTGTTTTCATATAATCTGTTTTCAATAAGTTCTTGTCCATTGATTTCTCAGATTATGCTTTGATTGGCTTACCTCATCATCCACAAGTATACAATCATTAGCTCACTATTTTACTTAAAGCTCCATCAAAATATCAAAGTTACATCTTAGACTTTACAACCTACAGAATTTATCTAATTCAAATCATCTCATTGATGAAATTTGCACATCATTACTGTTGAATTACTTACTGCCACTTGCTTTAAATCATAACTGAACATTAAATTGTGCAGTACATTGTTGCTCACTTGTTACAACCTGCTAGCTTCAATAACTTAATCACTAGCTAAGAACAATGTCTTTTAAAAACACTGACATGTCATACAAACCTGAGAAATTTGATGGGAAAACTGTATTTAGGAGATGACAAGCACAAGCTGAGCATTGGCTTTCCACTCAAGGCTTATAATTAGCCTCAACACTTAGGAACCCAAACTCTGATTCAAATGACTTTGGTTATGATAGCCTTCATAGACTTTCAATTTTCTACTCTGACCAATCTCAATCCTCGAACATGATTGATATAAATACAGAAGAAACCAATTACCACTGCAAGTACTGTTTGCTTAGTTGTCTTTCTGAGAGATTATGTAATAGATACTATGAATGTAAGACTACTAAGGAAATTTAGGACTCTTTAGAAACTGAATATGGTCCAAACAACGCCACTAGAGTTAGTCATCTGACAGTAGACTTTGATAACTTTAGGATGGTTGAAAACACACCTATGGAAGAACAAATTCATACTTTTCAGGAGTACATAGCTACATTTAACAAACATAGCACAAATTTCTTTGAGTGTCACACAATATCTATCTTACTTAGTAAACTTCCACCATCTTGGTCTGATTTTGCTGATTCACTCAGACACAAGATCAATACATTGAACTTACTAGAAGTCTATAACATGCTTAGGACTGAAGAGGCAAACCGTCTCCACTCTAGAGCCACGAACACCTCTAAGGGAAAAGTTTACATGACTTAGTCCAATAATAGCCCTAAAGGCCCCAAACAGTCACCTAAGAACAAACATCACTCTCATAGGGGCAAGAACTTCAAACATAGGGGCAAACCACACACACACCCCACTTCTCAGACTAGACCACCTATTCCTAAAAATTCTAAGAAGAATCCTAAACATTGTTTTGTTTGTGGTAGGACCAACCATGTGGCGAACGACTGCTTCTTCAGAAAGACTACGCCAGTGAAGCAGAACTCTGGTCCATCCAAACCACAAGAAAATGTACTTGAAATGGGTACACCTTCCACTGAGACTCAGTTTAGGTCAGTAAGCTTTATCCCTACTGTGAATTTGACCTATCAAAGCTTAGAGTGGTGTTTAGATTCTGGTGCTAACGTTCATATCTGTACTGAACATTTCTGGTTCTCCACTTACCAGGTCTCAAGTGGAGGATGTGTGACTCTAGGAAATGGATCAGTAGCGCACGTGCTAGGGAAAGGATGAATAGACCTCAAGATAACATCAGGCAAAGTCCTTACTCTACTAGATGTTCAGCACGTACCAAACATTAGGAGGAACCTTATTAGTGGCTCACTTTTGATTCAGTCCGGTTATAAAATTGTATTAGATTCAAATAAAGCTGTAATCACTATGGAAATCATTTTGTGGGAAAAGGTTTTGTATTTGAAGGATTATTTAGATTAAATATTTGTGAACCTTCCACTTTATCTTTTAATGAATTTGCTTCTACTTCTTTATCTTCATCTATGATCATGAACGTTGAATCTTGTGAGACGTGGCATGGGCGATTAGGACATGTAAATCTTGGAACAATAAGAAGATTAATGAACTTAAACTTGATTCCGACTATAACTCAAAATGCCAAATTTGTGTCCAAGCCAAATTTCCTAAACAGCCATTCCAACACATTATTAGAAACTCTGATTTACTTGAATTGATTCATAGTGATATTTGTGATTCAAACAGAACTCCTACTAGAGATGGTAACAGGTACTTCATAACCTTCATAGATGACCACTCTAGATACTATTATGTCTATCTGATTAAAACCAAAGACCAAGCTCTTACCAAATTTATGATTTACAAAGCTGAAGCCGAAAACCAATTAGGGAAATCCATTAAGACTCTTAGGTCTGATGGAGGTGGTGAATACACCTCTTATGCTATGACACAATTTTGTGAAGAGAATGGGATCATCCATGAGTTTATTGCTCCCTATATACTGAGTTCAATGGGGTAGCAGAAAGGAAAAACAGGACATTAATAGATATGGTAAATGTCATGTTATTAAGTTCTGGAGTACCCCAGAACTTATGGGGAAGGCCCTTCTCTTAGCCTGTTTCATAATAAATAGGGTACCTTTTAAGGATCGTGACACGACACCCTATGAACTTTGGAAGAAAAGAGCGCCACAACTAAATTACTTCAAAGTGTGGGGGTGTTTAGCTAAGGTTAAGATACATGAACCAAAGATAAGAAAAATTGGACCCAAAACAATTGATACTGTATTTGTGGGATATGCTTTAGATTGAAATGTTGACAAATTCTTTGTGATTAATTCTGAGGTGAATAAAATTGCCAACAACACAATAATTGAGGCCAGAGATGCTACCTATTTTGAGAACATATTTCCCATAAGGACTTCAATACCTCAGTATCCTACTCTTGCTCATATAGCCCATAAGGACTTCAATTCCTAAGTAGAAATGTTCCTAAACCTTTAGAAGAACCTAGAAGAAGCAAGAGAGGTAGGATAGAAAAGAACCTAGGAGATGAATTCATTACATTTTTGATTGAAGACACTCCTAGCACATATCAAGAGGCCATGAGATCTGCTGATTCTCCTTTTTGGAAACAAGCAATTGATGATGAAATAAATTTAATTTTAAGTAACAATATATACTTGGATTCTTACCATTTTACCCTAGGGAATAAGCCACTAGGGTGCAAGTGGGTATTTAGAAAGAAACTAAGGCCCGATGGATCCATAGAAAAATATAAGGCCAGATTAGTAGCTAAGGGGTTTAAACAAAAGGAAGGTTTAGATTACTTTGACACCTATTCACCTGTTTGTTGCCCGAATTACAACCATTAGAATTCTAATCGCCCTAGCTACTGTGCATAAATTACAAATTCATCAAATTGATGTTAAAACAACCTTCCTAAATGGAGATTTAGAGGAAGAGATTTACATGGAACAACCTGAAGGTTTTGTTGTCCCAGAACAAGAGCACAAGGTTTGTAGACTTATAAAAACTCTTTTTGGACTAAAGCAAGCCCCTAAATAGTGGCATGCTAAATTTGACTCCACAAATATCTCCTATGGATTTAAAGTTAATAATTACGATAGATGTGTATATTACAAACTAGTAAATGATCAATGTGTCATAATATGTCTCTATGTTGATGAGTTACTCATATTTGCCTCTAACATGAACTTAATTAATAACACTAAGAAATTCTTGTCTACCAGATTTGACATGAAGGATCTAGGAGAGGCAAATGTGATTTTGGGAATCAAACTTATTAGAACCAAATCTGAAATAACCTTGTCACAATCACACTATACTGAGAAAGTGTTTGAAAAATTTGGTTATCTTGATTGCAAACCTCCTGCTACACCTTTGATTCTAGTGTGCACCTTAAGAAAAATAAGGGTAAACCTGTAAGACAAGATCGATATGCACAAATCATAGGATCTATAATGTATTTGTCTAACAAGACTAGACCCGACATTGCTTACCTCGTGACCAAACTTAGTAGGTACACAAGCAACCCGAACTCCAAGCACTGGACTACTCTTGAAAGTGTTCTTAAATATCTGAAGGGAACAGTGTCCCGAGGATTGAGATATATGGGATTCCCTGGTGTTGTAGAGGGATATACAGATGCAAATTGGATATATGATTCCCTGGACTTAAAGCCCACCTCTGGCCAAGTATTCCTACATGGTGGAGTAGCTATCCAATGGAAATCTGCAAAGCAGAAGCTCAATGCTAGGAGCACCATGGAAGCTGAACTTATTGCACTAGATTCCACTTGCACTGAAGCTGAGTGGATTAGGAATTTACTTTCTAAAATTCCTGTTATGTCTTCAAATATGAATACTATTGCTATACATTATGATTCTAAATCAGCTATTGAATTGTGTAAACGTGAATGTACAAATGACAAAATAAACAGGCACTTGCGGATCCGACACAAGTCAGTATGGAGGCACCTGAAGTACAACGTTGTGAGCATTGAATATGTAAAGTCAGAGCTAAATCTAGCGGATTTCCTAACTAAAGGGCTATCTAGATCATTGATAGCTAATGCGTCGAGGGGAATGGGGCTAAACCCATAAAGGTCAATAACAGTAACAACCCTACTTCTTTGAATGGAGATCCCAGGATAGAAGTTCAAAGGGAAGTTATCTGATTGGTTGACTGGGAGAGCACCCTATATGTATTTGAGATACATTTATTATTATTACACCATTCCTATGGTGCGTGCTCTCATGTAGTGGTTTAATGTTGAGCTTAGCTCTTAATGAGATCAAAGGCTATATTTAAGCGAAATATCACACTACATATATCTCTGGAGATCTCACCTATGTGGAGACCACTATCAGGCCACAGTGGTGAGAGTATAGGTTAACTCTCTAAAATCTCCATGAAATGGTACGTATGCATGGCCAATAATGCGCCAAATCCGCCTTGCTCAAGTATCGCACAAGATCCCTAGTTAGGTTGAATGCTGATTCAAGGAATGTAGTTCAAGACCTAGTTCACTACACTTCCATCAGTTGGAGATTCTACTAGAAGGCTAAGGTTCAAGTCCCTAAGTACACCTTAGTCTATGGTCTTGTATAATCCCAGAAATTCTATTCAACAAATACTTTCTCTTTCTTCTTAGATGGAAAATCAACATCCTGATTTAGATTTACTTTGAGATATAAATCTTCAATCATCTTCATTTTGAGAGCGTCACACATTATACCTCATTTTGATCTATGTTACGACTGATTGTGAGTGTAGTGGGGAACTGTTAGATACCCTCACATCTAGCATCTAATTTCACTTTTGACAAAATCACATTAGCCGTTGATCTTGCTTTTTAACTAATCAAAGCTAGCCGTTGGATCTGGCCTAACGAATAGATTTCTAACCATTGGACCAGATCCATCTCCTTAAATACCTCCATTGTTGAACCCTAGCAGCCACAGTGAAACAGTGCATTCTCATCTTCATACTCTCCAGCACCTCTTCCTTGGTTGCCTATTCTCCTTGTTCACCCATCTTCATCCTCATCTTGGAGCTTGAGATTGATCTCATCATCATTTCTTCCATCTTCTGGGGATACTTGAGCTACTCCTACCCGGTGACGTGCCACGAGGAGGTGTCGATCGACGTGTGGGTTAGGATACCCTATTAGTTGGAGAGATTACCGGATTCCTACACGAAGGAGGCGATAATAGGCTTTTAGGGCAGTGTGATCGCACGCCCTACCCAGGCTTGATCATTTCATACTTTTCTCAGTTTATTTCTAACTATGTTTTCAGTTCTCTGTGGTTGGCTTTCACTACTGTTTGAGTGTGTTTGATTGCTACTTAATTTATGGATTAAGTGTAGGTGTTGTGTTGATTAATTAGAATATTGTACTAACACTATTGTCACTTTGGTGGTCTTTTTTGTATCAGCTACTCTCTCCACCCGTGTGGCTTTTGTGTTCCTTTTTTATTTGACTTTTCTATTAATAAAGATACCTTGGTTAAGAGTTTTTTCATCAGTTTGCACATTTGTTCCACTTGTGTGCTCATTTTGGACCATCACCAACCTAGACGAGTAGCTTGACTCTTGAGTGTAGGTTCTTCTAGTAGTATTTCACGGCTAGTTAGAGGGAGTAGAAGCAAGCTACAACCATGACAAGACGGGTTAAATAAATGGAGAACATTATAAAAAACTCATTTTTTGAATTTTTTTTATAAGTTAAAAATTAATTATATTGATTTTTTTTGGGTAATGATTTGGCCTTTGTTTGGTCCACTAATATTTGATGCCACACTATGAAGTGTTTAAGTAACAATTATACAGTTCATTGATAGTAAATTAGAGGAAGGGTTATGATAGGTGTAAAATCGGGAAGACACGTGACCTCCATCTAGGTGAAGATGTGGAAAACCCCCAAGCCTCTATCTACCCAGTATTGATCCCTAGGCAGAGGTTTCCCCATTTGGCAATATGGCTGGCTGAGTCAATCTCATGGGAGGATTGGAGAGGAATTCCGGGAGAGTATCGTGGAATTTCGGGCGAGAATCATGGCATGTCGGGTGAGAATCTCGGATTATAACGGTTGATCGAACAAGGATAAAAAGAGGAAAAGGAGAACAAGCAAAGTAAGCCCTCTAAAACCCAACGAAAACTCCACTTTGATATCCATCCTCACCCTCACTAACTACTACCTTAAGCGTGAGAACTCCTTCGTGGGACAAGCTCGCCCCGCTCATCTTTTCTGTTCCAACGCAGGTGGCGGTCGACTTCTCAGGTGGTCATCACGGTCCCGACAAAATAAACAAATTCAACCGTTGATCAAGAAATCAGTCTCGATCCCAAGGTGAAACCGGTTTCGATGTCAACAGGTTAAATATTGAATCCAAAAGTTTGAGGTTCATGGGGCAAAATTGAAAGTTTAGGTAGTCAATGATAGTTTAAGAATATCATGTTTTATATTTCATTAGGTAATAATATAATTTGTATATTTTTATTAAACCAATTATTAGACAATATTATTTTTGGGTTAAATTATTGTAAAAAACTTGACCTTCTTTTTGTTCTCTACCGCTCAACCAACAATTATCACTACTTGTCTTTTTTCCTCTTTCTTGTCATTGTCTCTTCTATTTTCTAAAATTCATAATGAAGTTTTATTTTATACATAACTACATTATTATCATCCAAAAGATGACCATTTTGAATAACAAATTATTTTGCAATTGTATAACTAGTCATTTGAATCATTTCTAATATCTTAAAATTATTTACATCATTTAACAATAAAAACTCAAAAAATTACATCTATTATTCTCAAGTTAGTTTGAATTGATACCGATGTTTTAGTCTATTAGCAATCACTCTACAAACTACTAAGTTAGAATTTCATTTAATGAATTCAATATTTCACTCTAAAGCTTGGACTCCATTAACAAAGAACCCACTACAAAGTAATTTGTAGGTTTTAAAACTATAATAGCTATTTTTTTTTTTTGGGCAAGTAAATATCATGATTTTTTTTTTGTAATTTCCCCCTATAAAATCTACTTCTATTTCCCCAAATTGTGAAGTTATCACAACCCTTAATAATTTAATACTCCTTTTGTGATTCCAAAATTCCCTACCAAAATCACCCCTTCCCAATTTTCCATTTTCCAAACTTACTCAAATTTATCCCAAATTACCTCAAAGTTTAAGGTAAAATTACAAGTAAATTGTTGAAATAGAAAGGGACAAATAATGGATAAAATTTAAGTTAAGTAGCATTATTCACTCACTTATATATATATATTCTCTTTCTCTCTTTCTCTTCCCATTATTTTCTTTTTAATTAATTTTTAATTTCACTCTTCAATTGGAAACAATGGTGAACAAAGGAGTCTCTGTGGAAACAAATAATATATACAATGAACAATCTCTTCCCTTAGCCATCGATCTTCCACCACATTGCTTTGAGATGTGTGATGGATGCAATCATGACCATCCATCATCTCCCATACTCTATGGACAACCCATTAGAGATGACTTACAGAGTATCGAGTTCCCATTTGGAAATGGATGGGATGAAGCTGAGCTTGGAACTGGCCCCATGTTGGATCTTTTAGCAAGGTATTAATTAACAAAAAAGGAATTTTATTATATATTTAGCTCTTTCAATTTTTTTTAATTATATAGTTATTTTATGTTTTTCTTATTATCATTGAAAACTATGCCACTCTCTAATTTTAATTTATGGGTTCATTTAAGATATAATTATATATAGATAGTTATTATATTATCTTATCATTAGAAAATATATATATATATATATATATATATATATATATATATATATATATATATAAGGGTAATTAATTATATATCCCTGGCATTGTTACTTTATCCCATGGGGTCCCTGAGTAGGTGTAGCAAATAGTGAGAGGGGACGTCCCTGGTTACTATTTGGAGAGACTTATAAATAATTTGCCTATATATATATATATATATATATATATATATATATATATATCATGATAGGGTTATGTTATAATGGGCGGCCGGATGATATTATGGTAATTATATATATATATATATATATATATATATAATTACCATAATTCTAAAATTAATATATTTTTTCTTTTTTCAACATAGGGTTTTTTAAAAAAAATGTTTTAGTTAGTCTTAAGGGTATAAAGTAACAATATTTGTATAAATAATTAAATTAAGTAATTATATTTATTATTTGAAAATTAGAAATAATATATTTTATTAAGTTTTATATATATGAGATAACAAACCCACTAAATTTTATTGGGAAATGTCTGGATTTAGACTTATCTTGAGATAAATCCATTTATTACATGATAATGATTAAAACAGCTTTAAATTTTAGTGTATGTGACGTGAGTTTGTAAAAGATCTTTTTAAATTTAAAGCCTCTGACAGTGTTTTTGAATAAAATTTAATTTAACAGATAATTACCCCAGACCCCTACATTGTTTGCTTTTTACTTTTGGGTCCTTAAGCTAGGGTGTGTGTGTAGAGATTAGTATAAATAGTGTTTTTGGTAGGTAGGGTATAAAAGCAAATAGTGCACAAACAGTGCCAATAACTTTTTGATAATTTTCCCATTTAACCTTAATTTGATTTTTAAAATCTAAAATCTCAATTATAATTTATTTATTTATTATTTTAATTTTTTTTAAAAAATAATTGCCAAACACTCATGTAATCAAAAAGAAGTTTAATGATTGAAAAGCTCAGTTAAAAATTTTACAGAACAATGCTAAACAAAATCTCTTATTCCATTTATACATTAAAATAATGCGAGGTAATTAGGGATATTTTTTTTTTATGGGTCAAGTGAAAAAGTTCTATTTAAAAATAAGCGGGTGGAAAGTAATATAGAATTTTTTTAAAAAAATAAAAATAAAAATTCATGTGGAATCACATGAATCTAAAAATAATGTGTAACTAAGCAAGCAAAAGGTTATAATTTCATATTCTAAGTAATTTCTACTTAAAAAACTTCTCAATGTGGTCAATTTTTATAGTTTAATTTTGATATTAAACTAATAATTTCAAAATAATCCTTTCAGTTGTCTTTTTCATTTGGATTCAAATTACTTTTCCTAATTGCATTGATCAGGGGATTTGAAGAGGAATGTTATGACAATGATGTTCAGAAACACGAAGGAATTTCTGACAGAGATAATGCATCTGTGGATTCAATTGAAATTAGTGAGTACAATCTATTCAAAGAGTTTGAAGATTTGATTTGTGGACATAATGAACCTGAGAAATCAAAGATGAAGATAAAATCAATCAAAGAAAAGATGAATTTCTTTGAGATTAGCATGAAGAATGTAATGGAAAAACAAGAAGCAATTGACAAGAAACTCATTGAGATAACACAAGTGCAGAAAAAACTACTGGAACTAATGAAACAACAAACTGATCATGAAAATGAGAAAACTGAAATTCAGATGGAGGACTGTTTCAATGTCATCAAAGGAAACCGATGGAGAAAAGCCGAAGTTGATACACTAATCCGATTTCGTACCGGTTTGGAGAAAAACTTTCAGTATCCTGGCACAAAGTATCACCTGTGGAAAGAGATTTCAAACAGGATGTATTCTATTGGATATAACCGAACTGCGAAGAAATGTAAAGAAAAATGGGATAACATCAACAAGTACTACAAGAAGGCTATAGAAAACAAGAATGAAAGACCGAAAAAATCATCACGGTGTTCATACTTTCATGATCTTGCATTGTTTTACAATGAGGACGGTGATGATCAGGCAATGAGCAACAGGGGATTGGAAATTGAGGACAATGCCAATGAAGCTAACTCTGCTAGCAATTCCATTGCATCAGAAATGGAAAATTCATTCTGTGATTCAATCTCATAGCTCAGTTAGTTAGGTTATAAGATCTTTTTGAACAATTAAAGTTGTGCATGTAAAACATTTAAAGCTTGTGAACAAAACTTCAAAAACAATAAGTTAATGTGCCTTTTCTGGTTAATTATGTGTTTGTTTATCTTGGATTGATTTATGTGATGAGTGGATGACTAGGTGGCATGAAAACCATCTTTTTTTAAAAATAAAATAGAAAGCACTCAATTATCCAAAAAGCCAAAGCTGGAAGCGGCACAAAGGCTTGTGAAGAAAAGCTTGGAATTCACAGATACCATCACAACTCGAACCGCAGGAGGTGACGAAGCCTTCGAGGACGAGTCTGCAGACCAAGAGAGAACCTGAAGCATCAACAACTCAATTAAGAACATGACACTGTCTCTTTTTATCAATCTTAATTGAGAGTCCATGTAATGAATTTTTATATCATTATCAATAAATAATGTGGTTTATCCACTTATTTAAAAAAAATAAAAAAGAGAAGAGCAAATTATTTAGCAGTCCCTGAAATAATAATCAGGTCCCTACCCACCCTACTATTTGCTACACCCCCACCCACAAATACCTCAGGGACCAATAGGGATAATGGCACTGTTTTAGGGACTAAAAGTTCATTATCCAAAAAGAGAAAGCACTCAATTAATTTCATTCTGATAAATGTATCCAAGATCAATAAAAAAATTAAAAAATATAATAGAAAATTATTCAATTGATTTGCATTACAGAAGAATAAAAATTATATATAAAAAATTAAACCATATGTGAAGAATAGGAATGGAAAGGAAATATCATGGATAAATTTTTCTACCAACTTCAACTTAGGTGATTTCTTTCGTAATTTCTTTCCTTTCGTCAAATTATGGTATGTTGAAAAAGTTTCTTACATATATATAACACTGCAAAATCTTAGAATTGGATGTTATTTCCATAAGTTTAATTAATATTAGCTAACTCATGTGAAACTATTACATGAATATATAAGTTTATGTTGTTGCAGTGAATCCGTACATCCTCGGGATCGAGGACGGATCTTGATCAACGAACAGATTCTTGGGAGGAAGACGGTGAAACTCCGAGTGATTGAGTGAGGGAAACTAGTGGAGGCCGCCAGGAATAGGTCGGTCACCGTCTTGAGAGGCTTCGGACCTTCGAGTCATGGTCGTGTTCCTGCAAGGGAAGTCCTAGGGTTCCTCCCCGAACCCTCCGACAATCAAGTTAGTGAGATAACCGAAGGAAGAGGAGAAAAAGATGAGAGAGATTGGTAGGATAAGGGAGTATAGTAATGAGTGAGAGAGAGAGAGTGAACAAGAAGAAGAGTGAGAAAAAGGGAATCTTAGGGAGAGAGTACCTCTAGAGAGGATTGGATCCCCTCTCTTTCTCCTCTGTTTCTTTTATACCTCTGGACTCGGCCATTAGGTTGCCCACCTGCTACCCCAGCCATCGCCTGCTCGGTAACTTCTCATGCGCCTAAAGGAGCTTTTTGATGCTAGCCCACTAACCCTTACCATCATTAGCCTATTTGCCCCCCACCCCACACCCCCCCCCCCCCCCCCGGCTTATTAGATCAATGAGATTTCAAAGCTAGGCCATCGGCATGATCTTGTTCTGGGGGAGTGTTTTCTCTGTATGGGTAACCAACTCTTCTAAAGCAGATGCAACCCGTTTGTGTGGATTGAGCCGTTCGTGGCTACTGTTGACTTGCTTCTCAAGATATATTCGGGCTGCTAAGCGGAATCCACTCTTGTTCGAATCAGGTAGGACGACGAAGGGGTCTACTGTTTGTTGTCTTTCAACCCGTTTTCTAAGTCAGGCCAGTGCTGACACAATGAGTACTTGGGTATTACTCTCGGTTTTCAGGTTTGCTGCAGTTCAACGATACGTCCTCCCTTACAAGGAAGTTGGCAAAAGCCATGATGAGCGCTCTTCTCTATGCCACCATCATGAAGCGTCTGGGAGATCGTGGCCCACATATCCCTCATCGAGGGGGGTAACTTTCGTTGAACATCGAGGGTTTCTAGATCGTAACCACTACGATTTGGAGAAAGGGAGAGAGCGTGTCTAGTACCTTCTCTAAGCATCCTGCGCATGCGTCTTTCCTTTGCTGATACCATTTGAGAACTCCCACTTTCTCTTTCACAAGTTTCCCCTTCTGTTCCATGATATAGGTAATAGAAGTCCAAGCTTTAGATTCTAGGAAGGGTAGTGGTTGCATAGAATCTTTTCCTTGTGACATTAGAGTTCTTGATTTCCCTAAGATCCCAAAAGCTTTTGGCATTCTCCCCCCTCGTTCCTTCCTATACTTCCTTTCTCCTAAGAGCGAGCCGATGACTCCAACCATGGAGAGATTGTCGTGTATTTGGATGCTTTCAAAGTGGGTTTTCGGCTCCCTATGTATCCTTTCTTCAAAACCATTTTCAACTTTCATAACGTTTGTTCTTCCCAGCTCTCTCTAAACGGTTGGAATATCATGTTCGGTTTCGTTATAGTTTTCCGTAGGCTTGGCTTAGTCCCTTCCTTCTATTGGTTTTGAATACTTTTATCTTTGAAAAACAGTCATGGTTCTAAAGATTAGTTTTACTTCTCTACTTGATAAGATAGAGTTTTTCTAGGCCCCCTTCTGACTCGAATAGATAAGTGGAAGTCTCTCTTTTTGTGATGATGATTTGGATATCCCAGTGTCATGCCCTGAACCCGATCCGGAACACCGACAGATCAGCCGCACCCAAGCAAGGGTGAGCCCCACATGAATGTGAGGCCTCAAAATCAGATATAGATAATAATTCAACACTAATGATCATAATATAGCAACTGCAGCAAAAGTAAATATAAGGGTTTATACCAAGGTAGTCAGACCTGGCCTAGGGCATTGACCCAGCCAAGCCTAGGGGTCAGGGATCAAGGGTTTAACCAGGGTTCAATCGAGGTTGAACCGGGGTCAATAATAAAATATTAAAAAATAATTTACAATAATTAATTATGATGACATATGTTATAAAAAAATTATAATAATAATAAATATGATTTTTTAACTAAATTTAATATTTATAGTTGGTTCATGTTCAAAACAAACACATACTAAACAAAACAAATCAGTCAAAAGTATTAAAATACACAATTAAAATATAACCACAGTTACTCAAGTATACAGATACAACTTTTTGGAAGCTCATCTCATTTTGGGCCTTATTATGAGCTCGTTTTTAAAAGTATTGGTTTCAAATATTCAAAGACTTTGAAGTATTTAGTCCCACATTGCTTATGGATAAAACTATCACTCTCATTTTGAGCCTTATTACTCGTCACGATGTGAAAGGGGGAAAAACAACGTGTGAACTTGAAAGCTTAGTAAGTATCCACTAAATATAGCGAAGTCATGCAACAGATTAAAACACGACTCGATAAAAAATTTTCAAAACAATAAACCATACCGGGATTATTTTCAGAAACTTTACAAAGATAATAACATATATCTGTTAAGAAATCTAAAGTTCATCAGTAGAGAGCATTAGAAATAAATAACAGGAGTAATCACAGAAGTAGTGCACGTATCAAATAATTTCAATAATCGAATAAAAAGAGCGGGTAGAAAAACGTAGGATAATCAGATAAAAACACGCAGGCTACATCTCCCTGGCTATATAAAATGATAATGTAATAGATCAGGACAGGATCAGGTATACAGAAGTTGTAGCCAGCATCGACCACAGTTGGGACAGACATGCATATCCGGTAGCGTTACATAGTAGGAAACGTGTCGATTCAGATAATTCTTACTCCCACTGGTGGGATACAGGACAGGAAGTCAGCCATGTCGAGAGATGTACAAAAACCAGGAGTACATAATAAACGACATGTGTCAACCCAGCTGGTGCCTCGCTCGCGTGTGTACATATCCCGGCCAAACACAGTCATCACATAGCTCATGTGTTTCCATGACCAAACACGGTTGTTGTCCAGCTCACGTGCTTGTGCGGCTAAGGCCCAACATACATGTAGACACGGTCAACAAGAAACACCATGCAAATAAATATATTTTTTAAATACCATAAATGTGCATACAATCCAGGCAAGAATAGTCATACGTACAAAACATAGTTAACACATATATCAACAATAGTAGATACAAGAGTGATAAAATCAGGAAAATATGAGTAATGCTCGAATCACAATTCAGACTTTGTATGACTTCAGATTTTCCAGAAAATAAGCTGATTAAATCATATAGTTAGATAATTATACTTTTTTGGAAAATAGAATATTTATGAGAATACTTACAGTAGATTTATATTGTGGAATAATTACTGTTTTGGTAGAATTACTTAATCTCTTTCCCGCCGCAACTCAAATCTCTGTACCAAGATCTATATAAAAGCATTATGGTATTAGTGACTATAAGTCAGAGTACATTTTTACACTACTATGATGATTCGACTCGAGTATACATCCTTAAGCCTTGTGCAACTTCACCATTTTTTACTTAGTTAGGCTTTATTAGGATGTCACCCTATGTGTATGCAGGAGTGAAAACATGCAAATCCTAGGATTAGGATAGTTCAACCATTATGACTAATGTTGCCATAAATTTCTGTATGTCTATAGCTACATAACAGCCACCAAACACCCGACATCTCTCTGGTTGCAGTTATGAGTTTTCATTATCCATACATGGCAATAGTAAATGTGAGTGTGCAACACACCTGTATATCTACTTATGGGCATAACTCCTAATCAGTCGAAGCTATCTATCAAGCCTTGAAGCCATTTCACCAGGCTAAGAACACACAAATGCTAATGAACATTCCAGGTACCCAGGAACTCCTGCCCAAGCAGAAACATGTCCAGCTATACACTCATATGGTCAAGTTGACAACACACTTATAACCAGCCATCCAAACATTAAAGTTTGCATGAATAGAATCATACCAATAGTGCATACTGATGCGATGTATAATGCTATACGTAAGTGCACAGAGCTGCTCAAGTAGTAAAGTACCATGAAGGTAGGGTAGTTGAATCCACGTACAGGGACAAGTAGACCTAGTACTACTTCGAATCATATTATCTATCCTAAAAATATAGGTGATAATCTAATCCTAACTAAAGATCTAACGAAAATTAGACTAAAGTGAACGGTTGGCAATCCAGGGTTATCAGTCAAGAGAACTTGGCACCCTGAATCTCTATCCCCTAAGAATCTCTTGTGATTAATTTCCTAATACCGGATACCTAATTGATATATCCTGGACCTTGGAGAACCCTAAATTAGTTTTACCCCAATCTCTCGTGACAGCCAAAAACTAGTCCTATACAACGACTTCGTAGTATGATTGCATTATACTAACTATGAGCATAGGTTTTATAGTTCCCACTATTAGGTTTTACCCTAATCTGGAGAGTGAGTTGGTGTTGCGTGACAACACATCGACTACTCGATGTCTCGGTGTGCGTCCTCCACCTATTATCTATGCTTGGATCTAGCTTGATCGCGATTTCTCGTCATGTATCAAGCAACTCTAATTATGTGGCCGACGCTTTCACACTAGAAAACCACAAGAATTCAACACATATAAATAATTCACAAGAATTATCTGACACATGGCCCTGTCAATGAAATTTGAGTGCGATCTTTAGTTAATCCTCTTTTAAATCCACACGCTTATGGACACACTTGTGTTGATGACTGTGTCACTCTCTGTTTCTGTCCTTTTCTCTCTAAATATCTCCAAAATTTGTTTCTTTTCTCCTGAGTACATGTTTATCTGTCCAACCACACAAAACACCCTAACAGAGCACACAAGTGGAAGAAACCATGTAAAGAGATATGCAAAGTGTATGTAAATGTTATATAAAAATATGTATATTTATGCACTGCTCAACAAGCAACATGTTCGAACATTGATGGGGGAGCAACAACTGGCCCTTTGGCAGGCCAAGGATGGGGCGGTAGCTGAATACCAGGGCTCAAAAAAAAATTTCATTTGAAGAAGGCAATCGCCAATAAGGGCATTGCGGATTTTCATAAGTCTTATGACTTCTGGGACCTACTTCGCTTCCACGGGTATGAAGTCGTAGCCCGATTTGTGTGCTCTCCGACCTTCCACTCCATACTTGAAGAGGAGGCCTTGATGAGCGCGTCGAGAAGTTTCCAAGCCTTTCAGACCCTGCGTTAGGATTATCCTGAGATAGACATTGATTCCCTAAGTTTTGAGGAAACCTTGCGTTATCTCCCGTTGCGCCTCGCAGGCCACCCCTCGAGGAAGTCAGCACTGGTTGCAGCTGCCTTTGTCGGGGGCGAATCCTATGGTTTGAACCCGTGGTACTTGATTCTTCCAACGCTCAAGTTTGGGAAAGCGTGTGCGGTCCCAGCATTTGTAATCGCCTCTTCATAAATCTCTATTTTTATATTGGAAATTCGTAGTGAGTTGCTTTTTATTTGATTACCGCCCCCTTATGGTTATGCTTCCTTCTCCTAGGGGTTGTGCGGGTGTGGGACATTTCAGACCACATCCAGAACCGTTTCTCTTTCATTCCAGATTCGAGAGCCTAGGTTCGGAGTTTGTATCCAGCAGGGCTGTGATTTTGGGCACGCCGAATGTCGGGGATTTTCCCTTATCCTCTAGTGGGGGTTGGCTCTGTAACGGTCTTTCTGGAAAGACGGTATGATGGGCGAATTTTCTTCCAAGGCACGTTTCACGAAGCCGATATGCTGACCCTTTTTCGGTACAAGGGCTCCAACTGGCTCCAAAACTGAATAGAGCGTTTGTGCCGCCACCCCCTCGATATAGTTGAGGGGTCGTCAAGATGAGACATGACCCTCGATGTCACCTTTTCGCGGTTTAGCCGATGTCATGGGACACGCATTGATTATCCATGAGGCGCTCCTTTCAGTGGGGAAGGGTTGCGCCTTTCCAACTCCCCGCTTTGTCCCTTATAAAGGCAAAGATTGGAAATTCAACTTTTTTCTTTGAGAGAAAATAGACAAACCAATTTTCCTACGTGATTTTTACACTTATTTAGGAGATCGAACATTTGAAAGTCATAAAGGTTGACTTAGATATTACTCTAAAGTTTTACCCCAATTTAGGAGATCAAGCATTTGAATGTCATGAAGGTTGATTTGGACATTGGATACATCATACATTATTCTAAAGTTTTATCCACTCTAAAGTTTTATTCTCACTTAGAGATCATCTACCACTTGTTTTCTCTTAGGGCATTTGGGAGTTTCACATTTATATCTTAACATTTTTACATTGTTTTAAATATTACTCTAAGTTTTTTATTTTTTATAAATATGAATAATTTTTTTTTACCCCTCTATTTGTTTTATTTTTATTTTCTTATTATAATCTTTTTTTAATAATTTATATTTATTATTGAGCATCTTTCGTTACTTTATTGTGACATGGTACTTAGAGTAGAAAAAGTTCAGGAGATGTAGACTGACTTGTAGAAGTAACGCCTAATTTGTCCTACGTGGAGAATTGTAATTATTTTATTCTGTTTTGTACATGTACCCTTAGAAAATTTCATCATTAAATTAAGTATATATCTCACAAAAAAATTATACTTTCTCATATCTAAGTACCAAGTTTTGTATAACTTAAATTCCATTTAATTATTAGTTTATATCCTTTAGAAACTTTCACAGTTTTTTACGCCCCAAAATCTTTGATATATATTGTTAACCGAAAAAATGGTATCGCCTAGGGATCAATACCAATCTTGGCTAACGGTCAAGAATTTATAGTAGAGGAAATCAGATCGTAGAGAGAAGAACCAAGCATAAATAGAAGAAGACACCCAATATACATGGAAAACCCCGTGAATTAGGGGAAAAACCATGGCCCGATTGTAGGGGCAATCCACTATGCAGGAGTTAGTAGAAGCATTCAGAAGGGCTCTTGAGCCTCATACAATATGGAGAAGGGCTCTCAAGCCTCATACAATCTGGAGGAGGGCCCTCAGGCCTCATACAATATGGAGAAGGAGCATAGCTCTCTGGCCTCATTTAACTAACATGAAGAGAGGAGACCACTGGAGCTTGCCATGGAGGGAGGGAAGACCCACCTGTTCTCATACACTCAAGGAAGAGAGATAGAGGAAGAATACCTTGTCGAGAGGCATAAGGGTAGAGGTAACTCACCGACTCATCATAACTTGTAGGAGATGAGGAGAGAACCTTGTCCGTGCCTTTCCGGCCTCATCGAAGAAAGCTCGTCATGGAGCTAAGAGCTGAGATCGGTGCTTCACGGTAGCGCGTAGAGAAAGGAAGGACCTCACTTGAGTCCATCTGAGATAGGTGGAGGGTTGCCGTCATCGGCACCCATAAGAGAGGGCTAGTGGTACTCATTGTGAGAGGGTCTGTCGAGAGAAAACAACCTCGCCCTAGAGGGAGCTCATCGGGCCGTAACCCGTAGAGAGAGAAAGGACCTCATCAGGGTCCATAGAGGGGCCTACCAGAGTTCATCCTGGTCGGAGGAGATAACCTTGCCGGCCTCGTGGTGAAGAGGGCTTGCTGACCTCGTTGGGGTGAAGAAGAAGGAGCCCTACGGCTGACCGGAGAGGAGGTGATAACCTTACTGCAGGCCGAAACTCGTTAGAAAGCCTCTGGCCCATTTTCCTCATTTTTCAGTTCTATGCTCTCCTTTCCCTTTTAGTCAAAGGGTACCACTGTAGTCCTTTGGGATTCGTGCCCATCCTTGGACCCTGTGCCCTCTTACTATTCCAAAAACCCTGTTAACACTAGCCCCCTTCCCATTCCCGAGATCTTTTAGTTTCTTGGGCCAGGTCTGGTCGGCGGGTGCGGCCAGCAGGGGTAGCGGGGCTGAGGTCGAGAGCGAAATGGAGTTGATGGCGTGCTGAAGGTGTCGATTAAAATGAAGATGTCGGTCGAGATGACATCGTCTCTCGAGATATAGGCATTTGGCCGAGACGAAGACATTAACCAATATGAAGTCATCGGCTGAGATGAAGTCGTCGTCCGAACTTAAGAAGCCGATACAAACATCAGTGCTCGACCCTCAAAGGGACTCTCATATGATCAAGTCTGAAGAGTCAGCCGAGCTGACGTCGAGACCAAGCTCTGATGATGTCAGGCGAGCTGATGTCGAGGCCAAGATCTGATGATGATGGCCGAGCTAATGTCGTGCACTCTCTCGACCCGGGAGCAATGCTAGCTGCTTCAGGAGATGTTTTAAAGATGCCTCGGGATATGTGCATACTTTGCTATGTTGGCATTCCTAAGTGCTTGTGAATATGTCTTGTATATTCTAGAAGCTCTAGAAGACAAGGTCGGTTGCTTCTATGCTCTAGAAGAGTGTGCCGGTGGTGCAAGTTGGTGGGGCTCTGTACGTGTGTGGAGTTTGACATCTAGAAGAACCCCCGTCTACATGTAACTCACGGATCTTCTCTTTACCCTTGTTCTTTCTCCTTGCTTGAATCCATCTTTGGCTTAATAATAGAAGAGGATTACTTCATTGAATCTCTCTTCTATCCTCTCTATCTTCTTGTTCTTGTCCGAACCCATGTTGTCTTGTATTTGGTCTGCTTGAGCATGCTGGTTGGCCAAAATTACTATTCAAGCGTCGTCTCAGTCTTTAGTGTTTGTTCTCGGCGGACTTTACTGTTCATCCTCGGCGGACCTGAGCACTTTTGTGTTGCTCTATGCACGAGTCTTTGAAAGCTCTATGCAAGACTATAGCTCGGTTGTGTGCGTTGCCATAGAGTTAGGTTGTATAATGCATTATGTGCTCTCGGCAGGGTGTGTAACAGCCTCTTGGCGGAGCCTGGGTGCTAGTTTTTGGTCGTGGGTGTGTAGTGATATCCAAACCTCTCGATCTTGCCAAGGTATCGGTCACTCTCTAGAGTGCCGAGATATCTATCACTCTTTGGAGCGCCGAGGTATCAATCACTCTTTGGAGCGCCAAAGTATCAGTCACTCTCTTGAGTGCCGAGGTCACTTCGAGGTTGGCTGCTGCCTTAGAATAGAATCTTTGTTTACTTATCGAGTATCATGTAGTTTGCTTTTCGAATGACGAAGTGCCTTTTCTTCCTTTGGATTTTAAGACTTACTGGTGGGGTCTCGAGATGTTGTTTATACTTCCGTCGGTAAGATGTCGAGTCACTATTTTCCTCAGTCGGGAAGCCGGGTTGAGGTGCTCTGCTTACCGAGGCCTTTAGATCTCTAGGATCTTCTCTAAATCTCTAGGACCTTGTCTCTCCCCCCTCCCCCCCAAGTTCTCGAGGTCTATTAGACCTTCGGGCCAAGTCTTCAACCGAAGTCATGTCCAAATCGTCGAGTGAGGCTGGGCTCTAAAGTGTCGGCGAAGAGTGAGGCTCTCACATTACGGCCGAGAAGGTCATAAAGGAGGGTCAGGGCACCGCAGTAGGAGGGATATGGTTGCAGACGAGCCTCAGTTTTAGGTCGCTTTGTTTTTACTTTTTATGCAGTTTGAATCATTTTGCTTACTACTGCAACCTTTGACTAGTGTAACTCTTGTTTCAAAACACTTATCTAATGAAATGTGTTTAGAGTTACCAGATGTCGGTCGATCTGGAGTCAAAGCCGAGCCTTGAAGAGGACGGCTGATGTTGAGCGGTAATGAGGGCGATACGAGCATTAATGTTCGTCCCTTTGCTGGGACTTTACGAGCTGATATTCCCGGTCCCATTGGGGATTCGTTCGACATCAAGGTCTTCCTCAGTTGGGAAGTCAAAGTTGAGGCCATACTCTGGAGTGCCGACGTGTCGGTCACTCTCTGGGTGCCGAGGTTGAGGTTACGCCCTAGAGTGCAGAAATGTAGGTCACGCTCCTGGGTGTCGTAATGCTGGTCACGCTTCTGGGTGTCGCAACGTCAGTCACTTCTAGGTGTCACCGTGGCGATAACGCTCCTGGGTGACGCAGTTTTGGACACGCTCCTGGGTCCCGTAATGCAGGTCACGCTCTTGGGTGTCGCAACATCAGTCACACTCCTGGGTGCCGCCGTGGCGGTCACTCTCTTGGGTGACGCGTCGTTGGACACACTCCTCGGTGCTGTAAGGCCGATCATGCTTCTGGGTGACGCGTTGTTGGATACGCTCCTGGGCGCCGTAATGTCAGTCACGCTCTTGGGTGTCACAACGTCAGTCACACTCTTGGGCGCCGCCATAGCGGTCATGCTCCTGGGTGACGCGTTGTTGGACACACTCCTAGGTGCCATAATACCGGTCACCACTCTCTTATGGGTGCCGACAACGGCAATCATCCACCTTATATCTCAGACGGACTCAGGCGAGGTCCGTCCTCTCTCTACGAGCTTCAGTGAGTAGTCGAGCTCAACTCCATTGCCACACCGAGAGGACTCATCTCTCAGCTCCATGGCGAGCTTTCTCTGACGAGGCCAGAAAGGCACCGGCGAGGTTCTCTCCTCATCTCCTACAGGTTATGATGAGCCGGTAAGTTACCTCTACCCCGATGCCTCCCGACAAGCCCTCAACAAGGTATGCTTCCTTTATCTCTCTTCCTTGAGTGTATGAGAATAGGTGTGTCTTCCCTCCCTCCATGGCGAGCTCCAGTTGTCTCCTCTCTTCATGTTAGTTAAATAAGGCCAGAGACTTATGCTCTTTCTCCATATTGTATGAGGTCCAAGGGCTCTCCTCCAGATTGTATGAGACTCGAGAGCTCTTCTCCATATTGTATGAGGCTTTAAAGCCCTTCTCCATATTGTATGAGGTTCAAAAGCCCTTCTAAACGCTTGTACTCTCTCCTGCGTAGCGGATTGCCCCTACAGTCGGGGCCGTGGTTTTTCCCCTGATTCACGGAGTTTTCCACATATATTGGGTGTCTTCTTCTATCTATGCTTGGGTCTTCTCTTTACAATTTGATTCCATTTACTATAAATTCTTAACTGTTAGCCAAGATTGGTGTCGATCCCTAGTGATACCATTTTTTGGGTTAATATATATATTATGCGGGAAAGTGTGAAATTTTTTTGGTTTTAATATATGGCATTTTATGCAAATAATATTATTTATTTCTTATTACTTGTGTTTTGTTGTGCAAGCAGAAGTGAAAAAGTGAAAAAGTGTTCACTTGACATAAAATAATAATAATAATAATAATAATAATAATAATAATAATAAAAATTTAAAACAAGCACGAAAAAAAACCAGAAATTAAATTCAGTAAATAATAGCATGCATGCATCCTTTCCACCACCTTTCACTACTGACATGCTCCATATATCTTCACTTGCACTCTTAGTCCCGGATGTAGAAATGCTCTCCCCGCAGGCGTCGGACGGCGGCATTCCGGCGAACCCAAACGGACCTCTGGAACTCCCTCCGGCGCTGACCGACATGAACAGCATCACCATGAGCGACGGCAGCGGATGCATAGTGCGCGAGCAGGACCGGTACATGCCCATCGCCAACGTGATCCGCATCCTGCCCAAACTCCTCCCACAGCACACAAAGATCTCCGACGAAGCCAAGGAAACGATCCAAGAGTGCGTCTCCGAGTACATCAGCTTCATCACAAGCCAGGCCAACAACCGGTGCCAGCGGGAACAGCGCAAGACCATCACGGCGGAGGACATCATCTAGGCGATGAGCAAGCTCGGCTTCGACGACTACGTCGAGCCGCTCTCCGTCTTTCTTCAACGTTACCGAGAGCTCGAAGGGGATCACCGTGGCGCTATGATCCGTGGAGAGCCATTGCCTCTCAGGAGGTCACAGTCTGATATCAGCGCGGCAGCTGGTGGCTTTGGTGTTCAGCGGCCTTACACAGTGGCTCCGCCGCAGCCGCAGCAGCATAGGTATCATGGGTTTGGAGGTGGGTAATATGTTGGTGTTTTTGGAGATTGATCTGGGGCAAGCTGTTCTCAAGGTGCACCAATGGGAGGGTATGATCCTTATTCTCTGTATAACTGAGAAGATATCTGGGAGGAGTTTGAGATGAGACATGGTTTGTGGTTTCTCTATTAGCTAGTGTTAAATAAAGAATGTTAAGGGACTTTTGAACTGGTTGGTATAATTAGTATAACTTGCGTGGTTTGTTCGGAGATAAATCTCTATTTATTTACAACTTTGAAAGCATTTAATGAAGCTTATTAATGCAGTCTTAAAGTGTATAATTCAAAGTTAAACTTCCGGTTCAACTTTCAAAGCCTATGTATATCTCTTTAGCATTTCTTGTTTGTATCGCCGTTTGCATGCCAAGTGGAGCCATACTTCTGTATTGCCATACTTTCAAAGTTAAACTCTTGAGTGTATCCTGGCCTCATCCTCTACCTCCAAAGGGGACAGACATCAATAATGGGAGGTGGTGCACTCTTTCAGGGCTTTCAAAGGATCTCTAGATCTAAGTCTGGTAATCTCTCTCTCTCTCTCTCTCAACTTTCTCCAAAGAGAGGTTTCTGTGATTTTAGCCCCTAAAAAACATGGAGAAAAAAAAAATCTATTTTTCTTTCTAATATACTTGGTTTAATTTAGTCATCTATGCTTTTCATAAAGCAAGCAAAAATGGCTACATTGTTTAGGTTCCCTTGATCACTTCTTCAGCAATGTTTCTTTGATGTTTCCAGTGTGATCTTCATGTGTGCATGAACTTTACAGAAGAAGATTTCTTACTTTATATTTTTGAGATCTACCCTCAATGTATATAAATAGAAATCTGTTCTATGGTTTGATTAGACCAAATGTAGGAACACTTTTTCAATTGATCATTTTCTCATGTGTGTTGATTTAAGGAACAGTTCTAGAGAAGCTTGATCAGGATAAACATTCAGGGCTCCTATTTTATTTATTTATTTATATTTTTTGATAAATATGGACAAATAACTTGAAAATGTGATTTGTATCCTCAATTTTGCCTTTGAGAGAAAATAGACTAACCAACTTTACTAATTAGTGATTTTTACTCTCATTTAAGAGATCGAGCATTTGAATGTCATGAAGGTTTATTTAGATATTACTCTAAAGTTTTACCCCAATTTAGGAGGTGAACCATTTGAAGGTCATGAAGGTTGATTTGGATATTCGATACATCATACATTATTCTAAAGTTTTATTTACTCTAAAGTGATTATCTACCACTTGTTTCCTCTTAGGGCATTTGGGAGTTGCACATTTATACCTTTAACATTTGAAAATGGTTACCTGATTAGATTTGTACATTATTTTAGAATATTACTCTAAGATTTTTATTTTTTTATAAATATAAATAAAATATTTGTTATTTAATAGAGACATATTTTGATTGTTCCACCTCTTTTTTTAAAAATTAGTCTTTTTTTTTGTGAAATTTGCTATGTTCGATGTTATTCAAATATATGTGAGTTCATATCTATATTTTGGATGCACTCCTCTAAAGCTTTATATATATATATATATTAATTAGCAACCAAGATTGTTTATAGCTCATAAAAGCTTTCAATTTTGGATTTGATTCGGAGAGTTTGATATCATTTTTTTAGTCCTGCCTCATCAAAAGTTCTCACTTTACCCCTCTATTTGTTTTATTTTATTTTCTTATTATAGTTTTTTATAATTTATATTTAATATTGAGCGTCTTTCGGCACTTTATTGTGATGTGGCAGTTGAGTAGAAAAAGTTTAGTAGATGTAGACGTACTTGTAAAAGTAACGCCTAATTTGTCCTGTGCAGAAAATTATAATTATTTTATTTTTTTGCACGTGTAACCTTAAAAAATTTCATAATTAAATAAAGTATATATCTTACACAAAATTATACTTTCTCATGTCTAAGTATCAAGTTTTGCATAACTTAAATTCCATTTAATTACTAGTTTATATCCTTCGGAAATTTTCACAGTTTTTTAATCCCCAAATTCTTTGATATATATTTATGTGCAAGTGTGCAAAATTTTTTGTTTTAATATAAGGCACTTTATGCAAATAATATTATTTATTTCTTATTTTAACATGTGTTTTGTTGTGCAAGCAGAAGGAAAAAAGTGAAAAATTATTAATAAGTCATAAAATAATAATAATAATAATAATAATTATTATTATTATAATAACTTTTAAAAAAGTATTTAAAACAAACACAAAAAAAAGCCAGAAAATACAGTCATGCATCCTTTCAACATCCTTTCAGTACTGACATGCTCCATATATCTTCACTTGCACTCTCAGTCCCGGATGTAGAAATGCTCTCCCCGCAGGCGTCGGACGGCAGCATTCCGGCCAACCCAAATGGGCCTCTGGAACTCTCTCCGGCGCTGACCGACATGAACAGCATCAATAACAGCATCTCCATGAGCGACGGCAGCGGCTGCATAGTGCGCGAGCAGGACAGGTACATGCCGATCGCCAACGTGATCCGCATCATGCGCAAACTCCTCCCACAGCACGCAAAGATCTCCGACGAAGCCAAGGAAACGATCCAAGAGTGCGTCTCCGAGTACATCAGCTTCATCACCAGCGAGGCCAACGACCGGTGCCAGCGCGAGCAGCGCAAGACCATCACGGCGGAGGATGTCATCTGGGCAATGAGCAAGCTCGGCTTCGACGACTATGTCGAGCCTCTCTCTGTCTACCTTCAACGTTACCGAGAGGTCGAAGGGGATCACCGTGGCGCTATCCGTGGAGAGCCGTTGCCTCTCAGACGGTCACAGTCGGATATCAGCGCGCCAGCTGGTGTCTATGGTGTTCCGAGGCCATACCCGGTGGCTCCGCCGCCGCCGCCGCCTCATGGGTATAATGGGTTTGGAGGTGGGTACTATGTTGGTGTTTATGGAGATGGATCTGGGGCAAGCTCTCCTCAAGGTGCACCAATGGGAGGGTATGATCCTTATTCTCAGTATAACTGAGAAGATCTCTGGGAGGAGTTTGAAATGAGACATGGTTTGTGGTTTCTCTATTAGCTTGTTAAATAAAGAATGTTAAGGGACTTTTGAACTGGTTAGTATAAGTATAACTTGCGTGGTTTGTTCGGAGATGATCTCTATTTATTCACAACTTTGAAAGCATTTAATGAAGCTTATTAATGCAGTCTTAAAATTAAGTGTATAATTCAAAGTTAAACTTCCGGTTCAACTTTCAAAGCCTATGTGGATATCTCTTTAGCTTTCTTGTCTGTATCGCCGTCTGCATGCCAAGTGCAGGAGCCATACTTCTGTAATGCCATACTTTCAAAGTTAAACTCTTGAGTGCATCCTGGCCTCATCCTCTAACTCCATAGGGGACAGACATCAATGGGAGGTGGTGCACTCTTTCAGGGCTTTCAAAGGATCTCTAGATCTAAGTCTGGTAATCTCTCTCTCTCAACTTTCTCCAAAGAGAGGTTTCTGTGATTTTAGCCCCTAAAAAAAATGGAGAAAAAAAATCTATTTTTCTTTCTAATACACTTGGTTTTTAGTCATCTATGCTTTTCATAAAGCAAGCAAAAATGGCTACATTGTTTAGGTTCCCTTGATCACTTCAGCAATGTTTCTTTGATGTTTCCAGTGTGATCTTCATGTGTGCATGAACTTTACAGAAGAAGATTTCTTACTTTATATTTTTGAGATCTACCTTCAATGTATTTAAATAGAAATCTGTCTATGGTTTGATTAGACCAAATGTAGGAACACTTTTCAGTTGATTATTTTCTCATGTGTGTTGATTTAAGGAACAGTTCTAGAGAAGCTTGATCAGGATAAAAACTCAGGGCTCCTATTTTATTTATTTATTTATGTATTTATATATATTTTTTGATAAATATGGAAAAGTAACTTGAAAATGTGATTTGTATCCTCAATTTGTTCCTTGGGAGGAAATGGACTAACCAATTTTTTGAAGTGATTTTAGGAGATTGAACATTTGAATGTCATAAAGGTTTATTTAGATATTACCCTAAAGTTTTGCCCCAAGTTAGGAGATCAACCATTTGAAGATCATGAAGGTTGATTTGGATATTCCATACATCATACATTATTCTAAAGTTTTATTTATTCTAAAGTGATTATCTACCACTTGTTTCCTCTTAGGACATTTGGGAGTTGCACATTTATACCTTTAACATTTGAAAATAGTTACCTGATTAGATTTGTACATTATTTTAGAATATTACTCTAAGATTTTTATTTTTTTCATAAATATGAATAAATTATTTTTTATTTAATAGAGACATAATTTGATTGTTCCACCTCTTATTTTAAAAAATAGTCTTTTTTTTGTGAAATTTGCTATCTTCGATGTTATTCAAATATATGTGAGTTCACATTATATATATATATAAGCTTGTTTAAAGTTCATAAAAGCTTTCAATTTTGGATTTGATTTGGAGAGTTTGATATCATTTTATTAGTCCTGTTTCATCATAAGTTTGCACTTTACCCCTCTATTTGTTTTGTTTTTATTTTCTTATTATATTTTTTTTATAATTTATATTTAATATTGAGTGTCTTTCATCACTGATGTGGCAGTTGAGTAGAAAAGTTCAACAGATGTAGACCGACTTGTAGAAGTAACGCCTAATTTGTCCTATGCAGAGAATTGTAATTATTTTATTCTTTTTTGCATGTGTAACTTTAGAAATTTTCATAATTAAATAAAATATATATCTTACAAAAAAATTATACTTTCTCATGTCAAAGTACCAAGTTTTGCATAACTTAAATTCCATTTAATTACTGGTTTATATCCTTCTGAAATTTTCACAGTTTTTTAATCCCCAAATTCTTTGATTATATATATTTACAGGTAAGTGTGCAAAAAAACTTTCTTTTAATATATGGCACTTTATGCAAATAATATTATTTATTTCTTATTTAACTTGTGTTTTGTTGTGCAAGCAGAAGAAAAAAAGTGAAAAATTATTCATAATAATAATAATAATAATAATAATAATAATAATAATAATAATAACTTTTAAAAAATATTTAAAAAAACACAAAAAAAGCCAGAAAATACAGTCATGCATCCTTTCCACCTCCTTTCACTACTGACATGCTCCATATATCTTCACTTGCAATCTTAGTCCCGGATGTAGAAATGCTCTCCTCGCAGGAGTCAGACGGCGACATTCCGGCCAACCCAAACGGGCCACTGGAACTCTCTCCGACGCTGACTGACATGATCAGCATCAACAACAACATCTCCATGAGCGGCTTACAATGGGCCGTGATAGTGCGCGAAAGGTGTGTACATGCCCATCGCTAACGTGATCCGCATCATGCGCAAACTCCTCCCACAGCACGCAAAGATCTCCGACGAAGCCAAAGATGTTGGCATTTTAAAATACCATATTTACTATTCCCATGGCCTAACACATGCATTTGATTTGAGCTTACCACCACCACAAAAGACCCAAGCCCTTAGGCCAATGAGTGGTGGGCCACTCCTATATTAATGCATGTGTTTCTTCTTCTTGAAACTGATATGAGACTAATATGCTCCAACATACTCCCCCTCAAGTTTCAACTGGTAGAGCAACTCTGACTCACTTACCAGTTGTAACTTGCTCAAGTTCACCTGATGTTTATAGAGCTCTGGGCTCAGCACCCTCTTCTTTTTTCTAAGTTCACCTGGTGTTTATAGAGCTTTGGGCTCAGCACCAGTGTAACTTGCTCATCTTTTTTCTTATTATTCCAGGCTCCTTGGCCTTTTTCATTCACTCTTTTTTTTCTTATTCCAAGCTCCTCACTCTTTTCTTTTGCTCATTTCCAGCTCTTTTTTAGACTTCTCTACTTCTCAGGGGGTTTTCAGGATTATTGTGCCAAGTTATGGGAGTTACGGGCTTTGATACCATTTGTTGGCATTTTAAAATACCATATTTACTATTCCCATGGCCTAACACATGCATTTGATTTGAGCTTACCACCACCACAAAAGACCCAAGCCCTTAGGCTAATGAGTGGTGGGCCACTCCTATATTAATGCATGTGTTTCTTCTTCTTGAAACCGATGTGGGACTAATATGCTCCAACAAAGGAAACCATCCAAGAGTGCGTCTCCAAGTACATTAGCTTCATTACCAGCGAGGCCAACGACCGATGCCAGCGCGAGCAGCGCAAGACCATCACGGCGGAGGATATCATTTGGGCGATGAGCAAGCTCGGCTTCAACGACTATGTCGAGCCACTCTCTGTCTACCTTCAACGTTACCGAGAGGTCGAAGGGGATCACCGTGGCGCTATCTGTGGAGAGCTGTTGCCTCTCAAACGGTCACAGTCGGATATCAGCGCGACAGCTGGTGTCTATGGTGTTCTGAGGCCATACCCGGTGGCTCCGCCGCCGTTACCTCATGGGTATAATGGGTTTGGAGGTGGGTACTATGTTGGTGTTTATGGAGATGGATCTGGGGCAAGCTCTCCTCAAGGTGCACCAATGGGAGTGTATGATGCTTATTCTCCATATAACTGAGAAGATATCTGGGAGGAGTTTGAGATGAGAAACCTCTTGAAAGACTATGTATGGTCTGTGCTTTCTTTGTTAGCTAGCGTTAAATAAGGAATGTTAAGGGACTTTTGAACTGGTTAGTAGTATAACTTGCGTGGTTTGTTCGGAGATGATCTGTTTCCATTCACTGCATAGCAATATGATACAAATTAACCACACAAATCAGACAAATCTATTCAATCAATCAACCAATCCACACTCAATTAGCAATAGTGAATAAGATCCTTAAATAGTTTCATTATTAAAGCTACTAATTCACCAAAATGTAGATGTAGTACCCTTATCCTTTTCAGGACCCAGGTGTCACACCAGCTAGGTCGGGGAATGAACCCCGGCCTAAGGCTGTATAAAACAAGTATTTACTCATAATCAACATTAATATTAGGAAAACATAAAGTCAAATACATTACTGATACAAGCCATAAAGTCTTAAAATACAACACAAGTCTAGATAGGAGTTAACAATACTCATCAAATCATAAAACACGAAATGAAATACACGACGTGGGCCAGGTGGTCAGAGCCGACTAAGGTAATCAAGACCCTATCTTCCATTCTAAGCAGAACCATGACCATGCTTACTACCTGCAAAAGATCATACAACAACAGAATGAGCTACAGGAGCTCAGTGAGGTACTAACACTACTGTCAGGTTTAACATACCTGTATGCCTTCAATTGTAGATAATAATATATCGAAATGTGAAATACAAAGATTGAACGATATTTAAAACATGAAAAACAACATGCTGATCATAAATATGAATCGTGGTAATATCCAATAAAATCAAATGATATGCACATATGCATCTCTTTAATCTTTAATCATCAGAACGGGAGATGATTTTCACATATGTCTTGGATGATCATCTCAAAGCCAGTAGCCTTCACCGTTAGACTAACTCTACAACCGTGGAGGTGACAAGCTATGGAAATAAGTCCTCGTATGCGGGAGATGAATTCCACATATGTCCTGGCTGACCATCTCAAAGCCAGTAGTTTTCACGGTTAGACCAACTCAACAACCGTGGAGGTGACAAGCTATGAAATCAAATCCTCGTCTTCAATCATATGAATGTCAATCTATGGGAGATGATTTCCACATATGTCCTGGCTGACCATATCAAGCCAGTAGCCTTCACGGTTGGACCAACTCAACAACCGTAGAGGTGACAAGCTATGGAAACAAATCCTCATCATCTATCATATTAGTGTCATCTACACCTCTACTTCCATACAACGGAACCAGAGTGGACCAACTCAACACTCGATAGCTCTCCGGTCGGATCAACTCAATGACCGTGAGCTATATAAGTGTATATACATATACTAAGCACCCGATGGGTACAGAAAAGGGGTTTTATTTCTTGAAATTAGGAGGTTTGAAAACATATAGTTGGACTAATAAAACAGAGTTATGGAAAACCTCCCCTTTCCTACCTAGTATCGTACTCTCTAGCTCTATCGTAGAGCCACCTCTGGCGCAGGCATGTATGTGAATACGGTGCAGACACTAATATGTTTATCATTTCAATTTCTATAATATGTATGTGTTTTTCACATGCTTTTCATAAACAAAATTTCAAACTCCGGATAAATCAGTAAGTCATGCTTGAAACCTCGAAGCATTTCATGAAAAATAATAATTTCATATCATGAATTCCCAAGCAATATGCATAATAAAAATACGGAAAGAAATACGATAATTTACAGTTGTGTTCTCTCACTTTAGTCTGAGTAGTTCCTAAGGCTGGCTAGGTCCTTCCACAGCAGCGGCATTGCCTTTGCCTTTTTCTTGTCCTTAAAATAAAAATACGGACCTTTTAGGAATACAAAAATCATATTCTTAAAGCATACTCTAATCTAACTCATTGGAGCACAATGAATTTATCAATTGAATAGAGCATGTTTTCCCCTAGCATAATATAGTATTTCGAAAGGATCATAATATGAAATTTCTCCCACTTTAGAGAATTAAACTCTAATTTAACTACAACTATCAAACAACCTCTAACATGCTCTTTAAACATGAATTTACTACTTGCTAAGCATGGCATGGTTATTCAAAATAATTCGACAAAATTTCGACAGAGTCTCCTCTGTTTCTAAAGTTTAATTTCAATACAACCATTCACCCATATTAAGCATATATTTCCCTCATTATCATACACATTCTAATCCCCTGTTAATAGCCCATAAATCCCTCTTAATCATGCAACTAATTATAGTTTTCCCCAATTCAAATTTAGGGTTTTTACTTGTAGAGAATAGGCCTGTTCGTCGGCATTGAGCTGCAGATTGAGTAGCAACACCTCGAAGGACAGTGGCTGCTGATGCGACCCTCACAAGATCTCACAGGCGTCTAGAGCAGGGACACGCCGCAGCTGACGACGAACAGCGGGGAGAAGACGGCCGTGGCTGGGTACCGGCCTGAAGGAACGGCGGTGTGAAGGTCCGCGCAGGCGCCTGCTGGCGGAGGAGGCTGAGAGGTCACGCGGCCGACGGGGGTACAGCTCCAGCATGGCTCGCGACTAGGGGCGGAGCTGACCGTGAGCACGAGCAAGGGAGGCGCGAGGCTTTCGGAGCTTGGCTCCGTTCGGGGGAAACACTCGCCGGAGATCGAAGGGGGATGAGATCGTGAGCTAGGAAAAGGACCGTGAGGGAGAGATCGGGAGGAAGAGGAGATGAGTCCCTCTCTTTTCTCTCTCTGTCTGTCTTTTATATAAAAACAAAAGAATTAAAGCAACTTTATTAAAGAATCATTATTTAAATTAGATTATTATTTTATTTATTTATTTTACTGTATGAACACAGGAGGAGATCTAAAGTCCCGACCAGATCCATTTATCGTGGATCTAAATAATTAGCTTATTATTTTATTATTTTCTTAATTAATTTATTTCTCACATCCTTTCAGTGGTCACGGACCTACTGTAAATTCACGAGTCGCATTTTCGCACCCGACCGAGATCTCTGTCTTTCGGCTTTTGCCTCTGCTAGTCGTGTACCTCATCGGGACTTACATTTTGTCCCGTTTCTCCATCTAGATAATTGAAATTAACTAACACTTATCAATTCTTCCACTTAATATTTTGGGATCTCTCTCTCTCTCTTTAGTCCACCTCCAACTATATACATGAAAGTGACCCGGCCCAATATGGCCTTCGCTGGGCCCAATAGTCGCAAGGTTGAACTTTTAATCAGTTAGATTCCCGATTTTCCTTAATTGAGTTGTTAAAGTAATTAATCTCTTTTATGTGCTAATTAATCACAGTAATTTACTTCAGAAAATAGTTTATTTAATCGTAAAAATTCCGGGGCGTTATAGTAGATCTAAACAAAGATCTGAGGAGTTTCACAACAGTAAAGAAAACTTGATAAAACTAAGGTTAGAGAAACCCCTGCTGATCGGAGCGATGACCGAAAATCGTCGCTCCGCTGTCTCCTTGCTCTCTAACAAGAACCAGGGCCCAAAATCTTTATATTACTCAATACCCTTCATTGTTTTTCTCCCTTGTATTTGTAGTCATCAATACGAAATCCTTATACAAGGTATTTCGCTTCTTTTCTCTAATTCCATGCCGCCATGTGGACGAATCTTCATGCGTTGCTGTTTTTCCCGATTTCTCTTTACTGGGTCGCCATATGTCATCACCAGATGTGCGTTTCTCATCAACCGTTGCGTTTCCTCTTTCGGTTGAAGTGATCTCGTCACTTCTTATCAGCACGTTCCCGTCACCGCCCTGAGTGCTCAGCATCACTAGTGTTACAATACCCCCCTCTTTAAAAGGAACATTGCCCTCAATGTCCAGCAGGGGAAATTGAGATTGAAGTAATTAAACTCAATCTTCCCATGTACTGTTAGCTGCGTCCAATCCATCCCATTGGACCAAAACTTGCAAAGAGGGAACCCCATTTCTGAAGACAGTTCGTTGTCGCAAAAGTGCAGCAGATTGGATTAATGGGCCAAGAGGAGATGTTAATGCAGGCAATAGAACAGTAGAATGATTTGAATCACTGTGGCATAGCTTCAACAAGGAAACATGAAATACGGGATATAGGCGAGCCTCCTGTGGAAGTTGGAGCTTGTAAGCCATAGCACCAATTCTCTGAATTACCTTAAAAGTGCCATAATAGCGCATTGCAAGTTTTTTATTGCGCCTAATTCTGACAGAAGCTTGGCGATAAGGTTGAAGTCGAACAAAAACCCAATCTCCTATAATATAAGATACCTCAGAATGCTTTTTGTCAGAAAATTTCTTCATCCGTAATTAAGCCTTAAGAAGATTCCATTTCAATTGTGCAATGATACAATTATGTTGATGGATCAGTGAGGAGACAATAGGTGGATCAGATGTCACGCCCCGAACCAAAATGGGACGTCGGCGGTCAGTGCGCATACTTGTGAGGATGGGCCCATTTGTGTACAAAGGCCTCATAACTTATTTACAATTACTACAAATAAGCGAAGAATATGAATTTATTACTAAATCTCAAATGTTCAATTTAATATTCAACATAATCTATGAGGATGGGCAAAGTCTATGAAAATAAACCGGTTAACTTATTTTATTCACCATACTAGAGAAAATCCCTAAGACTAAGGATAAGATCGGGGCTCGGTCGTCATCTACCGTGCTAGCTACTCTCGTGATCTGAAAAAAGTCAGAGATTAATGAGCTTGGGAGCTTTCGGTAAAGTACCACTAAAGCGATGAACCATGCGGTGTTTTAAGATAGTAAAGTAAGCTGAAACAAAAGCAATTAAAAGAAAAAAATTCTTAAATAACTCAATAATTTGCAAAAAATTATAGTTTACGAAAATATCATACAAACATACTATGAGAGAAAATTTAGTTTTTTACTCAAAATACTAGGAATCTCCCAAACTTTCTATGACCACTAATAACCGGTGTACGAGGTCGAGAAGCGAGAAGGTACATTGTTATTATAGCAACGGCCGGTACGGAAAAGCGAAGCAGATTGCTATTGTGGCCAAATGCAGGTTGAACTAGTTCATAACAGTCACGATGTCGACCACGGTCAATGATTAACCCCCCATTGTGAAGGTCGAACAGGAGCGGTTTGGAGGCGTACTTTCGAAAATCGGGATAAATATCGCGGGGAAAAATAAGTCATGCAATCCAAATTGGAGAGTATGTCAAGCAAGCAAATAATCCAATAGTTCTAAACCGAACATACATGCATGGTTCAGTTTTGTACAGAAAGTAGATCAATTACAATTTCTTTAAAATGTCAGATAAAATCAATATATAATTTAAGTTATAATAACAAAAATAATTTCTATAAGTTGATAAGAAAAACATTGCTTAATTTAGGTGGAATACTTACCTCCACACTCCAAGTTTAATCTACCAGGTGCACAGAAGCCTCCGTGTGAGGATCTAATATAGAAAAATCGGGTCTTAGTTATTGAGTTTTACAAGTGTCACACACTGGTACTTATCACCACATCTCTCTATAGGGAAACCATCATGAGGTTCTATTATATATCCTGCCCATAAGTTATCTTATTTAACCAATAAAATATTCAGCAGCTAACTTTGAGAACAATCAAACTAAATCTTATTAATTATAAAAATAGTTTTTTATAATACTCGGTTATAAAATAATTCATAAAGAACAAAAATCTGTAGCAAGGGAACAATTGATTTGGTTGGTAAAAATAAATAAATAAATAAATAACACAAAATAAATAAATAAACATCAAAACTTCATAATTGCCAAAACTTTGACACTAGCTCTAGAAGCTACAACTTGAACCCGTTTCCGAAAATTTCAAAATAAATAATAATAATAATAAAATAAAAAAAAGCTTTCAAAATCAGAGAAAAGCATGAGATTGATATCTTCAAAATTGAAATTAGTCAACGTGTGATTCCATAGCTTGGACCATTAATAATATAATACTAAGTTACTAACCATTCACAAAAGGGTTTAATATTAATACAAAAGATTGGAGCTTTATCATTAAATCTCATAAAACCTATTTAAATAGTGAATTAGTGTAAAACAAAAAAAATCAACCAATAATACAAAGAAGAATAAAGCAAGCAATCAAATTAAAACCTAGGTTGTAAACCACTTGCATCATAAATAATTTTTATTATCAATTCTAATTTAACCCAACAGATCACAACAAAGAGGTCTACAACACACCATTATCAAACAATCTAACCCTAATTCCCATAAAAGTTTCATCTAAAACAAACTAGGATGAGGATTAGTTGAGGGCTCACCTTGATAGCCTACTACTCAAAATTCGGTCAACTGAGGAGGTGATCTGAGAGAGGAAGAGAGGGCGATCAGGGTTTTCAGGTGTGAGGAGATAAATAATATTTTCATATGTGGGGAGATAAATAAGGAGATAAAACTGATAAGGAGATAAAAATGATTTTAGTTGGGTTATGATAAGCATCACTCGTTTTACCTTTTGATCCCTATACTTTTATATATCTGTTTTAAGTTTTTTTTTTTTTTACGTATTATTACATCAGAATTATCAGTGTATAGGGACAATAGAGATAGAGGTTCTTGACCATACACACCCTCAAATGGGGACATAGCAAGATGATATGCTATATTATACTACAACTTAGCCATGGGGAGTAGATCAACCCAACCTCCTGGGTTCTCAGAAACAAAACAGTGAAGGTACATTTCAAGACATTTATTTAGAGCCTTAGATTGTCCATCAGATTGAGGATGATATGCAGTAGACATGGCCAAAGAAGTACCTAAACGTTTGAAGAGATATTGCCAAAACTTACTTGTAAAAGTGCTATCTTTATCAGAGACAATGGTGCGGGGAACTCCATGTAGTTTGACATTGTTGTCCATAAAAACTTCAGCAACTATGGAGCTTGTGAAATCTATTTTTAGAGGGTTGAAATGGCCATATTTGGAAAGTCTATCAACCACAACAAAGATAACAGAAAATCCCCTTGATAATGGAAAACCCACTATAAAGTCCATATCTATATCTTCCCAAATCTGTTGAGGTATAGGCTAGGGTTGTAGTAGCCCACCAGGCTTAGAATGGAGTTCCTTGGCTTGTTGACAAGTGACACACTTCTTCACAAAGTTAGAGACATCGCGGCGCATGCCATTCCAAAAGAACTTGGCAAGTCTAGCAAATGTACACAAGGAACCAGAATGTCCTCCCAATAAGGTAGTGTGGTATTTACGGAGAAGTTGTTGTTTTAATTCAAAGTTGTCAGGTACCATAAGTCTGTTGTGATACCACAGGAGGTTCTGTCTCCAAGTAAATTGGCCCTAATCCCCTTGATTTAGTTGAATTGCTTGAATAATTGAAGCACAATTAGGATCATGTGTTTGCAGCTGCTGAAGTAGCACCAATAATTTAGAATGTCACTAAGAGCAAGCCATATTGAAGCAACGGGAAAGAGCATCAACAACTACATTATCCCTGCTTGGTCTATACTCAATAGAGAAATCATACCCCAAGAGTTTAGCAACCCATTTTTGCTGATCAGGGGTATGTATGGACTGTTGAAAAAGATGGTGGAGGGCTTTCTGATTAGTTTTTATGATAAACTTGCGACTAATAAGATACTGCCTAAATTTTACAACTGCTTTAGTAATTGCATAGAATTCACTAGCATAAGCAGATTGAGTCTTCATTCTAGGTGAGAGCTTCTTTGAGAAGTAGGCAATTGGATGCTCGTCATGAGTGAGCATAGCTCCTATCCCATCCCCTAAGGCATAAGTCTCTAAAACAAATGATTAGGAGAAGTCAGGCAACCTTAGAACATAAGCAGTGGAGATAGCTAACTTCAGTTGATCAAAAGATTTTTTAGCCTCTTCACCCCATTGAAAGTTATCCTTTTTTAACAGTTCAATCAGGGCATGAGCAATCATAGCAAACCCTTTAATAAACCTACAGTAATAACACTAAGTCCCAAAAAGCCACGAAGTTGTTTAACATTAGATGGAACCCTCCAATCTAATATAGCCTTAACCTTTTCTCCATCCATTTCCACACCATGTCCTGAGATAATATGACACAGATAATCAATTTGATGTTGGCCAGAAGAACATTTAGAGAGCTTAGCAAATAGTTGATGTTGTTGCAAGGTGTTTAAAACCTGTTATAAAGGCTATAGATGATCTGGCCAATTATGGCTATATCCAAGAATATCATCAAAGAAGACCAAGACAAACCTTCTGAGAGCAAACTGAAATATTTGATTCATTAATGATTGGAAGGTGGTAGAAGCATTTGAAAGTCCAAAGGGCATTACTCTCCACTGATAATGCCCTTGATGTGTTCTAAAAGCAGTTTTGTGTTTACCCTCAGAATGAATTAAAACTTGATGGTAACTTGAGCGCAGGTCAAGTTTAGAAAAGAAAGAAGAGAAGAATTCATCCAACAATTCATCAATAGTTGGTATAAGAAATGCATCCTTAATTGTGATGTCATTCAAAGCCCTATAATCAATGCAAAAGCGCCATGTCTCATCCTTTTTTCACTAAAATGACAGGAGAGGAAAATGGGATGTTACTCACTTCAATCAAGCCTTCCTTCAACATCTGTGCCACCATAATTTCAATCTCAGTTTTCTGACTATGGGCATAACGATAGGGCTTAACTTCAATAGGAATTGAATCAAGTAAGAGAGGAATTCTATGCTCACAAGTCCTTGAAGGGCGTAAACCTACTGGTATTGAGAAAACTGAGTGATATCTGAACAATAACTCCTGCAAGTTGGTAGTCATTTCACGTTGTAAATGAGCACCCAGTTTGAGATCTGAATCCTTGAACAACTTGTTCCTCTAATCTAATTCAGAATCATCATTAACATGAACAGTCAATGTAAAACATTCAGCAATTGCATTCACAGAGTACAAACGATGCAGTTGATGAAAATTGGCCTGATTTGGTGTAGTGAGCTGCTCTCCTTTTAAAGTGACAAAATGGCCCACATGAAAGAACTTCAAAATATGCTTGCTGTAATCAACTAAATGACTACCAAGAGTAGCTAACCATGCAGCACCTAATATCACATCAGCACCCGCTATTGGTAGAATATATGCAGGAAGATGGATATTAAATCCTTGCACCTTGATTGGATGATTATCAATAAAGCCTTCTACTTGTAATGCACGATCGTCCCCAACCAAAACGCGAAATGGTTTAGTAGTAGAGACATTCAGATTGAGGAATTTAACCACACGGGGTTGAATAAAATTATCATCACTGTCTCCATCAAGTAAGATATGGACAGATTGACCATGGATCATCCTGATGTGTGTTATGTGACTAATGCTTAGACCACAAACGCACAGGTCGTATCAAGTAATAAAGTAGACTATAAAAGTTGGATGTCGAACCCACAAAGACCTAGACCACTAATCATATCTAATTATCTGCTACCCAGCCTATTCAAAGGTTGTTGGTTTTCTAACCTAATTATTAGATTGGAAACTAGTTTAAGAACACTTGATGAAAATAGTGATGGAAACCAATCAAAGAAGGGAGATACTCGGGCAATGAATTCCCTTCTGATAGTTATAGATTGGGGCAAATATGGATTTCATATTGATGAATGTTAGTTTATAGACCAAGAATTCCTACAACGTTTTCACACCCTCTTTCGAGGTGAGTTACTAATCTACACTCGTGAGTAGTTCTAGGGAACACATAATCTTGGAAGAGTTGTGGGAATAATTCATTTTAAAGAGTCTCTCTCCTAAACACCCGATCTCTCGGTATGTTCACAACTCCAACCTAATTAAGTATATCTAGGGTTATATAGAGGGAGCGTTATTTTCTACACCTACTATAGATCTAGATTGTTACTTAGGGTTGTCGCAACGTAAAACATCAATACCATACAATAGGTTCAATAGGTTCTCAAACATTAAATCATTCATTCAATTATAGAAATCCATACAAGCAAAATTAAACATAAATCAGGAGGTTCACCATGCCCAAGTATCTAACAAGTTAGTTCCCCATTAAAGGGGAACACAAATCCAATACAATCTCAAGGGAAAAGATAAGAAACATAATAAGAAACACTTTTCCCTCCACCATTGGCGATGATCGTTGGGGATGACCGTTGGCGAAGGCCATTGGCGATGTCCCTTCAATGCTTGCCTTCCTCTCTTTGCTCCAAAGTCTTTAATGATACCCTAATCTCCTAGGTGGAGAGAAGGTTGGGAGCTTCCAAGAGGATGTTGATGTTCAAGATTCCAAAAAACCCCTCTCTAAACCCTAAATCAGCTATTTATAGTGTTCGGGTTAATCCACATCATTCGTCACTCAATCAGTCAAATCTGGACTCAAATCAACATAAGATTGGTTTAACTCACGTCTGAGCACGAGGCATACTGGTGGTCTTATGGGTGTATGCACGCCCGTAAGCCTTTCCTCAGGTTACAGGGTTGATGATACGGCCTTGCGGTTGCCCGTGTAGCTCTCTGTATATCGGAGAGGAGTGTGCTTAGAGTCTTCATGCGGGTGCTTACAGCCGTAAGATAACCCGTATGGCTTCAGTGAAATTGAGATCAGCTTCAATTTGATCTGTGTTGCTTTTGTTTCACTCTCGAAGCTCTCTGATGCCCTGAAAATATGAATTAAAACTAATTAAGTATCAATGGGCAAGAGTTACGTACTCAAAATCACATGAATAATGCACAAGGAATTGATATAAAAATATGATCAATTGAATGCTTATCACATCCCTCTGAATCTCATAGTACCGGAAAGTTGGGCACTCTTTATGGAATTAAGGAAACTTTGTGACATTGATCTTCCAATTGTTCAAGATGGTCTTGAGGTCCAGGATCAATAACAAAATCAATTTCAGGAGCATCCTCAGATGCATTATCCCATTGTAACACAAGAAGCTGTTTGTTGGCACATTTATGAATTCTAGTATATTTTTCATCACAAGTAAAACAAAGGCCTTTAGCCTTTCTTAATTACATTTCATCCATACTAATTTTCTTAATTGCTGGAGAAGGTTGATTGGAACTCCCAGAACTGGTAAATTTAGTTTACTGGCAGATATGGAATCAGCTTTTGCTCCATAAAGAGATTTCATAGAGAAATGAATATCAAGACTAAGGGCCTGTTTGGATACAAAATAAAATATTATGGCATAACTTTATTATGTAGGAAGTGAATATGCTTATTACATAAATTCTGGCATGTTTTTTTCTTACAGAATGAGTGTTTGGCTACCAAAATAAAAAATTATTACATAAATTATTATATATTTTATTCCTACAGAATGAATGTTTGGTAACATAATAAAAAATTATTACATAATAATAAAATATAGCCGTTGGATTATAATTCAAACAATAGCCGTTAAATATTCAAAAAATAGCCGTTAAAAAATAGCTGTTGTAATTCTAACCGTTGTGAGCTTGCTCTATATATACACAACATCACTCCTTGGCACTATACAAACTCATTTTCTTTAGCCCAAAATTTTTTATTCTTCTAGCCACTTGTTTCAACATGGAGTCTTTTATAAACCGTTGGAGGAAGATGAATGAAGGCGATGATGTATTCATACTTTCGATAATTTGCTTAGAGTCAAAGTCCCAAGAACTTTAAACTAGACAACATCATACATCGATACTTTCAGGTGCTTTATTTTTATAAGAAATCCTTGAAGGTCATGAGGAGCGTTGTAAAAGAGAATTTCGTATGGAGCCTCACATATTTCGAGCACTTGTCGATCGTTTAAGAGAAAGATCTCTCCTCCACAACTCAAAAAGAACAACAGTCGAGGAACAAGTAGCGATGTTTATGTACACTCTAGCACATAATGCTAGTAACCGTGATGTACAAGAGCGATTCCAACATTCGGCAGAAACGGTTAGTCGTTATTTTGGTAAAGTACTTAAGGCTGTTAATCGACTTGCTCGTGAATACATACAACCTCCATCAACAATTACCTCGCCAGTTATTCAGGATAGTAGAAAATTTTTCCCATATTTCAAGGTATGTATAGCTTTTATCTTATAAAATCGATGGTAAAAATTCAGAGAATTTTTCTTTGTTAATTTTTATTCATATGTTTCTTCATTTTTAGGATTGTGTTGGCGCCATTGATGGAACACACATTCCTATCACTATTTCTCTGGCGTTGCAAGACCCTTATAGAAACAGGAAACAGACACTATCACAGAATGTTATGGTCGCGTGTGATTTTGATCTACGTTTTGTATATGTACGAGCTGGATGGGAAGGTTCTGCTTCTGATGCTAGGATTCTCCAATGTTCGTTGGAACAAGGTTTTGAAGTCCCAAGGGGTAAATATTATCTCGTGGATGCTGGATATGCAAATACCCCAAATTTTATTGCACCATATAGAGGTGTCCGTTATCACTTGCAGGAGCAAGGACGAGCTCAATGTAGACCGAGCAGTTATAAAGAGCTGTTTAATCTGCGTCATGCTTCGTTGAGGAATCATATTGAACGCATCATCGGCATTTTGAAGATGAGATTTTCGATACTTAAAGTTGCAACATTTCACCCGATTGACTCTCAAACTGATATTGTAGTTGCTGCTTGTGTGTTGCATAATTTCATCCGTATACACAACGGTACAGATATTGTAGAGGAATGTAATGATGAAGCCGAGGAAACTATTGTACCTAATGGAGATGATACATACGGAGAAGATGTCGACACAATGAACTCTGAGCGAAATGCAGGTGCTCGTAAGAGAGACGAAATAGCAATACAAATGTGGGAGGACTATTGTAGCTATCGCCGAGCTAGAACTTAAATGTTGTATTAGGTTATTAATGTTGGTTGATTCAATATGACATGTATTAGGAGTTTCTTCAATATTTGATGTATTAGGAGTTTCTTTAATATCTAATGTATTAGGAATTTATCCTGAGTTTGGTTGCTTCAATATCTAATGTATTAGGAGTTTCTTCAAAAATATTATGATCACTATTTTGAAATCTCCAAACATTTGTTCATTCCTGTTGAGAATATGTAACCATGCACAAAATATCCAATGTAAATACATAACCACAACCAAATCCATAACCATAACCATAACGAAATACATAACCAAATCCATGATGTAAATACATAACCAAAACCAAATCCATAACCAAAACCAAATACAGATCCATAACCATAATGAAAGTACATAACCATAACCATAATGAAAAAAGCAAAGCACATAACAATGACACAACAATTTCCCATTAATCCATTTTTTGGATCATCATTTTGAGCCATGGCACTCTATCCTCCTCATCAAAACACAAGAAGAGTTCACGATAACTCGGATCTTTAACGAAGATTTGGGTAGCTTTGAACATTTCTTCACCGGCAAACATGTGCTTCATTGTGTTAAAAACCTTCATGCAATCTCCAATTGTATACTTCTCTACAACTTGAGTAGTTTTGATTACATCGATAAAATCTTTATTCTCACGCTCTCGAAAAGCCATGTATTTTTCCATGTTGAATGATGAATCCTGAGGCTTTTTTCCCTTTCGTTCCCTTTTTCTTTTCTGTCCATCATGATCTCCTATTCCCCGGTGGAATTCACTACTTGAAACTTGAGTTTGAGGGACATGTGGTTGTGTGCAAGGAGTTTCCAATTGCACATCATCATCCTCCTCTATCTCAGGTAGTGGTGATGCTTGGTCTGGATAGTTTGGAGTAACTGGAGTTGGGGTTGGAGTACGCACTGGTGATTCAGAAATAATTTCATAATCCTCTATACCACGAGAGCGTTTACCTTCAGCATATCTCCCTATACATTGTTAACAAAATAGCACGTTAGTAAAAGTAAAAGTGAGATAAAAGTGAAATATTATAAAATACATCCTTACCCTCATAAACATCATGCAGTGCTACAAAATATGGAAATGGTTTTTTATACCATTTCCTAGCATCTCTATTCCTCTGCATAATTTGCTCCAAATTAGATAAAATTCGAGATTGAGAACATCATTCATTCGAAAATAAAGATATTTACATACCTCTAGTAATGGTGCCCAAACATCATCAGGGGCCGAAACAACATGTGCTTCGTAGTCCCATCCAAAGCCACTTAACTCAGACAAGGTTTTTAAAATCTTGTAAGCTTTTTTCAACTCTTGTTCTAGTGCTTTAATCTGAATGATGGTATAGCTTGGATTAGAAAACTTGCTCTTCATGTCGTGCAATATCTTATTCCATGCTTCTTTAGTCCATCCATTTTGTGAACGGTACGCAGGGGTATTATACTCAGCCAATAACTTCACTAAGTGAGCCTTGTGAATTTCCATCCACCTTGCTCTACTTTCAATTTTACCTTCACTTGCCATTGGCCTACAATACACAACTATATTAAAAAAAAAGGTCTTTACCATGTATATAACCCTACAAAAATCTCAATGTTACACATGTTAAACTTGGGTCTTTTTATAAGGTACAACTCAAAAAAATCAGTTCCCTTAGAAGTTGTGAATAGAGTGCACCCTTTGCCTACCTTCTCTGGTAACTCCACAGAGGGAAATGGAAGAGAGATATATTCATGCAATATTATGATATTATAGGTCTCTTCATATTCAGACTCCTGGTTGTCAAATCCCCCTTCCACACCTGTGAAATAGGTGAAGATAAAGAAGCCTCAAAAACTCTACAGCTTGTGAGAACAAAATCCTCTATGCTTGATGTCGGATGAAAAAACAAAAAATTATAATAGCTCCTTCTAATCTATGTCCATGTGGATTGATTTCTTCAGGTTTTAATGCAAACAACATCATACATGCCTTTTCTCAGGATTATTGAATAGTATTTCTCACAATTGTCCTATGTACAATCAAGATATCTTCAGTATCTTTGAAATCCTACCAAATTCCTTCAACACACATAAATTTTGGCATACGAGTACCATAACCCCAAATCATAACTTAGTTGCTAGTTTGCAAACAAGGTAAAACACATAACAACTTCATGATCTCGATCTTTAACCAAATGCTTCATAAAATTTTAATTGTCATGAAACACTAGTATAAAAATTTGTCATTCCCTATATTTCTCAACCAACCTAATGGTCCATGTAGAATGTTCTCTTCAATTTTCTACTAAACAAGAGTTCTTACTGACATGTTGTATTGCTACTTTAATTACTAAGAAACATAATTGATGAAATTTACATCTTATCTGGCCATATGTCTAAGTGCCCCAGGTATCAACGTTTCATAATGTTTAGCTTGGAGAAATTTCCTATAAAAGCAAACCAAGGGCCTCATTTTCATGGTCCTAAAACCTATACAAATCGTTTAAAGAGTTCCATCCAGCCACCTCCAAGCATACACATTCCAAATCAGAGTCAAATCTAGAGGAGCTACTGAGAGACTAGAAGAAGGCTTACCCAAAGAGATCGCAGCCCGGAGCTTCCCAACTGAAGCTGAAGAGGAGCCACTGAGAAGGAGAAGGAGAAGAGAAGACGATGCAAGGGCAATCTGGGCGGATCGCAGGGAGGCGACGAGGCCAGCAGCGCTGAGGCGCTCGGGAGGGAAGACGGACAGCGGTGAGGCGCAGGGGGAAGACGGACAGCGGTGAGGCGCAGGGGGAAGACGATGCAAGGGTTGTTCGTGGGAGAGATCGGGCACGATTTCTCAATGTCCAAATATTCCAGTCGGAGTGGAATATTTGTTTCCTCCATAAAACTCATATTATGTAATAATTTTGTAGCCCCAAGGAACCAACCCAAACACCCAATATTCCATAATCCTCAATATTCTATAAATTATACCATATTGTACCGATTACTACATAATTATAGCCTATCCAAACAGGGCCTAAATGTAAACCTTGAGACAATATTCTTACCTATTGAAACATATTTCTCTTCAAACAATTTTGCCAATGTAACAGCTTTTGTATGTGATTCAGTCTACCACGGTATCACCTCTCTTTGTAATTCACGCTTCAATCCACTAATAAAGCAATCCAATAAGGCATCAGGAGTGACACCCTCCACTCTATTAGCTAAAGCGGTGAACCGTGAATAGTAGGAAGCCACAGAACCAACCTGAGATAACTTAAACAAGGCATATCTGGGGCATTCAAAGACGGAAGGACCAAAGGCTACCTCAATAGCTCTAGTGAGAGAAGACCAAGTGTAACACCCTAATCCCAAATAGGGACACGTGTCACACCAGCCAGCTCAGGTGATTTCCCTGAGCCCAAGGCTGACCAAAACTGAAATCGAAACCTGCGGAAAGAACTGGAGACAGAGATAATAAAACATAGTAAGTCTGGAACTCATCCCTAAAAGGAGAGTCATAACTGATACAAACTCTCTTCAGACTACACGTCTGTATCTAGTCTCCAAAAGTAAAATAAATATGTCTACAGAGTACACAACAGAAGAAATAACTATGGGACGCCAGAGCCAGCTATGTCATCCTTCTCACCGGATCTAGCTTCTACCCGGACTTTTGTCTGCTACCTGCACAAGGCGAGTAAGAAAGAGGGACTGAGCTACAGAGCTCAGTGATATGTGACCCCTACTGTCAGGTCAACTAAGACCCGTGCATCTGAAAATATAATCTTGTATATGGAAAGTAATCTCTACTCATATACATGCAGCAACTACAGTAAAGCATGGACGTCTATGCAAGATCCTCCTAATCAGGATGATCGTCTAATGCAATGTCCGAGAAAACCCGAGAAGTCTTCAATCACTAACATGCCTGTCTATGTCTCATGAGATGTCTAGATATGTGAGCGTCTATCGATAAGAATGCAACTCTGTAGGATCAACTTGCTAAGATCTCAGATAAGTAGCCGCGAGGTATCCCCCGATCTGGGCTGTATGTGAAGCCGCGAGGTTTCCCCCGATCTGGGTCTTCACTCGTGGTACCGAGCACTCCAAAGAGTCGGAAAAGGGTTTTAAGATAAATTCATTTTTAAAACAAGGTTTTGATGCTAGAAATTCATTTTGAAAACAAGAAAACCTTTCCCCTACTCAGTATCACGTTGGTCTTAGCTCAATGGAGCCGCATCTGCATAGCAAGGATCGTCTAACAGGAAGCAAAGATCGATGCTCACGTCCTATATCTATCTCATGTCTATCTCAATGATCTACAGCTAGTCATATGCAGAAAACATCAATCTACAATAGCTGTAAATAATCGAAAGCATTCTCAAAACCGGGAACAAATCTTAGCCGAGGAACATAAGCTGAAAACACGGCAAAACCCGATCAAAACACGAGAATATACAGTAGGTCCACTCACCTGTAGTCCTAAGAAAATCAAGTCTGACCCGAACCTCCTGGAGATCCCGACTTGGTCTTCCCTTTTCCTAGTAACACAACCATAACTAATTCAATACTAATCCATAGTTCTCAATCACTATCTCTTAACAATCATTCTCTTCAAACATTCATGGGCCCATTTCAAAGTGAGTTAAGGCCCGAGACTAGAACTAGTTCTTTAAGTCCTTTAAGCAATAATAAGCAATAAAAATGAACTAAATGAATACTAGCTCTCAGTGCCCACATTCTTATTTAACAATTCTCTTCTAATAAATTATGGGCCCAAGTCAAGGTAACTTATGGCCCACCACACAAACATGATATCAAGATACCCTTGCATGACTAACCAAGTATTATTCACCATATCCAAACAACATGCTTTGTCCAAAGTGATAAGCTAAAGCCAACTCCTCATTAGATGCAGTCTAGTACTAGAATAACAACATGGAATTCATTTTACGTAAATGAGCAGTAGCAAGTAATTGAAGACTTCATGTTCAGTCCTGCTTGGTGTTTATCCAAATAACAACACACCCAAACACCTCTCTCTTTGAATCCTTAATTCAGGTTCAGTACAAATTGTCTCCCCTTTAACCATAGTTGACTGTTCCAGCTAAGCAACCATAGAATTCTCTATATTCAAACACATGCTTATGCAACCTGGTTCATATTAACATTCTAACAAGCAAGTGATGGGCACCCCCTGACCCCATTATACTCCAAAGCATATCAATTGCAAGGCATGCTCAACCAAATCCTTTCATTGACATTTTAGCAAACACTTGCTGGGCATATGAAACTACACTTCAACAGAGTACCTCTTCTATGATTTCGTATTGCCATTTGACTACAAAGTAGCTGTAACTCCATTACAACAGCAAGAATAACAACTGAATGCAAGGACAGCACGCACAAAGTATTACACTAACAGCATGACAACAGGAACCAAAACCAGCTGTAAACTCAATAACAAGACAGTCACCACCTCTTGAACGACCGGAAGCAACTCTGAACAGCTGAACGCGGTTGGCTGGAGATTGCTGGAGCTTCTCCTTGCTGGCCGGAGCTGGAACCAAGAAACAATTTGTTGGCTGGCCGAGACTGGAGCACTGAGCTCACCGGAACAGAGACAGGGACAGGGAGACAGGGGAAACCTGAATGGAGACCAAGAGAAACTTGAGCTCAGGCCTCACCGGAGCTAAGAACAGGGGTCAGGGACTGAGAATGGTTGCACTCAACCTCGCCGGAGTTCAGCACAGAGGAGACAGTGAGGAATTCCTCCTCTCCGAAGCACCAGTCACACCCAAGGCATTCCCTCATCTCTTCACACCCTGTGCGGACATCTGGAGCTCCTCGTGGCAGCTTCCCCTCCAACATAGCATGCAGTGCGCCACCACCACCTTCACAGGACCCACCAGCGCCAGCTCCTCCTTCTCCAAAGCTGGCAGCTGTTCGGCCCTCTCTCTTCCCATTTGTCTCACACTTGAAACCCCTTTCAAACCTTGGGCCTGGCCCTTAGCCCATAGTCCTTAATCCTCCTATTTAGCAAACAAATGTCACACTATTACATGTCACATGTCTTACCCTTAAATATTAATCTACCAATAAACTAGGTTTAAAACCAAGGCTTAATTCCAACCACATTCATCTCAATAACTTGCTAATTACTAACAATCCCCATTAAAGTACTAACAAGCTCCGGTATTTATTTAATATTTCTTTATTAGTTACCGGGAGAAACCGGGGTGTTACAATTCTCCCACCCTTAGGAAATTTCGTCCGCGAAATTTCTATACAGAAACAACTAAAATAAGTGAGGATGTTGTGCCCTCATTTGATCTTCTCGTTCCCAAGTGGCCTCCTCCACTCGTTGATGACTCCAAAGGACCTTCACCAAGGGAATCACTTTGTTCCTCAGCATTTGTTCCCTTCTGTCTAGGATGCAAACCGGTCCTTCTACATAAGTCAGATCTGGAGCCAACTCAACCGTTGGTCCTTGCAAAACCTGTTGGGGGTCCGAGAGACACTTCCGTAACACCGATACATGGAAGACGTTATGGATTCTTGATAGCTCTTCCGGAAGGGCCAGACGATAAGCTACGGGTCCAACTCTCCCTACTATCTCATAAGGCCCAATATAACGCGGACTCAACTTTCCACGTTTATGGAACCTCATGACACTCTTCCATGGAGACACCTTCAGGTACACAAAATCTCCAACATCAAACTCCAAATGCCGACGACGGTTGTTGGCGTAGCCCCACCTATCCCTGAAACGCTCTCATTTCTTTCCAGAATGAGCTTGATCTTCTCAGAAGTCTGCTAAATCAACTCAGGACCCAATATCTTCCTTTCGCCTTCCTCATCCCAGCAAAGAGGAGTTCTGCATCTCCTACCATAGAGTGCCTCAAACGGGGGCATTCCAATACTTTCACAGTAGCTTGTTGTTGTAAGCAAACTCTAACGGATCCCAGATTATCCTCCCAAGCTCAGGGAAGCTCCATGGCCTTGAGGCTCGAAGCAAATCCTCGAAGTATACGGATGGTCCTCTCGGGTGTCCATCCGTTGGTGGGTGGTAAGCCGTCTTTGAAGTTGATCTTGTTCCCAAGGCTTTGTGTAGACTATGCCAAAATGGCGGTGAATCTCGGGTCTCAGCCAGGATACAATAGACACGGGCACACCATGCAACCTCACAATCACGATCAACATACAACCAGGCTGCCAACCGATCCAGAGAATACGTCATCTTGGCGGGGAATAAAATGAGTGATTTAGTCAATCTATCAATAACGACCCGGATAGCATCTTTTGCCCCGGTAGTGCGGCAATCCGATCCACAAAATCCATAGCTATCTTCTCCCACTTCCATTCGGGATATCAAGAGGTACCGGCAATCACAGCGACTTCTTGTGTTCAGCTTTGATCTGCTGACAGATCGAACACTTCGCCACAAACTCAGCAATCTCCTTCTTCATTCTCCTCCAGATATAGTTCTCCTTTATATTCCTGTACATTTTAGTGCTTCCTGGATGCATAGCATATGCCGAGCAATGAGCTTCCTCCATGATCTGCAACTTGAGGCTCTCATTGTTCGGTACATATAATCGGGAACCCAACATCACCGCACCATCAGCAGATAATGAGAAATCTCCATGTTTGCCATTTTCCATTCGTGAAACCAAGGTAATCAATCTGGGATCTTGCCGTTGAGCTTCTTTGATCTGAGAAATCAAGGTCGGGCGCAGGTGAAAATTCGCCAATAATACCCCAAGTTCATCCACTGAAAGCCGAACCCCTGTGGACCGTAGGTCATATAACTGGGCAAGGTTGGTGGTCCCCAACCTAGCTAGTGTCTTTCTGCTCAAGGCATCTGCAACAACATTTGCTTTGCCGGGGTGGTACCGTGGTACTCGAAGGTACAATCATAATCCTTTAATAGTTCCAGCCATCTTCTTTGCCGCATGTTCAAGTCCTTCTGACTCATCAGATACTTCAAACTCTTGTGGTCGGTGAAGATTTTACAGGCTTCACCATAAAGATAGTGTCACCATATCTTCAAAGCAAAAACCACCGCTGCCAATTCCAAGTCATGGACTGGATAGTTTACTTCATGAGTTTTGAGTTGTCTGGAAGCATAGGCGATAACTCTACCCTGTTGCATCAAGACACAACCCAACCCTCTGTATGAAGCATCACTGTAGATTTCATAGCCAATTCCAGGTGTTGGAAGAGTAAGAACAGGAGCAGATACTAGCCGGTTCTTCAACTCCTGAAAACTCCGCTCACATTCTTCTGTCCAGATAAATTCTGCATTCTTTCTCAGCAATTTTGTCATAGGTTGGGCAATAGAAGAGAATCCTTCAACGAAACGTCTGCAGTAGCCTGCAAGCCCTAAGAAACTCCTAATCTCAGCAACTGAGGTCGGGGCTCGCCAGTCCACTACTGCTTTAATTTTCTGGGGATCAACAGAAATTCCTGCTGCCGAAGCAACATGCCCCAAAAATTTCACTTCTTCAATCCAGAATGTACACTTGCGAAGATTGCCATATAACTGCTGCTCCCTCAGAATCTATAACACTATCCGAAGATGAGTTACGTGCTCCCCAATACTCCGAGAATATATCAAAATGTCATCAATGAAAACCACTACAAACTGGTCTAGATAAGGAGCAAACATCCTATTCATCATCTCCATGAATGTAGCCGGTGCATTCGTCAGACAAAAGGACATTACCAAAAACTCGAAGTGTCCATATCGGGATCTGAACGCTGTCTTTGGAATATCCTCCTCTCGCACTCTTATTTGATGATACCCAGACTTTAGATCAATCTTGGAAAACACACATGCTCCCCGCAATTGATCAAACAAATCATCAATACGTGGTAATGGGTATTGATTCCTGATGGTAAGTGCATTCAATCTTCTATAATCCATGCACAATCTAAAGGAACCTTCCTTCTTCTTAACAAATAACACTGGCGCACCCCAGGGGGAGACACTAGGTCTAATAAACCCCTTACTTAGTAGGTCATCTAATTGAGTCTTCAATTCTTGCAGTTCTACCGGAGCCATCCTGTGAGGTGGCCTGGAAACTGGAGTCGAACCCGGGTGTAAGTCGATGCAAAAATCGACTTCCCTATGTGGGGGCAATCCAGGCAATTCCTCAGGAAACACATCCGAAAACTCGCATTCAACTGGTATCCCTGGAATATCGTCTATAAGACTGGCTTTATTCTTTAAACTTGCAAAGCAGGCTTTTATTTTCTGGGTTCGTCTCCCATAGAAGAAAATATCCGACTCCCCAGGATGCTGAAAAGTTACCATCTTCTCACAACAGTTAACAATAGCATGATGCAGGGTCAACCAATCCATTCCAAGGATAGCATCAAAGTCGAGAATCCTCATAGGAATCAAATCAGCAACCAGCTCCTGATTATCTATCCTCACATCACAGCGTTCATAAACTAGACTCACATTAATAGAACTGCCTATGGGAGATGACACCATCATAGGCTCCACTAGTCTAGTAGCACTTACGTAATCAGGCATAGAGAAAGAAGTAGCAATATATGAATGCGAAGATCCAGGATCAATAAGTATGCAGGCGTCATTACCAAAAATCTGTAAAGTACCTGCAATAACGTCTGGGGCCTATACTGCCTCCTGCTGGGTCATGGCGAAAGCCTGGGCCTTCAACTGAGACTGAGCTCCACGACCTCCACCCCTAGATCGACCACCAGAAGACCCGGCTCGACTACCTCCAGAGCTGCCCATGGCAAAGTAAACCCACGAGGCTTACGCACACTCGATCACGGGCCCGAGGCGAGAAGCGATTGCCACTCCCTTGTGCTAAAAAAGGGCAATTCTTCTTGTAATGTCCCACCTGATGACAATAAAAACATCCCCCTTCTCCAGTAGCAAATCCACAAGCTCCCGTATGATGCTTCTTACAAATAGGACATAAAGTCTTTCCTCTTCCAAATCCTTCAGATGAGGATCCGCCACTGCTGCTACTATTACTCTTCTTAGAAGGCCTGGAACCACCACCACTCGCTGAACTGGGGTTACTCCTCTTCTTCTAACCTTCCATCCTTTGTTTGCGCATGTTAACAGTTTCCTCCACACGCAAGGCGGCTTCAACAAGCTCCCGAAAATCATCATGTCCAGAACCCACAACCCCAATGCGAATCTCATCACGCAAACCTCTTTCAAATTTCCTGCACTTGTCCCAAGGGGTCCGCCACCATAGCTGGCGCGTAACGACTGAGTGCAGTAAACTTGGCTTAGTACTCGGCCACTGAAAGGTTACCTTGTACCAACTGGATAAACTCTGCCTGCTTAGCGTCCCGATAGACACGAGGAGAGTAGGTGTGCAGAAAAGTCTTCTTGAAATCTGCCCAAGTCATAGTCTCAGGTGCTTTGTGCTCTTCCAAGATAGTCTCCCACCATAACAGTGCCTCCTGTCCCAGAAGAAGTGTAACAGTAGGGACCTTCTCCTCCTCTGGGCACTTTAATGCTCGTAGAACTCTCTCCAAGTGCTTGAGCCAAGCTTCAGCTTCAGAAGGCTCCTGGGTACCAAGGAACTGCGTCACCCCCATCTGGCTTGCCCGGGTTACAAAATCAGGATCCCTCGCTCTCTGAGGCTGATAGTTAGGAAAAGCTTCCAAAGACTGAGCGAGTCTCTCCATAGTCTGCTGCATACCAGGGTACTGTTCTGGCCCGTCATGGGTTTGGGTGGCCTCGCCTTCATCTCCTTCCGGAACCTCCATCGGGGGCTCCTCAACTGGTTCCTCTCGAGGAACCGCGGGGTGAAGTAGATCCTGCATTAAGCAGCAGGAGGCATTCTGTAAGATTGTCGTTGTTAGAAAACAGTTCAAGTGTTACCAAGCAAATCTGGTAACCATCCACTTAATTCTAAGGACGCACACTCCCACCCTAAGGCTCTGACTCCCCTATACTCTAGATCTGAGAGCAATAAGGCTCTGATACCACTAAATGTAACACCCTAATCCCAAATAGGGACACGTGTCACACCAGCCTTGGGCTCAGGGAAATCACCTGTGCTGGCTGGTGTGACACGTGTCCCTATTTGGGATTAGGGTGTTACACCAAGAGCTGATAGCCCCTAATTTCTTGAGCATTTGAAACCAGGAAACTACGTGACCTTCAAAAGGAATAGATGTTATCTTTATTCTATACAGAGCTGAAATATCATAGAAATCAAAGTATTATTCAGCCATAAAGATCCATTCAAGAGCATCATCCCTATCGAATCGAGGAAAATCCAATTGCACAGACCTAAGAGGAATAACTGTCATTGGATTCTCACTGGAAGCCACCATTGGACTGGAAATCTCAGGTTAAGCTTTACGAGTAGATTCCAGTGTTATCTGCCAATCAATCAACCAATCCATACTCAATCAACAACAGAGAATAAGATCCTTGAATAGTTTCAATATTAAAGCTACTAATTCACCAAAATGCAGATCTAAACAGAGATCTGAGAAGTTTCACAACAGTAAAGAAAACTTGATAAAACTAAGGTTAGAGAAACCCCATCTGATCTAAAATCGCCGCTCCGCCGTCTCCTTGCTCTCTGACGAGAACCAGGGCCCAAAATCTCCAGATTTCTCAATACCCTTCATTGTTTTTCTCCCTTGTATTTATAGTCATCAATACAAAATCCTTACACAAGGTATTTCGCTTCTTTTCTCTAATCTCATGCCGCCACGTGGATGAATCTTCACGCGCTGCTGCTTTTCCCGTTTTCTCTTTATTGGATCACCATGCGTCGTCACCAGACGTGCGTTTCTCATCAACCGTTGCGTTTCCTCTTTTGGTTGAAGCGATCCCATCACCACTTTTCATCGCGTTCTCGTCACCGCCCTGAGTACTCAGCATCATTAGTGTTACACAACAGGTCATGATAATCTATTTATTTACAACTTTCAAGGCATTTAATGAAGCTTATTAATTCAGTCTTAAAGTGTAATTTGAAGTTAAACTTCCGGTTCAACTTTCAAAGCCTATGTATATCTCTTGAGCTTTCTTGTTTGTATCGCCGTTTGCATGCCAAGTGGAGGCATATACTTCTGTAATGCTTATAAGTATCAACTAAGACTCTTTAGTGTATCCCTTCATCCCCTACCTCCAGAGGGGACATCAATGGGAGGTGGTGCACTCTTTCAGAGCTTTCAAATTAAGGATCTCTAGATCTAAGTATGGTAATCTCTCTCTCTCTCTCTCTCTCTCTCTCTCTCTCTCTCTCTCTCTCTCTCTTTCAATGGGAGGTGGTACACTGCTAGGATAAATAAAACCATGTATTTTCTTTGCAGTTCTTAATTAGTATACCCCTATATGTCCATGAAAAATTTCTACTCTTGTTAGTACTCCATGTTTCTAATTTTCCATATATACTTCCTTATCATTATTAATTGGCACCACATTTTCTCTGAACAATTTAAAAGTTCGAAGGCATGTTTTGCAAGAAGGGCTTGTTTTACGGTCTTCAGATCCCTTAGACCTAGGCCTCCCACAGGTTTAGGGCTAGAGATTACACTCCAACCAGTGAGATGGAGTCCCCTATTACTGCTGTGTCTGCCCCAAATAAAGTTTCTAGCTATCTTATATTTGATTAAGTATGGAATCAAGAATAACATAAGTGCTCAGCATAGATAATGGAATTGCCATGAAGATTGAATTTGCCAAAGTAATTCTGTCTTCCAGTGGCAAAGATAAGGTCTTCCAATGCTCATGTTTCCTATCAACCGTTTCTAGTAAGGGTTTAAAGTTACATATTGGTATTTTAAAAGGAGAAACCCATGATCCCAGATATTTAAAAGGGAACTTACCCTATTGAAGAAACATTTGAATATAGTTACGTAATCAGGTTTACACATTGCTTTAAATATTACTCTTAGATTTTTATTTTTTTTAAATTTGAACAAACCATTTTTTATTTAATAAAGACATATTCCGAGGGCTCCACACTTATTTTCAAAAAGAGTATAATAGTCAATTTTCTTATGAAAATTGTTATCTTACTCTAAAATTTTATTTAAATATATATGAGTTCAAATCTATATTTAGGACACATTACTCCAAAGTTTTATTTATATATCATTTAGCAACCAAAATTATTTGGAGTTCATAACAGCTTTTCATTGTCCATTTGATTTGGAGAGTTTGATATCATTTTATTAGTCCTGATTCATCATAAGTTTGCACTTTATCCCTCTATTTGTTTTATTTTTATTTTCTTATTATACTTTTTTTTATAAATTTATATTTATTATTGAGCATTTTTTGACACTTTATTGTTGTGACGTGGCAGTTAGAGTAGAAAAAGTCTAGCAGATGAATAGAATTGTAATTATTTTATTCTTTTTTACATATATACCCTTACAAAATTTCATAATTAAATTAAGCATATATCTTACAAAAAATTATACTTGCTCCTGTCTAAATGCCAAGTTTTGCATAACTTAAATACCATTTAATTATTAGTTTATATCCTTCAAAATTTTTCATAGTTTTTTACTATCAAAATTCTTTGATACATATTTTATGGGTAAGTGTGCAAATTTTTTTGTTTTAATATATGGCACCTTATGCAAATAATATTATTTATTTCATATTACTTAGTAGACTTCAAATCAAGAAATTATTCAGAAGACATAAATAATAATAATAATAATAATAATAATAATAATAACTACTTTTTAAAAATATTTAAAACAAACACAAAAAGAAAAACAGAAAATTCAGTAAATAATAGTATGCATGCATCCTTTCCACCACCTTTCTCTACTGACTTTTGCTCCATCTTCATTTGCACCTTTAGCTCCGGAAGTACAAATGCTCTACTCGCAGGCGTCGGACGGCGGCATTCCGGCCAACCCAAACGGACCTCTGAAGCTCTCTCCGGCGCTAATCGACATGAACAGCTTCAACAACAGCATGACCATGAGCGACGGCAGCGACTGCATAGTGCGCGAGCAGGACCGGTACATGCTGCCCATCGCCAGCGTGAATCGCATCATGCGCAAAGTCCTCCCACAGCACGCAAAGATCTCCGACGAAGCCAAGGAAACGATCCAAGAGTGCGTCTCCGAGTACATCAGCTTCATCACCAGCGAGGCCAACGACCGGTGCCAGAGCGAGCATCGCAAGACCATCGCACCGGAGGACATCATCTGGGCGATGAGAGAGCTCGGCTTTGACGACTACATCGAGCCGCTCTCCGTCTACCTTCAACGTTACCGAGAGGTCGAAGGGGATCACCGTGGCGCTATGATCCGTGGAGAGGCGTTGCCTCTCAGGAGGTCACAGTCTGATATCAGCGCGGCAGCTGGTGGCTATGGTGTTCCGTGGCCGTACCCTTTGACTTCGCCGCCGCCGCCGCCGCATGGGTATCATGGGTTTGGAGGTGGGTACTATCTTGGTGTTTATGGAGATGGATCTGGGCCAAGTTCTCCTCAAGGTTCTCCAATGGAAGGGTATGATCCTTATTCTCCGTATAACTGAGAAGATATCTGGGAGGAGTTTGAGATGAGAAATCTCTTGAAAGACTATGTATGGTCTGTGGTTTCTCTGTTAGCGTTAAATAAAGAATATTAAGGGACTTCTGAATTGGTTAGTAGTATAACTTGCGTGGGTTGTTCGGAGATGATCTCTTTCCATTCACTGCATAGCAATATGGGTCATGATAATCTATTTATTTACAACTTCATAGGTAACTCTTGAACATTGCTAAAAAAATAGAACATTAACAGTAACAATAAATAAAAATAGCACATTAACACTAAGGTGCGAACAGTGTGTATTATGCATAAAAATTCAGGACAACAATGCCTTGTTTGTAAATGTAACTCTATCACCTTTGAGCAAACTGCAAAATAAACTTCAAAAAAGAAACACCACAAGAATGTACTAAGAAGCCTAGAAATTACAAAGTTTACTGCAGTTTATTTTAATTTTTGTTTTTTTTTTTGATAAATGTGACAATATCTAAAAGCACGTCATAGGCATGTTTCGAACCCTCAGCCTCTTCTCGTGAGAGGAAATGAACTAGGAAGGAAAGTTGGTAAGTTTACTGCAGTTTTATGGTCACAATTTCACATTATTGGTAGTTTCTTCAATGCGTGGTTTTTTCAGCAAGCCACCATCTTTTTCCACAGTTACAGCTTCATCTCCTATTCCTGCAGCATCATTTGCTTCATCTTCATCTTCATCTTCCACAGTTACAGCTTCATCTCCTATTCCTGCAGCATCATTTGCTTCATCTACATCTTCATCTTCCACAGTTACAGCTTCATCTCCTATTCCTGCAGCACCATTTGCTTCATCTTCATCTTCATCTTGGTCATCTGCAGCTTCTTTCAGATTTTGCATATCATCATCTTCAGATTCATTGTATTCATCACCATTTGATGCGCCTTCAACTTCACCTCTTTTTCTTTGGGGTATCACTTGAAAGAATGCATTTCTCCAGTCCTTTGTTTCCAAGAATTTTAGCAGTATTTCAACAACTTGATTAACCGTTAGGACCTGATTTGAGAGCACCCGACATTAAAAAAAAAAAAAAAAAAAAAACACATCAGCACAGATCTTTGGTCAAATTGTTTCCACGGCTTAAAAAAACCAACCAATATTAAGCCAATGAAACATTACATATAACAGAAACATTATTAACCAGTGTGAGGTATCCACAGTGTATTGACATACCACTTTATCTCTGTTTCCACATTCTATTCAAGTAGGGAAAATTTTGAAATCTGCAATATTTACTACAAATTGGATGATATATGATATAAGGTGATTAATGCCACCAAATAATCAGGCTTAACAGGATTCTATTGAAAAACAAGTTTGACGATACTCCACAATTTAGGTTATCAAGACAGATGATCCGAAGGTTCATCACAACCAACTGTGAAGTAATTCAGATTAGCATATTTTGATATATAACTGGACCTAAGTCTATATACATGTGATAATTAAGAGAGCACAAAGGAACTTTATGTTGACTTATGCTATCTGAAACCAAAAAGGCAAGGTCTGTAAACAATGTAAGGTTAGCAACTAGTTACATCATTAGAAATAACTACTCTTGAAGAGAAAAAATAATCAGATATCATATAAATGATCAGAATCGATCTCAGAAGGTTGCAGGGATGACAAAAAGTAGGATGATTAGCATTGTAGTGTTTGTATTAAATGGAAACAGTAACAAGAATTTGGTGGTCAGCTGACAGGATCGTTTGGTCAATATACCCAAGATCCTAAATTTGACTCCCCATGTCACTCGAATGCATAAGGGAGAAGGGTGCAGTCTGGTGGACTTTCTGACTATTGAAAATAAATTTCACTCTCATGCACAAAATTTTAATGGTGCTGAAACAATAGATATACCTGGGAACTAGACATCTTAAGGTAACTTCCAATAGGCAACTTCGCAGATTGAATCCCTTGTTCAGTTGCTTTCTTCATAGTAATCCCTTTCCATCGATTTCGATCAACCAATCCACCAATAATATAAATTTTCTGTGGATCAAGCTCATCAAGAACAGTTTCAGCATCTGCTGTTAGATAGACAAGGTCCTCTTTATGATCATGGAAGGCTTCAATGTATGACCTGCTCTCCTTTTCAATCATCCACTTCTCATATCCAGAAAGCCGTTGTAACTGTGCTCCAATCTCACCACTGCATCCTGTCAACCAGAGATGGGCTGGTGATGCACATTTTCCATTCACTGCATAACAATACATAATCTGTACCTTCCATTAGTTACCGATTTACCTGTCATCCATTTATAATATCATAACTAACTAAAAAATTAAAAGAAAAAATAGCAGGGAATGATCTTAAACATAATTACTGGTGATTCTTAGAACATTGCTAAAAAATAACACATTAACAAGGTGAGATGAAATGAAAATGATTTGTAACACAATCATGAGCTTGTCTTCACTTGAGATATCACATATACCTTTTCATAAATTGCAGAAGTATATATTTGGTAAGACCAAGTACAGCTTACTTTAACCAGATAAACTATAAACTAGGAGGCAGCTTACAAGTTCCAGATTATTTCTAAAACAAATTCAGCACAAAAACACCCTAGACATAATCAGTCCCATTAATAACATCTATTAATCGTCATCCCTGTCTTTCAAATACAAGATGAAGCTGATATTTCTGGCGCCAGAGAAGGTTCCATGGAGGTTAATACACAATGATAATAAAAGAGCGATTGTGAAAAAATATTGAATGCAGAAGGATAACACAAGTTCAGTGCAGGACCTATTTTACCACCAATCAAACATTTCAAACCAATGATAAAGATTGAGCATTAACTTGTTAATGGCTTCAAGCTACTAATTCAATACCAATTAAAGTAAATAGATCTTATATTTAAGTAGCAACAATAGTAAAACCCGATACAAGCAATACTGTCTGTTTGCATTTGTGTGAGTGTAAAACTCTACCAATGTCTAGTAAATGGCTCATAGAACACATTTAACCTAAATCTACAACAATCATTAGAGATAAAGCAAACAAACAGTTAATAAACTAGAAATGGGGAAAAGAACATAGTTCACAGAGATGGCGGCGCACCTGGTGAACGAGGCTATGAATCTCGCCGGAGCTCATAAGGTCAGCGAACTCGAGATCAAGTACGACCTTGGGACCCGTTTCCTTAGCTCTATTAAGCCGTTCGATCCTCATTTCGCGCTCCTCCGCCATTCGACCCCTCCGCTCCTTCCTAATCTCCTTCCGCTCCTCGACCATCCGCGCTCTCTCCTCCTCCGACGCGGCGGAGAGCTTCTCATCCCACTCACGGCGGCGAAGCTCAAGATTTTGCCGTCGCCGCTCCTTCTCCGCTGCCTTCCGCTCCGACTTTCGAGCCTCCTGCCTCTCTTTCTTAGCCAGTCTCTTCCTTGCGCTCTTTGACAACGTAGGTCCCGTTCCGGCGTCATCGTCGGCGGTCGCGGGATGGTCATCCATGGGGTTAGGGTTTTGATAGAGAAGCGGAATAGGGAGGACGGAGAAACGGACACCCAGAAAAAAACCGATAGCTGTGTGAACCGCGTGGCTGGACCCGGCCTAAGTAGCCCGACCCGAGCTGATTTGGTTGCTTTTTAAATATTTCTTTTTTTTTTAATAAGATAGATAAACCACATTTTATTTGTGATGTAAACACTACAATCAAACTATTGATAATAAACGTTACACATAGTTCTATGATTATAATTCGTCTTCGATTCATATGGTTTTCTTGTAGCTTTTTCCAGAGCGAGCTCTACCCTTCCTTCACCTCTAGATCTTTAGGGGTGTTTATGGTGAAGTGTAAGCTTCTTTTGACCAGGGTCTAGGTTTTTGAAATATTTTAATATTTAAGTTTAACTTTTAATTACTTTATTTTATGTCTTATGATTTATAATTTTATGAAATTCTTAATATAACTGTTATAAATGGTAACTAATGGTAGGCCGCTTGGCACGACCTGGTAGGAGCACGACTCATGTCGGACACTATGTGTTGTATCCACCCAACATGAATTGAATTTTGTGTCAGCCTGGCACGACACACATATATATAGTGTTGGGGTGCGGCCCGTGCTTTGGGTTATGCTAGCCTAACGCATCATTTTTTTTAAATAAAAATATAATATTTATAAAAAATAGTAAAAATATACAGAAAAAAGTCTATATTTTTTAATAAATAAATATTATTTTTTTTAAACATGCTTGAATTTTTTTAACTCATTAAAAAATTAAAATCTTGAGCAAAAAAAATTGTAGTGATATTATAGGGGAAATTATTTAATAGTCCGTAGCAATATTTATGTACTATTTGCTTTTATACCCTACCCACCTAAAACCCTATTTATATTAAATCCCTATACACCCCACCCAAAGACCTAGAAATTAAGTAATTATTCAAGAGATGAATAGTTAAATATTTATATATTTTATATACTTGTAATTTTTGAAATGGACGGAAAATTGTATTAATTACATGTGAGAAGTTGAGTGTCAAATTATTTATTGAGTCATCTTTTTGTCTTGTTTTGGTATATTTTTTTATGATTTGTAGTTTTTGCACTTGTAGTCTACTAATGTTGTCTTCTAAGTAGAAATTTGTAAATTGAATGGGCCTTTGCATTGTCCTTGAATGCCTTGAAATTGATCATTGACATTGAACAAATCCTTTAGGCATATGCATATCTCTAGAGAGTTGTAACTTAGACAACTTCTCCTCTTATAGCGCACCCTATTACCCATATAAAAAACATGTTCTGGATATCAGGATGGTAAGTAGATCCTAAGCATGGAGGATAATACAGAAGTTTACCTTCCATCCCTTACCACTAACCCCAAATATCCCAAATTTCATTCTTAATTATTTGTACATCATCAAAATGAAACTCTTGATAGTTGTCTATTTCGTATGATGAAGATGAGGAGCCAAAAACTTGGTAAGATTTTCTCCCAAGTTTTGAATAAATATTAAATGATTTACCACTTTTTTTTTTGTCTTTCTACATTTGGGTTTTGTTTTAGTCTTTTCAAAAATATTAGAATAAATATTATACATATCATAAAATATATTTTTAAAATACACAAAATTATTTGATTGATTAGTGTTCATATTCTCATCAAAACTTTCAATTATTACAAATGTGCGGTCAAATTTAAATCCAGGATAAATAATACAAGAAAATACATAAAAATGCTCAAATTATGTAAAGTATTTCAAAAAGTTTTGTTCTACGGCTTCACAAAAATAGACATATTAAGAATATGATCAATATTTTACAAAAAAACATCAAGGACTTTTTTATAGAGCAGTCTATTAGCCAGGACTTTGATGACGCCACGAGAAATTGTTGAAGACCTGTTAGTGAAGGTGGATAAATTTATCTTCCCTTCTTGAATTTGGACGACAAAGTGGAAATAGTATTAATCCTTGGGAGACCGTTCCTAAAAACTGCACAAGCATTGTTCGACATCAAAGACGGACGGATAACCTTGAGAGTTAGAGAGGCTAATTTTGATAACTCTTGTTATTTTGTTGATCATATTGATGATTGTGTCTCTGATTTTATGCAATGTGAACTCCTGAACGAACAACTGGAGGGTCTCTTCGATAATGAAACACCACATTAGTGTTGAGGGGCAATTTTTTTTTTTCAAAAAGTATATTATATCATCCTGCCTTTACCAAACACCTCACAACAATTTTCAGCACAAACCCTTACTGGGTTGTCACTTGTCTGCTTAGGTTTGGATTCTAGCTAATTTGTGACTATGAGTTAATATTTATTATATAAAAAAAGAAGAAAAGGAAAAGGAAAAAAAGGAAAGTTAGATCCATCAAATGTTCACTTGATCACCTGCTAGGGGAAAAAACTACCTCATTGGATGTATGCAGCTACTACCCAATTAGAAAGATAAAAGAGCATTGTTTAGTGAATAAGGTTCAGATTAGTTGGGTCGGGATTGAGTTAGTAAGTAGCACCATAGGAGGGGTTGCACACACACACACGTGGGTAGGTTGGGTATGAGAACAAGACAATACCTATCTGCTATAAAAACTTTTATAGCACTTAGCACTGTGTTTTCCAGGGTACTAGAGGGACTCCAAACTATTTTGAGATCGGAGGCACTCATTAATTTTTCTATTCCATATTCTCTTTAAAGTTCAAGTGTGGGGGTATTATGATGAGTACATAATTATACATATTTTCATATCATATTTGTGTGCACTCGGCTTATTCTTTCACATAGATTTCTCTATTTTTTTCTTTGTTGGGTATTTTGTTGTGATGGAATAGGAAAACAAGCACCCGGAACAAAAGGAGCAAAAATCAGGACAATTCGGAGCAAAAGGAGCCAACAAAGGCAAGTACAAACCATAGCACGGGTGTGCTTCTCCCCGTACATCTCTCAGGATTCTAGAAAACCGCGTTAAAGGATAGTGCATGGGCGTGCTTAGATGTGCATGACCATGCTTCAGGATTTTTCAAGTCTATAAAAGGGCACTGATTGTAATTTTGAAGGGGACTTTTGGTGGATCGGCTTTCGGCGACTCTTGGGCTTGCAACTAGGGTTTCGGTGGAGATTGGAGGCAAAGGAGACATCAACCTGGAAAGTATAATTGTATCATTAATCATTTCCTCCCCCTTAGTTCTTGTGTTAGGTTTTCATAGTGTGAGATGCTAAACCTTCTGTGGTACCTCGGACTCTAGAACCCTATGATGAACTTGTGACTTTTTTCCTTCTTTTAATGCTAGGATTTTCTTTTGATAATTCTTGTAGATTATCTATGTGTGCTTATTGCTTGTGGTTTGTTAGTATGAAAACGCCGATCACATATCTATAGTTGCTTGATACATGAAGAGAATTCTCGGTCAAGCTAGATCTGGACATAGATAATAAGGGGTGTGTGTACGCCGAAAGATCGAGTGATCTCGGTGATTAACACAACACACTTTCCGGATAAGGGTAAAACGTAATAGTAGGAACCACAGAACCTGTTAATGATAATGATAATGATAATGCAGTCGTATGGCGAAGTTACTATATAGGACTAAGGTTTGATTGCCGAGAGATCGGAATACAACTAATTTAGGGTTTCTCACGACCCAAGAATACATCAACTAGATAGCCAGTGTTAGGAAATTGGTCGAGCAAGGGATTCCCAAAGGGACAGGGATCTAGGGTACCATGTCCTCTTGACTGATTACCCCAGATTTGCCAAATGTTCATTTTAGTTTTAGTTCTTATTTAGATTGCTTAGTTAGGATCACAAAAACACCAAAAATATTTTAGGCTAGATAATAGAAGATAAATTAGTATTAGCTCTGTCATTCCCTGTGGATTCGACTACCCTACCTTCATGCTACTTTACTACTTGAGTGACCCCTTGCACTTGTGGGATAGCAACACATCAGAAGCATATGCATCAGTATCATTAGACTGCCCTGTGTTTCCATCTGCATCATCACCTTCTTCAGCATTCTCCTAAAAAGCCCTATATAGGGACTCAACATATTTCTTGACCTTATCCCTAGCTTCTTCTCTTTCATCATCAATATCTAAATTATAGTCTATAAATGGGACATCTATCAACCTCTCCTCATCATCCCTACTAGAGTCACTATCACTGTGATTTCCCTGTATAGCATTCAACTCCACATTATCATCATCATCAGATAGTATGGTTTCTCGCAAGGACATGTCATGTATAACACTTGAAATTTCCACATAAACATCTACTGTTCTATGATTGCTCAACCAAACCTAGAACGTCTTGATCATCACAAATGACCTTTAATGTTCCCCCATCATCTACAAAAGACAACTCCACAAACTTCTTGATATCATAACTTAATTCCTTTATATCTCGTAACACATCCCAATAACATATCTTATCAAGATCCACACAAAATTCAGCTACAGAACCATTCACATATTTAAACTATCCTTCTTTTGCTAATTCCCCTCCATGATGATACTTAAGGATGTACTCATCCCAGGAAGTCATATTATGCTACATAAGGAACAAATTTTGTTTAAATTCTACCGAATATGCTCTAACTCTTAAAGTGTTCATCATTCAAACACACAATCAAGTCATAGACAGTTATGTAATTCAATACAGTGAGAAAGAAAACATCTATATTACAGAGTATAACAAATTTTGTTTATAAACAATGTTGTTGATCATTAAAAACACAATCAAAACTTAATTAATTTGTGAATTTTAGTACAAAGTATAATATAACAAAATCAAAGCTCATCTAAAATTAAAGGTCAGTTAAGGCCTAAGGCTATTTCATCCATCTAGGCATAGAAATACAATCAGTGCAAAAGTTAATTAATGAAGACAAATTGCTTTAATTCTCCTAGCTTGTTGAATAATCCCCTAAATGGTACCTATACATGTGGGCCCCCCTCCCCAAACAAAAAAATTGGTCCCCAAGCTAGATGTGGTCCTTAGTATTATTATATAAGTAATCATGCAGAGATTTTCTTGATAAATTTTCTTGTTCTGTACAACTGTACAAGCTATACTTGCATTGGTAGGAATATAAATTAAATTTCTTCTCTAAGGAAAGCCCAAAAATAAGTTTCAAAATCAAAAGGAATTTTGTTTGCATTTGCATAATTTTGTTTTTTTTCATTTTAGTTCTAAGTAGGGATTTGAGGAAATACTCATGTTTATTAGTAATTCAAAAAACAGTATCTAATTAAATCATTAGGGAAGGCCATGGATATATACAAATAAATGAAGGATGCAGGTTGTAAACCAGATAAATTAACCTTGATCATTCTATAATCAGGAATCTTGAGCAGACTCGAGAAGAGGATCTTGCAGATTCTGCGAGGAGGGATTGTGAGAAGTAAATTGAATACCCAAAGAAATTTCTCAAGGAAGTCGATACAAAATTTGTGAGTGTACTTTAATTCATTATCTGGAGATGATTTGTTTCCATTAATTTATTAAAATTAGGTTGGTTTGCTCTAGATCTCTATTTATCATGCTACTTGATATGTCAGCATAATCAATTTGAACCATATTCCTGATTATGTATATAGCCTAGAGAAAATCTCATATATATTATATACGTAGACATTGGAACTAAACAAGATTTTGAGCATCATTTTTATGTAACACTTTGATTAACACATGAAGTTAATTTCATTCTATTGAAAAAGATGTTACCATTAATATTCGGTATTTTGTACTCTTTCTTGGGCTTGAAAATGGCTTTGATCATATGAAGGCAATTCAAATAGTTTAGATTTAAAAATTTGTTGAAGTATTTAACTCTTATATTGGCATACTTGGGAAATAGTATGATGTTTTTGTGAGGAACGTAATAGTTTCTTTCATTCTATAACTTTTCAACATAAAAGGAGATCATTCAAGGTTGTTTGAAGGACACTACCAATAAAAATCATGGCTTCAAGTTCAAATAGTATCAGAGTGGCCTAAGAACTTCAATTTTCAAAAAACTAATCAGAGAGTGAACAGAACACCTAGATTCTAAAAGTCAGAAGAAAAAACAATTCAAATTAGCATCATGCCTTCAACGTTGAGAAGGCATTTACAGTTGTACAAAAACTATGGGATTCATCTTGCCTGGTTTTGGGGTTCACTGGTTTCTCTGGTTTACTGCCATGTGGCAGTCAATCATTGGCTGGGGTAGGGTTTTGGTTTTTTTTTTTAGTTTTTTGGGGTGGTGGTGGGTCCCACCACCACAAAAGTCAAATTCTTTTTATACAAAAGCCAATCTCGTCTTGCCACGTGTCCAGAACCAGGGACTTCACTGGTTCTGGAACCAGGCAAGACGAGTCCAAAACGGATTCAATGTGCTAAGTATCAAATCAGAAAACCACCTATAAGGAGGAATATCAATATATAATATGTCTAAATATGATGCAAATGAAAAATTCAAGGAAGGAATGGTATGCATGCTCATTACAAAATCACAAGAAAGAGTGAAACCCTAAAAGAAAGGTAAGAAACCCCTAAAGTTTGATTGTCCAATAAAAGCATGGAATCCAATGACCAAAAAGCATAACACACATTTTTTTCATTTTAAGAAATTTTTTAATGTTATGTACACTTAAATGAGTTTATATAGAAAATAAAATGATACAAAAAGAATACTGAAAGATGATGTAATGAATGAGAGGATTATGCAAAAGTTAAATCAACGTGTAAAACCCGTAATTTTTAAATGGCAATTTAATAAAGTGAGCCGTGAAGTTTTGAGAAAAATCACAGGTCTGAATAATTCAGATTAATTAAGAATTAATTAATCGAGGTTAATTATGTGTTAATTAATCCAGATTAATTTTAGGTTAATTAATTTGGATTAATTATCAAGAAAAGAAAATAGACAAATATTCAAATACCGGGAAAGGTAGATCTGGTCGGGGACTGAGACAGCCCGGTCATGCCACAGTACGGAGACGAAGGATTTGACTAAAGCCGATATTCTCGGATCTGGTCTAACGAGAGACAGACCCCGTGATATTACAGTACACCCGTACCACCGGGACTATTGACCAAAGATTCACGGATCTGGGTCGGGCACTAGGACGAGAGAATCAGGGCAGTAGACCCCAAAGATAAATTTACCCGTGATTGAACATTAGTCATGTGGGTGAACAGTCGACATGTGATAACTTTTTGGAATTTTAAAATGAAAGAATTGGAGATGAATTAGAGTAATTGAATTATTAATTAAATAGATATATTATATTTAATATATATAAGAATGAGAAATGAGAGAGAGAGAAATATCTCTCACTCTCACATTTCAGATCTAAGATTTACTCTGATCTGACTTTCCTCTCTCTCGTTCTTTCTCTCGCTCGCGCCTCCCACTCAATCTCTCTCTCTCTCCTTCCACCGCACGCCGACGAGACGACGTTGAGCCGTCCGTCTGACCACCAGCCACCGCCACGCAACCCCGGTTCCTCTTCCCTCCGGCGACGACCTCCAGGAGCACAGCTGCGCGATCGCGGGCAGCCCTGCCCCCTCCTCCATTGGCCAAATCCCCGCGGATAACCCCCTGTACCGCCGCCTCTTTTGTCGCCACGCAGCATTCGGGTGTCTTTGCTAGGTCGCCAAATACGCACCCCGGCGCCGCCCTTTGCTAGCCAACCTCCGAGCTATAGCCCTGTCCGGCCAGATCCAGTGCCCATCTTCATCTCTTCCTCTTGGTGAGCTGCAGGCTTTCAACTTGAGGCTAATTAATTCAATTCCATACATATTGATGAAGGGGTTGAATGAAGAACTGGAGCTCTAAATGAGAGGGCTTAATGATTAATTAGGAATGGGATTATGGATGCTAAGAATTTTGCGATTTCTGGGCTATGAAATGTATGTGTTAATTAGATTTAATTGTGGGATAATTGTATTAATTTCAGGGCCCTATAATTAGGGGAGGTGTCGCCGAATTTTCATGAAAATCCCTAAGTAGAAATGCCCATTGATGTTCATGTTAACATGCTTAATTATGATTTGTTTCCATAATTAACATGCTTAATGATTTCATGCGTTGGACTAGTTAATCCTGGATAATTAAGCATGCTTAGAGGCATCCTAAGAATCTTGAAGGCATGATATGTTTGTTAAATAAGGAAGCATACATTGAGTGAGTTTTATGTCTTCCAAGTATAATGAATGTAAAGGGGCTAAGGTTGTCACTCTATTTACTAGATCCCGACTCGGACGCGTGAGACGCGACGAGGATCAGAGACTTTACTTCTAGCCAGGTAGGCTCTCGCACGGGAGGTTTGTGAGTATTCCTTCCTCCTACCCTACTTTGATGTTGTGCTCTTATTTCCTCGAGAGGTTCCCAATACATATTCGAGATGGGTTTCCTCATATGTATTGGCTTTATATCTCGAGGAGATTGTTTCTTGCATGTTTTCTTATGCGTATTTGAGTAGAGTTTACTTCTTAGATACGTATTGGCTTCCGATCTCGATGAGGTCATTGATCTTTATATATTCAAGATGTTGCTGCCTTGGATATATATGTATACCTGTTGTTAGGTATTTGTACTAGTAATCTCTTACTTTCAGGCATGATACATCGGATGGATGCCCCGGCAGAGGGCGTATAATATCTGGCCACGAGCACTTGGTGCTCCATCGAACGGATGCCCCTACAGAGGGCATATAATATCTGGCCACCTGGCTCAGTCAGAGAGCGGCATTTTCTGACCATGTGCACATGTTTGCTATAGCATTATCTGGCTTAGGCCGAAGACGATACTGATGGTGTCGTTGATGTCGTAGACATCTTAGTATCATATATGCCAGAGATTTAGTACATCTGTGGATTTATTCACATTCCAGTTACTTGTTATTTGCTTATGGTGTTGTTGCACTTGCATATTTGTACTTGCTTTATTTTGTTCTTTGTTTATGGCTTCAACCTCTTTTATTGTTTATGCGACCCTACTGGGCCTATTCTTTAGGTCATGCACTTGACTTGTGTGTTCTCAGGTTCAGACGAGGAGGAGTAGGGTCGAGTTTAGGCGGGGATATACCGAGTAGTTGACTAGGCTACTTGTATTTGTCTCGAGGTCTGCGTACCTCTTTTATCCTATGTGAGACTTGTATTTTGTATTCCTTGTTGTATGGATTTCTAGGGGTGACTGGACTAGATCCTAGTCTTGGGTTGTGTAAACCCGATATTGTACTTGTACGGAGTTGTATAAACTCCCTTCTTCTTTATCTTATGATTTCGCTGTTATCATTACCTCTGAATACTTATTGTATAAGAGTTTCTAAGGCCTTGCGCCTGAATGGGGACTAGTCCCTGTTTGGGTGCGGCCGGTTGTCTATGTGCCTGGGCCGTGGTTCGGGGCGTGACACAACGAAGTGAAGGTACATGACACATGGTTAACACAAGGCAACAATGTTGACATTGAATTTTCAGAACTAAGAATATGCATACAACTATTTCACAAACCTAAAGTTGAAGATAGTAATTAGGGGCAATAAGGTTAAGTGTTGGCATACTCATATTAGAATAATAAAGGCCAGCAAATAGCCTCTCGGCAAACAAGGAGAATGTTAATCATTTCAATATTTAAAATTACTGAAATACTTGAATGGAGGTGCATTGGAATGCCACCACTAATATTAATAACTAACAAAGGCTAATTATTTGGGAAGGAAAAGTATCCAAAAAGATATTTTTAGAAACAATGGCCAAATTTAAGCACGTAAAAAATGACAAAAAAGAATAGAAGAGATGAGTTGCAGGTGTTGCAACTCAAGAATCAAGTTTGGACAAGATATAAGTGACAACATGAGAAAATAACACCTGAACAGTCACAAAGAGGGAAAATAGATATAAGTTTGAACCATTTTCATAAGTCCCCAAACTAAACTGTAAATATCATCACCTACAATGCTATACAGTCTTAGGGACATACAAATACAGGTTATGGACAAACACGAAACATGAGGATAAAACACTTGAGAAACCACAAAGGAGGAAAAAGAAGAACAACTACTAAAATGTTTTACAGTTTTCATCATTCCCCAACCTACCTTATTAAGGGCAGTGTAATGGCGACTGGAGTGCAGTAGAGGAGAGGGGTGGTGGCAAGAAGGCGTAGAAGCGATGCCGGTAGTGGCTGAAGTGTGACGATGGTCGGATGGTTAGGGGAGGAAAGGGATGCGATGGAGTGGACGGGAGATGATCGCGAGTGAAGAAGAGGGGTGGGGGAGGGTTAGTTTAGGGTTTCGGGTCCAGGGGGAATGAAACCCGGAACTGGAATGATTTGGCTTTTTTTAATGATATTTTAACAATTTTCAGTATTATCTTATAGTTTAAAATGTCACGCAAACGCCAACGGACGGAGAAGCTAACGCATGTTAATGTCTGGACTTGATTATCCCAATCAAAATAATAAGAGGATTAAATTAGGACGTTTTATAATAGGAGGACTCAATAGGGAACCTTAGTAAAATACAGGGATTAAACGGGGGATTATTCCTACTTTTTTTTGTTTGGTTGTACTTTTTAAATTGGAATGAGAATGAGATTATCCTCATCCCTGATTGCATGGATATTGATCCACTCTATTATCCCTTCTAATTAACTTAGGGATAATTATCGTACAGTTTCCGATATATTTCCAACTTCTTAGACAACCCCTCTGACTTTTTAGTTTCCTTGTCACTCCCTGCTTTTTGAGATTCTTCCCTGTCGATCCTTCTTGTCAGTGGACTGTTATGTTTTTTTTAAATACCAATTTTACCCATGTCTCTGTTGGTTGCTTTGGCGGAAAATCTCTCACCCAGTGACATCACCTATCCATTGTTTTTACTTGGCCAACAATTTTTCTGCATTTCCATTACATTTCCTAGCAAGCTTGGAGGGAGATTTGCTTTTCCATAGAGGTTTCTGCATTTCCATCCTACAGCCCGCTTGAAAGGTTTCTATTTGTTTTGCAGGTTGCCAGTGGAGATGTTCTTTACTCTTGCAAGGTTTAAAAAAGAAGGTCATTTTGTAGAGTTTACCGTGTTGTCCGACTGTCAATATGTGTTAGAAGAAATCACTACTTTCCATTGCTTCTCTCCATCTACGCAGCGTCAAGCCTCCACCGACTACCGGGAAGACCATCTCTTCGAAGCTTCCAGCGATTATCTCCAAGGTGAGCCTCTCTCAAAGAAAAGCTCTTCGGTTTTGGGGTTTATGGCACATCTTGTAATAGTGTGCATGATTTATGATTCTTTGTTTATTCTTTAGGGCTTAGGGTTTATTTTTTTGGGCTTGGGATTCAAGTAAGACACTATCTTTTATTATTTGGAGTTGTCACTTAGTAAACGGCTTAAGTGTGTATTTTCTTAAGTGTGTATTTAAATGACTTAAGCGTGTACTATTTCCGTTTCCACTTATTATCTTGCTTAAGTGCATATTTTTCGTTGTTTCGACTTATTATTTTACTTAAGCGTGCATTTTTTCTGAGTTTTTGCTTATTATTTTGATTAAGCATGTATTTAAACGATTTACTTAAATGCTTAAGTTGTTTAATAAGGAGAGATATCAACTCTCTATGACTAATTTAGTTTCCATATAAGAGATATATCAACTCTCCATGATTGATTTAGTTTTCTATTCGAATGAAATTGTAATATCATCAAACTTGTAAAGTGTATATCAACCCTTCTTGATTGATGCAATTTCCCAATTAAACAACTTAATCAATCTTTCAAAGAGAGAAGAGAGGAGAGAGTTGGAGAGAAGAGAGGAGATATGAGGAAAGATAGGGGAGAGAGAGAAGGAAAGAGAGGTTTGACCATTCAAAAAGATCTGAACGGCTACATATCTGTCATGCTGGGTCTGCTACGGCCCGGAGCATGCTAGGTCTTGCTGTGCCCGGGTCGGCACCACTCGTTTGACAACTTGACTTCCAACCAAACACAACAATGTAAACTATATCCCTGCCCGTGAAGGTGATGAGCATTTACAAGCAAACAAACTCCCCTTACATTTGGTTGTTTTAACAAGACAAGGTTTGAAAGCTCATCCTTTTAAAAAATATGTTAATTATGTCTTTTTAAGCATCCAAGATTGTCTATTTTGATATAACTATCTTCAATATATAGATTAATCAATAGTCTACAAGATCAATACTACAAGTATTTATATGTAAGCAAGTGCCGGTCACACCAATGTAAACTATATCCTAGCCCGTGAGCATTTACAAGCAAACAAACTCCCCTTAATTTTGGTTGTTTAACAAGACAGATTTTGAAAGCTCATCTTCTTAAAAAATATGTTAATTATGTCTTTTTAAGCATCCAAGATTGTCTATTTTGATAGAACTTTCTTCAATATATAGATCAATCAATACTCTACAAGATCAATACTACAATTATTAATTATATATTTCAGGTGTAAACAAGAGCTGGTTTAAATGACATTAATTTTGGTTGTATTAGGCATTTTAAATATTTTTAGGAGTATACACTAATTAAACTATCTTCCATAGTTTATTTACATTCTGCCCTTAATTGGCACCCAAGTAAGTGGACTTAAAATAATAATTTGGGTGAGTGGAAGAGCGGATGAATGTCAAAAGTAGTGATGGCAACTTTTGTATATAAAAAAATCACTGATAAGCAGCCAAGAAATCCCTTACCTTTTTGCTACTTACTTTTGGGTCTTTGGGAGGAAATGTTTACTGTTGTTATTTTGGGGTAAGTTTTAGTCCTTAGCAACAATGTCGAAATAGTATCAGAAATATTTTGATAATTTTCCTTAAAAATTATTCATTAATATTTAAGTTTGTACTATATAATTATATTTTATTTATCTATTTTTTTTTTTGACATAGGCCATAAAAACCTCCCATATGGGTCAATCAGGGAAGTGGTCATGGACTCCGAGGAGTAAACGTCCTCAAGGAGTAAACTCGACTTGAACTTGCTCCCCCCATTTACAAGAGTGGGGACTCGATCCCGAGATTTATCTAAAGAGAATTATCTAATGCAAGGGACCAAAAAGTTATACCGCTAGTTTTTGATTCTAATTATTTATTTCATAAATTTATTACTTATATTTTATCATATGAATATTAAATGATCGCACATGTAACCGTCCTATGTTCATATATAATAAACTAGTTGATTGGATCCATTTATAATACAATTCAAAATTGTCACCCTTTCCTGGACCATTCCGTGTCAAGCATTCATGAGGGAATAATACCTCAGAGCATGGTCCAGAAACAATCACCACTACAAATCAGAAAGCTTTTATATGAGTTATATTGTTAAATATGTATTTATTAAGGAGTCAGATCACATTTATAACAAAGCCAACTCTTTACACACCTCAAAATTTTATATGGTTATAAAAATGCCAACCAAGCTTTAATTTATTGTAAAAAAGCATAAATTTTTTTTATGATTATAACAATATCTTTTTTGTTTTTTGTTTTTTGTTTTTTGACATCGGCCATAAAAACCTCCTCGTGCCTTTAAGTGACGAACACCATTAACCCCTCACCATTGCACGTACAGATGTGGGGACCTAAACCTAGGAGCTTTATGATCATCAAGTGAATTACTTAACTACTCCCCCCATTGGGGGGATGCTCAATCAAGCGAATTACTCAACGCATGGGACCCGAGATACCGCTAGACCAATGATCCTTTTCTTGCAAAAATATATAAAAAAAATCTCTCTTAATGCACTTTTCTTAGTAAAGAAACTCTTTTTAACACTAACATATATATAGGACGAAATAAATATTTGGACATGTAGAAGAGAGTTGAGGGTATTATTGTCTTTTAAAACTTTAGTTGATTTCAACCATAAATATTTATACTAAAAAAAGTTAGGTATTTCAGGTATTACATATGTAAATATGATATTTATTAGGGTATATAGATAAATATGATTGGGAGTTCCTACTGGAAATATTATGAAACACAAGAACATGAATGGTGCTATACTCAAGATAAACTTTGAGAAAGCCTTTGATAAAATTGATTGGGTGTTCCTACTGGAAATACTGATAGCAAGAGGGTTTGGTTCCAAAAGGGTAGGGTGGACAAGAGTTATTCTATAATCCTCCAAAGCAAATATCCTCATCAACGGAAAGCCCCTTGATATATAAGACACTATAGGGATTTCACTAAGAAGATCACATCTCCCCTTTACTCTTCATCTAAGTAACAAATATGTTCAACACAATGCTCATAAGGGAGGCTAGGGCAAACATATTCAGAGGACTCCGTTTTGGTGAACTTGACACATAGGTCATCACATCCCTGCAATACGGCGATGACCTATTGATCCTATGTGTTAGGGAGCTAGAAGAACTCATATATAATTCTAAAGTTAACCTTTTACCATACAAGAGCCTATCTAGGCTTAAGATTAACTACGAATAGTCATACCCATTAAGATGCATGGATACTCACTAGAGGACCTAGTCTGGAGTATGAATTGTGTGCTTAGAATGCTACCTATGTCATACCTATGCCAATTTTAGGGGCAAAACCAAGAATAACGGACTAGGAAACCCTGATAGAGAAGATCAACAAGGGAATAAATACCAGGAATGATTGTTATCACTAGAAGGGAGGATTACTCTACTAAACTCGGTCTTCACAGTAATCTTCAATTGTTGGTTAGCAATATATAGACTACCAGAATTGGTAATACACCATATAGACAAACTAAGACAAGACTTCCTGTGGAAGGGAGCGGAACTGGAATCCAAGGTATACAAGCTAGTAAATTGAGGTCACCTATACAAATCAAAAGAGGCGGGAGGATGGGGAATCATCAATATCAAATGTTTCAATACGACTATACTGGGCAAATGGTGGTGGAGAATCATGATGGACAAAGCATCAACATGTCTCAAATTTTTGAAACATGCATACTATAGAAATAGCTACATTAACCCCCACCAAGAATCACATTGCAGAGCCTCCTATTTCTGGAAAGGGATAGCACAAGACCGGGGACCAATAGTAAAGAACATCACTTCTCAAGGAAAGGAATGCAACACGAAAAACTTCTATCTTGACAACTGGGCTAATGACCAATTCTGCTCCTCGCTACAAAGAATGGTTGACAATAACAAAATATCGATGTTGGAAGTGCACCAGAACATTAGAAGAGGGGCATAATTGCTAAATTAGGCGCCACTATCACAAGAGGATACCAATCAGATCACACTTTTATACTCAGAGCTGGATGAGAGGGGGACAAATAAACAAGATGAAAGGAAATGGAACATAACAACAAGAAGGGTTTCACTGTAATAACCCTATACCACTTCCTCGTGGTTGAGGATACACACAACACGATGCAAAAAGATTTATGGGGACTACCATGCTCCTAGAAAACCAAGCTCTTTGCATAGGTACCCTGGGATAACAAAATCCTTACATTTGATAACCTGGCAAAATAATAGTGGAAAGAAAACGAACAAATTGCTACCTCTACGAAGAAACAAATTGCTCTGTTGGGTATTTGTTGCCATTGAACAGGAAAATAGTTACCTGGGACTGAATAAGTGAAAAAATGGATAAATCAGAGCAAAAGAAGCTGAACAAGAGCTTTACAGAGAGTGACACGCCCATGGGCCGTGTCAAAGAGGCACATGGGTGTGTGCCAGGCCATGTACATTCAAATTAGCTGAAACCGCGTTGAATCTATTTCTGAAGATTTCAGACTTATATACGGGGGTCTACACAGCCTTGACATGGTCGTGTAGCGTAAAATTGAAGTCTATATAAGGCCGTTGGATGGAAATTGGAAGGGAACTTTTGGCGGATCAATTTTTGAAGATTCTTGGGCTATTGGCTAGGGTTTCAGAGAGGAGATTGAATGCAGAGGAAATATCGATCAAGGGAGTTTGATTTTTTTTTATTATGTCTTCCTCTTTAGATCTTGTTAGGGCTTCCCATTGTATGAGAGGCTAAACCTTTTGTGGTGCCTCGGGTCCTTGAACCCTAGATGAACTTGTGACTCTTTTCCTTTATTTTAATACAAGGTTTTCTGTCGGATTATTCTTGTGAAATATCTATTTAATGATTGTGGTTTTTTAGTGCGAAAGCGCCAATTACATATCTAAGTTGCTTGATGCATGACAAGAAATCTCGGTCAAGCTAGATCCAGGCATAGATAATAGGGGGTGCTCGCACGCCGAGAGATCGGGTGATTGCGGTGATTTCACAACACACTCTCAGGATTAGGATAAAACCTAATAGTGAAAACCGCAGAACAATAAGTAAGAATAATGTTGTTGTATAACGAGGTTGTTGTATGGGACTAGGGTTTGGTTGTATGAGAGATCAGGGTCAAATTAATTTAGGGTTCTCACCGTCCAAGATTACATCAACTCCAAAGCCCTTATTAGGAAACTAGTCAACAAGGGATTCTTAGGAGGATAGAGATTCAGGGTGCCATGTCCTCTTGACTGATCACCCTAGATTTGCCAACTGTTCACTTTAGTTTTAGTTCTTCTTTAGATTACTTAGTTAGGATCACAAAAATAATAAAAATATTTTAGGCTAGCTAATAGAAGATAAGTTAGTACTAGCTCTATCGTTCCCTGTGGCTTTGACTACCCTACCCTCAGGTACTTTACTACTTGAGCGACCCGTACACTTACAGGCTAGCAACACATCGATTGCCTTGTTGGGGTTCATGGCCTAGGGATCGACATCACATGGATGTGTACCTCGGATTCTTCCATGTAAATTGTAGGCTTTGTCAGACGAAGAAGAGACCCTGTAGGTGACGGGGGGAGAGGAGATGTGATAATCGTCAACTGAAGCCTTGACGTCACATAACTTGAGGATACTCATAAATGCTTCTGATCCCTTCTTGCTTAACCTAGAGGATGAGGATGGTTTCTTAGGCCCAACAAGGGAAGGTTTGGACTCTATAAGGGGAAGAGGCTCGTCCAAAGAAAATGAGGAGGCCCTGGAAGCTATAGGGAAGACGCCTATTACCTCTACAAAAGAAGGGCCTGAAATAAGTTGGAGTAGACGCTGGAAGAGGCTACATCGCACAGAGACCTTCTCAGAGAAATAGGAAGCCAAGAACAGAGTGAGGAGACGAAAAGTGGGGAAACCTATCTCTCATAAAAAGGCCGAGGTGATTCTCTTAATGGTCGAATCACTTCCAATGGCTCAGATCATCTCATGGAGGGGTTCATAATGGATACGCAGCAAGTGGAACATGAAAATCGCGCCTATTATTACGCCAGCTACCTCATTTCAACTCTTCTCGAATGCCGCGATGGAGAGACAAACGAGCAACTCGCATTTGGGCCCCATGCGCACGACCCTGACCAATAGTTCCCAGTCATTTCATACTCGGAGGATAATTCTTAACCAAGCTCGGCCAAACTCCAACTGGGTAGAACTCCCCCCGAGATCTAAGACCAACTCCACCTAGTTTTTGCTCAGCCACGACCTATCGCGGTTGGTGAGTAAAGAGAAAACACATCGGAGCCTCAGTCCAAGTGTTTATTAATCCAGATTAATTAGGCTCGGCCTTAAATCATGAACAAAAGGACAACAACCATTCAGGGAAACAAGATCAATGAAAAGGTGTGAGTGTCAGACGAATGGTATTGGATTATGTTTGACGATGACAGAGTAATTACATGGCAGTCAATACAGAACAAAATATAGGGAAAAGAATGACATTGCTTTATAATTGGCTCTAAAAATGGCAGGCTTTGTGATCTCCCAAAATCGGGGTTGCCTCAAATTGGGGGACCTGAGAGTAGGGGTCCCTCTAGGCCCCACTGGAGTTGATGCGAAAACTGAGGTCCTTCCCCTATGTCATTTCCTACCACGTGAAGGATTGACTCTTCACTCAACCTCGCGACACCCGACAGTTGGAGGAGCCAGAGCACCAATCCACTCATCGAGACCCTTCCCACCATGTTATGACAATAAATCGAAGATTCGTTAGGAATAGATCAAAGGCTCAACAAAACCCAGTGTAGAGACATGCCTACGGGGGGCCCTCGGTTTTCCCCAAGGATTCCCTTAGAGACGACGTAGAGCTTAACCCCTCATACACTCTTGGGAAAGAAGGGATGCCCTATGCCTAACACTGAAGCCTATACTGGGGCAAAACTAGAGGAACCTCTATGTCACTAAGGGATAAAATCATCGGCCCCACCTTCATCTATTTATGGATACGGTCTGACAGTTAAGTGACAACCATGAAGGTTGACTTCATTGAAACCTTAATGACAAAAACTCGGATGCCATCCTTGACGCCTAGGGAACAACCACCTTGACACTCAGCTGCGATAGGAATAGGGACTAATCCTAACCCTTGGAACAATTTTGAAACCCCAGACATTCACCCACAACCGAAGGTCGCACCACACCAACTTGTTCCATACCCCACCTACTCAGGCCTAAGAAGGCTTCGACCCGACACCGGGCATCAGAGCCCCACCTCAAGTTTGTCACTCCACCACTCATCCCAAACCTCCAACAACCCAAACAATCTAATGCTTAACTTTCCGAGGCGACTAAATTCTGAAAAGCACTCGTCCATCACTTGCCCTCAAACGCAAGCATACTTGGGGGGAGGGGGGAAATGATGATAGGGGAGGAATCAAATAAGCATGCGGCCTCCAAATAGGCGTACACGTGGAAGAATCCAAGGTACACATCTATGTGATGTCAATCCCTAGGCCACGAACCCTAACTAGGCAATTCACTTGGTGGCCTCAATCAACATGGGGAAATGCATGGTGGATTGATCCAAGGCAGACAGATAGGCATTGATAGCCGGATTTGAGATTGGGAAAACTGCTCAACGAATGGGAATAAAAGGAGGAGAAGAACACGATGGAGGTACACGATTTATGAGAACCAAAACCCATCTTCTCTGACCACTTCTTTTACTAACTTGAGCATTGGAGCCACCCCCGGGCGACAGGGTCGCCCACACTCATATCTCTCCCTTAAGTGCAGGTTGCGATAATCTTCTCTGGTAGCTACCGAGGTCCCAACACAACAAATAAATTCAATCGTTGATCAGAGATCAGGATCTATCCCCAAGAAGAACAGATTATGACATCAACACTTATAATAGTGGGTCTACATCAGGGATTGGCCTTGAATCCATACTTGCTTACTTTAGTAATAGATGAGATAACTAGTTGTATCCATGATGATAACCCATGGTGTATGTTGTTCGCAGATGATATTGTCCTAGTTGATGAGACTAGGGATGTAGTTAATTGGAAGTTAGAACTGTGGAGAAATACTCTTGAAAGTAGATGCTTTAAGTAAATAGAAGTAAGATAGAATATATGCACTATAATTTTAGTCTAAGTAGGAGAGATGGAGGGGAAATGAAACTAGGTGGGGTGATAGTGCCTAAGTGTAACTGTTTTAGGTATTTAGGTTCCATTTTTTCATAAAGATGGGATGATAGATGAGGATGTAACCCATAGAATCAAAATATGATGACTGAAATAGAGAAGTGTCACGGGTGTGTCATATTATAAAGAGATGCCTAACAAAGTGAAGGGAAAGTTCTATATAGAATGGTAGTTAGACTAGCTATGTTATATGAGAGCGAGTATTGGGCAACTAATGTTCAATATATTTGTGTCAAAAATGAGGATGTTAAGGTGGATGAGTAGTCACACAAGATTATATAAAATTAGAAATGAGCACATCCGACAGAAGGTATATGTTGCACCAATCGAAAATAAAACAATATACAGACTTTTAAGATGGTTTGGGCACGTGCATCATAGATCGCCAGGTGGCCCGGTTGGAAAACGTGATAATTTAGTAATAGAAAGTAAGAAGAAAGGTAGAGATAGACCTAAGACTACATGGAAAGAGATAGTGTTTATGACCTATTTATATTAAATAAAGAGCCCGATCTTACCTTTGACAGAACGATATGGAGACAGAGAATTCATATACCTGACCTCATCTACTATGAGATTAAGGTTTAGTTGTTGTTGTTAGTTTTTAAATAATCTTTAAGAAATATTTAAAGTCTTTAATTAGGTGAACTATCTCACGAATGATAAATAAAATATTATAAAATAGGATTAAAGCCACTAATGGTCCCTATATTTTGACCCAATGTTCATTTTCGTCCTTGTATTAAAAAAATATTCGTTACGGTCCCTGTATTTTGATGTATTTGTTCGAATTGGTCCTACTGACGCGTGGTACCGCAGTATACGCTTTGAATACATATATATTTTATGCTGACCTAGCATGATGACGTGGCTCAGAAATCAAATGCAAATAAAATAATGCTGACGTGGCATGCCACGTGGAAGGAAATAAAAAATAAAAAAATTGCAAAAAACTCAGAAAAATTAGCAAAAAAATATAAAAATATTTAAAAAAAATCAGAAAAATAGGGAAAATAGGGAAAATAGGGAAAAAAAATTTAAAAAATTCAGAAAAAAAATCAGAAAAATTCAGAAAAATATTTAAAAATCAGAAAAAATTTGAAAAAAATAAAAAATTTGAATAGAAATTCAGAAAAAATCCGAAAAATTTCAAAAAATATAAAAAATGAAAAAAAAAAATCAGAAAAATTCCGGAAAATTCAGAAAAATCGGGGGAAAGCCTTGACACACATTTACTCTATTAATCATTTAACAAAAATTTACTATATTAATTATATAACAAAACTTTACTTTATTAATCTATTAACCTGGAAACTTTATTAATTATATAAAAATATGAAAAAAAAAATTAAAAATAGGAAAAAAAGACAAATCAGAAAAAAAAATTATAAAAAATAATATAAAAATATGAAAAAAAAAATTCAGAAAAAATCCGATTAAAATTTTCCCTGATTTTTTTTTAATTTTTCTGAATTTTTTTTCCTATTTTTTTATTTTCCCTGATTTTTAAATTTTTTTTTAATATTTTATATAATTAATAAAGTTTCCAGGTTAATAGATTAATAAAGTAAAGTTTTGTTATATAATTAATATAGTAAATTTTTGTTAAATGATTAATAGAGTAAATGTGTGTCAAGGCTTTCCCCCGATTTTTCTGAATTTTCCTGAATTTTTCTGATTTTTTTTCATTTTTTATATTTTTTGAAATTTTTCGGATTTTTTCCGAATTTCTGTTCAATTTTTTTATTTTTTTTTTCAAATTTTTTCTGATTTTTTAAATATTTTTCTGAATTTTTTAAATTTTTCCCCTATTTTTCTGATTTTTTAAATATTTTTATATTTTTTTGCTAATTTTTCTGAGTTTTTTGCAATTTTTTATTTTTTTTCCTTCCACGTGGCATGCCACGTTAGCATGCTGACATGGCACGCCATGTCGGCATTATTTTATTTGCATTTGATTTTTGTGCCACGTCATCACGCTTACACGCCACCGCCACGCCAAGATAAAATATATATGTATTTCAAAGATACGCTGCGTACGCCACGCCACTGCGACCAATTCGAACAAATACATCAAAATACAAGTGACCGTGAATCTAATATTTTTTAATACAAGAATTTAAAACGAACATCGGTCAAAATATAGGGACCATTAGTGGCTTTAATAAAAAAATTCTAAAATATTATTTAAAAATAAGAAGTGACAAGTAACTTTGTTATTTTTCAACAAATAAAAAACTCTTATCCTAACTCAAAAATTTTAATGAAAGTATAGAGGTGTAATAATGGCTTATTTGGAATCCAATAACGAATACATGAATGACACATATACATATTATCTTTAAATGCCTTCGTTTAAAATTTTTTCTCCAAAAATTCAAATTTTTTTTTGAAAGGGATAACCCCGTGCAAAATGGGGCCAATTTTTGGGAGTTTGGTCCCCGTCCCTCTAATTTGGAGATTATCCTCGTCCTTAACAAATGTGTATTTAAATATTATTTAAAATAATATATATTAATTACATATTATATATTCATTATTATATTTATTAAAATATTTAATAAGGTTAATTTTGAATAATATTAATAATTTTATAATTTAGAATACTAACTTTAAAAATTATTATATAATTAAAAAAATAATATTTTTAATATATAATATTTGTATATTAATATTGAAGATAAAAATATTATTGTATTAAGTTAAGATTATTATTATCTGTTAGTTAATAATAAAATATTAATAATCATTTAATTATAAATAATTAATATAATTTATTTATTAGTGATATAATTTTAAATTTAAATATTTATAGTTTATTTTTTATTTTTTACTTTCATCCTACCGATGAACTATAAACAAATTTCATCATTTTTTTTTGTTCCAACAATCCACCTTTTCCACACATTTTTCATTTCATCCACATACAAGCTCAATGAAATAATACAAACATCCCATGACTCCCATTACCTTCACATCAATGAAATAGTACAAACACCTCTCAATCTAATCCACAAAAACACATGTAATATGATATTTAATAAAAACATCAACAGTAGAGGCAAGGTTGTAGTTGGAGGATAATCAATCCTCCTCAAACAAGAACAATATGTCATATCTACATGTTTTTGCCATATTTGCTGCAAATATTGATTGCAATCGGTGAACCCGATTTAGTCATTTATCCTAAAAAAAGAAAAAAATCTTCGCCACCAGGGATCGCTGTGTCCCCACGTTTGAACGGCTAATAGCCACATGCTGAAGGAATCTGCGCACATTCTCCAATGCAATCAATCACAAGGATCTACTTTCGGATGCTGCAAAACAATAAAGAAAATAATAATTTTAATAAAAGAAAAAGAAAGAAAAAAGAAAAAGATAATTAATTCAAGGTTATTGCTACAGTACTCAAATTATCTATTGCATTTGGTTGGGAGTTATCCCCAATTGGGATTAGGAATAAATTTTAAAAAGTTTTTAAATTTTTGAAGGAAAATTTTAAAATAAAGGTATTAATGATAAGATAGTAATGTGTTGACTATATATTGGTGTGTTATATTTTTAAATCTTAATTAAGGATTTTGACGGGAAAAACTTTTTCATTGGAAACTGTGTTGGGGTTAACCCCCAACCAAACAAGGCTAGGTCCCAGAAGTAGGTGTGTTTGGGATGTAGCAAATAGTGAGGGAAGAGGTCCCTGATTACTGTTTTTAAGGACTAATAAATAATTATCTCTAAAAAAAAAATTCTTTTCTTTTCTTATTTTATCTATTAATTCTTCTAAACCAAAATAAGTATAAACCTTAGACATAAATCTTTACTTGTTTTGTTAAATATATAACATAGAAAATAGGGCAAATTTCCTATTAGTCCATGGCACTATTTGATACTATTTTTCACCCAAAACACACACATCCGAAATACTATTACACTACACCCCAACCAACCCCACTCAAGGACCTATAAGGAATTTGGGCACTATTCAAGGGATGAATAGTTAATTATTACTAGAAAATATATCATGAAAGCACATGGTCATTACAAAGGGGAGGTTAAATATAAATGTTTAACATTTCAAATATATATATATATATATATATATATATATATATATATATATATATAGAGTAGTGTTACTGTCCGGCAGGCCGCAAGTCCAGCCGGCCCAGTAACACACTCAAAACAAAAAAAATAAACAACACAACACACTACCCAAAGGATTGTGTGTGTGTTAATGGGTCGGCCGCAAGTGCGGCCGGCCGGATAGAAGTCACGCTTTATATATATATATATATATATATATATATATATTGGATATTTAACTATTCATCCTTTGAATAGTTACTTAATTGCGGTCCTTGGGTGGGGGTGTGCAGGGATTTAGTATAAATAGTGTTTTGGGTGGGTAGGGTATAAAAGCAAATAGCTCACAAATAGTGCTAGGGACTATTAGATAATTTCCTATATATATATATATATATATATATATATATATATATATATATATATAGGTGTGTGTGTGTGTGTGTGGGGACTTGATACAGTCCGATCGGCTGCAAATCCGGCAGAACACGTGTCAAGTCCCTATTAGTTACTATAATATGTATATATATTATATACATTATTTAATGATTAAGTAATGTTGACCAACCAATAGAGGCCTGACATGTGTCTAGCCGGATTGCAGCCGACCGAATCTATATATATATATATATATATATATATATAGATGTTAAGGATGGGTCCAGGCACAGAATACGCTAGATATGCCTGAGTTTCTGCATTTATAAAAGAGAGGGCTCTATCTTGTGTTCTTTTCAAGAGAGCTGAATCCCTTAGTAAAATAACCCAATACCAATATGCTTTCATGACCATTGGTAATTTTAAAAAATTATTATTACATATATACTATACAGATAAAAATGATTAATTTGATATTTTGTATAATCCAAAATTAATTTAAATACTTTTTATATAAACAGAAAAAAAGGATTAATAACTAAATGCAAATATATCTTATACTTTTGGAAGTGATCAGAGATTCTTAGTCTGGTAGAGTAAAGTAAGCGGTTGCTATTGTCCACATGCCTCCATTTCCCATAAAATAATTTTTTCCAATTTGGTGTTTTGACATTTAGAACCCTAGTTATCTCATAGTTTTCATAAATGTTCCCTTCTTAATATTACTCATTATACACTTTTGTTTAAAACTATTCAAACCATATATGCAAAAAAAAAAAAAAAATACATATCAAATACAAATACAAGATAATATGCGTCATAAATCTTAAAAAATAATTTATAAATAATCCAACAGTCTTTACAATTTAATTTTAAGTAAAATAACATTTATAGGATTTTTTGGGGTATCTATGAAAATAAATATTTCCTTTATTGGAAAATGTCCTAACCTCGCCGACCTAGATAAAACTCCAGTTTCGTTCACATGAATCACATCCACACTCTGAGGCCTTCGCTCAGAACCATTCCACAACCTCGAAAAAGTCACCGGAGATGGCCACCGGCGAGCAGCAGCAGCAGCCCCACTTCGTGATCATCCCCCTCTTAGCCCAGGGCCATATCATCCCGGCGTGCGATATGGCGCGCCTCCTCGCCACCCACGGCGCCGTCGTCACCGTCGTCCTCACCCCGGCTAACCTCGCCCGCGTCCAACCCACCGCCGACCTCATCTCCGCCTCCAACCTCCCCGTCCGCTTCGCCTCCCTCCCCTTCCCCGCCTCCGCCGCCTCCATCCCCGACTCCTGCCAGAACATCGACCTCGTCCACTCCCTGGAGCTCTTCACCAACTTCTTTCTCGCCATGTCCCTCCTTCAAACACCTCTCGTGCAATACCTCCGTGACCAGCACCCACCTCCGACGTGCATCATCTCCGACCAGTTCCAGCCATGGGGGATGTACGTCGCGCGCGAGCTCTCCATCCCCAGACTCATCTTCCACGGCTTCTCCTCCTTCGCTCTCGTCGCCATGCGCAACATCAAGGACCAAGCGATCTACAAGTCTCTCACCGACCCTCACAAGCCGTTTCTCATCCCCGGCTTGCCGCAGCCCATCCAGGCCACCAAGGCTAAAGCTCCCCCTTTCTTCTACGAAGAAACTCCCGGGTATGAGAAGATGGCTGAGGAGGCGCTAATGGCGGAGGATACCTGCGATGGTATCGTGCTCAACACTTGCTTGGAACTTGAGTCGCATTTCATCAAACAACTCGAGGACGTGACCGGGAAGAAGGTCTACGGCATCGGGCCGCTCCCACTGGCGAACAAGGATGCAGCTAGTAAGGCTGTAAGGGGGAACAAGCCCTCCATTGACGAGCTTCAGTGCTTACAATGGCTTGATTCCATGCCTGCGAGTTCCGTCATCTATGTTAGCTTCGGCAGCATCACTCACACCATGCCTCCTCAGCTGATCGAGATTGGGGCCGGCTTGGAAGCATCAGGGTTACGGTTCATCTGGGTGATCAAGCAGAGCGAGCTAATGGCGCCGGAGGTGTCGAAATGGTTAACAGAAGAAGGGTTCGAGGAGAGGGTGGCGGGGAGAGGGATGGTGATCAAGGGGTGGGCGCCGCAGGCGGCCATACTGGCGCACACGGCGGTGGGAGGGTTCGTGACGCACTGCGGGTGGAACTCGGTGACGGAGGCGGTGAGCAACGGCGTGCCGATGCTCACATGGCCTCACTTCGCGGACCAGTTCTTGAACGAGATGGTGGTGGTGGAGGTGTTGAAGGTGGGGGTGCCGGTGGGGATCCAGAAGCCGATCACATACGGGGAGGAGAAGACGATCGTGGGGAGAGACGTGGTGGAGAAGGGCGTGCGGTGTTTGCTGGAATGCGGAGGAGAAGGGGAGGAGAGGAGGGGAAGGGTGAGGGAGTTGGGGGAGAAGGTCTGCAAAGCAGTGGAGGATGGGGGATCCTCTGTTCTGAACTTGATGAAGCTCATTGAGATTGGATCCAATAAGTGATCTTTGATTTGATGGATCTTGTAATTTCTCTATGTTGTTGTGCTTTATGTCATATTATTATCGCTCTTCAATAAATCTTTAAGTATCGTGTTTGTTTACTCTAGTTGTGATAACAAATTACGATAATGACTCACTAAAATTTGGGAATGGTGAAAAATTTATGATGTAAGTATGAAAAAGAAAGGCCAGCAGGTGTATGTTCTTTAGTCACAGTTTTGTGGTTTTTGGTTGCTTACTAATTATGGCAAATTTATTTTTGCAGGAGCGTGCATGGAGCAACATATGCTATATATGTTGAAGCAAAAGTAGCAAAAAATAAAAAAAAGGTAGGGATGGCAATGGGGCGGGGCAGGGGCCGCCTGAACCGTCCCCTGCCCCGCCCCCGCCGCGCCCAAATAATAGGGTTTTCAATACCACAACCGCTACCGCGGTTTTTCCTCATACCCCGCCTCTCCCCTCCCTGCTATGTAATACATAATATATATATATATATATATATATATATATATATATATATATATATAAAAGATATGTTTGTAATTTTTTTAGCGGGGCGGGATGGATTTAAAATGAGTGTTTACCAAACCCGTCTCGCCCCGCCCTTCTCATAAAAAATCCCCGTCCCACCCCCGCCCCGTGCCCCGCTCTTCAACAAAAAAAATCGCCCCATTCGGGGCGGATCGGGTCGGAAACCGTGGATCGGGTCGGGGGTTGCCATCCATAAAAAAAGTATCCAAAGTTCCAAACAATATAGCTGAAAGGGGGGAAATTTTCTTTCCTGATAAGACTAGATGATTTATGTTCAGAAAGGGCTGTCTACATCCAAGCGGGCACAAGCCGCACAACTGGATGGCAAAGTAAGCATACAGTGGTGAGGTGCAAGAAGCTTCTAAGGGTGCGCTTGGATTGCATAATGATAATCGGGAATAGGAATGACAATGGAAAGAGTAAAGAAATGGAAATGATATTAAGATGGAAGATAATAGGAAGGCAATTTTTTTTAGAATGGGAAAGTAAAGAAAATGGTTATGATACTTATGATACAATTATTTTTTTGACCTTGATATAAATTTTTTTTATTTATAAAATATTTTAAATATCATTATCTAATTTAATTATTATGATTATTTTTTAATTAAATAAATCATTATAATTAAATATAAATATCTCAATGTAATCATTTTTAAATTAGTTATTATAATTAATTATTTAAACCAAATATTTCAATATAAATTACTCTATCTTAATTAAGTAATTAATTAGGTGAAACATTTTAGATTTTTTAGAAAAAAATAAGATTAAATTGAAGTCCAAGAGAGTTAGGCGACAGAGTTTTCAAATATTATTGTGTTTCAAAGTAATAATAAAAAAAGTTTTACTTAAATATTATTTTTTAAAATAGAAAATATTTAATCTAACAAGTAACTTTATGAAGGATAAAATTGGTTTTTCCTTACGGGAGATGACCATTCCCCTCATGAGGGGAATCTGATTCATTTACAAAGAAGAATGATTTCCCTAAGACCCCGTTTGAATCGGGCACTCATTCCCTTATAAAGAGGATTCATTCTCTCTTAATGGATTAGGATATCCATTAGTGGAAATGAAGGGTTTCCATTAGGTGGGAATGAATCACCGGTCCATTTTTTAGTAGGACACTTAACTATAGCCTAATTTCTTTTTGATCACCAAACTTTGATTTGCATCAAAAAGGTCACTTAACTACAATTTGTGTTCACAGGGCAGTCACCCAAAGGATTCCGGTGCCCTTTTGCTGAAGTGGCCGCCGGAGAAGCCACGTGGACCGATCCAGTCAGCATCTTCTTCATAAAAAAACCCTAATCTTTTCGCCCTAGCTTTCATCTCACGCCGAAGCTTCACTCACCACCACCGTCATCATCCACCCAGGCTCAGAATCCGTCCAAAATTCACAAAATCCCATTCATCTTCTCATCAGAGTTACCACTTAAATGTAACTCAAATAATTGAATAAAGAAAGCAACAATAAGAAAAAAAAGGAAGCAACTTGCACATCAGAACTTGGAAAGCTTGCAACCTTTGCATACGAATGAACAAACACAACAATAACAACAATTAAAAAAGATGGCTTTCCACCAAAAACCATTCAATCACAGATCTCTATGAACATAAAGGTGGTGCCTTTCAGGGGTTTCAGGCCACGGCAGGCTGCATGTCACCGGCGGCGCCAGAGGCCCAAACGATGTCCTGAAGAGCTGGCCAGAGCTCATAGCTGCAGAACTGGCGGTACTCGAGCGTGTCGCCGCCATCTTTCCGTACTTCAACCACAAGCACCGACGGCGCTACCGCGAAGATGTTGGCGGCAATGTAGAGTTTCCCTTTCCGGCCATGCTCCTCCCCTTCGAGCCTCACGTCCTTGGCGGCGAGATGAAAGCTAGGGGGAAAAGATTAGGGTTTTTTTTATGAAGAAGATGCTGACTGGATCGGTCCACGTGGCTTCTCCGGCGGCCACATCAGCAAAAGGGGACCGGAATCCCTTGGGTGACTGCCCTGCGAACACAAATTGTAGTTAAGTGACCTTTTTGATACAAATCAAAGTTTGGTGATAAAAAAAAAATAGGCCATAGTTAAGTGTCCTACTAAAAAATGGACCCAATGAATCACCTTTGTAAGGGAATTGGGTATCCATTAGGGGGGAATGAATCCCCTCTATAAGGGAATGGGATTTCCCTCAGGGGGATGACATTATCCCAATATTAGGGGGAATGGCCATTTCCTCAATGAGTGAAATGGTCAAATGACTCTTTTACCCTTTAATTAATTATAATAATTAATTGTTATAATTAATAACCCCAATGGGGAATGTTCATATGACTATTTTACCCTCCAATTAATTATAATAATTAATTATTAATCATTATAAGTAACAATTTAATTATAATAATTAATTGCTAGTTATAATAATTAAAAAATTAAATTGTTCTTAATTAAATGATTAGGTGAATTATCATCTGTTTTTATTATAAAATAATTTATATGAGATATTTGATTTAAATAATTAATTATAATTATTAAATAAAAATGGTTAAATTAAGATATTTATATTTAATTAGAATGATTTATTTAATTAAAAAAATTAATCATAGTAATTAAACTACGGTACGATATTCAAAGTGATTTGTAAATAAATAAATTTATTTTTTATATCAATGATTCAATGGTATAAAAATAGTTGTACCACAATCTTTTCCTTTATTTTTAATATTCTCAATAAATTACCTTCCTATCACTTCCCATTCAAACAAGGTAGATTTATTCTCATTTTTATTCTTTTCCTTTCCATTCTCTTATCCTTTCATTTATATTTCCATTTTTTTCTTTTCTATTCCCCTCATCCAAATATGGGTATCCATTGGGGAGGATAATCATGCCTTTATAAGGGAATGGTTACCCCTCACATTCTTCATCCCATCCCCTCGTTTCAAACGTTCCCATCTCCTCTCTCTACTCTCTCTCCTCTCTCTCTCTCTCTCTCTCCACATACATACCCTATCACTGCCCAAACCATAGAGAAGAGAAGGCTCCATTCAGACGAAACAACAATAATGGCGATACCATCCTTCTCATCTGAGATCATCTTAACAAGCTCCCCTGATGGACCTATCGCAGCCCATGACCATCTCACCGGCGCCATTGTCTCACAATGCTCCATCACCGGTTCACCACGCAATGGCTTAGCTTTCGCCTCCGGCGAGCTAATCGCTGCTTCTCACATCACTCTCTCCGCCTCCGGCTTCATCCACCTCTTCAACTGGTGGTCCTCTTCAGTTCTCCAATCCATCCCTGTCCCCGAGCCAGTCGCGCCGCTTGTTGCAACTCCTCATGGGTCTTTCCTCTTTGCCGGCGGCCTCTCGGGTAGCATTTATGTTCTCTCTCTTCCCTCTGGTGATGTCTTTCACTCCTTCCATGCGCACCGCCATCCGGTCTCATGCCTAACTATTAATGCCGATGGCTCGCTTCTTTTATCAGGCGGCGATGATGGCATGATAGCCGTGTTTCCAATCATCTCCTTGTTAGACATCTCCTCTGTTGAATCAAATGATGAATCTATACAAGCACTATATCAGTTCACTGCACACAGTATGTCTGTGACAGGTATTGCTTCAGGGACTGGAGGTTGCAATTCAATCTTCATTACCTGTTCTCTTGATTGCATGATCAAGTTTTGGAGTTTGGCCAATGGTGCCTGTCTAAGGACTGTGAATCTAGAATGCGGATTATGGAGTGTTATTATGGATTCGACAAATGCTGAAGCCTATGTCGGAGGATCAGATGGTCGGGTTTATGTGGTGCCCGTGAAGATGATGAGGAGGAGGAGATTCAGTGGTGAGGAAGAAGAGGTGGTTGCATGGCCTGCAGAGGAAAGTTGTGGTGCAGTGATAGCTCTTGCAATGTCGAACGGCAACCGGAATGTGGTTTCAGCTTCTGAAGACGGCATCATAACGATATGGGATTCCGGGCAGGTAGTTAGGGCTGTTCGGCCTGGCCGGAGCAGTATTAGTGGTCTTTTGGTGGCTAAAGGAGTCTCAAGGGCCACCGGAGTTCGAAGAGATGTAGCTGTTGGTTTTAATGCAGTTGGTAGCATGTCTTGTGTGGAAGGGATGTGTAAGGAGGTCAAAGAGGTGGAGGAGATGGAGGAATGCCTTAATATTGTTGTGAAGGATAGGAGAAGAGCCATTGATAGTCTTGAAGCAGCCATTAATACTTACAAGAAACTGTTATGTCTATTGCTCAAAGAAGCCAAGGGAGGTTAATGAGAATTTAAATTCATTTGTTGATGTTATATAATGTGTCCCAATACATCCATGAATCAGAAATTTCAATGACAATCAGCAAAGTTCAATCAAAACTAGAAAGGAATCAATTAAAAGACAATAACTTTGTCCTAGTAACAAGAGAAACTAATTAATTAAAAGATATTGGAGATTCAAGCAATAAATAAGGTGATCACTAGTGCTGCCATGATCATTGAAGAACTAGCAGCAGTGATAAGCTTCACTGCACCATTAGACTTAGGTTGCCCCGAAGGACTGGAGATCGAGCCTTGACCGCCTTCTGGCAAAGGAGACGGGGCATGCCAAGGGCTCAACACTTCAGGATGCACCATCACTCGCACAATCAACTTCTGACCAGACTTGCAGTGCTCCGGCAAGCCGCTGATAAAGTAGAAGTATCCAAACCTATCGAATTGAAATGTCGTGTTACCATCAGTGAACTCATGCACCGGCCTCTTTGTTTCGCACTTCTTGTAGTCTTCATGGTCCACCACCAACACCGAATCGTTCACATACTTGAAATCTACAATGAGAGAATCTGATGAATTGGTTCCTATGTTCAAATTTTAAGTGAATGTGATCTGAAAGGGATAAGATTTACATAAGGTGTCGCCGATGTGAAACCGGTTCTTCATCGCCCACTGATTATAAGTCTCTGTCTCATTTCCGGTTGGCTCCGACCATCCCATTGCTCCACCAACATGGAACTCATGTGCCGTTGACACGCTAAGCATCAGTAGAAAGCAAGCCTGAATGATGAGCAAGAGATTGCAAGCATTTGTTGCTGAGATGTTGGCCATTGTCAGGAACTTGAGTGTGTTTAGATTTAGTAAGAGTGATAAAGTAGGAGTTGGTGAATTAGTGTTAGCTTATATAGCGCAAGGAGCGAAGAGCCGGTTAAGATTGTGAGCATAGAGGGAAGAGTGGAGTGTTGAACGTGAGAATTAGGACAGTTACATTGTACACTTGGCAGTAGCTAATTGGTTCTTGCAAGGCCTTTCAACGTTGACTGAGTCAAAGATGGCAGTTTAGTAAAATGGTAGTTTGAGCCGTTGACCGAGTCATTAATTGCATATATACAAAATATATTAAATGTTAATATGTATATTAATTTACGTATTTATATTCAACATTCTATCTTATATCATGTCTCCATTTAACAGTTTTGTATTTTTATTGAAAAAAGTGTCTTTTACCTTTCATAAAAATCCAGAATGTATGACACCTGAACTTATGTAGATAGCATTTTGGTTTTTAAATGAATTTTTGAAGTCACTAAATTTCTACTTTTATGACAAACTTAAATTAATTAATCTCATCAGCGGACCAACAATTAAATTGCTCTTGTTTATCTGTAATTTAGCTGAAATTCAGTGGACCAACAATTAAATTGCTCGTTTCCTTCAACTACCTTTCATATGAATCTTTTTAATAACTTGACATCTATCAAGAATTGTCTTTAATATAAAAAAAAAACATAGGAAAAATTGTTTGCATGCCCCTACAAAAATATGTATGTCCTTAAATGCTCTTGCACAAATGAGATTTACTTACATACCCCTATAAAAACATGTTTTATTACTTATGTACCCCTATATTCAATGACAATTAGCTTATACTAGCAAATGCCTCTCACATTGTTCGGGTTGGTTAAAAATATTATAACTTTTATAAATTGAATTTTTATTTTTTATATTCATATATTTAATAATTTAAATATTATAAAAACTTATATTTTTTTAAATTAAATTTAGAAAGAAAATATTTTAATATTTTCTTTGTTAAATTTTTTTTAAAAGAATTAATAATTTTAAGTATTATTTTTTATGAATTAAAAAATAATTGTTTAAAGTTTAAAAGTATTAAAAACATTTAAATTCCAAAAGAAATAATTTAGAATGAAGTGTTTATAATATTTTTTTACTCACATGATATTTTCTAAAAGGTTTTAAATAAAAAAATATTAAAATAATAAATAAACTTGTTAATGTCAAAAGTTATGAAATATATTTATTAAAAATTATTTTTTAAATTTGTTTTAAAAGAATATTGATATTGTTTAATTGTAACACCCATCTTCAAATAAGGGACAAGTGTCACACCAACCAGATCAAGGAGTGAACCCCGAGCCTAAGGCTGAATAATCTAATAATTTAATCAAAATCAAACACTAATATTAAGAAAACATAGTATCAAATACACAGCCGTATAAGCCATAATGTCATACAGTACAAATCTAGCATAAGAGTTCATTCTAAAAGCAAATACAACACTCATAATAGTAATATAACATTTGAGTGGTGTTTATATCAAAAATATATATGATAAATGTTCGATAAAATTTTAAATTTTAATATATCCTAATCTTATATTTAGGATATTCATGATAAATAAATAAAATTTAATATAAAATCTCTTATGAGATAAATTAATTGTATCTTGGGCCAAGAGTGCAAATCTCGAGGCAGACCCAAGGCACAAATCCCAAGATGCTCCTGAGAACACATCTCGAGGCAAATGCAAATTACAAAATTGCCCCTGAGAACATATCTCGAGGCGAACGCAAATTACAAAATTACCCCCGAGAACATATCTTGAGGCAATCCCAAATCTCAAGATAGCCTGAACACATATCTCGAGGCGATGAAAAAAAATGCAAATCACGAGGTACCTAAACACGAATCTCGAGGCAAAAAAAAATATATTAAAATAATAATAATAATAATAATAATAATAATATATATTTTCATATTTAATTAAATTAAATTTCTTGATTAATTAAAATTAAATTAAATTTGATCCTATCCTATCTGTTGAGAAGTTACGAGAGTTGTGATCTCTCGGTGATCTCTCGGGAAGGAATTCTTTTTGGATGGATAAGGATGAAAATTATTTTAAAAAAGGGGAGGCTGCATGAAAAGAGGGCTTTTGTCTTTTTTCTCCTTTGTCTTCTCGGATAGCTCCCGGGATCCCTTTGAAGAATACCTGCAGAGAAGGAAGACAAAAAAAAAAGGTGATGTTTCTATAGCTAATATTATAGATATGTAATAAAAGCCTTAGAACCCCTCCCGTTTTTTTTTATTTTCGGTCTTGAAGCTTCAAAGGGGACATAAGTACATATAGATTTGAGGGAGAGCGAGGTTGGGAGTTATAAAAAAAAAGAGTGACATATATTATATATAATAAATAATAAATAAAATAAATAAAACCCTATCTCCTTCTTTACACCGCCTGGAGACCAAAGCTTCGCCGCCTCCGCCGCTATATCCCCGGAGAAGAAAAGGAAAGTCGCCGATCGCCACCACCGACTACCGCGACCAGATCCTGTCCCTCTCCTCCGTGCCTCCGCCGAGCTGCCGACAACCGACGCCATCCCTTTCCTCCTTCTCCATGCTCGCGCCCTGGTTGCTGATCTGAGCTCTGTCCGCCAGTCCGTCGCGCTCAGCTCAAACAACCTTCCCCACAGCCTGCTCCTGGAAACCCTGTACACCATCATGCCGCCTCGGTCACCGTTGCGCCAGGACTGTCCCTGCTCAGGTCTGCTGCTCCTCCATCCGCCGTTGAAGCCCACTTTGTGTCACTGAACTGCTGTTGAACCCTTAGCGCCACCGTGGAAGTCCCCAGTTGCCGTCAAAGATCCTACCAACGACCTCCCACCACCTCCGCTATCAACGGAGATTTGGGAAATAAAATCAACAAAATTCTTTCTATTGAAGCAAGGTCGATGAACAATTTGGGAGCTGTGAAGCTGACCGTGGAGATATCCGGCGAGGATCCCTCAGTGAATGGCTGATATGCTATTAACTTTGTTCGTAATCTGCAAGATGTTGAAGGCTATGGGACTGCTATTGATCCTGATCCCAGGTTGCTGAAAGTCTTAACATGTTGAAAGCATTATGTTGATCAGTGACAGACATCCGGAAATTCTTTTTTTTATCGTCAATCGCTTCCACTGCAATGCTAATATTACTGAGCAAAATCTGGCCACCGGTTTCAAGACTTAGGAGAGATACCTCGTTGGAGACCTGTCTGCACGAACCGACCAACTACCTGTGAACTAGAGCTCGTTCCTAATTTTAGCTGGTGATGTCCACATTAACAAAAAGGGTGAAAAGTTGAAAGAAATGCAGACTAGAGAGTTCATTGTCCACATGAAGCACTCTCTGGGATGTAAACTCTTCTCAAACGCAAAGAGGGTAAGAACGATGGGCAAAGGCTATGACAGACATTGCGGACCTTATGAGACCATCAGCAACCAACGAGATGCGAGGTGTTTTGGGTATGAAACCTTGTATCACAAAGGACAACAAGAAGCTTCAGGATTTTAAGGCATGATGTTCCAGAGATTCAAGTTGGAGAATCCATTTGATGATCAAGTTGCTGATCCCTCAACTACACATTCTCAATGAACAATGTGGCCAGTCTCAAATTGGTTCAGAACTTACAAAAAAATATCAAACACCAAATTTTATGGGCATTCCAGTGAAGCTTGGCTTCCATGAGTTTGTAATAAAAAGAGACTTTATGAGAGTTGTTAAACCCGAAGATGAGGCAAATAGAGCTGTAAAGAGTCACTACGTTGCTGCAAGACAAAATAGTTCTTGTGTTCAAAGCGATAAAGAAGATATAGTGGCCAAACATATTACCAAGGAAGCCAGACCCATATGAAACCTATGCCTGTAAGTTGACAGATACCTACGGCCGCAGGAATATAAATTAAAGAATTCTGTTCTTGTTCATTATATTAATGTTTGTTATGGGCATGCCACAATACAAGCTATTGCAAGGAAGTATGGCGTGACCAAATGAAGCAAAAAAGAAGATAATGCAAACCGTGCAGAAATTGCCAAAAGATGGAAGCTGTAGAAATCAAGAACCTGCTGCGGCTATTTAATGAGGCTGCTGCTGCAGTTCAGTAAAGAAGAGCTGCTATGAAACAATTGAATCTGAGGATTTCATGATCTCCTAATGTTTTGAAGATGCCGCCTTGCTGGTTATTCAAAAGATGCTGAGGAAGTGGTGATCTTGCTAAATTTCATTGTCATTTGCTATTTCCGAAGGTGTTTGTGTTATTTTCCAAAGGTGCCGTCAGTGTGAGTGTTTGAATGAAGCTGTCGTGAGACAATCTTTTCACATTGACAAGAGAGAATGTCCTCATGTTGCTGATTAATTTGTATCTTATGAGATATGAGAATGTGATTTGTAAAATGCAATTTAGGCAATTTGATAAAAATGATTGAGAAGCGATCATTGGGTTCATTAGCTAATGAGGATTGGAGGCTACCGTTCTATAAAGCCCAATGAGAAAATCCAGGATTGATTTCAGTTTGGTGTTGCATGTTCTAGATCAATCCGGATGAATGTCTATAAGCAAATTCTTTCACAAAACAGTCAATATTTCATTACCCTTAGAGAAATTTATTTTGAAACTTTGAAAGCTTCTCTGGAATTTCACAAGCCATGGATCCCATATATCCGAAATGATGCTGTTCAAAATTACCAATCTGGTAATAGGAAGCACATTTATTTTTGAAATGGATTAATTGGGAAGGGGCCCACCTTTTTTGTTTTCTAAAGGGAGTGAGCTGGTGATAAAAGTGAGGCATGGAGAATAAAAAAGAAGGGCCCATGATCGGTTGACAATTGATATAAAAAAAAATAAATTAAAAAAGGAAGATGGCCCACTTTATAAGAAGGATGATTTAATTAAATCACTAAAAATCATCATGGCCCAATTGATAATACAAAAGGAGAAAAATGGCCCATTTAAAGGGAAGCAAAAGCAAAAATATATGTAATAAGGGGAGAATGGACCCATTTTGGAAAAGGAGGAGGATTTTGGATGCACGCATCCCAATGCGATAATGACGGAGCACACATCCCGCGGGTGATGAAATACGTGACCTTAATTTGATACTCACTTAGAGATGGCCGATGAACATAAATCTCAAATCGACACACATCTCGGAGTAGTGATGGAAGACTCATCTTAGGGTGGCCAAAGTAGAGAGCTGGGCCGTGGAGCACGCAGCGTGTTAAGATAATCAAATGTGGACCCCGTGAAATATCGAGGCAAAGAATAAAGCACATATTTTGAGGCGGCATAGCGGAGCCAAATTCTAAGGCGGCGACGAGGCATATCAAGGCGGCGTCGTAAAAATAAATGAATAAATAAATGAATAAATAAATAAATAAATAAATAAATAAATAAATAAATAAATAAGAGTGTATATTCATATGTAATAAATTGTCATATTCTGCAATAAATTATATTGTTGCCTCAACTTGTATTTTTTGCCCTTAATAGGAGGTTCCCAAGACATTGTCTGGGGTAATTAATAATAGGGGCTTGCCTCTATTAGGAATAAAAGAACCCACACAATAAAAATACAATATTTGTGATTCGATATATCGCCCGTGTCACACGATGCGGTAGCGCCAGTATTTTCGATCCCACAAATTCTGGCACGCCCGGTGGGGACCTATTCCTCCTCCCATCTTTGAGGCAAAAGTACAAGTAGAGGCATTGTTCCTACATCCTGTGAAAGAAAACTAACGTGGTTATTTTCTTTATTGCGAGCGAAATGGCATTCAATAGCTCAACCGCACGGAAGCCCAAAGCTCACTATTTTCCCTGAGTGGGAGTCAAGTCCGACCGCCAATTGCACCTTCAAAGATCGAGTCACGGAGCCGAACTAAGATTTGGCACAATTTCTGAATCTGTGGAGTTCGTAAGGAAGACTTCACCAACGGAGGAGAACCTGACTGTTCCTCTCCTACCATCCAGGGGTCGTCGCCCGAATGTGATTGTCCCAAAACCAAATAAGATGTTCGATGAAGAACCATCAAGAATATCTGCTTTCAAAAGACTGTCCCACCCCAAGAGGGTAGTCTCTTTGAATGATGATGATGATGAACCCACCTTCACTGTCACCACCAAGGGAAAAGAGAGTGGGATATTCCAATCTGATGAGGATATACCCAGGAAGAAGAGTGTGTTCTCAAGACTCACACCAAGGAAAGTCAAAATTCCAAAGCAGAAGTTGGATTTTGTGTCTTTCCAAGAGCACAAATATAACCAAATGGGTTCTTTCAATAACTCATTTGAACCACTCAAGCTGGTGAAGAAGAACTCAACTACTGCGGAGTTGCGACCTCAGCCGAATGAAAATAAAGGCGGTAGGCCCCCAAAGTCTCACCAAAAGGATTCCTTCAACAAGAACCTCTACAAGACTTACACGGCGTCAAAGAAGCTGCAGATGGAGAAGTTGACGCTGAGGGAGTTCTACCAAAAGAAGAAGCAGCTAATATCGAATACACGGAAGACGGTATTTGATCGGATAGCTTCTGCACAGCATCAAGCTAAGACCTCCTGATCGAAGTTTCAGTGGAGGAGAGAGATGAAGGATGAAGAGACGTCTGATATGGATGTAGAAGTACATACAGTCCGGATGGTCACTAAAGCCCGAGGAGACCCAGCACCCGAGCCAGAACAACCAGGGGTGTTCACAAGGTCTCGTAGAAGGGCTCTGCACTCTCACAAAGTGGAGTTGGAGATGAAGGCTCAAGCCAAATGCCACATGAGGGTCGAGAGAATGTGAGCCTTCCAAAGATTTCAAGCAGCCGACGAATTACAAGGAAACAGACCCCCAAATGAAGAAGCGGAGGATGAACCCCGCCTTTGTTTACAATGGAGATGATATCACAAGGAGAGTCCAGCAAATGGAGAGACTTCGACAAATGGAGAATAGAGAAGCTGAATATCAATGGCTTAATGAAAATATGACAATTATGATGGAATCAATGGTGAAAATGCAGAGACAAATGGCTGCCCTAATGGAGAGCCAAAAAGCACAAAGACCGATAAGTCCAAATCCACAACCAAGAGAAACCCCCAGGCTGGTAGAGCAAGGGACAATCCCTTCACCACCAAGAGAAGTTCCTAGGCTAGTAGAGCAGGAGGGAACTTCATATGCTCCTATAAAAGGAATCCCTAAGCCAGGAGATCAAGAGGGAATCCCGTATGCCCCTATTATAGAGCAGTCAGTTGCAATGACTCGGGAGGAGATACAACAGATAGTGGCTGCTGAATTGAGGCAAGCTAAAGGGAAGGAGATAAAGGTTGATGGAGATAAACCTTATCCCAGCTATCATGACCTGGTACCCTACCCTAAAGGATACAATGTACCCAAGTTCAAGCAGTTCACTGGGATTGGTAACCCTGATCAACACTTGGCTCATTTCGTGACGGCATGTGGAGATACAAGTGCTAGGCCCTCGCTTCTCCTCAGACAATTTTCTGCAAGTCTTACAGGGGTAGCGTTCGAGTGGTATGCCAGCTTGCAACCCGAATCAATCCAAACCTGGCAGCAGCTGAAAGATGCATTCCGGGTACGGTTTGGGGGCGTACGTGACAAAATCACAATCGCCGACCTCGCAGCCACTCGTCAAAATAAAGATGAAAAGGTAGTGGATTATATTATGAGATGGAGAAACCTGAGCATCAAATGTGAGCAACCCCTTGATCAGCCACAGGCAGTGGGTTTACTACTCGGGAATATTGATAGTTGGATGGCACCTTTTCTGAGTACGTCCGGCATTACTACATTCCAGGAGTTGATTTCACAAGCTAAGAAATTGGAACGGACAAGCCCGAAGATATTCTCCAATTTTCAAGCTCCAAGGAATGACAGAGAAAAGCCAAAAAGGACAGAAGGTGTCAAGTATACTGCTACAACCTTCAACATCGACAAAGGCAAAGGTGTTGCGGAATCTCATAAGCCAGAGCAGGCCAAGCCACCCACTTTAGGTGCTGCTGGTAATGAATCGAAGCCTATTCCTTCTTTGAAAGAAAGGATGAATAAGAAGTATTCTTTCAGGAGAGATAAGGTGTTGAAGATCTTCAAAGATGCTGTAAAAGAAGGTCTGCAATTGCCTGAATGCAAAAGGCCAGAAGAGCAGAACAAGAAGGATCATCCCAGTTACTGCCCATACCACAGAGTGTTGGGACATACAATTGAAGATTGTTATGTTTTTAAGGATTAGGTTGAACGACAATATCGAGAGGGCAAGATTACACTCTCGAAGAATGTTTTATTGGAGCAACCAGCCGAGCATATTCTCTATGTGACCACCCAAGACCAAGAGGGGTCATCCCAAGGGGAAGTCATAGTAGTGGGTAATGAAGTAATACTCCCATCGAATCGCATGTGCCTCCCGCCACCGTCCGTAAGAGTTGTGGGAAGTATTTATAACCAAAAAGTCAATGAAAATGTTGAAGAGGTTGGCTGAGCTTCCAGGGATCGCTTGGAAACGTTCTCAAGAACCCCCTAAAAGACCCCTGACAAAACAAACAAAGAAGAAGAACAAGAAAAATAAACAGAAACGCGAACAATCAAAGCGCATAAAATCTATTATTGAAGAGTACATTGAGTCCCTCGACGAATATGAGCAGAAAGAAAGGGTCCTAATTACTCTCATAGACTATTTTCCTGAAGAGGCCGAAGAATTGCTAGGGGAACTAGTCAAAGAAGATGATGAAGATGTGCAAGTGGAAACTTGCAGGGTTATTTCTGGAGGATACCCTTTATATGACTCAGATGATGATAGTTTCTCTGAGCCAGAAGAGACATATGACCGTCACGGCCGACCCTACATCAGTAAAAAGCAGAAGAAGAAGATGGCATTCAGGGAAAGAGTTAAGAAGGCGAACGCCAAACTCTTGGAGTCACACCAACCAGAAGAGCCCAAGACACCATATTACACCCCGAAGGCCCCAAAATACAAGGTCTTGAGGAAAGCTATGCCTGCTGAAGAAATTCCCGCATTCATTCAAAGGGTGACAGAGGAGTCAGCTAACAGGCTACTGCAGTTACATATTGAAGATGCTGAATGGGACGAGTCGGGGACCTACCCTTCGTATATCGTGGCAAAATTTTGTTTTGAGGTCGTGGATTCTCCGCCTCCAACAAAAGCGACCAATGATAAGGGAAGTCGGTTCTCCAAAACATCAAGATTAAGGAGAGTAAGAGGAAGGAGCTTTTTGATCAAGCCGTGGAGATGGGATTGGAATTACCTAACCCTAAAAGGTCACAGCTTGATGCATCCGGATACTATCCAATCCATCATCCATATCACCGACTCGTGGGACATACTATAGAGGAGTGCCAGAATTTTCAAAAATGGGTACAAAAACAAGTTCTCATGGGAAATTTGACACTTACTGATGACTATTTTGAGAAAAAGGGAGAATGCCGTCTTGCAATTAAGAACCAGCGCCGCCACTCCCACCTTTGCGCTACGCCGGAGTACAAGGAGTAAAGGAGGATCATCCGAGCACCTGTCGGGGTGGAGAAGCTCTCTGGAGCCAGATCGCCAACGTCGGTGTTGTTTCAGAGTTTGGATTTGCGTCAGGAGGGACGCGAGATAGTGGACTTGATTCGTTATTGAGGATAAGGACGACAGAAGAGCTGTTTGAAGATCCTCTGTCATGATAACCGACAAGATGACAATGGATGATAGGGTAGGACCTGGATCCCAAGGCCCTCCTAGAGCACAAAGGGAGAGGCACCTCGGGGAAAGGAGGTGAATTCTCAAAGAAGACACCTTCAACACAATTTTCAACTATAGAAGACTTGATCCGTTAGCTTCGACCGGAGTCAACTCATGGGAAAACCGGTTTTTTAACTAAAAGTTTTGATTTGAAATATTCTCTAAACAAAAGAAAAAAAGACCAATCTTTTGAAAATCTAACACTGTACAAAACTTTGGAATAAAAATATAGCAAAAACCAGCATATTATCTGCAAAATATCAACATAAAGAAGTAAATTATTTAAAGATGGTTCAGACTAAAAAAAAAAAATAATAATAAAAAAAAATAATAAAAAAAATCAAAAAAAAAAATCAAAAAAAAAAAAAAATCATCAAAAAAATCAAAAAAAAAAAAAAAAGAAGAAGAAGAAGAAGAGAAAGAGAAGAAAAGAACTAAAATTTATTAAAGTCTAATGTTCATAACCAATGTCTCAAAATCAACTACTAAAGCATAAACAAACTAGGAAAGCAAACTAAGAAAGAAAGGAGAAAGACTCTTTAATGCCCAGCAAATTTCAACAAGGATTCTTTTGCTTCCTCCAACTCATCAAACCAATTGGTGAAAATAGCTATGAGATGAGTATCTGAATGATCCCCTTGATCCTCGGTAAGCTGTGCCTTTGCCTCATCCAACGCAACTTGAAGATTCGCTTGTGTGTCTTCAGAAGCTTCAAAGAAGCCAGTTGAAGCCGCTATCTTTTCACCCAAAGCCTTCTTTGTACCTTGAATCTCACAGAGCTCGGCCTGAAGTTGATGTTCCCTCTCAGCAAGTTTTTGATACTCCTCTTTATCTGTATTTATGTCATTAGCCCAATCCATCCTGCGTTTGCTAAGACGCTCAAGTGCCAAAGTCCTTTCATGCACACACTCCTTGGCTCGTTGAGTACGGATATGAGCTTGTACGCTGGGGTCCTCTGAAGCTTCTTTGGCGTAGGTTGCACATCGAGCTACTCTCTCTATGAAAGGCTCTAGACTGGTCAAATCAATGTTGAAAGGTTCAAAGAGTGATTTTGACTTACTTTATTGATAATGCTTTGGTAGTTGTGATAGTTGAGGGACTTGATATTGTTGATCATCTCGTCTCGCAGGCGTAACACCACATTTGGTATATTCTTTGAACCTACAAAGAGAATACACAAATAAAATTCGAAACTCAAAAAAAAAAAAAAAAATCAAAAATCAAAAATCAAAAATCAAAAATCAAAAAATCAAAAAATCAAAAAAAATAAAAATAAAAAAAAATAAAAAAATAAAAAAATAAAAAAAAAAACCACCTTGGTCTTGCTTTGGTCCGGCATCAGCATCAACACCATCATCTCCCAACTTTTCCACAGGGATAGGAGTATCTTCAACAATATTTTTTGAAGGACTTCCTCTCGGAGACAAAGGGTCGTCACCTTTTTGGGCAACTAAAAAAAAAAAAAAAGAGAGAGAGAGAGAAAATACCTATCAGTATTCATATCTCCAAAAATCCCAAAAAAAAAAAAAAAAAAAAAAACAACCTTGGTCTTGCTTGGGTGAAGTTGCAAACCCAGTGTCGGTGTTAACGGCATCATCTCCCAATTTCTCCATAAGAGGAGCATCCCCAACAATTCCTTTTGAACGAGTCTGTCGCGAAGACGGAGAGTCATTGTTTCTTCCGGCAACTGGATTTCAAGAAAAAGTTAACATATATCTTTCTCTCTCTTAAAAAAAAAAAAACCTTGATCTTGTTTTGGCAAATTTGCAATCCCAATGTCGGCGTTAGAGCCACCACTCTCCAATTCCTCCGTGGGAGTATGAACGTCCTTGGCAACTTCTCGAACAACTAAAAATATATACATATATATTCACGTTGATTCGTGCACAAAAAAAAAAAACCACCACCTTTGTTCTGCATTGCTGAAGATGTGTTGTCAACATCAACGTTACCGCCATCATGAGGTGGGCTTTCAACGTTAGCATTTCCACCATCCCGAGGCGCACTCTCAACATCAGCATTGCCGCCATCACTCTCCAATTTTTCCATTGAAGAAGGGGCATCTCTTATAAAATTTGCAGAAGGAATTTGATTAAAAGATGAAGTACTTTCATCCTCTTCAATAGCTGGAATTCAAAAAATTCATTATTTGTGGTAAAAAAAAAAAAAAACCTTCTTGGATAATTGGCGGGTTCTGCGGTGGCTCATTGTCCAAGGCAACCGGCATATCCCCTAACAAAAATTTGAAAATAAATAAGGGACAAAAATAAAAAAAATAATAAAATAATAATAATAATAATAATAATAATGATAATAATACCTTGTGGCGGATTGGGAAGAGCTTCCTCAACCCCAACATTTTCCCCTACTCCAATGTTTTCTCCCACCCCAACATTTTCGCCGACTCCAACGTTCTCCTCGGCGCCGACATTTAAACCTTGTGGGTTTACTTGTTCTGGAAATAAGATGTCATCAAGTTCATCAAAAATGTATGGATGAAAGAGAAAGAGAAAGAGAAAGAGAAAAGAAAAAGAAAGAGATATTTCTTACCAACGTGAGAGTCCAGAAGCATCACTAGACCTGATGGAGGAATATCATCGATCCTTGGAGGATTGTGAGTAACCCTGACATTGTCCAATGGGGTGTCACGAATCTGTATGCCTGGTGACCAAACATTTTGAGTCAAATAAAAATTAAGACTTTGAATCAAATAAAAATTTCTGAATTTTACAATTAAAATTCAGCCTTCAAGTCAAATAAAGATTCAAATTTTGAGTCAAACTCAGACAAAAAAAAAAAATGAATTTTTCAGGAAAGCCCTCATGAATATCCTGAATTCTCAAAAAAAAAAAAAAAAAAAAACGGAAAACAAAATCTTGGAGGAAAGGAACTTTCAAATTTTCAAAATTTAAAAATTCTCAAAAAAAAAAAAAACGGAATTCTGAAGACAAAATCATGAAGAGGAAGAAAATCTGCAGAATTTCAGTTTTCAAAAAAAAAAAAAATGGAAAAAGCTTATAAAGAAAAGCAAAACTTTCAGTTTCAAAAAATATATATATATATATATATATATATATATATATATATATATATATATATATATATATATATAAAATAAAAAATATATAAATAAATAAATAAATAAAGTTGACATACCTTCAGTTCTTTGCCGTTTTGCTGGAACAACTGGGTCAACAATAGGGTCAGTATGATTAATGAATATGCTCTCGTTGATAAATCTGTAGCCCTTTGAAGATTGCCCTCGCCCCCTATTAATAATTCTCCTGTCTCTGAAGTCGTCCTGAATCAAAGACGAATAGTCCTGATGGAAAAAGGCTTCAACAGACCTCAACCATTTCTGTGCATAGACAAGTATAAGTCTCCCCTCTCTGTCATGCTCAGGGATGTAGAATGAGCTAGACGTCTTCTGGCGAGAAAGATGAAGCCAATAACCCGCAAGAATACCGAGGGAAGGAGCCCTCCGGGGAACATCAATATACGCCGGGGTATGTTGATCGTATCCAAACTGGCGCCCAAATCGATGCGGATTGTAAGGCTCAAGAAAAGAAATCTCCCCGCACAATCAAGCGGAAGGACTCCACAACGAAGATTCATCACATATTCCATGGTATATGAATCCAGTACTTCGGGCCCAGCAGGATATCTGGAATCTCGCACTACCTCGTCATTATGATGCATGAACGAGAAAGGGCGGGATATGAAATTGTCTTTATGACGGATGAATTTCCTCACACCCACAGGATGAATAAATGGAGTTGCGGCGGCATTCATAAATTGCAACATCTTTGGTATTCTCAGCAACCCAGGGATACTCAAAGTATTATCATCTATCTTCCTTTTAAGATATATGCTCCGGAAATAATAACCAGCCCAAGTATACAAAAAGTGAACAGGGAATACTGTGGTAGAAGATCCGCCCTCTCACAGCGATTGACCATGGCATTTAAGCCCAAGTATAAGCGCCGCCCAAAGATCATGGGGCAAAAGCTACTTTCCTCCCATGCGCGATGTTGCATGCCATCATAAAAACTCCCGGTCTAATCACCTTGCGATTATCCGGCATAATAAAAAAGCAAATCCAAAGAGCTATAAAAGCAACTAAATCTGCTTTGGAAACGGGCTTTGGAGGGGATTAGAAGTCGACTCCATACCGAACTAAGTCTTGACTTCCTAAAAACTCCACCCAATCCTCAAAAATACATCTTGGCCAAAGACTTCACTTTGAGAGCCATTGAAAGATGTTGAAAAGATTTCTCAAAACAGAAAATTGAGGATCATGCCTTTGGCGTGATTGTGTCGTTAGGAGGTAACGACTTCATCATAGATGTCTCCTGGTGGAAGTCCTCCCAATTCCTTGATATCCCATAATGAAATCCCAACTTCTCCGTGCAAGAAGTGGAAAGTTTAGTTTCGGGACACCATAGTTCTACTAACGCTTTATAAAAGTTCAAGTCAAAGTCATAGCGGCCGACTGAAGCCACAATCCTGCCCACCAACTCTCGCCCGATAACTCCTTGGAGTAGTTATAGACCATGTGCTTGGCCCACTCGCATAATACGGAAGATCAATTAAACTATTTTGGACAGGCTCCTTACCCCTCCATCCCGGATGGTGGTTAATGATTTTAGATCCGAGGATTTGGAACGTCCTCAAATCCTTTACTTCTCCTTCAGGCTTCAGACAAATTGCATCTGTCAAGCCGTCTTCAAACCAACGATTTGTGTGCAATTTAGCAATAGCCATACGATTTGGATAGCGCTTCACCCACTCTGATTGCTCTTCTCCTTCATATCTGATTGCGGGCTCGGCTTCAGAGTCAAAGATAGGGGTGTGGCGCATGAAGACTTGACCTTGAGGGACCTCATTGCAATTTTGGGCCATATCCCAAAAAGGTTGAGAGATATTAGCCATGACAAAAGAAGGATTTGGGGATTCCTACTTCTCTCACTCAATAGATTTCGTGAGAAAAGTAGGAAGGGGGCATTTGTTTATATAAAAAATATATATGATAAATGTCCGATAAAATTTTAAATTTTAATATATCCTAATCTTATATTTAGGATATTCATGATAAATAAATAAAATTTAATATAAAATCTCTTATGAGATAAATTAATTGTATCTTGGGCCAAGAGTGCAAATCTCGAGGCAGACCCAAGGCACAAATCCCAAGATGCTCCTGAGAACACATCTCGAGGCAAATGCAAATTACAAAATTGCCCCTGAGAACATATCTCGAGGCGAACGCAAATTACAAAATTACCCCCGAGAACATATCTTGAGGCAATCCCAAATCTCAAGATAGCCTGAACACATATCTCGAGGCGATCGAAAAAAAAATGCAAATCCCGAGGTACCTAAACACGAATCTCGAGGCAAAAAAAATATATTAAAATAATAATAATAATAATAATAATAATATATATTTTCATATTTAATTAAATTAAATTTCTTGATTAATTAAAATTAAATTAAATTTGATCCTATCCTATCTGTTGAGAAGTTACGAGAGTTGTGATCTCTCGGTGATCTCTCGGGAAGGAATTCTTTTTGGATGGATAAGGATGAAAATTATTTTAAAAAAGGGGAGGCCAGACAGAAAGAGGGGCTTTTGTATTTTTTCTCCTTTGTCTTCTCGGATAGCTCCCGGGATCCCTTTGAAGAATACCTGCAGAGAAGGAAGACAGATAAAAAAAGGTGATGTTTCTATAGCTAATATTATAGATATGTAATAAAAGCCTTAGAACCCCTCCCGTTTCTTTTTTATTTCTTCGGTCTTGAAGCTTCAAAGGGGACATAAGTACACATAGATCTGAGGGAGAGCGAGGTTGGGAGTTATAAGTAGTTAAAAAAAAAGAGTGACATATATTATATATAATAAATAATAAATAAAATAAATACCCTATCTCCTTCTTTACACCGCCTGGAGACCAAAGCTTCGCCGCCTCCGCCGCTATATCCCCTGAGAAGAAAAGGAAAGTCGCCGATCCCCACCACCACTACCGCTTGCTGGATCCTGTCCCTCTCCTCCTCCGTACCTCCGCCGAGCCGCCACAACCGACGCCATCCCTTTCCTCCTTCTCCATGCTCGCTACCGGTTGCCGATATGAGCTCATCACCAAATTGTCCGCCAAATTTCAAACAACCTTCCCCACGGCTGCTCACGCAAACCACAGACACCATCATGCCGCCTCGGTCACCCGTTGCGCCCGGTATCCCACCTTTCCAGTGCTGCTCCTCCAGCCGCCGTTGAAGCCCACTTTGTGTCACTGAACTGCTGTTGAACCCTTAGCGCCACCGTGGAAGTCCCCAGTTGCCGTCAAAGATCCTACCAACGACCTCCCACCACCTCCGCTATCAACGGAGATTTGGGAAATAAAATCAACAACATTATTTTCTATTGAAGCAAGGTCGATGAACAATTTGGGAGCTGTGAAGCTGACCGTGGAGATATCCGGCGAGGATCCCTCAGTGAATGACTGATATGCTATTAACTTTGTTCGTAATCTGCAAGATGTTGAAGGCTATGGGACTGCTATTGATCCTGATCCCAGGTTGCTGAAAGTCTTAACATGTTGAAAGCATTATGTTGATCAGTGACAGACATCCGGAAATTCTTTTTTTTATCGTCAATCGCTTCCACTGCAATGCTAATATTACTGAGCAAGATCTGGCCACCGGTTTCAAGACTTAGGAGAGATACCTCGTTGGAGACCTGTCTGCACGAACCGACCAACTACCTGTGAACTAGAGCTCGTTCCTAATTTCAGCTGGTGATGTCCACATTAACAAAAAGGGTGAAAAGTTGAAAGAAATGCAGACTAGAGAGTTCATTGTCCACATGAAGCACTCTCTGGGATGTAAACTCTTCTCAAACGCAAAGAGGGTAAGAACGATGGGCAAAGGCTATGACAGACATTGCGGACCTTATGAGACCATCAGCAACCAACGAGATGCGAGGTGTTTTGGGTATGAAACCTTGTATCACAAAGGACAACAAGAAGCTTCAGGATTTTAAGGCATGATGTTCCAGAGATTCAAGTTGGAGAATCCATTTGATGATCAAGTTGCTGATCCCTCAACTATACATTCTCAATGAACAATGTGGCCAGTCTCAAATTGGTTCAGAACTTACAAAAAAATATCAAACACCAAATTTTATGGGCATTCCAGTGAAGCTTGGCTTCCATGAGTTTGTAATAAAAAGAGACTTTATGAGAGTTGTTAAACCCGAAGATGAGGCAAATAGAGCTGTAAAGAGTCACTACGTTGCTGCAAGACAAAATAGTTCTTGTGTTCAAAGCGATAAAGAGGATATAGTGGCCAAACATATTACCAAGGAAGCCAGACCCATATGAAACCTATGCCTGTAAGTTGACAGATACCTACGGCCGCGGGAATATAAATTAAAGAATTCTGTTCTTGTTCATTATATTAATGTTTGTTATGGGCATGCCACAATACAAGCTATTGCAAGGAAGTATGGCGAGACCAAATGAAGCAAAAAAGAAGATAATGCAAACAGTGAAGAAATTGCCAAAAGATGGAAGCTGTAGAAATCAAGAACCTGCTGCGGCTATTTAATGAGGCTGCTGCTGCAGTTCAGTAAAGAAGAGCTGCTATGAAACAATTGAATCTGAGGATTTCATGATCTCCTAATGTTTTGAAGATGCCGCCTTGCTGGTTATTCAAAAGATGCTGAGGAAGTGGTGATCTTGCTAAATTTCATTGTCATTTGCTATTTCCGAAGGTGTTTGTGTTATTTTCCAAAGGTGCCTTCAGTGTGAGTGTTTGAATGAAGCTGTCGTGAGACAATCTTTTCACATTGACAAGAGAGAATGTCCTCATGTTGCTGATTAATTTGTATCTTATGAGATATGAGAATGTGATTTGTAAAATGCAATTTAGGCAATTTGATAAAATGATTGAGAAGCGATCATTGGGTTCATTAGCTAATGAGGATTGGAGGCTACCGTTCTATAAAGCCCAATGAGAAAATCCAGGATTGATTTCAGTTTGGTGTTGCATGTTCTAGATCAATCCGGATGAATGTCTATAAGCAAATTCTTTCACAAAACAGTCAATATTTCATTACCCTTAGAGAAATTTATTTTGAAACTTTGAAAGCTTCTCTGGAATTTCACAAGCCATGGATCCCATATATCCGAAATGATGCTGTTCAAAATTACCAATCTGGTAATAGGAAGCACATTTATTTTTGAAATGGATTAATTGGGAAGGGGGCCCACCTTTTTTTTTTTGTTTTCTAAAGGGAGTGAGCTGGTGATAAAAGTGAGGCATGGAGAATAAAAAAAAAGAAGGGCCCATGATCGGTTGACAATTGATATAAAAAAAAAATAAATTAAAAAAAAAAGGAAGATGGCCCACTTTATAAGAAGGATGATTTAATTAAATCACTAAAAAATCATCATGGCCCAATTGATAATACAAAAAGGAGAAAAATGGCCCATTTAAAGGGAAGCAAAAGCAAAAATATATGTAATAAGGGGAGAATGGGCCCATTTTGGAAAAGGAGGAGGATTTTGGATGCACGCATCCCAATGCGACAATGACGGAGCACACATCCTGAAGCGGGTGATGAAATATAGACCTTAATGTGATACTCACTTAGAGATGGCCGATGAACATAAATCTCAAATCGACACACATCTCGGAGTAGTGATGGAAGACTCATCTTAGGGTGGCCAAAGTAGAGAGCGGCGGTGGAGCACGCGTGTTAAGATAACTGAAATGTGGACCCCAGGAAATATCGAGGCAGTAATAAAGCACATATTTTGAGGCGGCATAGCGGAGCCAAATTCTAAGGCGGCGACGAGGCATATCAAGGCGGCGTCGTAAAAATAAATGAATAAATAAATAAATAAATAAATAAATAAATAAGAGTGTATATTCATATGTAATAAATTGTCATATTCTGCAATAAATTATATTGTTGCCTCAACTTGTATTTTTTGCCCTTAATCGGAGGTTCCCAAGACATTGTCTGGGGTAATTAATAATAGGGGTTTGCCTCTATTAGGAATAAAAGAACCCACACAATAAAAATACGATATTTGTGATTCGATATATCGTCTGGTGTCACACGATGCCAGGCGCGTATTTTCGATCCCACAGGTGGTCAGAGCCAACTAAGGGTAGACAAGACCCTTTCCTTCACTCTAGATATGGCCAAGTACCTGTCTACTACTTGCAAAATTTCACACAAGCGGGTGAGCTACAGTAGCTCAGTGAAGTATGAACACTACTGTCAGGTATCAACATACCTGTATATCATCGACAAATAGGAATCTCAAATAAAATATAAGAACTGGACAGTAGTAAAGTATGAAGAAAAATACAAAATATAAAAATGCAGGTCAATGCATTATCTTCAATTGGTTTACATGAATCATGCCATCATAAATAGAAAATCCAAATATATGCACATATGAGTTTCTTTAATCATTTATATATCATCGGTACCGGAAATGATTTCTATAATCATCCGGGCTAACCAATCAAAGCTAGTAGCAACCACGGTTGGACCAATCAACAACCGGAAGGTTGACAACATGTAAAATCATATCATAATAATTAATAATATTAATGTCAACTACACCTCTACTTCTATACTGCAGAACCAAAGTGGAAACAAGCGGACCAATCAACACCCGATAGCTTTCCGGTTGGACCAATCAACAATCGTCAAGCTATAGTATATATACGTATACTAGGCACCCGACGGGTACGAAAAGGGTGTTTTATTTCTTGAAAACAGGAGGGTTTGAAAACAGATAGTTTGGACTAAAATCAGAGTTTATAAAATCAACCCCTTCCCTACCTAGTATCGTAATCTCTGGCTCTATCACAGAGCCACCACTGGTGCAAGCAAGTATGTGGGTACAGTGCAGTGCATCAATATTTCTATCAATCTCTCATTTTCAATTTCTGAAATGTTTATGTGCTTTTTGCATGCTTTTCTAAAACATGTTTCCAATACCGAAAACTATCAATAAAAACATGCTTGTAACACTCAAATCATTTTATGATAATTAATAAACTCATGCCTTTAATCTCAAATAAATAAGTGCGAGGAAAATTCAGTAGGAATATGAAAGATGTCAAGTTGTGTTCCCTTACCAGAGTCTAAGAAGTCTCTAAGGCTGGCTAGGTCCTTTAGCAGCTACGGCCTTGCCTTTGCCTTTTCCTTTTCCTTTTCCTAATAATCAAAATACGAAAATTTTGGAATATGAAAACCGTATTCTTAACTTATACTCTAATTTAGACTCGTTAGAGTATAATAAATTCATTAAGTTAACTCGAGCACGATTCCACTTAACATGTGATGAGTGTTCAAATGAGCATATTTTAATATTATTTTCCTATATATTTTGCATGTCATTTTAATGAATTATGGCCCTCTAGTCCTTAAAAAGCTTCACATTTTGTAAACAGGGCATATAGAAGCCACTCCGGGAGAAAGGAAGCATTTTGAGGTGAAAAAGAGGCCAAACCAGCGCTATTATGGAGCAAACGGGAAGGCATACGGTGTGCATACGGCCGTATGCTACTGGGCAAAGTGAACAGCCTACACATCGACCCTCCATGGATAGTATACACCCCGTATGAATTCATACGGGGTGTTATACGGCCGTATAATAGCTAGTATACTCGAACTTGCACCGTATACTGACTGTTATACGGCCATATATGTGGCACTGATCTTCATACAGGGTGTTATACGGTCGTATAAGAGCCCGTATGTCGTAACCCTCTCTTATACTCGGGGCCCAAGCAGGGGTACAAGCGTCATTATCACTCCTAAAACCCTAAGCTGAGGTATAAATAGGAGGTTTTAGGGTTTAAGAGGGGGAGGTTGGCTTTGGAGAGAGTTTATCATTGAGATTAGAGATTGGGGGTCTTCTCCCCCAATCTTGGAGAGAAAGAGAGGGAAGGAGATAGAGAAGGGGATCAATCTTATAGAACTGCCGACGGTATTCTTTATCATGTTTATTTTAGATTGTGTTCTTGTTGATTTGGATTAGAGTTCTCCATTAATGGGGAACTAATCTTATTGATACTTGGGTATGAGAAACCTTTGGATATTGCATTAATGACATATTGATTTCTATGTTTTGATTGATTGGATGTATGCTTGAATGTCTATTGGATGTTTTGTATTGATTGTGATCTCTCTAAGTTGTGGGATGCCCGGAGATATTACTTGGGTGCGATACAAGGGCTAGAGCTAGCGCCTCCTTGTATTAGGAACATGCTCCATTAGAGAGGGTTGTGAGTACGTCGAGGGATTATGGTGCTAGAAGGAGAGAGACTCTTTAATAAGATTTAATCCCACAATCCTTCCAAGACATAGGTCCCCTTGAGCTTAAGACAATCCTAGGAGATTAGTTATCCAATAACCTCGGGAGAGGGATTGGATATAATTTAGGAACTCTTGGCACAAGTATCTCCAAATGTTTTCATAGATTTCTTTATGTATCCTTAGATTTAAATCCAAAGGGAACTCATGCTCAAGTATCTCTCTCTCATGCTATAGTTTTTTTCTCAATTATTTCTCGATTTCCAAAGTTTGTCTCCCATCTTTTAATTTCTTAGATCTAGACTCAAAAACCACCAAATTTTTGATAAAACTAGATAATATAAGTTTAATTTACACTAGTAATCTATTCCCTGTGGGTTCGACACTCAACTCTAATAGTCCACTTATTACTTGATCACGATTCATGCACTTGCGGAAATCCCATCAACATGCACTTCATGTTTCTAAAAGGATGAAAAATACGGAATTTCTCAAATAGAGGACTTAACTCTCTTCATCTTTAGCTTAATTTAAAGGCTTCTAACATGCTCCTTAAAAGTGATTAAATGCTGAACATAATCATGGAAGATTGATCAAGCATTAATACTTAAAATTTTTTACAAAAATTCGACAACACCTCATCTATTTAGAGAGCCCCGAAATTATACAAACATACAACACATATATTTAACATCTACAACATTTACTCTTATTTAACTCAATCAATCTTATGCAACAATCAAATCATCCCCATATTTACGTTCATTAACTAGATTAGGTGATCTAGCATGCATTCATTCCCCCAATCATATTCTTCACAAAACTTAGGGATCACCAACAGTTCAGTCAAGACTCTCGGCCCTGAAATTAGTTGAATCCGACCGTGGGTTTGCTCACGTAGCTGCGGTGGACTTGCTCGCCGTCAGGACAGTAGCAGTAGAGAAGATTTGGAGGCTGCGGACAGTAGGGGGGCTCAGCCTCGCTGCAGGCCCACGGAGCCCATCGGAAGGAGGGTGCGGGATGAGTGTGTGCAGGCGCGCACGCACATCAAGGGGCTGCCGAAGAGCTCAGGGCGACCGGATCTCGTCTCGCCGGACTGAAGGAGAAGGGGCGCTGGTCGCGCTCTTCTCGTCGCCGTTCACGAACAGAAGGGGGAGCGAGATGGAGCGCAATTGCCGGAGGTGGAGCGGGGTGGCGCGTGAGCAGGGCTGCGGAGCTTGGCGTGGGGCCGCGCGGCCTCCGGATTGACAACGACGGAGCTCGCGCAGAGGTTGGCGGGGAGTAGGGCAACGGTGATATCGAGGAAGAGAGGAAGAAGGAAATGGGAGGGGTTCGTAGGTGAAGATGAGCACGAGAGATTAGGATTTCATCTCTCTCTTTCTCTCATTCTCTTATCAGAGTATTAAGTATGTTAAAAAGTAATAATATTTTAATAAAATATTATTTTAATCCATTACTATATGATCACGGTTGATACCTTTAGCCCGACCAGATCCGTTTTTTCCGGATATATATTTTTACGATTTTTTATTTTATTTATTTATTAATTAATTCATCATTTACATATTATCAGTGGGTCACAAACACACTGTAACTTCATGAGTCGCATTACTAGCCCAACCGAGATCCATATTATTCGACTTTTGAGTCGGCCAGATCTTAACCGGGATTATCCTTTCCATCCACCTCCAATTTTGCAAATATAAGTGGCATGGCCCAATATGACATTCTCTGGGCCCAATAGTTGCGAGGCTGGATTTTTAGATCCATTAACTCTTGATTTCCACTTAATCAAGGTTTAAAATGATAAATTTATTTTCTGTTCTAATTAACCTCATTAAATATTTATAAATTATCAGGTAATTTATTGGAAAAAATTCGGGATGTTACATTAATGGTTTAAAACAGTTTCTTTTAAATTTTATTATTCACACTTAAATCTAAAAAGGATCAAATTTTTTAAAATTTAAATATTATTTTTTATGATTAAAAAATTAATTGTTTAAAATATTCTTTCTTTTTTTTTTTTTGCAAAAGTTGAAACGTTAAGAAAGAATAAAGAAGGCTCAATCACCAAGTAAAAAAATGATAACCAAATAATATAAGTATAAATTTTTAATTTCACTAACTTTTATGAAGAATTTTGTGATGAGAAGGAATAGAGTTTACACTTATCGGGTAAAAATGAGTGTAGAATAATTTTGATATGAAAATTACATTGTGAGAATTAATCCAGATTCTAGTGAGTTAGTTTAAAAAAGTCAGTGAAGGAGAGGGATAACATATTTGACTTCAACATGCAACCACTAATATCGCTATTTGAAAATTTGTAACCACCACGTGCTTATTAAAATTTTTAAATTTAATTGTGAGAAAATCCAAGATATGGATCCCAATTTTCTCGCCATGAATATGCTTAGTAACATAAGTAGATGTTGCTCATCCATTTGATATTCATTATTGATGTATTTTCAGATGGATTATGAAATTAAATTTAAAGAAGATGAAATGAGAAAGGATACTTCTAGGGCATATTTGAAAATAGAAAAGTTGACCAAAATGATCCGAGGTTGACAACCCCATTGGGATTTCTAAATGGGAATCAACCAAACAATTTTTTATATAAAAAATAAAAAATAAAAAATTTCAATATTTGGGTTTTCTTTCTTGCCCCTGGTTTTTTCTTCGAATTCACATATATAATCAAAAGGAATCACATTATTTCTATTCAAACAATTGAAAATAAACACATGTTAGAAAATAATAAAAACAAAAACAAATCAAGAAACCAAATAATGAAAAATAAACTCAATGAATCAAGATATCATACACCCGTATATTGGAGAGGTCCCCATCAGCGCCAACACCTCGTTCTTCCTTGATGTCAGCTTGCTTCTCTTCTCTATCATTGAATTTCCGTCATGCGCTATCTCCTTCCACAGCCTCCTTTCTCTTCTTCGAATATTCACCCTTAGTTTGAATACTCTTAATCTTTTGCTCTCTTCTATGCAAACAATTGAAAAGAAAAACCCATTAAAAAATAATTAAAACAAAAACAAATCAAGAAACCAAATAATGAAAAACAAACTCAATGAATCAAGAGATCATACACCCGTATACTAGAGAGGTCCCCATCAGCGCCAACACCCCGTTCTTCCTTGATGTCAGCTTGCTTCTCTTCTCTATCATTGAATTTCCGTCATATGCTACCTCCTTCCACAGCCTCCTTTCTCTTCTTCGATTCTTCACCCTTAGTTTGAATACTCTCAATCTTTTGCTCTCTTCTATTCAAACAATTGAAAAGAAAAACCCGTTAAAAAATAATTAAAACAAAAACAAATCAAGAAACTAAATAATGAAAAACAAACTCAATGAATCAAGAGATCACAATCATGCACTACCTCCTTTCACCTATCTTGTCCTGCGCTACCTCTTTTCACCTATGAAGAGAAGTTTGTGTACTTTATTTGAAATGATGCAAGCGTGGAGGGACACAAGGCATAACCACCCGAGGAAAGAACACGATCATGTATTAGAATCTTAAAATAAAAAAATTCTAAAATTATGAGAAAATTCGAAAGTCTCAATCTAATTTTGTGGTTTTTTGAAAATTTTTTTAAATCAAAATAATCTATAACCGTTCTTTTCTGCTTAGTAATATAGATAGATATGCTTTGTCTTCCATTTTATTTGACATAAGCATCTATTCTAGCAATAAAAAAAAAATTGGTGTCAGCTAGATAAAAGAATATAAGAAAAGAAAGAGTTAAACACAAAATTGTCTTAATAAACAGAAATTATTTCATTAGTTCTCCTTACCAATGAAAAAACTCATGGTTAGACACCATCAACTAATAACTAAGATCACATCCTCAACAAAAGAAAACAAATATATATATCTTGATCTCATCAAACTGAATCTCATTCCAAGAAGCATTCTTGTATCAATTATCATCTATCTATCTCTTGCCCACAACACGCGCGTCGATTCTTTATCATTCATATAAAAGAACGACCTATAAATAACGCTAGAGATACAAATGCAAACAACTTGCAGAAAACAAGGCAAAAGAATCAAAAGATCATCGATTGGATCTAGATCTAAAATTACATACAAAGAAACGTGTAAAAAGAAAGGCATCAATAAAGGAGGTACTAGCACTGCAAGACGTGGGAGGATCCTTCTGCAAATCCTTGAGATCCTTGAGGATTCGCTTGCAAGTCATGGAACAACCTACTCCAACCGTAAAAGAACCCTAGATCGATGAAAATCGCATCAAAAGAAAGCCATCAGAGATGGAATTCGAAGGAGAAGAAGAACAAAATACAATACCTAGAAGAAGGGACTCATGCCAATCTGATGCTTCTCCAAGCACGGGTCGCAAGGAATGGAGGAAAGAATTTCAAAATAAAATAATAAGTTAGGATTAGCATAGTTGAGAAGATATGTCAGTTAATTTAAGTACTTATTGAAACGTGGTTCTAATTCATAGGTTGCGGTTAAAAATTTTAAAATTAAAAAAAAATCTAAAATTATGAGAAAATTCGAAAGTCTCAATCTAATTTTGTGGTTTTTCTTAATTATTTTAAAATGAAAATTATCTAACCTATTATTTCCTCTTAGGGGGTGTTTGTTTCGCAGGATTTGAGTGGATTTGAGTGGATTTGGATTTTCAAATCCAGTAACTTTTTAAAACATGTGTTTGTTTCACTGCATTTCCAAATTCAATGCATTTCCAAATACGTTCGATACTGGATTTGGTTTTACGGCCGATTTCGCGTTAAAACCAAATCCATCATCAAATCCATACGTGAAACGCGTGGCTAGCGTTCAGCTGGCAGTGAGAGGGTGAGTGAAAAGTTTTGTTTTTTTTTATTTTATTATTATACAAGTAAATGACCTCTTATTTGATTATTTAGAGAGTTTTAAAAATTTTCAACCGTATGGATGGAAAGATCATCAAAAAATAAACTAGTATATCAATTTTCATATAATTTGGTAATCGTTTGGTCCTCCCACTTAATAGTTGAAATTTTGGACCATCAGATTTCTATAAAATAAGAACCGTTAAGTGGGGGAACCAAACAGTTACCAAATTATATAAAAATGGACATGCTAGCTTATTTTTCGATGATCTTCCCATCCATCTGATTAAAATCACTTTAAACATGCTCAGGGGCCAAACAAGTGGGGATATGCATCTTATCACACCGCGATACATATATATATATATATATATATAATATTTTTTTTAAAAAATAATCTTTAAATTTGTTTACAATAATATAAATTATTCATTAATTATCATCAAAAATAAATATTATGTTAAACATATCCATAATAATAAGTATTATAACGTAAAAATATTATTATAATTACTTTTTAAAAAAATTATATTATATATATAATAATAATATATATTTTTTAAGAAAATAATTATTAAAAATAATTATATATATAATTATATATTAATTAAGAAAATTTTGTGAGGCTTTTATTATTAATAAAATCTACTAATAGCCTATGATGGAGGTAATCTCACCATGAATAATCATATACAAAGATTCTATAATCCAACACTCTAAATACATCAAACCAAACACATACTTTTCAAATCCAGATTTACATATCCTTCTAACCAAACACTGGATTTGACTCTCCTGTATTTTCAAATTCATGGATTTACAACTACAATGTAATTCAAAATCCATGTATTTGAAACTACTTTTAACCAAACGCACCCTTAGTAATATAGATAGATAGATTAGAATTTTTGAGTTTTAATTATAGTTAAAACATAATCATATATAGTTAAAAAATGTCTAAACTACTTTTAATTTTTCAGTGTATTTAAGCAATTCTAAACTTTCACAGGCTATATTAGCAAAAAACCAATTTAAAGGGCATATTACAAACTCATTTTGCTAATTTTCTAACACCCAATCCATTAACTTTAGGGGTATTTAAGTAAAAAAAGTAAATTTGTAGGGGTATGCAAGTAAATATAATTTTTGTATGGGCATTTAAGTAATTCTAAAGTTTTATAAGAAATGAAAGGAAAACACCCTTAAAAATAAAACCTATGGCCGTGTTTGATTGGGGATTATCCTCAAGGGTTATCCCCAACACAATTCCCTATAAAAAAGTTTTTCCTGCTAAAACCTTTAATTAAGATTGGAAAAATATAACCCATCAAAGCATAAACAACACATCACTATCGTATCATTAATATCTTTGTTTTAAAAATTCCAAAATTTTTCAAAACTTATTCCTATCCCAAAGTGGGATAACCTGGCCAAGATGCAAGAATTAATTTAAAAACAAAAATAAACTTTCACAGTGAAGAAAAAAAATATCAGTTGGTAGTTTACTCACTCCCTAAAATTTCTTTTACAAATTAAACTAAAGCTGAGGATCACATGAATATATCTGTGTTTTTTCTTATATGCCCTTGTAAAATTTTAGAATTGCTTAAATTCCCCTACAAAAAATGATATTATCGGGCATATCTGAACAAAATAGATTTGTTTTGTTTATATACCCATGTGGTTAACCAGATATTTGACAGGGTCAAACTAATGGAAAGAAGAAAATTATTAAAATAGATTTACTAAAATACCCCTCTATTTTCTTTTCTCTTACTTTGTAAACATGAGTTATTTAAAATAGTAAATAATCATATATGGGTTTACTAATATACATCTATAATATTTTCTATTTTTCCATATTTTGTGGACTTTAAGTTATTTGAAATTGTAAATGACTAATATGGATTTAGTTATATACCCCTGTAAATATTTTTTTAAAAAAATAATTTTTTTGAGTGAATGACTTTTATGTTTATATGATACAAACATATAAAAAAACAAAATGTACATTATTACATTATTAAGTGATTTTTACAATCATATTAGAGAATGCATCACAAGGAAAGATGTGGAATTGAAGTGAGCACGATTTAACTCATAATGGTTTGTGCCTAAGACATTGGACTATGGCTTAAACCCAAACAACTTATAACCCAAAGGTCTTATAAATTAGAACACTTGAAACCTCTACATTATATCTATATGATTTCTTTCTAAAATATTTTAAAAATTTCTCCTTAACACAGGCATGCCTAAGTAGTTAGGTTCAGTGTAAAGGCCACCTTGTTAAATTATATAATTTTTTTAAAGTTTTAATATAATTAATTTATACCAGCTGTCTAGCTTACTTAACAAGAGTTAAAAGCTTTCAAAATTGAGAGATTGTGCCATAATTAATGATAAGAATATCGATAAACGAAGTTTTGGAGGGGAAAACGATGGACTTTGGGTCGAAAACGATACCCATCGAGCAAAGCTCAGTGGCCATAAGATGCGCGCTAGAATAAGCTGGGAGAGCCCCCTCTTTGGCGAGCAAGTTTCCTCATTCGAAAATGTTCAATCAACTATAAGATGAAAGGTCAAAGGCAGTCTCTGTAGATTCAAATTCAACTATTTTTCAGCAGAGACACGAAGGATCAGAAAAAAATGAGTCGGATCTACTGCGGGAATGATTTGGAAGATCCAAAACTAAAAATAGCGGTATTTGCTAGCAACAGCCAGATACAAGTTTTGCAAAGGAAAGACATTCTTCAACGAGTGAAATCGAAGCAGCATCCCCCTCAGCACACTATTCACCAAACATCACACTTACTGAAGCCACTATGCATGCAAGCGTTACCAGTTGCCCCTTACCTTCAGGTTGCCATATTTGAAAGAATGCCTATTGCAAGAGAAAAAGAAGAGCGGGCAGGAAGAAATAGATTGAAAGAACGGGACAAGGCTTCGCCACGTCGTGTCTTTCAACTGAAATTCGACAATCTGCAATATTAGTACCTGCTCTTAAATCTCAATTGTTAATGATGCACGTAAGTATGATGTTAGGAATTAGAAGGCCTAGTATACTGTGATGTGTGATTTGATCGAAATTTGCATTTTATAGATTCGAACTGAGAAACTGGATACAGAAAAGGGGTGGTTCGAGTTATAATCTAGAGATGATTCGTGTATATATTTCACAAAAAAGTGAAATCAAAGTAGGTGATAAAGTAGCTGGAAGACATGGGAATAAAGGTATCATTTCAAAAATTTTGTCTAGGAAAGATATGCCCTATTTTGTCGAGCATTTGACAAACTCAAACCATCCATTTCAAATGGGATTTGTCCCGTGGACACACAAGCAATCCAACCCGTAGGATTTCCTTTTCCTCTTCCCATTCTCACTTCTGTAGGTTTCCCCGTAATAAGAAGATCTGCGAGAACTCTTACCCAAAAGGGGCTGGGGAAAGCTTGAACCTAATTCCTATAGTAATGGATATAAGTTCAATTGAAATTCCTGGGGAGTTATATATTTGTGTATTGATAAGACCATTCACTATTTCTTGAAGCTCGATCTCCTCTCACGGTAAGACTTCATATGGGTTCGATGTACTCTTATCTTCAATGAATGGTAGAAAAATCTCTGACTTTCCTGATGTTTTCGAAAGTTTTCAATAAAACCTTCTCACAGAGTTCCAAATGACTTTAGTACTTCTGCTTTCGTTGCCTCATGGCTAGCTAGGCAAGCATGGCTTCCTTTGGTGCGGTAAGAAAGCCCAAGTTGAGATCATTTGGTTGGTCTGGCATTAAGTCAGAGAGAGGAAGAAGAGAGTCTGGTTAGGTAAAAGATGTTCAAACAATTTTCAACAATCCCATTGTAATTGTTACAGATGTACGTGGTCAGGTGGTTTCTTGGGCCTTCGCGGGTACTTTTGGATTCAAAGGCACAAGAAGAGGAACACCCTATGTGACTCCACACTTCTAAAGTATCCTGAGCTCTTCAAACGTATCTCCTCCTACAGATAAATGTCATATGGGCCATTAATAGACTGCATTGCTAGGCCTTATGGGATGAGTTCGAAGTGGATGGCGGCTCTTGCTCTTACCGCCCTGCTCCTGATGCTTTTTCTTTTGCACAGGAGATAATGTGATACAAGCCTGACACTACTTCCACATAATGGATGTCGACTCCCCAAAAAACGTAGTTTTCAAATAGTTCCAACCATTTTTTAATCTCCATTTTCACTTGACAAGAAGAATTCCGGAAAAAATCTGACTCGGAAGGGAGGCTAGACTAATTGACTGAGTGAGATAAGCTTTCTGGATTGGCGTTGAATGCGCGATTCCAACACCTGTAGCTCAAGTTATGACAGATTGACCGAATCACATAAAATAATACTTGTTATTAAAGTTTGAAGAAGGATTAATGGGCTTGCATGTGATAAAACCCTTTAATTGAGGATTTAAGTTCAAAAAATAGGAGGTGTTAGGCCCATGAAAAAGAATCACATAAAAGAAGGGTGATAAGTGTTCATTTGAGCATAATTTTATACTATATTCCTATATGCTTGGCATGTGATTATGAAGACTTTTAGCCCACCGATACTTAAAATGTATTTATTTTCATCAACAGGGCATAATATGAGGACCCCAGAGGAAAGAAAGCATTTCGAAAGAAGCCGGGATCCCAGAGCACCCAGAAGGATCCATACGAGCTAGCATACGGGCTAACATACGGCCGTATACTGGCCCCTGGAGAGAATACGGGCCAGTATACGGCCCGTATAATAGCTAGCATGATGATTGGCCCGTGTACGGGTGGATATACGGCCCATATACGGGCCCGTATGAAGGTGGCTGGCCCGTATACGGGCTGACATACGCCCGTATACAGGCCCATACATCGTCAGATTTGGGCGAAACTACAGACCTAGACGGGGGCAACTTGGTAAATCTCACCCTTAAAACCCTAGGGGGGCGTTTGGTTGGGGGTAATGTTTTCACATTCCCAGGAATGAGGCGGTAATGTGAAACATTACCACGTTTGGCAAAGATGATAATGAGAATAAGTTGGTAATCCACATTACCAACTTACTCCACATTACCACATTGGTGGTAATATGGATTACCACCAAAATAGGTGTCTATCCACATTACCAAGTTGATGGTAATGTGGATCCCCATTTTGCCCTCCATCCTTTTACCATATTATTATTATTATTATTATTATTATTATTATTATTATTATTATTATTATTATTATTATTATTATTATTATTAATTATTACTAATTACTATTATTATTGTTTTTTATTATTATTGATTAATATTATTTATTATTTATTATTTATTATTACTAATTACAATAATAATAATAATAATAATAATAATAATAATAATAATAATAATAATAATAATAATAATAATTATTATTATTATTATTTGATACTTGATCAAAATTTTAGATGCAAGTTTATTTCAGAAAAATGTGCCATAATTAATTTTTGTTATTAAAATTTAATTATTTTTAATTAAAACTTTATTTTAATTTAAATGTAAAATTACTCAAAATTTTATATAGAAGGGTATTTTCGGAAATTTGGAACATTACCAAGTTGATTACCTTGACGGCTTGACCAACTAAACATGAACCAAACATGGTCATATCACATTACCACAACATTCCCAAGCATATAGCATTCCCGACTCCATTCCCAGGCATATTACATTACCGTGGTCATATCTCATATCTCGAACCAAACGCCCCCTAGGGGTATAAAAGCCGATGAATGAGGGTTTAGAGAGGGGGCTAGCAGCTTGGGAAAGAGGGCTAATCTTGGAGAGAGCTTGGGGATCATCTCCTTCAAGCCATTGGAGCAAGAAGAGGGGAAATCAAAGGAGGAGGATCAAGGAGCCACCAACAGTGATCGCATAAGCTTTCATTACTATGTCTTTCTTGATTACTTTCATCTTTGTTGTGCATTGTTGCCCCCCTTTTATGGAGGGCTAATTTTGTAAATGTTTCGATGATTGGTGAACCCTTGGACATGTTTTAATCAATGTTATTTCTCTATTTTGATTGCTTGGTTACATTGTTTGAGTCTATTGGATGTTTTAATGTGAGTGAATCTCTCTACGTTGCGAGAGCCCGGAGTAGGGGTGTAAGCGAGCAGAGCTGCTCGTGAGCTACTCGAGATCGGCTCGGTAATATTCGAATTCGACTCAAAATTTCACGAGCCGAGCTCGAGCTCGAGCTACTCGAGTAGTTTACGAGCCGAGCTCGAGTAACAAAATGCTCAGTCGCGAGCCTAATCGAGCTTTATATATATATATATATATATATATATATATATATATATATATATATATATATATATATATATATATATATAAAATTATATTAATACATGAGCCGAGCTCACGAACTCGAGCAATTCGAGCTTCACAAGCTTGATTTATTGGCAATTCGAGCTTCACGAGTCGAGCTCGAGTAGCTCGATTAATAGGCGAGCTGAGCTTGAGCAACAAAATTAAGGCTCGAACGAGCTCGAGCCGAGCTTCGAGCCTCGAGCTTTTTTCACGAGCCGAGCTTAAGCAGGCTAATATTCGGCTCGGCTCGGCTCGTTTACACCCCTAGCCCGGAGGGATTTTCATAGTCCATATGGGGGAAGAAGCGAACGCCTCCCCGTGTGTAGACTATCTCCAATAGAGGGGATTGTGAGTATACCGGGAACCTGGGTACTAAGGAGAGCGAGTCCTTTAGATGTATTATTCCCATAATCCCTCCAAGACATAGGTTCGAGAACATAATCGGTAAGGGCACCGGGATTAGTAACCGACCTCGGGATGAGGGAGTGAAAGCACGATAAGAACCCTTGGCTAAGAATTAACTAAGTAATTGAGATAGAGAAGAGCATTCATCCTTTAGAAGTCCAAGGGGGATCCAATTGTCCGAGCATCCCCCTTTTATGATTGTTTAATCTCAAGAGCACTTGATTCCCTTGTTTATGTTTCAAATTAATTAGTTTAGAATTAGCATAATCAACCACTTCTGTGGATCAACTAGATAGTAGATAGATCGTGGGTACTAGTACTTCCATCTCCCTGTGGATCGACAACCCGACTTTTATGTCCACTATTATTACTTGATACGACCCGTACACTTGCGGTTGCATCGCACCAAAGGGTTTTCATGCAAAAACTCTAGCAAAGGAGGTTGCATGTGATAATACTCTAAAAATAAAGGGACCAAAAAGGTTCCTCATCGCATGAATTAACACCTCTTAGTTGGTGCTAATTGGAAAAAAGGGGGGACTGAGATGGATAATGAGATAAGTGACAGCCTTATAGCAACATTGGATGATTACTTAGGCTTTTAATTAGAGTGCAAATGCACAGTTAACTAAGCCTAAAGCTTAACCATCTTGAGGCTAACAACATCCCTAGTATAGGGCTTGACTACACCACTGAAACCGGCTATGATATTCCAAAGGCCAACCTTCTTTTCAGAAGGTTGGGATAGAAGAGACTGGATAGGTGATAGTGAGCTTTTTCAATGGGAGAATAACCGGTTCCCTACCAGTATGAATCCATAAAATGCGCCTGGAGACCGGGAGCTTCGCAAGCACTCCATGCCTTCTCCTCTTTCTCTTCTTCGTCACAAGTCCTATATTCTGAATTTGGAGAAGTTGAGGCTCCACACTGCCTCCTTAAGAAACCTAAGCAAAATCATGGCCAACTATTGGGAAATTTTGTGGAACGGTAGGTGTTCATAAGCTTCCCACCCTACTGAATAACAACTTGAAAGATCTAAAGGAAATTGGGAGTTCAACACCAATCTCCAGCAATGTTGAACTTTGGAGCCCCATTTGGAGTTGGATCCCTAGCACTTGATGATTCTGTGAACCTGGAAAGAGACAACAACCTCTTACCCCTCTGGGCCGAAGCTTTAGAGAGAACAACTGCAACAACCTGCCAGCCTAATATTGAGTTTTGAAAAAATCAAGGGAAGCTGTAGAGCTGCTGAAGAATAGAGCAACAACTCACGAGACAAATCCTGAGAAGCTATAAATCAAGTGTTAGGATAGAGAAGGTCACTATTGAGATACTGATATAGAGCGTTTAGTCACAACGAGGGGATTTGGAACCTGTAAAAAATCCTATAATGCAATAAGAGTAAGTATCTCGTGCTATCAATATTTGTTAGTATTTCCAAATCAAAATACCTGCATTTTGTAAAGGTACACCTGATTTTCTCAACTTATTTTAATCTGATTTATTTTTATTAAAAGCTTGTGAATCGTGATATTTCAAACATGGCATTTTATTATATATGCATATTTTCTTGCCTCGTTGAGTCCTGTATTTTCATGCATTCCTTTTTTATTACCCAACCAGGGAGACCGGAGTAAGCCCTGGTCGTGTGCATAAATTTCCTGATAGTAGCACTACCGGACATGCGTGTCTGCTCCGACTTCGGTCGATGCGGACTGCGGCCGAAGATCCGGCTATGGCCGTTTATATTCTTGTCCTGACACTTATGCACTTGCACATGCACTTTATATTATGCCTGTGAGATGCATCCTATGATTTATTTATTTTCTTGTAACCTGTATTTCCTGTTTTGTATTCATGTATATTATGATTTACCTGTCCATATGATTCCTGTTATTGAAAGATGGTTGTATGGGCAACTATCTGTAATATCCTGTTTTCATGTATTCTGATTCCCTACTCTGTTTATATATACGAGTTATTATGGATTTATTCGGTTTTCCTGACATGTTAAATTTATGGCGAGGTTTTCCTGTAAATATGTCATATTTATCCTGTTTTGTATTAAATGTTTTGGAATGCCGCCTACATTGTTTTTAATGGAGCTTATTAAGCTTTCTAGATCACCCCCTTTTTTGCCCACTACAGATCGTGACGAGTAGCTAGTATTGAGGCATAGGAGGGGATACCTACAAGGCCACCTAGTTACATCCCTGAGTCAGTGAGGTTTGTGAACCTCTTGTGTGTATTATGTTGAGTGAGGTTATGTATTTCTATATTCGGAACCTGTTGTAGAACCAGGGGTGACTACTTGTTATGTAGGGTTGTATAAACCCTTACCTATTCTTGTTCATCCTGTTTGTAGGGTTGCATAAACTCTTAACTTTATTTTATTATGTATCTATTGTGGGGTTGTACATGTAAACCCTACTTCTTTTAAATTCCATTGTTTTATCTCTGTATTACATTTATACCATGTTCTGAGGCCTTGTACCCAAACAGAGCTCATTCCTGTTTGTGTACGGCCGGTTTGCTGATACCCCTAGTCGAGTTTGGGGTGTGATAGGCAGGCTGCAATGTTACAATTCATAGTGTTAGATAGTTCTTGGGGGGTACTGTGGTCAAGCGTTTTGATGGGGATGATAACACTCTTAATGTAGTTAATGCTCAACCTTGAGAAGACTTTATATAAGTAGAAGATTAGCTTTAGGGTTTGGAAGTGATTTATGTCTCCTGAGCAAAGTACTTGCAAGTCATTTACTTATTATAGTGAGGTTATTTCCTCTTCCATGCTATTGCCGCAATAGATTCCCTTGAATAAATTCGTTCTTGCTGTATTGGAGAGCATTGTATATGAAAATATGCTACTAGAATGACAAGAAGTGGTGATAGAAGGTCCCCTTTGTGATGCCCTCTCAGATGGCTTAAATATCCCCTAGGTTTCCAAGTGATGAGAAGCTTGGCCTTGGATGGGAAGAAAATTGATTTCATCCAGTTTAATCATCATGGCCCAAAGCCTGTCGTTGAGGATATCAAGGAGGAATTCCCAATCAATCTTATTGAAGGCTTTTTCAAAGTTGATTTTGATGATTGATGTGTTGTTTTTGCTCTTCTTCATCTAGTAGATTATTTCCTCTGCTACAATATTATCTTGGATGTAGTGGCCTTTGATGAAGGTCATTTGGGAGTTGTCAACTAATTTTCCAATGACTTTTCTAAGCTTATTTTCCAGCACCTTTGCGATTATCTTCATGGAATAGTTCAATAGGCTTAGGGAATGTAGTATGAGATTTTTGTTGGGAAAGCTTTCTTTGGTATTAAGAGAATATAGGCTCAATTGATTCTCCATGTTTGTAGTGCCTTGTTGGAGTTCAATGAAGATTTGCATTTTGTCATCTTTCAAGAATGGCTATCCATGTTGGTAAAAGAGTATGGGAAGGTCATCAAATCTCGTGGCTTTATCAAGGCTTAGTTCATTCACGGTGGCCCAAACTTCGTTGCATATAAAGTGGTCATCAAATCGCTCTAAACTAATATGCTCTTTGTGAGTGAATACCCTATCCCAGTTGTTCATATATACTTTGTATCCCTTTTAGTGCCAAAGAGTTGGTGAAATGTGAACTAATAGCGGCGGATTTCTCATCATGTCCCTCCAGGTTGGCTCCTTGGATATATAGCTTTTGGATCCAGTTTCTATTCCGAGGCTCGTTAGCAATTTCATGGAAAATTTTTGAGTTATGGTCATCCTCCTTCAGCCAACTTATTCTTGAGCATTGGTACTAGTGTGCTTTTTCCCTATCGTGATAATTCGTTTGTATTCCCTTTGTAGAATTGTTCTTTCTTGTTCCTCCTTTGGCCTTAGAGCTTTAGCTTTTGTTTGTATATCCAGTCATTCCAGATCTTGTAGTATTTCATTTTTCCTAAACCCTTCCTCCTTTTGTTTTTGTGCCTGCCGTTTTCCTAAGCCTTATTCGTATTAGGGTTCATTTCTTTGCTATGATGCAAGAAACACTGTCTGTGTAGTTGGTATCCTGCCACAAGTTACGAATCATTTCCCAAAAGCTGTTTGTTGTGGTTTAGTACTGGTTAAAGTGGAAGGGGTTTTGCTGGTTGTCATGTCTTCTGCATTCTAGCATGATGGGGGTATGATCAGACTTAATCCTGGGAAGCACTGTTTACCACACCCTAGGGTATGAGGACATCCAATCTGCTGAGAGTAGGAATCAGTCTAGTCTTATCAATTTAGGACTTGCATATCCATCTGACCAGGTAAACTTTTGACTGTATAAGGGAGGATCCCATAATTGGAGATCATTGATAAGGTTGTCGAACACTAGCATTGTTTGTATTCTTTATGTACCCCAATTACTGTCAACACTCAATCGAGCTGCATTAAAATCTTCTCCCACAATCTACATCCCATTCCATCTAGACATGACCAATTGAAGTTCATTTCAGAAGTCTTCTTTGAGTTCAATCATAGGGTCCGTATACCCTAGTGCACATCCATCTCTTGAGGTTACTGCGGTCCTTGAGGATGATTGTTATACTCAAAGTGTAAACGATCTAGCTATTGATTAAAGTGAAGCGGTTTGTGCTCCATCCTATACAACATCCTCCCCATGTGTTCTCAATTGGGAGTACCAATCCCTCATCATATAGGGGCCCTCCAATACTCCTCCGTATATGGTTATCAATAGACGACAACTTTATCTCTGCTAGACAGATTACGCCCACCCTATGTGATTTGAGGTAGCCCTTGACTAGGAATCTTTCCTTTCGTTACCTAAGAACCTTTATGTTACAGGACATTATTTTCATGGATATCACTTCAAATGGCCCTTGTAAGTGTAAGACTTAGCTTAGATGTTATAAGTACCCTTGTATGACCTTCCATCTTCCATTAGTTACATATGTGTTAGGTATGTATTGATGTCTTCAAACTGGCCCATATCCACTCCCACCATGAGGGTGACCGATAAAAGTTCCTTGTAAGGATATTCAGATAAAGTAAGAGTAACCATGGAGAGAGATGAATTCATACCTTCATGGTTGATGCAATCCGGGCTTCTCTTGGTTGCTGTAGGTAGCACTTGGTCCTTTTCTACGTTTTATGTAGCTTTTGTCTTTCTGGGTCAATCATTGGCTCTTTTTGGTTCCCCTCTGGTTGCCTCCTTCGCTGTTTTGGTTGCCTTGGTCAGCTCCTTGTCCTGGCTTGTTGATTCATTGGCTTGTTTACTTGTAATAAGGGCCCATGCGTGGCATCTAATTTCAAGTCCCAACCACCATTGATGACTCGTAATGAAACTCGACTAAAGGTCTAGGGTTCCTTGATTGACCAGGTCCATTAGTTGGTGTGACTGTGAATTTGTATGTTGAAGATATTCAAAGGGGCATGTAAGAGGGTGATACTAGAACCTCAGCCTATTAGAGGCCATGCTTGAATGGTTGGGTCATCAATGAGGTAGGTTGGAGGCTTTGGGCCGCTTTGGAGTGTTGTGTTGGGCTCACACGGGCTCGAGATATTGCCATGTATATCCATCTTAGCTATTTGAACCTATCATGTTGGCATACCAGATGTATGGCTTGGATCCTTCTCAGTCGTCCCGCTTCATGCCATGAGTCTCGCCTTTGTTCGTTGCTAGGCTCCGTGTCTTTGCTGACGGATCATCCTAGCTTTGCTAGCACTCAAGTGCTCATTCGAGGGTGAGTGCGCCCAGGTGGATCCTGTTGTTGAAGCCTCATTTGCCCTCCTACCTGAGCCTTCCTCCTTGTCAGCCAAGCATAAGTCCTAGCTGAGATGCCTTGCTCTGTTAGCCTTAACCTCCACGCTTCGCGTGTTTACCACGTGAATTTTGTTCATTTTTTATTTATTGTACAAATTTATAACACATGGAGAAACAAAATTCATATAACCGACCCTATCTAATATGGGATTAAGGTTTAGTAGTTGTTGTTATACAAATTTATTTAATATTGTTCAATTATTGTTTCCGCACATATTTAAGTATTAGCATTATTTTAAGTGAGCATCTTGTATGCACCTCTCCCGTCCAAACGTGAATGATTTATTATATTGTTTTTAATATTTAATGAAATCAAGTATTTAAAACTTACACAATAAATATAACACATCTACAATTTCTCTCTCATCTTATGGATTTAATTTATGAGTGATGATCCCATGAGACCGGTCTCACATGAGACTGATAATCACATCCATAGATTTGTCTCAAACTTAAACAAAAAACATAACACAAGGCCGATATGTGGCTGTGATTGTCGGTCTCATATAAGACCATTCTCATGGGATCATTATTCTTAATTTACATACTGAATCAATTTACCATTTGTAGGTTGTAGAATTTTAGAAAAAACATTATATGTTCTTTAATCGGTTTTAAGAATATTGAGGTTGGGTAACCAGCCTCTACAACCAAGCATAACCTTAATTTCTTTGCCAAAAGCATGGCACTTCTTGAGGAGAATATCAACATTGGTATTGAGAAGAATACTAGATCATATTGTTCGCTTTAGTTACATAGAAGAATAGTAGAATTACACCCGGGAAGTATTTTTTTATTATTTATTTTTTTTAATCATGTATCTCCTCAAAACCAATTCCTGTGGAGAATGTGGCCATTTCTTTCTTCATCCGAATTATTAATTAACCACAAGGAGAGTATTTTTATGATGATTTTTTTAAAAAAAATCATCATAAAAATACTCTATAAAAAAAAATCATCATAAAAATACTCTCCCAACTAACGTCTTTTCAAAATCTCTCATAAAGCTCATTAAAAAAAATTCATAAATAACATCATATATTTGTCACGTCATCCTCCATCCATACTAACCCCCCAATACTTTTATGTTTATGTGGACAAGAGAAGCATAGTTTTCCTTGCACGAACTCTGTTCGGTAACCATTATATATACCCCAAAACATCATAATTTCATTAATATCCTTGCAAAGCATTAAATTAATTTGGTCACTAAATTAATTTGTTCAATATGTGGCATATAAAAATCTTTGTTTTATAAGGGTGTAAGAGTAATTTATTACATTGAAGACTGAAGAGTCCGTGTGTGTGAATAGGATTGGATTCTTCTTCTGAGAGGGAGAGAGAAAAGATGGCTAGGGTTTGAAGAGATAATAAGGCCAATGTAACGGTTTAGTCCCACATTGATTATCAGTTGAGTAGTGATGTGTATATAAGTATTGGATAAACTTACCCTTTGCCAAGGTTTTGGGGTAGTTAGGCTGACACTTGTGTAAGGGCTGGGTCTGGTGGTCTCGTCCATCACATTGGTGCTTTCATTGAGATGTCAGTGTGGGGACTCGCTCGTCTAGGTGGGCCCTTGTGGTCAGTCACGGAGCAAGCTGGGGCCTATAGTCTGATTGGCAGAATCTGGATTGACGAGGGCGTCAACTCTCGATGGGTGGGGGTATTATAACGGTTTAGTCCCACATCAACTATTAGTGGAGTAGTGGTGTGCATATAAAGATTGAGTAAATGTACCCTTCAGTCTGGATTTTGGGGTAGTTAGGCCGGCACTTATTTGAGTGTTGGGCTCGGTGGCCCGATCAATCACAACCAATCATTCTTGGGGGTGTGGATTTCATTGTAGGTTCTTCATTTAAGAGCAAGTTGGGATCATTCTCTAATAAGTTTGGATGCTAAAGAGATTCGTAATATCTTAATGGGAATCTCACATGTTCCATCAAATTAAAGTTTCTAGGGTGTGATTATTGTTATCCCTCACTAAATGAGTGGTGGTGTTATTATTCTATATGATGTTTGATGAAATGTTTGAACTGCAGGCTTCTTCCAGCTGATTGCTTGCAGAGGTATTATATATATATGTATATGGGCAACAAACGCCTTCTAAAGATCAGTCAAATAGAACATACATTGGAGCTCGATTCATCCCGGATTTCATATAGTGAAGTTTATTTTACCACCCGAAAGTTTCATATAATATGCACTTATTTTATCGTCCGGTCTACTACGAGTCAACACGGAGAAGACTCATGTGTTTGTGTGGGCCACCCCACTAGGTGACCCATGTCCTATGCCCTCATCTTACTCTGGCAGGGATTCGACCCCGGGACTTTCGTGGATTGAATCCCTTATGTAAGAGATCTATGCCATTAGACCAAGAGGTCAGGTCCTTGGTGGTATTTAATTGGGAAATTACCAAATAGTCCCTAATAATTTATATTTTTCTGATTTTAAACACTTAAGGCGAATAATAAGCGAATAGATCAATCTAGTGAAAAGATAAAATGACTTATATGAGACTATATAGGGATTACAAAACTATACAGGGATCATATGATAATTAACATGGACCATTTGGTAATTTTCCCTATTAACCACTGTTAATTGTATTTAATATTTGTGAAAAGTTGAAAGGGCAATTTGTCACTTTATTTATTTTTTAATAAAATATTATTTTTTTAACCCCAGGGCCAAAGTATTTGTTAAAATGGCCCTGGGGTTGTCTAGTCAGCATTTGGAAATGCTGACTAGGATTTAATTATAATAAAATATTATTTCAGGGTTTTAATTGTAAAAGAGTCAATTTTAACTTTTTTTCAATAAACCCCCTACGGAGCCCTGTCCTTTAATCCCTTTCTCTTTCTCTTCACCTCCCCCACCCAGCCACCGAGCACCCCGATCAGATCCGTGGCCGGTGAGCAAGCATCTCCAAGCAGCTCAATGTCGCACAAAAGATCACGTCCATCGCCCTCGCCACCCGCATCTCCAAGCTCGAGGCCGAGGCCTCCCACCTCCGCCAATGGCTCGCCGAGAGGGACGACCTCATCGCCGAGTTGCGCACCCAGGTCAAGACCCTTGATGCCTCCCCTTCACAAGCCTCGCAGTAGCTCGCCCGAGCCCAGGAGAAGAAGGTCACCGATCTACCTCTCAATTGCATTTGCTCCCCAATGGATCAGGTTTCGGAATAGGATTTTGCCAAACTCTTTCTTTGTTTACTTTACAATTTTCTCAGAATAGGATTGGTTCTTAAGATGGATCTGCTGAAATTGATCTAGCCATTTGTTTCTTTTATCTAATTTAAATATTTCAGACATGTCATGATTTACTGGACGAGATTCAATGTTTGACATCCATCTGACGAACTTGGTGGAGAAAAGCTCTTTCGATGGCATTCTTTACAGAAAGATGGTTTTTTTCATCAGTTCTTTATGGTTCTGTATCATTAGTTTTTTGTTCTTTCTGTTTGGATTCATAGCCAAACATGTTTTCAGGTAAACCATATATATATAATCTCTCTCTCTCAAGCTCTAAGTGCTTAACTTGTTCTTTTTTTATTCTTGTCATAGGATAAAGAGAGAGGATTGTTCCCAGATTGAAGACTTTGAAGTCATGGGGGAAGAACAGAGTGATTTCCAAGAGGAAGAGACTCCGAGTTTGAGTTTTAAGTTTGAGTATCAGATATCAGAGGTTGGTAGTTTGAGTAGCAGTGACGAGCCTGCAGTGGTGCCTTCAATGGTGACAAATATTAGCAAGTATTGCTTCTTATCTGAAAATGATTTCCGGGGTTTTGTCCAAGAGCCTGAATCCATGACATTTCACTGCTACTGACATGAATTCTGCTTGTTGCTGTTTTAATTTCCTTGTTGGACTTTAGTGCACTGCAGTCATGTATGTATCATGCCCAGTCAGGCACCCACAAAACAGTGCTAGTGCTTGTGCCATCCAGGGCACATTTGCATATCATCATTGATTCTGGGTGACCACTAAGGCTTGAATGAAGATGAAGGAGAGGATGAAAACAAGGCTGCCTGATGCTTTGAAAAGGAAGCAACGAGTTGAAAGCTGATGAGAGTTGCTTTCTTTTTTCTTGAGGCTCCTGCACATCTCCATATTTTTTCCTACTGAATACATATGATGGTTTTATTGTCCAGCATTTAGAATTGTAATCCTGTAAACTACTATATAACATTTTAATAATATTTAGTATATACTTCCACTTTTTTGTGAACCTTGTGCAATTACTGACTTCATCCATCAAAGGGAACTTCATGAATTTCAAATATGGTGGATGCCTTTAGAATCCAATATGATTATGGGCTAAGCGCAGCTTTAATGCATGACAATAGAATCAAAGAATCACCTGATTTCAAAAATTATATAACCTGATTTCACCACATTCATTGATAAGCTAAAACAATAGATTATATAACAAGTCAAACTGATACACACACTCCAATATCATGCACACAACAATATTTTCAGAGGTTAATTAAAACATTGTTGAAGGAGTACTGGTGTTAGCATACAATAGCAAACAAGAAAATGAAACCACACTAAAAGGTAGGATCGACTGTCGACTGTAGGTTTCACAAATAAATCAGATACAAAGGCAGGCTTCAGTGTGAAATCAAAGTTCACCATCTTGGGAGCTGGTCGCCAAGTCCTTGCTTCAGGTAGAGGACTGCATCAACAAAGCAGGGGAATAAATTAGGTAAAACCGTTTTGAGTATATTGATAGAGTGGGTGGTAGGGTGGAAGGAATTACTATTTTAACATGAAAGTAATGCTCACACTAGCAATCGCAAATGAAAACTCCATATCTAAAATGACAAAAAACATGGACGTTAGCATATTGTCTATAATGTAAGCACAACTTATTAAATACTATTATAAGAGAATACATTAAATACTAACCATCTTTTATCTCTAACTTGTCTCCCACAAGTGGTTCTATTATGTCCAGTTTGTTTGCATAAAGAACAAAGAGTTTTCTTACTTGGGTCGACAATCCTATCCATGTGCATGCGATTGCGTTTGACCTTTGGTCGTCCAGTGGTGCGACGCCCAACTGGAGGAACCATCTTTGGACCGAGCACAGGTTGCCAAAATTGTGAACTAGGTACAGGATGAAAACATGGAGCATATGTATTCCTGTACCAATCAACAGTGTACCAAGGAGGACAAAACACATAGGGGCTAATATTTGTATTTGCAGTACTGCACACCCTCAAAATATGCACACAAGGGAATCGCCGAGCCACCATAAACCCGCATGTGCATGTAGAATCAATACCATTGATAATAAGTTCATAGTCCATTGTAGACTCATTAGAACAGTCAGTAACTTGAAACTCGTTATGGTTGAAACGCCGCACCCTCAAGTGTCTCGCTTTTCCGATACTATCACGCAGCTTCATCTCTTGTTTAGTTGTGAGGGTACTATCCATAGCAAATCCGAGCTCTCGATTCTTAAAGTAATGCATTACTGACCGATGAAAAGTAGCAGATACTAATGCTCTAATTGGCAAGCCACGAGCACCTTTTAAAACAGAGTTGAAACTTTCAGATAAGTTGGTGCTATGGCGCCCACATCGTCTTCCGCCATCATGTGCCATTGACCACATGTGTTTGGGACCAATGGATGATGCAAATTCGGCAAATATGGGACATCGTTCGGTTAGTTTGTTTACCAACTTCTCAAATTTGTGAGTAGAAATTGTTGTTGATACCTTCCAGAAAAGGTCTGAATTTGATTTACTCTTACAGGCTTGGAGGAAGTTGTCAGTGAGGTGTCGTAAACAGTAACGATGCACATGACCATATTGTGGAGGGAAAGCTTGCTTGACAACATTTATGTGGCCTTTGAACCGATCAGAGATGATGCACATAGGCCGACTTGGATGTAAAGTCCTTTGAACATTTTCTAAAAACCAAGTCCAACTTTCTCTATTTTCACTTTCAACCACGGCATATGCATAAGGGAATAAATGATCTTCAGCATCTTGACCTATCGCTATCAATAATGTACCTTTGTATTTGCCATGCAAGAATGTCCCATCAACTGAGAGCACGGGACGACAAAAATTAAATCCACTAATACATGGACCAAAAGCCCAAAAAACCCTCTTGAATCTTTCCCACCCTGGACCCCATTCAGAATCAAAGTTAACAACTGTCCCTGGATTACAAATAACTAGTGCTCCAAAATATTTCCTCAAGTCTGCATACGACTGCTCCCACGAACCAAATATGCGTTTTATTGCTTTATTCTTCCCCTTCCATGCCTTATGATAACCAACATCAACTTGATATGCCTTTTGTACCATAGCTTGCACTTGTGGTATACTTAGATTAAGACTGGCTTTCAATGTGGGGAAGATGAGATCACCAATTATCTTTGCAGAACATTGTCGACTATCGACACGAAGAGCCTGGTTGACGCAACTATGATTTCTTGGGCAAGTTTTCACGACCCACAGGCCATCCTTTGATGAAACTGAAGCGTGAAGACGCCATGCACAATCTTCGTCAACACATCTAACTGTCCATCTTGACTTGTTACTTTTGATACATGAAAACTCAACAGCCTTTTTTATAGACCAACGACTTAATAAGTCTATTAGTTGTGCTTTTGTAGTGAAAGCACGACCAACCCAATTATCAAAGTCGAGGTCACCAGCTTCTCCATCTAACCCTTGAACATCACCATCATCAATTACCATAGCGTCATACCATTCTTCAATTGGCTCAATACCCGGAACGGGTTCAAACTGTGTGTATTCATTTGACACAATATTTGCCCCTTGCTCTATATCTGGAACCGTTGTCTCCATGGCTTCCTCTACTATCACACCATCTTGCATATCGGTGGGAAGCCCATCTTCATCATCACTGTCACTATCTGAGGATCCTCTATCTTCTTGTATATCATCATCATCTTCTAGATTTTGATTTTCATTAGGTCCCTCATCAGTGTCATTATCTTCATTATATCCCCAATGAATGTTAGATGGACCACTCTCATTGCATACAGTTAGTCCACCCCCATAGGTTGTTGTCGGGGTTGCTATGGGAAACACTGTTTGTGATGGTTGTAAAGTTCTGTAAAAAAAAATTGCACAATCTTAATTACAATTTATAATCATGTTATTTCAAATTGCATACTAAATATGTTGTAAGAAACAACTTTGATTACTTACTGGGTATTTCTAATCTGATCAATGTCATCTTGGCTTGTTCTATATCCAACATGTTGTTCTTGATGGAGAACATGACGAACACTATTGATTGTTGGAAATCTTTGCGAACTTCCTTTACCCACATATAAAATTGGTGTGCAAGGCAACTTCAACATCAACGATGTTGCTTCATTGCTCTTTATATCTACTACAATGTCAATTTGCTGCACAAGAGGCCATCTGCACTTGATTTCCATTTCATTCTCAGTCAAGTTGAAAAGGATTGCATTGGAAATCTTAACCTCCAAGTCACTTAATGTGCTAGACTTGTCAACACCTAAAACAGTTTTATGGCCACCATAGTATTCAGGGCCTCTCTCTGACTCCCTTAGATCTCCTCCCCAACATACTACCACTGTCACTTGATTGTCATCCATCCTAATCATTCATAAATCCATAAAATCAATTATGTTATTATGCAAAAATACTAATAAATTAAAAACACATTGAAGTAAGACAAGTTGAAAAAACACAATCTTGTTAACAAATCATTAATTAGGGTTATAAAAAGGTTTTAACTGCTAGCAAATTCCAAAGTGACCTTGAGGTTGATTGGTTTAATATTCAGCTATTGAGCTTAGACAAAGACAAGGCAAAAAACCATAATAAGTAAGTGAAGAAATACTATCATCATTTTAAGAAAATTTTTCACATCTTGTGGGAAGCATAATTGACAGTTTCAAAAAAGAAAAAGCATATGTTAGTGTAAAATGTCATCAAATTGCACTTGATGATACCACTTATACATTTTAGAAAACTTTCATTGTCATTTCAACTAACACAAGTAACACAACTAACACTTAGGTTCTAATCAATACGATCTAAACTTTCAACTTCAAAAATTAAAACCCTGAATGACATTAATGAGTTTGGCACAGCTAAATTATCCATGTAATAGTGAAATAGAGCATGCTCCCCATTAGATTTTTTCAATTTAAGATCTACTGATTAAAGAACATATACCACTCATAATTACAAAAAAAAAAAAACATATCAAGAAAGAAAAACAAAACACTTGCCTGTTATTTATTTTGCTTCTTTGTCGTTGCTCTGTAGCTGAATGCTTCGATAGGGGAGTGTTGGGATCGCTGCTCCTCTGGTCCACCTTCACACTCAATTCCCCTACAATAAATTTAAAAAAAAAAATGTTTTTTTGATTGCAATCTGCATTCGAAAAGGCTTGCTGAAAATATCATAAGAAAATCATATGATATTTATGAAAAGTATGAATGAGAGATGTGAACATGAATAGAATTTCATCAACAATATATTTCATGTTTTGTTGAGTGGAAAAAAGGAAAGTTCATCATATTTCCCAAGTGTTTGATTGAAAAATGCAGGTATGACTACAATTGTCAACTTAAAATATATGTCCTATTTTGTCTGAGAGCTTAAGAACTACCTCATTCTGAAGAAAATGTAAACATAGGAAAGTTCTGCAAAATCATGACATGTCTGAAATATTTAAATTAGATAAAAGAAACAAATGGCTAGAATTTCAGCAGGTCCATCTTAAGAACCAATCCTATTATGAGAAAATTGTAAAGTAAACAAAGAAAGAGTTTGGCAAAATCCTATTCCGGAACCTGATCCATTGGGGAGCAAATGCAATTGAGCGGTAGATCGGTGACCTTCTTCTCCTGGGCTCGGGCGAGCTACTGCGAGGCTTGTGAAGCGGAGGCATCAAGGGTCTCGACCTGGGTGCGCAACTCGGCGATGAGGTCGTCCCTCTCGGCGAGCCATTGGCGGAGGTGGGAGGCCTCGGCCTCGAGCTTGGAGACGCGGGTGGCGAGGGCGATAGACGTGATCTTTTGTGCGACGTTGAGCTGCTTGGAGATGCTTGCTCGCCCGCCACGGATCTGATCGGGGTGCTCGGTGGCTGGGTGGGGGAGGTGAAGAGAAAGAGAAAGGGATTAAAGGACAGGGCTCCGTAGGGGGTTTATTGAAAAAAAGTTAAAATTGACTCTTTTACAATTAAAACCCTGAAACAATATTTTATTATAATTAAATCCTAGTCAGCATTTCCAAATGCTGACTAGACAACCCCAGGGCCATTTTAACAAATACTTTGGCCCTGGGGTTAAAAAAATAATATTTTATTAAAAAATAAATAAAGTGACAAATTACCCAAGTTGAAATCAGCCTCAACAATATTTATTTATTTATTTATTTATTTATTATGTTGAACGGTTGAACTTGGACAAACCACCGAGTCCGTATTATATGTTTCACACGCAAGCCTCAACCTCTCCATTCGTCCACCGCTTAAGTACAAACTCTTCCCATCTCTCAAGCTTCAACCTCTCCATTAATGGCGTTCTCGGACGATGAACCACCACACGTCGCCCTCATCCCCAGCGCCGGCATGGGTCATCTCACACCCCTGTGTCAGCAGGCCGCCACTCTCCTCGACCACGGCTGCAAGGTATCCCTCATCGTCTTCCATCCCATGGTCTCCTCCTCTGAGTCCCATTTCATCACCACCTTCTTGTCTTCTTTCCCCTCCATCCACTCCATCCACCTCAACGTCACCCCATTGAACGCTCCTGGCGATCCATTCTTTGTCCAGTTCGAAGCCATTCGACGGTCTCCGCACCTCCTCCTCCCTCTTCTCAATTCTACTTCTCCGCCGATCACTTCTCTCATCCTTGACATGACCTTAGCTTCCACCTTTTTACCGGTCATCTCTTCAACCGGAATCAGCACCTACATCTTCTTCACTTCTTCTGCGGCAATGCTCTCCTTGTGTGCTTACTTTCCCACTCACATTAATGCTCGGAAGATCAGTACTTGTGATATGGAGATCCCCGGAGTTGGAGTTATTCCCAAGGCTTCAATCCCTCCCCTACTCCACAACCCTGATCACCTCTTCACTACCCAGTTCATTGAGAATAGTCTTGCTTTCCAGCAAGCCAGTGGAATTTTGATAAACACCTTTGATGACCTTGAGCCGGAGGTGCTCATGGCGCTCAATAATGGAGTTGTCGTGCCGGGGTTCCCTCGGGTCATCCCTGTTGGGCCATTAAAGCAACTCTTTTTGAAGGAAACGTCGGCGTTGGCATGGCTTGATGGGCAGCCGGAGAGGTCGGTCGTGTACGTGAGCTTCGGAAGCCGGACGGCGATGTCGGTGGAGCAAATAAGAGAACTGGGAGTTGGGCTGGAGAGGAGTGGGTTTAGGTTCCTGTGGGTGATTAAAACTAAGAAGGTGGACAAAGAGGAAGAACAAGTGGAGTTAGAGGAGGTGTTAGGAGAGGAGTTCATGGAGAGCATCAAGGTAAATGGATCAATGGTGGTGCATGGATGGGTGGAACAAGGGGTGATCTTGAAGCATGAAGCTGTGGGTGGGTTTGTCAGTCACTGTGGGTGGAACTCGGTGATGGAGGCGGCGCTGTATGGTGTGCCGGTGCTGGCATGGCCGCAGCACGGTGACCAGAAAATGAACGCAGGTGTGGTGAAGAGGAGTGGGTTGGGGATGTGGGTGGAGGAGTGGAGCTGGGGAGGAGAAGAGAAGTTGGTGAAGGGAGAGGATATTGCCAAGCGAGTGAAAGAGTTGATGGAAAGCACGGCGGTGAAGTCGTCGGCGCCGGGAGTGGCTGCGAAGGCGATGAACGCCATTGCAGAAGGTGCGAGCTCTCGGAAGGGGTTGACCGAGTTCATAGCTAAGTTGAAGGTGTGAGCAGGGATGGTTTGCTTATGTGAATTTGATATTTCAAATAAAAATATGTTGTTCTATCTCTCTCTATTTGAATATTTCTTTGATAATATTTAAGGATGCATATCTTTTACTGATTGCGGAATATATAAATTTTTGGTCCCTGAAGTATGGTCTATTGTTCATTTTGGTTCTTGTATTATTAAAATGTTCAATACAGTCCTTGAACTATTGGGGTTTTGGTAATTACGGTCCCTACTGCTGCTGATGTGGGAGCCAGTTGGTATACAAGTTAAATACAACTATTTTTTAATTATGATGTGGCAACATAGGTGGCTTGTCTTTGCTGACGTGGCATAAAAATGGAATTTTAGTATATTAATCCTTATTGCTAATGTGTATTGTTGACATGACATGATGATATGGCAGAAAAAAAAAGAAAAAAAAAAGAAAAAAAAAATAAAAAATTCTTAAAAAATTGGAATTTTATTTTCTGATTTTTTTAGTGCCACATTAGCATGTTGACGTGGCACTAAAAAAATCAAAACATATACAAAAAATTGAAAAATATAAAAATTTTCTTGAAAAATTAGATTTTTTTTCAGATTTTGTGTCACGCCAGCATGCTGACGTGGCATGTTGAAATGGCACTAAAAAATAAAAAAAATGGGAAATCTGAAGAAAAAATTCTTTAAAAATCAGTTTTTTTTTCCGGATTTTTTCCTATTTTTTTAGTACCACGTCATCATGCCACATCACATGCCACATCAGCAAAGACCAACCACCTAGGCTGCCACGTCATAATATAAAATGTATGTATTTAACTTGTATACCAGCTGGCTGCCACATCAGCAACAGGGATCATATTTTCCAAAACTCTGATAGTTTAGGGACCGTATTGAACATTTTCATAGTACATGGACCAAAATGAACAATATACCATAGTTCAGGTACCAAAAATGGCTTTTCGCCTAAAAATATGTTGTTCTATTTCTCTCTATTTGAATTTTTCTGTTAATAATATTTAAGGATGCATATCTCTTATTGATTGCGAAATATATAAATTTTATTTTGATGGAGATTGAAGGAATATATATATTGCCCTCAAAGGCACGCAGATAACTTTGTCTCTGTAGTTTTTTTAAATTTATTATTATATCTTTTACAAACAAAACATAGTTTATGTTGATGCTAAATTAAGGAGGAAACCCTAATTCCTCTACAACAATTGAATTTGTAAGTTTTGTGTGGCTAAATCAAGAGAAAATCAATCAAAGAACAAGGCAAGGAGAGAAGAGAGACCAGATTTACGTGAAAAACCCTAAATCAGGGAAAAACCACCGGCTATCATGAAAGTAATTACAAGTATCCTTACAGATTGAGAAGAGATCAATCGAGATCTCAGTAGAGAAATGGATAAGAAGCTCAGATCTTCAATAGGGATGTGATTCAGTCTCCAACGGAGCAGAGCTTCGATGTCTTGGATTGGAATGTCCGAATGAACTGTAGCTCTTTCCTTTTATAGGCTCCGGTGGCTTATGGCGTATGCTTAGAATTCTAGCATGTGTTTTGCCAGGTTGGCTCCAACTAGGTCTCTAGCTCAGCTCCGGCTAAGCATCCAGCTAAGTGACAGCTGTAATCCTTCTAGATTGCCAGCTAGATGACAGCTATATATAGTTCTTCTAGAACGCCAGCCGGATAATAGCTGTAGATCTTCTAGAAAGGTGGAGCCGATGAATGATCATAGGTCTCTTTGGTTTGTAGAATGAATGATCTTCCTTGAACCAAGGAATGAATAGACTACCTTAGATAAGAGAATGAGCAATTATTATGCTAAATCGGGAAATGACTAAATTCTTGAGGAATGGTCATAAGACCTCTAGCCATTGGTCATCTGGTACCGGAGAACGGATAGACTGTTCTAGACCGCCTGACATTGTAGAACTGATGATTTGTTCTGGACCGCCTAATACCGTAGAACGGATGAACCGCTCTGGAGCATCAGATAGTGTAGAACTAGGGGACCGCTTCTATACCATCGGATAGCGTTGAATTGGTGGACTGTTCCGGATCATCGGATTCCATAGAACAACTAAGTGTCTTAGAATCATAAAACCGAAATAGATTATCTGACGCTATTGGATGGGACGTTATTTTGGATCTTGGATCGGGTTGAAAGGAGTTCTGATCAGTACATGGGAGATGGTATGATTTTGACACCTGGGTGCTTAGATGAGAACCACATGTTCTACCATTTTTACCCATAATACTTGTCCCTCCCCAAAGTATGCTTGCGATGAGTCCGAGAAATGAGCGAATAATCTTTGATCATTATTCGGACTAGTGAAGCTAAGCATATGACCGGTCTAATGAGTCTTTTTATACCTCATCGTTATTCTTTTCTTAGGGGTTTTGGGCTTATCTGCCAATCAGACTTTTACCGATCAACCGCTTTTTCCTCTCAACTTTTGTAACTTCGTGTTTATCAAAACGAAGTGGGTAGTAGCTGTTTTGGTAGTTCCAATGAATCAATCCGTGATGAATTTTCCGATAAGGTTCATGTGGATCGCTAAGGTTTGGTGGATGCTTGGGTTGTAAGATACATCTGGGTAAAACGGTCTTTCCGCCGTGATAATTTATTATCCACTATCCTTCTGTATCTGAGCACTGTTTTCAATAAGTGGCGTTACAATGAAAAAGGTAGTGGGGGGAGGGGTGGGGGGGGGGGGGGGGGGGTTAGTAATGATGAGCGCACTATCTCATGTTGCCAGATGTTTATCATCTGCTTGGTTTGGCTCTTTTCTTTATCCCTGGCCGTTGGATGGAAGTACACGTGTCGTTTAGGAATTGAACGTCGTTTTGGAAAACAATATCAGCCGTCAAACGCAATTCGGGACTATTCATAACTTGGACTTGAGGTTTTTCTTTCTTTTGAAAAACCAAGTCGCGACGTCTCTGCTATTCAATTCATCTCCTTGCTGTGCATGCTTGGTTTTTCCTCATTTCACCCACAACTGTTGATCTCAACGTCGTTCGTCTGCTCAAGTATGGAATTCGTTCCCATTTTAGGGCTTCAAGCCTCTTCTTCAGTTGTTGCTCCCCCACCTATCATGGTTTCACCGTTTAGGGTTAGATCCAAGTATGTTAAGAACCCTAAACTTGGTTCTGATTCTTTTAGGAACGTACTTTCTGAAATTGAGATTAAGAGCCTTGTAGAACGATATAAACTTTCTTTGTCCCCGTTTTCTAATAGAATCCCCTCTTTTGATGAGTACGCTTGTTCTGCAATCACAAAAGAGGGATTTAGTTGTTTATATCAGGATGCTTTGTTAGCTGTGCTTAGGCTACCATTTCCCCAAATCTTCATTGAAATCTTTCGTCGTTACAACGTTTACCCTTCACAATTGTCTCCCAATTCTTGGAGAATCCTTTGTGGGTTTGTAATGGTGTTATCATTGCAAAAGTTGAGCCAACTGTTCACTTCTTTAACCTCTTGTTTAGTTTAAACCAGGATAGTAATATATATTGGTATTATTTTTGTGCTAGACAAAGTAGACAGTACCTCGATCTAGTTCCTGATTCCATTAAAGGCTGGAAGAGCAAATTCTTCTTTGTATCTACAGATAAAGAATGGGGATTTTCGATTGAATGGGGTGTTCCTCGAACCCATGTAGCCAACAAGGAAAAGCACTCCTGAAGAGGAAAAATGGTTTGAGAAATTTAAAGAATTTAGCCCTGTGCCGATTAATAAATACTTAAGCGATCAACGGCTTCAGGACTGTGGTCTTTATCTAGCCATGGGTAGGGACTCTTAGAACTCGTTTCCGTAATCAATTGTTCGATATATCGTTTTCTGATCTTTTTATTTCTTTTCCAATATGTAGGTAACTATGGTTGCTGATGAAATAGCTGCAACATTGCTGGCCAGTATTCGAGCCACTGAACAGAAAGAGAAAGTCTCTTCGAAGGGTCGGAAGAAGAAAGTTAAAATCAGTAGTCCTCCTTAAGAGGAGGTTGAGAAAATTCTCGATGAAGCACCGGATGATGAGGAGAGACTTCCGGTTGAGGCTGTTCCTCAATCAAAGGATAAAGATCCTGTCTATCAGGAGAAGAAGAAGAAGGCAGTTCTGAAGAAGAGGAAGGATTCCGAGCTGGAGTCTGGCGATATGTCGCGTGGTCCCGATGAAGCAAATAGGAAGGTTCCTTTGGGGGGTGTTATCACTTATTCAGCTGTGGAAGCCTTAGTTACTACGGACCTTCCTTTGCCGATCGAAGGTGTCTCCCTGGTTACCAAGAAAAGTAGATTAATAAGGGCATCTGATATATCGGATTCTATATCGGATCCTATTCCCTCCTTGGATGTTGTTGCTCATCGTCCCAAGGAGGTTCAAATATCGGAGCCAGCCGTTTTGGACACTTCCTCTGATAAAAAAATAAAGGAAAAAACCGTTCCTCTGGCTATGACTGAGGTTCCATGGATGTCAGTTCCGCAGCGATCAGTTGAAGGAAGGTCGCCAGAGAGAAGGCTTGAAAAAGTGAAAGAAGTCACTGGTGTTCTCAGAGACCAAGGTATGTCTTCTTCAGATGAAGTGGAGTTGATATATGCCAATTTTTTAGGGAAGATGAGTATTATCGATTTACTTTTGCCGGGAAAAGTTATTGCGGAAGTAGAAAGAACTAACCGACCTTCCAGATCTGAGAGCCGGGGAACAAGGGGACGGAGTTATATTCATCGAGTCGATACAACTCTAAATATTGATCAACAGACCATCGACTCATCGTTGAATATTCTTCGTTCTGAAGATATCCGTTCCCATGTATGCCAGTTTTCAAAGGATGAAGCCGCTGCTCATCTACGCTCATCTCTGGCCATTGTAAATGTCTTCTTACTACTAATTCAATATTTACTCACACTTCCGTACTAAATATTCTTTTGGTAGGCTTTCTTCTGGGCGGATCGCGTAGCTGGTCTGGTTGAAAGAGGTGACCCACAGATCGCATATATAAACAAGTTGGAGGCGTAGAATAAACAGTTGATGGAGGCCTCAGCTAAGAGGGCTACGGAGATGAAGGAATTGAAAGACGATAGTGATCGCTTTCTTAAACTTCGCAAGGAGGCCGAAGAGTCGGTGAAAGCTATTTCGGAAGAGTGTTTGATCCTCAAGAATACCAACCAACAAATGGAGCGAAGCCTTACTGAATTTAATCAAAATTTTGAGCAGCTTACGACAGAGAAAAAGATAGTTTTGGAGTAAAGGAATAAGAGTATGGATGAGTGCGCCACAGTTAGGAAGAACATTTCAGTGACGAAGAAGTCGTATGATGAAATGAAGGCTAAATTCGAGATAGCTGATCAAAAGGCCAAACTTTATGAGAGTACGAGTAACACCCTTTCTAGTGAAGCGGATGTAAAATATAAGCTCGCCCATTGTGCTAAGATCGACCGGAACAAAGCCGAAGTGGAGATAGATAATGCTTTAGTGACCATGGAGTCGCATCGGAAGGAGCTTGTACAGCGTTCGGAAGAGGTTGAAGGGTTGAGAACTAAAATCAAAGCTCTGGAGGAGGCCTTGAAGAAGAAGAATGAAGAGCTCGCGGAAGGTTATCAAAAGGCTGGACCTGATATATATAAAGTTTTCCGCGAACTGTATCTAAGGGATCCTTCGACCGATTTTGGTTGTTTGAGTTATTCACAAGTTGTAAAGCGGTATTTTGGAGAGAAAGAATCGTCTTCTTTAGATTCTGAGGAAGAAGAAGAGATGGTGGTTGGAGGTAAGATTGATCTCTTTTTCTATATTTGGTCTTCCTTTCCAATTTCTGTTAGGAGACCTGTTGAGTTTCATTGTTTGATGTGTTTCAGGATTCAATACTATCGTTTCTCAATGGAAAGAAGTTCCTGTTCCTGTTGTTGATGGGTTTGTTGCAAAGGAAGAAGTTGGTGTGGCAGTTGCCAAGGAGCTGATTCCAATAGGGATTGTCGAGGAGCAACCACGTATTATAACTGAGGGATCGATTCAGATCATTTCAGTGGAAGATTTCGGTATACCGTTGCCCACAGAGGAGCAATTGCATATGGCAACCGATTATTTGATTTCAATTAATATTGTTGCCGATCCGGTGGTAATTGGAGAACATACATCGGCAGTAGAAGAGCAAACAAGTCCTGTTGTTCTTGAAGAAGCCGATCTATCATAATCACTGAAGATAAAGACGAGATCATTGTAGGTAATTGAAGATCTCATCTTCACATACTTTTATACTTTTTCGGCGTATTCATTAGTAGATACTATCATGTCTCACTTTATACTCATCGAAAATTTACTTGTTGTATTTTCAGCCAAAGAGATATTTGTTAGCCCAGTAGTTGAAGAAGCATTTGCTGACCCGATATCTGAAGAAGCGTTTGTTGACTCGATCAAGGGCAGTATGCTAGAAATTGAATCAGAAGGAGGGGTTTCGAAGTTAGAGTCGGGGAGAGGTTAACACTATTTTTGTTTCTATTGTGCTGTTACGAACTTCTTTTCCTGATGTTGAAAAAGGGTATTTGCTCACTAGTGTAGATATTGTTGAATTAATTTCTGCTGATTTCAGAGACTTAGGATTTCAACCAGCTCTTTTGATTTTGTGGGCAAAACCACCTCGTAGAGGTAGGAAATCAGTTTCGTTTTGCACCATATTTCAATTTCTTTTTCGGACCCATGAGATCTAATTTTTGTTTCTTTGGTGATACAGGTGGAGTTGTAGCGAAAGCTCTTCGGGAGAGATTGAGGTGCTGAAGGTTGAATTGAAAAAATGGGTTAAGAGAATGCCTAGGGGTCGAAGAGCTGTTCAGAGGTCTATGCCGACTTTGGGGCCTAAAAGTGAGTCTCATTCTTCGCTTATTAAAGACATTTGGGAAGAAGCTGTTACTATTTCCGCTAAGCGCCGAAGAAAGAAGATTGGAACATTGTACCATAGCGATGTAATCAGGGATCCTTTCTAATTCATTTTTCATTTGGACTCTTTATATGTTACCCTGTGAATGTCTTTTCCTTTCATTTTTCCAATAATAATTCATAGAGTACTTCCTCGGAAAGTATTTGACTATATTTACGATGTATATTCCGATCAGTAGTTATCGATCTTCAATATCCCGAAGTCATTTGGCTATCTGAGACGTATTTGGTTGTAAGGCATCTACTAATCGGTTTCTAAGTAGAACATCTGATTAGTTTTCTCACTCCAAGTGTAAATAATCCAGAGGTTCTTAAATTCAACGTCGTTAAGGGGTGGCCTCCGAAATATCGTCAAGGAACGTAACACTCCTTATTAATGTGATGGGTCACGAAATATCGGTAGTTGAAGCGTCGGTAACTTCCACGAAGTGTCTTTATGGAACATGAGGCATCATCATAAATTAGGAAAATATCGGTTGTTGAAGCGTCACGATTGTTCTTTAAGTGTCATTATGGGTTGTGAAACGTTATCGTAAATTGGGAAGCTTATCCTTTAAACAATTTCCCATTGAGGGTTGGGTCTATAAATAGCAATTGATGTTGATTCTCATGTGTTATTTCTTGAGCATAATGGATGATGAAGGACGTCTCCCACAATTCTCTATCATTTTCACTACGGGGATTTCTTCAAATCAATTTCAACTCCCTTGGGGATTCTTTCATGCTGTCCGGCATATTCGAAGTGGGACTGCAAGATTGAAGGGGTCGAGTGGGAGAGAGTGGAGTGTGAAGTTATTCTATGACGTATTCACTGGGGGGATCCTTCTGGAGGATGGGTGGCCTGAATTCTTGGCGGACCATAGGGTTGTTATTGGAGATCGCCTTATCATCACATACCTTGGGCTTATGTCTTTCAAGGTGGAAATATATAACCGAGACGGAAACGTGAAGGAGTTTGCTTCCAGTGTCCGTCCTGGTGATGATGGAGATATGGCTTCTTCTGGGCCTTCTTGAATCGTGGTCATGTTGTATTTTCTAGTTATTATTAAAATAAAACTCTGAGACTTTCTTTTTGTATCTTCCTTTTCCGTTTTTGACTTGTTTTTCCTACTATATGCCGATTAAAGGTGATTGAAATGATTGTTCGGTTTTTAATAGGAAACTTCGAACAGACGAAATAGTTTGCCATTGTGTGAGTATTCTTGATTAAACATGATTGTTTGCCTTTGAACAAGGACTGCCCAATGATCATGGAATTTCGGCCATTGAAAGAGACTTTCAACAATATATCTGGTCGGCTCTTAAGAAAGACTTTCGACGAACATGGTTGTTCGGCCCGTGAGAGGGACTTTTGATGAATATCCATTCTTTTGACAATGCACTACACTGGTAGTCGTGGTCAAGCTAAAAGATGGATAACACTCTGCCTCGATATGGGCGAGTGGCTAACTTAATCCGACCAAGGAGTTTATGACTCGTACCTTAGCACAGACGGTCATGCTCTTAGGTGGATTATGCCTTTTAAAAGGACTTTTTGGTACCTTCTTTGTGAATATTCAAAGTGTTATAGATATATCCACAAGCAGATAACACTCTTCCTCAAATATAGGTAAGTAGCTAACCTGCATCTACTCTCGGAGGAGTAGATGGTGTCCAACTTTGAGGTTTGGAGGATGGATTATAGTTGAAGTTAATGATTATTCTCGATTTGAGAAAATTTCTCACGTACGCCGATGAGCGATATGTTAAGAAATTACAAAAAGGGACAATAAAAGAAATAATAATGAATGTAAATAAGCAACTTTATTGATAGTACCTCCGTAAGTGTTCGGCATGGTATGGGCGCTTGAGTTTCCCCCCATCCATCTTGGTAAGCCAATATGTACCAGGTCTCACAATCTCCTTTATGATATAAGGCCCTTCCTAATTAGTATTTAATTTTCCTGTCCGGCTTTTGTTACCTTGAAAAATATTCTCTCTGAGGACCAAATCGCCGATCTGGAAAGTTATTTCTTTCATCTTGGCAATGTAAAACTTCTTGACTTTCTGCCAGTATGTGGCTGCTCGGATACTGGCCCAATCCCTCTTCTCTTCGAAGAGGTCAAGTTTTGCTCTAAGTTGTGCTTCATTACTCACTGTATCGAAGGTTTGCGTCCGAGGTATAGGTACTCCTATTTCTGCAGGAAGTATGGCTTCAACTTCGAAGGCCAAAGCGAACAGGGCTTCCTCAGTAGGTGCCCGGGAGGTTGCTCGGTAAGCCCATAAAGACCCTAGTATCTCTTCGACCAGTTGGAATCATTCGGAAGAACTTTAGTTTTCAAACTATGGAGAATAGTTTTGTTGGTTACTTTAACTTGCCAATTTTCTTGAGGATGAGTAAGAGAGATGAGTCTTGATTCTATGCCAAGATCTGTGTAGAAATTTTGAAATGCTGGATTATCAAATTGATGACCATTATCGGTAATGAATGCTACTGGGATGCCAAACCGACAGACTACTGATTTCCATAAGAAACTTTGATAAGCTTTCTCTGTGATGGATGTGAGTGGTTCAGCCTCTATCCATTTAGTAAAATAGTTGAGAGCTACAATGATGAATTTCAACTGCAGAACAACCACCGGAAAGGGGCCAACAATATCTACTCCCCAAAGAGCGAAAGGTCTGGTGCTCACTACCGATGTAAGAGGAGTCACCGGACGTCCCTGGATATTCGAATGGCGCTGACGTGCATCACATTTTTGCATAAAGTCAATGGCATCTTTGGCTAAGGTGGGCCAGTAATAGCGTTGCCGAAGAACTTCATGACTAAGGGCTTTTCCTCTCAGATGATCTCCTGCTATCCCTTCGTGGGTTTCTTGAAGAACATAATTCGATTCAGAAGGACGGAGACATTTCAAGAGTGGTAGAGTGTAAGACCTTTTGTAGAGTTGTCCATCCACTATGCTGTACCTTGAAGATCTGGTAGTAATTCTTCGAGCTTCCTTAGGATCGTGTGGAAGTGCACCATCTCGAATATAATTCAAAATTAGATCAATCTATCACGCTTCATCTTCAATATTCATAAGTTTTTCAACTGGAAGACACTCAATGGGTTTTTGCTGCCAAGTATTGAGTGTTAATCCTTTGCTTGATATCAGTATCCGAAGAGGCAATCTTTGAGAGGAAATCAACCTCTTGGTTTTTAGTCATAGAGACTTTGGAAATATGGAATTTTTGAAAGCTGGAGATTAGTTTCTGCATCATAGCCTTGTATTTGATCATGTTTTCCTCTCTCGACTCGAATTCTTCAGTTATGTGCCCGACTACTAGCTGTGAATCAGTATTTGCCAATAGATCTTGTACCCCAAGGCCGCGGGCTAGCTGCAGGCCTGTGATCATAGCTTCTTATTCAGCTTTATTATTAGTTGCCTTGAAGCCGAATTTTAGAGCTGTAGATGTGCTCCATCCAGATGGTGACTGTAGGATTAGTCCAGCTCCCAAACTGTCATTAGTTGAGGAGCCATCTGTATGTAGAACCCACTGAGAGGAGATGATGCTCTCTTCTTTGGATGAGTTTGCATTTGGGATTTCACCATTATCTGTTATTGTGAGCTCAGTAAGTACCTGGGCTTTAATAGTCGTTCTTGATTCATACCTGTTCAATCACTCATCTGGTTAAACGACCAGAGGCTTCAAGCCGGTGAAGGATTTGTCTCAATGGCTAATCGATGAGCACCTTGATTTTGTGGGATTGGAAATATGGATGAAGTTGTCGAGCTGAAATTATCAAAGCATATGCAAGTTTTTCCAAAGGGAGATATCCTGATTCGGTATCGGCGAGGACTTTACTCACATAGTATACATGCTTCTGCTGGCCTTTTTCTTCTTTCACTAATACCGAGCTAATAACCATGTCCGTGACGGACAAATAGATGCAAAGTTCTTCTCTGAGTTGAGGTTTGGCAAGTAAAGCTGGTGATTGTAGATATTCCTTCAACAGTACTAAAAGAGTTTTCACATTCATCGGTCCATTCAAGTTTTGGTGCTTTCTTCAGTGCTCTAAATAACGGGAGATTCTTTTCTCCTGATTTGGAAATAAATCTTCCCAGAGTTGCTAGTTGACCATTAAGTCTAAATTTCCTTGATGGTTCTTGGTGATCTCATCTCTAAGACAACTTTAATCTTTTCCGGATTTGCTTTAATACCTCTCTAGGTAAGCATAAATCCAAGAAATTTTCCTGAACGGACACCGAACGCACATTTATTTGGGTTGAGGCTCATTCAATGCTTCCGAAGAGCAGCAAAAGTCTCTTGTAGATCGGTAGCAAGGCGTTCGGCTTTGTCACTTTTTACCAGAATATCATCGACATAAGCTTCAACTTTTCTGCCAATATGATTCTTGAATACTTTGTTCACCAGACTCTAGAAAGGTGCACCAGCATTCTTTAAGCCAAAAGGCATCACTTTGTAACAATATGTTCCTCTACCGATAATGAAATTAGTTTTCTCCTTATCGGATTCAACCATTCGGACTTGATTATACCCCGAGAAAGCTTCCAAGAAACTGAGCATCTCGTAACCAGACGTGGAGTCAACTAAATTATCTATGAGATGTAGGGGGTAGCAGTCCTTAGGGCAAGCTTTATTGAGATCATTGAAGTCGACACATATTCACCACTTTCCAGTGAACTTTTTGACAAGTACAACGTTAGAAAGCCAATCGGGGTAATACACTTCCCGAATAAAATCTGCTTTCATTAACTTGTCGACTTCTTCCTTGGCAGCTTGTAAACGCTTTGGGGTGAAGTTCCCATGCTTCTGCACCACTGGCTTTTGTTCTAGATCCACGTTGAGTTGATGTTGAATAACTTCTTGTGGGACTCCAGGCATCTCCTCAGCTATCCAGGCGACCACATCGGAGTTGTCCTTCAACAGGTCCAGAATTTCACTTTGCTATTCGAGACTCAACTCCGCTCCTAGTTGGATGGTTCACTCTGGTTGTTCTTCCTTCAAGGGGAGTGCCTTCAATTCCTCGACAAGAGTAGGTCGGTGTTTCTCCCTTTCTTCATCCTCTTATTGTAGTCCTTCGATAATGAGAGTTTCCGTTGTTCGACTACTTCCTTCCCCTTTCTTCTTGAGCATGGTAGTATAACAATGTCGAGAGGCAAGCTGGTAACCCTTTACTTCTCCGCAACCATTTGTAGTTGGGAACTTTATCATCACATGATAGGTCGACAGGATAGCTCCCAAGTTGTTGATAGATGGTCTCCCTATGATGACATTGTAACTTGATGGGCAACAGACTATCAAGAAGTTGGTGAGAGCAGTAGTTTTCCGAGAAGGGGTACCAAGAGTTAGTGGGAGAGAAATAATACCATCTGGCTGTAAAGGGCTGCCATTGAATCCAATCAATGGCGATTTCACTGGTTTTAGATTTTCAGCAGTAAGCTTCATCCTGTCAAAAGTAATTGAGAAGATAGTATCCACTGAACTGCCAGTATCAACTAAGACCCGTTCAACTGTGAAGATCCCGATTTTGTCATTAATGACCGGGCATCGTCATGTGGGTGATAGACTCCTTTAAGATCTTCATCTGAAAAACAGATTTGAGTTGAAGAACGGGGTCTTTTCAGTGATAAGACATTCTGTACTGAGCCGATCATACTGACGTAGTTTTTCCTTGATGTCGAGCACTCACCCCCCGCATCCTAGTTCGCCAGCAATCATACTAATGCGGGTGCCAGCAAGGACTTATGGTGGTGCAGCAGATGTGCTCTCGGCTTGAATTTTTTTGCAGATATTGATTGAGTTTTTCTTCTTGAATGAGATCTTCTATCGCATCTTTCAGATGGATGCATTCATCGGTGGAGAGTCCCTTGTCCTGGTGGAGTTTGCAGAATTTCTTGCTCTTCTTCCTCTTTGGATTATCTCTCATAGGCTAAGGTTGCTTTAATATCTTTTGATCCTGGATATGCAGTAGAATGTTTTCTTGAGATGTATTAAGGATAGAGTAGTTATGGTACCTCGCTCTCCTTTCAGGATCATTTTGTTGCTGATGAGAGGTCGGAATGGTCGATTTTGATTCCGGCTATTTTCTCTTCAGGATCTGTCTTCTTTCAGATTTTCTTGCTTGCTAGCTTTATATTCCTGTCGTTGGAGTTCTCCTCTTCAGATTTCCTCCAACTTCGATAGATCTTCCTCCTCCCATTTAGCTTTCATTTCTTCCAAGGCTATGTACTTCTTAACCAAGGCAAGAAATTCAGACAGATCTGCCGGAACTTCCCGAGTAAGAGTGTCTTTGAAAGGACCATCCTTCAGTCCTGTTGTTACAGTTCCCACAACTATGACCGAATCAAGATTGGTCATGCCAGTGATCTCGTTGTTGAAGCGATCGATGTAGTCGCTTAGGCTCTCTGCAGGTTTTTGTTTGAATCCCAAAAGTGTGATGGGATTCTTCTTCAACTTTTTGTTACTAACAAAGTGGTAGAGGAAGAGATCCGTCAATTACTTGAAACTGTATATAGATCCTGAGAGCATACTTCTAAACCATTCGTAGGCAGTGTCTGTAAGAGTGCGAGGAAATGCTCGGCACATGACTGCTTTAGTAGGTCTATTTGTCATCATTTCCGAGAAATAAGTTTCCAAATGCTCGTGTGGATTCGAGGAACCATTATAATATCGGATGTTTAGGGCCCTGAAGTGTTCTGGAAATGGGGCCTCCCAAATTTCCCGTATAAAAGGAGAAATGAGTTGAGGAACAAGTTGTTTGACTCTCTCCTTGTCAAAAATGTAATGTCGCGGTGGACTGCGGTGTGGTGAATAGCGCCGTGGAGAATGATGTTGAGGAGAGCAGTACCTCGGAGTATGACCATATGGTGATCGATCACGAGGTGCTTGACGCCTCGGATAGTAATATATCGGTGAGTGGTGTTTTCTTCTCCGCCGTGGTGATATCGGATAATCGTTTGGGGATATAGAAACTCCCCTTCTCCTTTTGGTCCTCACCTCAGCTGGGATATCGGGATTCCGGTGAAGGTTATATGGATCAGAACTTCCGGCCGAGGATTCAACGCTCCTGTTCATCATTGGAGAATACACTCGTCGCTTGGGAGAGTAGGTTATTGGCCTTCCCCTGCTTTCTCACAATGGTGTAGCGTCATGTGGAACGGATGTTTGAGAGACATGATGTCACGCCCCGACCCGATCTCCAGGCCTCGGGCACGTGCACAGACTGGTTATACCCAAGTAGAGGCGCACCTCACTCGGATAGAAGGCCTAGGTGAATCATAAATCATACAATATAATAACTTAAATAATATAACTAAATAGTTAAGAGTTACAGCGGAAATGAATTTAGGGTTCAAATAGCCTACAGTGGTTTATACAAAATCATGCCTTATAGGGGGTCCTATAAATGTCTCACACACAAAAAGGTCATGTGAGGTCCTCGAACCTCGGAAAGCTATCCCAGTCTCTCGCATAGCTCCTAAATTTGAATCGTCTAACTCCCAAAACCTGAAAGAAAGAAAAGAAGCAAGTGGAATGAGCTTTCGAAAGGAAAGCTTAGTAAGTACCCCCGCAGGAAACACAATGAAATCAATAATATCAATAAAGACAATAAAAAAAACAGTGATCCAAACAAACACATAAACATATCGTGAATAAGGCCAAGCCAAACACAAAGGGATCACTACCAAATTCTCAACCCAACAAATCAAGCACAAAAACAGAGCAAAGAATTCAATCAATAAACAACAAGGTGTTCAAAAAGCTCTCAAGTCTTCTCCCCGGTAATCATCGACCTCAGCCGATCATCAATCTTATTCAGAACAGATCCTCAAGTTTGTTAACGCTTCTTCATATAATACCGCGGCGGCGTCTAATCCCATTGGACAGTGGACAACCAGGTATCCTCCCGGCGGGGAAAAAATAAATAGGGTGTCCTCCCCCTGAACGTCTGCATCAAATCTGCATCGAACGGGAGAAACCACAGCACAATAAGAGCTGACACACACCTACCTGGACGGAGCACAGGCTCACGTGTTTCCATGATCACGTGTCGATCAATGGGATGACATGTTCATCAACAAGAAAAGGCCAACACACACATACCCGGATGGAGCATAGGCTTATGTGTTACCATGGCCACGTGCCGATCCACGGGTGGACATATTCAGTGACCACAAGTATACCCATACAAGGTCAATACATCATCATGCATACACTAACATAGAATTTCAACAAAACAGGAGAACAAGTATGTGTATGCAAATCCAAGCAATAAGAAACATGGTGATATCAAAAGCCAATAAACAATCAAACAATGAGGCAAAATCAAGATTACTCATCAACAAATAAAGGTTCTAGGCCGAAGTACTTACCTCTCAACGATGTTTGGAATCCCACGGGACTCTCTCCTGATACGTTTCTACTCCGAAATCTGTTAGTAAGACCTATATCAGTAATGGCAATAGTGCATAAACTCTATATGTCTAGATGCACATGTATATCCCCTTAATGGTCATAGTCCAATCAATCGGGTCCACCTAACTTGTTAGGCATGAATAGATCTAACCCTTAGTTGTGAGTTTATCCTTATCTTACCAAACCCCTACATTCAACCAAACAGGTTACTATAGCCTAGTGGTTAAGAGCCTCTATGGTGGTTGTGAGGTCTTGGGTTCCAATCTCCACACATACCTATTCTTTTTACTTTCGCATTACACTAGCCCACTAACAAAGCCCATTAAACTTGACCAAGCTCAAACGGCTTAAGTAGACTCAACCCAAGTTAACTCACTCAACCTCAATTGATTGAACCCAACTGATTTAAAAGAAAACCAATTCAAACACAATCTATCATCTCTTAACTTGACTAACCCGAACTGGCTCAATCCAACAGACTCAACCCGTTGCCTTTGGTTAACTCTTTAAAACTGATTCAAGCCTACCTATTACATGACTTGATCAATCACTTGATTTAAAAGCAATTCAAACTCAACACATTATTAAGTTAATTGGGCCTAACTTAATCGAACCTAATTGCTCAAACCCAACCCACTATCTGTCCAAACCGATTTGACTTAAAGGGTTAGACTTAAGCTAACTTAAATCTAGATTCAATCCATGAACTATTTGATCTAGATCAAACCTAACCATCTTGGTTTTAAACTTAACCTTATCTAAACCAATTTACTTTAATTGGGTTTGATCATTGCTCATCATCCCTGTGCACTCGGTCACATCTGAGCATAGTTTAGGCGACGGCCGCGGCCGAGCGAGCGACAACCCGTGCTCCACGTCACCAGGACTTCATCGTCCGAGGAGGATTTGCTCACAGCGAGCATCGTCTGGAGTGGAGGGTCGCCGAGCTCCTCCTTTCTTTTCAAAGCACGCCTGTTCACGACCGGGCTTCTTCATCGCTGGCGCGGAGGTTCCCCGGAAACTCTCTCCCTCTCCTCCTCTTCCGACGTCCAGCCTTATACTACATTCATGCATGGCTATCATCAAGAATCCCAAAGGAGAGAGACTTACTAGACGACGACAGCGTGTGGCATTCGTTCCGATCTCACGGTGCCTGGCACGAAGAGTGCTCCTTCTCTGCACGACCACTGATGCTTGGCGACTGTTCTCTGGCCAACGGTGATCAGTCGGTGCTCCCTTCTTTTCCTCTTTGTCTCTCACGGTGGTAGCGGCGGCGCTTGCTCTCAGATGGTGGCCAGGTTTCATTGAAGATCTTTTCTATTTATAGTCTCGCGAGTGAATTAGGATAAGTTCGGAGTTTAAACGCGTGATCATATGAAGTTTATCTTTTGGTTTCAATCCTTCTCCATTAGTTGGCCGGATAACGCTAGTTGGAGGCTGAGCTACTCGGCGGCGCTGCTCGCCGGAGAAGAAACCGTGACGCCTCGCGATTGATCTCCTCCATTGGATGGTTCTGATCAAGGCATGTGATCCTATGGCGGCATGCTTATTCTCTTGCCTCAGATCTAGGTCTCCCATAGATGAACGACATATGCTAAAGGGTGATCAACGTATAGATCTCACGAACTCACCTCGAACTTAACAGACTGATCTTGATGGATGGGTAAGATCATTCCCGTGTGATGAGATGGACTGAGCGGCTTAGATTGATTCTTTCGCTTAGAGCTTAACCTAATCCAATAGATGAACGGTGGCGATTAACCCGCACAGTAGGACTGCGCACACACTCGTCCTGTGATCGAAGCGGATGGCTGGATCGAGCCTCGTGATCGATGAAATCCTATAATCATCGTATCCCAACCATTGATTACTTTTTAATACCCTCTCTGCATGCTTTTCACGTGGTTTTGCAAATAAGTCCTCCCTTTTTTAAATAGTTTTCTTGCAAGTCCCTAGGCTGTGAGAGAGACATAATTACGTTGCAGTCCTAAGCTTTTTCAGAAATTATAATTAGTTCCTTGCTGGCTCCAATTAACCCTAATTAAGGGTTTAACCAATTCAATTCCTCTTTCCACATACAATCCATCAATTCTAATCATAAGAGATCTTTCTAATCAACAAATTAAGGAAATCAACTAGAAGATTATTGTTATTCCAATAAAATTTGAATTACATCCCATCCTTAAGGTCTTTCATTTCTCAACTAACTAAAGAAGCAAATTAATCCAAAAAACTAAATAAAATAAACCGTAAAATCCTGGATTTTACCCATGACGTACCACATCTTGTAGAGAGCGCTTAAGCTCCTCTATCTCTCATGCCATGGCCTGAAAGTGAGCATTAGAGATTTCGGATTTCATTGGGGGTACCTCCACTCCTTCATGATTCAGGGATATATTTCTCATGGGAGGAGCAACTGCTATTGGAGAGATGGCTGGAGTTTCTCCCTTCTGTTCTTGAACTTGAACTCTCTTCGATTTTCTCAATGTAGCCATGACTTTTTGTTCAAAGTCCCTACGGACGACGCCAAACTGTTGATACTAAATAAGGGAGGAAACCCTAATTTCTCTACAACAATTGAATTTGTATGTTTTTTGTGGCTAAATCAAGAGAAAATCAATCAAAGAACAAGACAAGGAGAGAAGAGAGACCGGATTTATGTGGAAAACCCTAAATCAGGGAAAAACCACGGGCTATCATGAAAGTAATTACAAGCATCCTTGCAAATTGAGAAGAGATCAATTGAGATCTTGGAAGAGAAATGGATAAGAAGTTCAGATCTTCAATGGGGATGCAATTCAGTCTCCAAAGGAGCAGAGCTTCGCTGTCTTGGATTGGAATGTCCGAATAAATTATCGTACTTGTCTTTTATAGGCTCCGGTGGCTTATAGCGTAAGCTTAGAATTCCAATACATGTTTTTACAGGTTGGCTCCAACTAGGTCTCCAGCTCAATGCCAATTAAGCATCCAGCTAAGTGACAACTGTAATCCTTCTAGATTGTCAGCCAGATGATAGCTATAGTTCTTCTAGAACGCCAGCCGGATAATAGCTGTAGATCTTCTAGAATGGTGGAGCCGATGAATGATCATAGGTCTCTTGGGTTTGTAGAATAAATGGTCTGCCTTGAATCGAGGAATGAATAGATTGCCTTAGATCGGAGAATGAGCAATTATTATGCTAAACCTAGGGCTGACTAAATTGTTGAGGAATAGATATAAGACCTCTATCCGTGGGTCATCTGGTATCGGAGAACAGATAGACTGTTCTGGACCGCCTGACATTGTAGAACAGATGAACTGTTCTGGACTGCCTGACACCGTAGAATGGATGAACCGTTATGGAGCATTGGATAGCGTGGAATGGGGGGACCGCTTATGTACTATCGGATAGCGTAGAACGGGTGGACCATTCCAGATCATCGGATCCATAGAACGGGTGGAGCATCTTAGAATCATAAAACGGAAAAAGATTATCTGACGCCATTGGATAGGCCGGTTATTTTGGATCTTGGATAGGGTTGAAAGGAGTTCTGATCAGTACGTGGGAGATGGTATGATTTTGATACGTGGGTGCTTAGATGAGAACCATGTGTTGCACCATTTTACCCATAACAGTTTATATATATATATATATGTGTGTGTGTGTGTGTGTGTGTGTGTGTGTGTGTGAGGCTGTGAGCAAAACAATTGAGCCTCATTTGTCCCATATTGGACAACAAAGGAAGAGGATAATATCATAATTCTATATAACTAGATGTTATCATGTTAGCCCTCATGTATTGTTAGCAGGGAGCTCCACTTGTTCATTTAAATTTTTTTGAATATTTAAATAATAGCATTTAATAATGTTCAGTATTTGTATAGTGAATTTTATAATAATTATATATATATATATATATATATATATATATATATATCTATATATATTATAATTTTGAGCTTTTTCGAATCGAACTCAAACTTTTATATCAAATTTCGAGCCGAACTCGAACTTAAAATTTTTAGGTTATTCGAACTCGAGATGAACTCAAGCTGAATAATGGAATTCAAGCCGAACTCAAGCTGGGTTCAGCTAATTTCCATCCCTAGATATGATGATGCAATCGGAGGCCATAATGCTTTAGCGCTCACAGTTCACCACTCAGAATTCGTAGCTAGTTAGCGATGATCATGATATCGATCACACCTAGATGGCTTGTAGATTTTTTTTGCTAACCGACTTGCTTGAACATCTATTATCAATATGAATTAATGGATTTATTGATTGTCAGCATTGTTGAACAAATTTGTTGTAATAGGTGTTATTTCTATGAATTATAAAAAAAATTATATTATTTTTTATCTTAGGAATTTAGAAACGGATTAGAAATATATTAATTTGTTTTAAAATATAATTTTGTTTTATATATTTTAACTTTAGAAACGGGTTTGAAACAGAATCATTTATGTTTCTAATTCTGAAACGGATAAAAGTTTGTTTCAAATCAGTTCCTAAATTTAGAAACGAATCTGCAACGGAATGTATCTGTTTCTGATTTTAGAGACGGATTTGAAATGAAATATTTTCCATTTTTGTTATCAAAATTTATAAACGGATTTTATTCCGTTGCAAATTGGTTTCAAAATTTCGAAACAGGTTGTTATTTCCTTTGCTAATAAATTAGCAATGAGCATTTTAGAAACATAAATTTTCCGTTTCCAATCCGTTTTAAAACATAATTTACAACGGATTAGAAATGGAAAATGTTGCTTCTAAACTACAATTCTCTTATAGTGTAGAGGGAGTTTTGGTGCGTAAGAAATTCCGAAAATTCTTAAAACTAATTGATGGTAATGAGGAAAACATGAACTTTCATGGCTTCAAAAAAAAAAAATTCTAAAATCTTGAAATTTCTGCAAAAATCATAAATTCTCGAATTTATTAATATCTATAAATTCTAAAATTTCAGGTATATTACAATAACTTTTGAAATTCAGAAACTATAGTAAAAAATAGTAATTAGCAGAAAATTCATAAAAATTAGTAAGAAAATGGCAAAAAAAAATCATGATTTATGAATCACTGCAAAAGAAAAATGGTTTGGTTCTTGAGAGATCAAGAATTTCATGATTTATGTATAATTTGTCGAAAAATGAGGAAGATCAATGGTGTTTTTGCAAAATTCTATGTTGGTGAAATATTCCGAATTGTGGAATTATTGTTATTAGAACTATTAAATAGAGATATTTTGTAATCATTTTTGACATAAATAGTATGGAAACCGAAATGTTTTTCTTTGATTGATTATTTTAGATTGATTTAGGGAATACAAGAAAGTGAAGTATTTTGGTTATGGCATTTAGTGGCTTCCTTCCGCCTTCTAATATTTTTATATATAAAAACAAAGATTTATATGTACAATAACCTTTATTTTGTATGCAAACTTAGATCAAACTGCTATATTATTTGACAAACTCTTGATTGGACACATGTTGCATGACTCACATGTTTTGTTAGACATTGAATATTTTTGCACGTTATTGCTTGTACACTTAAGTGATTTGTTTTATTAGTTTTCGAATGTTTTTACTAAAAGAATAATCAAACCATGATTTGATACCCTACCAATGAGGATAATAATCATTGATAATTCCACACTATGCCAATGGGGGTTGACACGCCCAGACCCGGATTCCACGTCTCGAGCACGTGCACAAATTGGCCATACTCAAGTAGTGGCGTACCTCACTCGGATACAAGGCCTAGGTAAAATACATAAACATCAAATAATCCAATACGAAATTAATTAATCCAGAGTTTACACCAAAAATAAAATGAGGGTTCAGTTACCCTACATAAGTTAATGCCCTACAAAGGTCCTACAAACATAAATCTTACACTTAAAGAAAAGGCGAGGTCCTCGAACCTCTTCAAACATGTCCTTATCACTCCCGCAGCTTCTGAGTCCGAGTCACCTACTCTTCAGGATCTAAAAAAAGAAAGAACAAGTAGATGAGCTTTCGAATGGAACGCTGAGTAAATACCTTGCAGGGACCGCAATGAAAACATATCCAACACGATAGTAGATAGGTCAAGAAAAGAGAATATCAAACAATCAATAAGACCAGCCAAGCAAGTGGGGACCGCGCCCCGCACTATCCAAACCCTAGGAGTCTTAACCTACCACAAGAAATCTAACAAAGGTAGGGACTCCTAACGCAACAACAACCCTCAGGCTCTTGAAGAGAATCCAAAGAAAAAAAACTCAGCAAGTATCCCTCAGTCAGCACCATTAGCCTCTCCTGGGAACTACCCTCTAGTCGTGAGTCGGTAACGCCACCTCTCGTACGTGTCAACACGGTTAGCGAAAGCCAGACCACCAGAATGTCCTTGACCTTGGACGTTCCGCAATGTAGCCCCCACGCCCCACTGATCCGAACAGAAGAATCAAACTTGATTGACGTATACTTATCCGGCCAGAGCACGAGCTTACGTGTTTCCACGGCCACGTGTCGGTCAACAGATAGGCATACTCAATGAGTACGAACACATAATAAGGGATACCAACATCCAAGAAATCAACACACATACTCGAACAGGAATTCACCAAGTAGAGGAATCAAGTATGCATGTATACAAACAATAAGGTAACGATCTAGGCAAACATAATAACAACAATATCAAAAAGTACTCAATCAAGAGTAGAACTAGGCATGAGTACTTACAAAAGTATCAAGATCACTCAATGATAGGGGTATTAGGCAGAAGTACTTACCTCTATCTCTGAGGCAACTGGAATCACACAAGATTCCCTCTTGATGCCTCTCCACACTCTACGTCGGTATCTGATAGTAGAGTCTACATTAGTAATACCTTATAAACCCTATATGTCTAGATGCATATTTATGATCCACTAATGAATTATAGCCCAATCCAATGGGCCCATTAACAAAGTCTCTCTTATTGGGCCGTGAGTCTGTAGACCTATTTGCCTCTAATGGTCTTGAGTTACCAATGGGCCCAAAGTCTAACCCATGTATTCACCACTCCCCCTCTCTCTCTAAGGTGAGACTATTGGTTGACACTCAACCAGTGTTATCAGAACCGGACTGGACCGCCGATCCTATAGGCTGAACAGGTGAACCGGTGGGCAGTCCAGTCCGGTTCTTATATTTTAGGGTTTTTAATTATTTGATTATTAAAATAATACTTTTAAATATTTTTATTTAAAACAATTTTTTATTAATCAAAATATTTTTTTTACACTAGTTTTTTTTATAAATTATTTAAAATAGTTTTTAATTATATATATATATATATATATATATATATATATATATATATATATATATATATATATATATATATTGAACCGGTATTGACCCGATTGACCCAGCGGTTGAACCGGTGAATTGGTGACTCCGGACCTTGAGCGATTCAATGTCCGGTCCAGTTCTGATAACATTGCACTCACTAGATTAACCTAAGTCTATTAGTAAATTTAATAGTCCACCTGACTTAGGTTGAATCAAACCATTAACTCTAATGATTTTGTTATCTTTGGTTGGATTCAATCATTTCAAGCTAATTGGGCTCCTGGAGAATCAGGCCCATTTCCAACTTGGCTAAGCTTAATCACTTGTCTAACATCTAAACTAGTTCCAATGTACACATAGGCCCATTGTTGGCTAATACATGTGATGGGGCTTGAGCTCATTTGTTGTGCATCAATTTACTAAATTATATAACCTGGTCCAACCTGACAAATTTGTATTTGGATTTAGTTCATCACCAACTGACTGAACCCAACCTATTTGCATTTGAATTTAAGTTTATCTCTTATTTGGTTGAACCCAATCCCTTAAACCTATCAAACTTGGTTAACAACATCCATTTAAACATGGCTAGTCTCCATCCACTCATTATTCTTATACTCTATCCATCTGGGTTTCACCATCCTACCCTTTTACTAACCTTCTCATCCATCTTTCCATCATGAGCTTAACTCCAGCATCCCAACAGACTCAACCCTAACACTACTAACTCTCTCCAAGACCGCATAACTAATGGTTCATATAACAAGTATTTCATCAAGAATTAACAGATCCAAGCCATGATCAAACCCCTTTTATCAAGCTTTGAAATCCCATAAACATAAAAGTTAATCAGTGATCATATACACCAACCCTTGACACACAACCTACCAACATCCCCTGGCCACCCTCATCCAACACTATCACACCCTTTAACCCTCTCATCTCACCACTTGCATGCTCTATTATTCCCTTTGGTTACCCTTTTAGGACTGAAATGCAGTGGAATAACCCACCCATGATCAACTATGCAACCCTTATCCAGTTACAACTCTTGGTCAACAATTAACTTAATCATGATTTATATAAGATAGAAGGACCCTTATCCGCTATGTTCATCCATGCACACTAGCTAAAGAAACCAGAGAAAGGATCATATTGTCACCTAACAGAGCTTTAAACCCAAGCATACTACCCCAGACCAAGTTCAAACCCTAACTTCCATCATAGGTAATTGGTTAACACCTATACATACATTATAGGTGGTCCCAAGCATGCTACACGTTTACAGATCCCTTTTACATAAGTTTTTAGGGTCAGAAGGCTCACCGGAGGCGATCGTTCGTCGCCCTCTCTCTCTCTCTCTCTCTCTCTCTCTCTCTCTCTCTTGATGAAGCGCCGGGGTTTGCTGAGGTTGTTCCCAATCTCTTACGCCCTCTTTGCAAGCTGTCAATAGTTTAAGTCAGGGAACGATGCCAATTGGCGGGGAGAAGACAGGTCCGGGAACTTACGTCCGATCGGACGAGGTTTGACAATGAACAACTCTAAGGTGCCCTCTAACAGATTAGGGACATGCTCCGGTGAGTTGGAGGTCGCGCAGGACAAACAGTCTCCTCCGCCCGCCCCTCCACTCTACCTCCTTTTTCCTCTCTATCCTTCTACTTCTCGACGGTGGTGGCGGCACAATGAGGCCTCCCTTCGCTTGCCAGTGTTAATCTGGCAGTCATGGAGCGATGTCGCTCCTCGACGGTGGTGCTTCACGGAGAGATAACCGAGCGGAGGAAGGATAAAGGAGGGTGCTAGGGTTTTGAGAACAGACTAAGCTTTAATAGAGGATCACTAAAGGGAGAGGGTGAGGTTGAGTTCCTGCTGATGGCGCGAAGAGCGTTATCCGATCGCGCTCTCCTCCCAGCTAGCCGGCGCGCGATCAGCGGAGAAGATGGTGGCGGAAACCGCAACTACGCTGGCGAGGGTCGTGATTCTCCAGTCACGCCTCGTGATGGATCCTCCTTGCTTGATCGAACATTGTTGCCCCGTTGCATGAAGATGGACGAACGGATCTTTCTATCGTGCCTCAGATTGACACCACTCCAAAATGTAGGGTGATATCCGCTCTGTGATGAGCACCTGGTTGCAAATCCTCCGCCTTGAACTTAATCCACTAATCTGGATGAATGGTGGAGATTATTCTTTGTGTGAGAGGCTAGAATCCCTTCCATTGCCTCGAACTTAAATAAAGTTCCCGATGAGCGGTTTGGATTCGTTCTGGGTGTTCAGATGGGTTGAACGGCTTGGATAATATCCTCTGCCTAGAACATAACTGCATCTTCAGATGAACGATCTAGATTATTTCGTATCAATGGAGATGGACGGAAGGCTAGGATCAAACCCTATCCCATCTCAAGATCATCTAATCTTAGCCGTTGATTGTTTCTGATATTCCCCATATATAGTTTTCGTGGCATTTTGCATAACCCCTTCTCTTTTAATTATGTTACACACCGGTCCTTTTCCTGTGAGAGGTGTACAATTCCCTTTAAGTCCTCACTATTTCTGAAATTACTTAAAGGTCCTTGATGACTCCAAATAACCCTAATTAAGGAATTTAACCGTTTAATCCCTCTTTGCATATAAATTCCAATTAACTAAAAATATAAAGAACTCCTTTAATTAACAAATAAATAAAAGGGAAAATAGGAATCTTTTATTCCCAACAAAATTGAATTAAATCCAACCATGGGGACTTTTATTATGGAAAATAACTAGAAAAATTTATTTCCCTAAAATCTTGGATTTTACGCGGGCACATATTGATAATTCGATACCCTACCAAATGTGGGTAATTATTAGAATACTTACTACCAATCAATGAGGGTTATACGTTGACATATTAGATTTCTAGCTACAAGGAATAATGTCAACTTAGTCTTATTGAGATTTTAGGAAAGTGGTCCCCAATTTTGAAACTTTGATTTATCAAATGAATTTTCAGCATGTAATCCCAAATGTTATTATTTGAAAAGTATTAACTATTATGATCATGATTGTAAATGATTTTGAAGTGTTTTGAAATTAATTTACCTCTAATATCATTATATGTATTTTGCCGCATTGGATTATTACACCCTTATTTGATCCAACTAGATAGGTTGTTGGTTCTTAATAGATTAGTTAGCTAACCCCCTCTCTATTTTTAGGTTTAGATCAAGTTGATTAAATTTCAAGGAACTTGTGAATCTGGATGGCATACTGGATTCTTTTGATTTTAGTTATTTTATTTAAGTTGTAAGAATAATTTATTATTTTCATTATTGAGAATTTAGTGGATTATTGTTATGATGGGGATGTAAGAAACATTATGTGCTTATCTGAGGAGTAAATAAGAATTATTGTTATTATTTGAGGGATTTTGCATTATGTGAATTGCGATTATACAAGTTATTAGATCGTTTTTGTGCCTTGCATACCTATGGGGATAACCCTATAATTGTGCTGCATTGTTGTGTGCTCAAACCCAATCAGGGTTTGGGGTGTGACACCAGCTACTTCATGATATTGTGGTTCTTTACTACTATAGGAATTTTCCTTTGGTGTATCTGTAAAATCCGGGGATTTTAGGGAATAAATTTTTTCCCGGATATTCTTTTTTTTTTTAATTAGAGGATTAATAAGTGGTGTTTAATTGATATTTAGTTATTTTTTTTTAATTAAGGGAATACCCCAAAGTTTGATCTACTTGGATAAGAAGGTTTAAATTGTTTAATACCCTAATTAGGGTTAATTAGGATTACCAAGGATTTTTTGGTAATTTTAGAAATTATGGGGATTCGAGGGGAATAGGTATTCTCTCTCACAGCATGGACATACATATAACCCGGAAGAAATGTAGGGTTTAATAGAAATAAAAGAATATATATATATAGGGCAAGTAATCTAAGGACGTCCTTAGGTTTCAAATCTAGGGACGTCCACAACTAACCGTTGGATAGAATCCAACGGCTACTACACAAGCTGAGAACCTGCTCACACTCTTGAAGCTCAGGCTCCGAAAGCTCTGGCAGTAGCCCTCTAGGAATGAAAGCCGCTTCTTTGCGGTGGCGCCACCTCGCAAATCCCTCTCCGGCGTCATCGACCGCTGCCGCAGCGCGCTTTGGGAGCACATGCGTGCCTTGGCGGACTCCGTCGCAGCCATGTAGTTCAGCATCGCCGTAGCTTCAGAATGCCGCACCGTGGCGAGGCGAGACGATGAGGGTTGGCGGACTGGAGATGAAAACAGCGGCCTCATGGCCAGATTGTTCGAGTGGCCACGCAGAAACATGCTCTTAAGAGGGTGGCTGGAGAAGTCGGACAAGCATGAAGGGATGAGCTCCAGCTTCGAGGTGATGAGCTTCTAGCGGCCGGCTAAGCCGGCGGCACCCCGTGCTCCCTCGAGTGAGCCGGGGACTAGTTGTTGCGCCGAAAGCATAGGGGAGATCGGACAAGCATTAAGGGATGAGCTCCAGCTTCGAGGTGATGAGCTTCCAGCTGCCGGCGAAGCCGGCGATGGCTCGTGCTAGCTTGAGTGCGATGAGGACTAGTTGCTACACCTTAGCGAGTAGCTCGGTGGCTGATACGGGGCGTCCGCCATTGTTGAAGCTTCCACCATGGTTACCTTGCTTGCTTGCACACTGTGATCTCTGTTTGGGAACAAAGTGATGAAAGAGTAAGTAAAGGTTTCACTTTTGGAGAAGAATAACAAGTAAAGACAAGTTATTTTTTTCTTTTTTCTCATAATGTTAGAACTTGGAAAGTGAGAGCCTGGCAATACTTCGATTGAAGTAATGAATAGAGTAGAGAGAGAGTAGAGTGCAAAGAAATCAGAAGAACATGAAAACAAGGAGGGGGAGAAGAGTATCGATCAATCTCCATCGGCTTGATCGGGTCTCTTGGCCTTTCCGCCCATCTATCCAAAATCCATCTCAGCGCTATCCTTCCGACCTTGTATGTCATGTCTTCATCTTCACATCCACCGTTAGAGAACGACGAGCTCGTCTTCCTCTCACCCCTTCTCCATATCTAATAAAAAAAATCCATCTGTTTTAGAAAAAGAAACAACGGCGGTTGGATTGTGATCCAACGGTTAATCTAAGGGGCGTCTCTAGATTTGGAATCTAGGGACGTCCCTAGATGATGTATTGCCATATATATATATATATATATATATATATATATATATATTATAAGAATTTAATAAGAATAGAATAAAGATATTTATATAAAAAAAAGGGTAGAAGATGGCATGGCTGCCATTAATGGTGATTGTGAAATTTTTCTTTAAAACACATGGAAGTGGCAGGAGATTAAAGGTTGAATAATAATAATAAATAAAGAATGTATCATGCATGCATGCATGGTTGGTGGGGTTGGATTTAAAATCAAAACGTGTGAGAGAGAAACGGTTTCGTCCTTCTTATCGCAAGAGTTGCGCGTTGAGGAGGAAATCACGACCAACAGCGATACATGCTCGATCCTTTCCGCGTGATGATCGAAATTGGTGGAACGAAATCCCCTTCCAAATATTCCACGGGCTCCTATTAAAACATAAACACCCAAACCCTAATCACAGCCGCCTCCTTTCAACGGAGGTGATGAGAGAGAAGGGATTAGAGAGACAAAGGAGGGGGTGGCGTCGGAGCTCAACCAAGATCGCCATGCGAGGCCGCCGTCCGGTAAGTTCTCTCGCTTCTGAATACCAGTACACATGATAATCATGCATGGTTATGGGCTTCATTGATGGTTAGATGAGTCTCCTGTGTTAAAGAAACAACTAGGAGATGGGATGAAGACATACTTCATTAAGTATTAGGAATGAAACCAAGAGTTAGGCATGAACTCAGAGGGGTATTCTCTTGAAGATTGAAATACAGGTCTGTGCATGTGTGATTGTGTATACCAATGTTAATTTATGATGAGGTTCCAAGGTGGAATGAGTAGGAGAAACACCTTGTGTATGTGTGTAGGTATAGTCATTCACAGATTGTATGAATAAGTTCTTAACATATGCATGACTGGGTATTTTCTGATAAGTCTGTGAGGATGCTCTATATTAATTCAGGGATTAACAATAAGGGTCAGAAGTTAGGAAGGAGAGTTAGTTATATGTGTTTATTGTGATTCAAATCATTTGACTCTGTAGTATTAAGGTGCTGGGACTAATGCTTGTAGAATGGAAAGGGAGAGATGCTAGAGTATGGACTCTAAACTAATACCTGGGCTAAGGAACCAAAGACAGGTCCATTAATCGTGGAGGATGAGTGAAGAAGATGGTGATAGATGATGTCGTGTGAGCCAGTATGGTTTAGATAATGATTAAAGAGTAAAGCATGGTCTTGGTTTGCTAGGTTTTTATTTCTGTGTATGGTAAATGAAAGTTATGGAAACTTGAGTGTTGGTCTCATGCATGGGCACCTGGATCATCTAATGGTGTTATGGGTTGGTTTGATATAATCACAACTACACTTAGCCAAGTTAGTGAGGATAAAGAAAGTGGGTTTGTAATGTTAAATTGATCAAATCCAATGAGTTGGGTCCATTGTAATATCAAATTGATTTAGTCAAGGCCAAGTAATTAGTAAATGGACCGGACTAAGAAGGTCAAGTATGAGCTCATATTGATGAGTTGTATTCACTTGGTTGGTGTTTGTTAGGGGTTGGACCCACGTAGTAGAGCATGCATTTTAGTAATAGTCGAATCTACATGCGTTTGTTGAGATTAGACTTGTGTTTACCAGATATCGATGAGTAGCGTGGAGCTTCGTCGGGACAGATACGGATCGATCAGTAGGTTGGATTGCGAGTAAAGGTAAGTGCCTTTGCCTAGCTCCCACCCAGTGATGGGTTCCTTTGACCTTGCTGTTACCTGGGTTGGTGTTTCTTTGTTGGTTTTGTGCTTGTGTATGTTGTTATGATGCCTTGGTCCTCTGTTGTTGATTCCATCTTTGTTGGATGGTTTGTTGCTTCCATATCTGTGGATTGGTTGCATGTATAAGTTTGATGTTGGATGCTCGCTGAGCATGCCACCGTGGACCGGGACATTATTGTGAGACTTGTGGTGCTTGTGTTTAGGTTGGGTTGGTATGTGTCCGGATTGGGTAGGGGTACCCATGGAGCATAGCCACCGTCGTCCCAAGACTTGACCATCGGAGGCGCACTTGACTTGTAGCCGACCGTGGAGGTATGATTGGATGAGTATAGGGGGCCCCGTTTGATTTGCTTGTTGTGCTGACTATTTTTTTGATATGTCTGTTTGACTAGCTATTGTTACCTGGATTGGTTTCATTGTGATTTCTTGCAGGGTACTTACTGAGCTTTCCTTTCGAAAGCTCATTCCACTTCTTTTCTCTCCCTTCCAGGTTAAGAGGGACAGGTGACTAAGGATTTGGAGCTGCGCGTGGGACTGGGGCAGGTTGGAGAGGTTCGAGGACCTCAGGTTGTGTGTGAGAGTTTTAGGACCCATGTAGGGCCTGATTTTGTATAGTTTGTTATAGGGTGATTTGAACCCTTGTGATTTTAAATTCCGTTGTATAACTTTGGCATTGTTATATATGACATTTTGATTTTATTATGTTATCTGCTCTTGATTTAATAGGCCTTGTATCCGAGTGGGGCCCGTCTCCACTTGGAGTAATGCCGGTTCATTGATCGCTTGGGCAGGTCCTGATCCGCCTGAGCGTTCTGATATCAAAGTAGACTCATGGAGCTTGACATCTCTATTGATATCAAACCAAGGGATATGGATTTGTACACCACAACTTGTAACCTTTTACCCTATATATATATCTCATAAAAATTAAGTTCTTTGCCTTAGGCTCAAGTTTACCATAATTAATATGAGCATAAATAAGATAACCAAATACTCTTAGGGCGTGTTTGGTGCACCGGATTACATGGGATTTGATTGGATTATTATCCGAAATCCAATATCCGGTGTTTGGTATGCAAGGGTTATCCTGGTATTCTAATCCTAGGATTACGGTTTCTTCACAAATTTTATCTCATGCTTTTTGGGGGATTACACCGGATTATTAGTAATGATCTAGGTTAGACCTTTTTATTATATTTTAGTATGGACTTTATTTTTTACACACGTGATTTTTGAGAAAATTAAAATTAATAAATTATATTAATTTTATAATATATAGTTATGCTTTTAGTAGATAATTATATTTACCCCCTGGGTTTCGGAAAATTTATTTGTAAACCCTTTATAATACATAGTTTTAATTAAATTTGTTAATTCTCTCATTTCTGAACTTCATCCAAATTTTACTATTAGATTTTAATTTAAATTTCATGTTATATATATATATATATATATATGATTGATCAATCAGGTCAATATATTATTTGCCTTTCAATTATTTGTTAACATTATGTTAGAATGTGTTTGTAAAAATATATTAAATTTGCATAGTGTTTTAACAATCAAAATTGTATATTATTTTACTAATTAAATTTTGATAAATAGAATGTTTGGAAGTGAAAAAGGGACAATATATATAAAAATTTTGAATGAATAATTTTTAATATGTATTTACAAATTAAATTTTGCATATGACATAAATAATAACTTAAAAAATATTAAAATTTAAATATTAAAATAAAAATTATAAACTAATTTGTAATATATGATATTAAATAATAACTTAAAAATAAATATTAAAATATAAACAATAAAATAGTCCTATCTAACATCCACCAAATTTAGGATTTCTGATCGGACGCTACCAAACACAGGATAGTATAATATTATCCCATCCTATCCTATCCCATCTAATCCGAAATAATAATCCTATCCTATCCTGCGTACCAAACGCGGCCTTAATGCATTATAATCAATACGAGAACTAGACCTAGCCTCAAATGGAGTTAACGAACAAAAACAAAATGCCCAAAATAAGGGGTTAGTGGACTTTGTGTCACCAAAATGTTCAAAAGAAGGGGTTAGTAAACATAACAAAATTAAAGTCTGGTCCTCACCAGTGATATTCAATATTTTTAAGACTCATAATGATCATATTGAACTCATTTAAATGGTTAATAATGGATGTTTCTTCATATGAAAAATGTAGACATGTTGCTTCATGTATATCCAATTTGTGAGAGATTTTGACATATAGACAGACTTTAAATGGAGTTATAAGCTTGTCATGGATGTTTCATCCGTCATCTCTCCCAAAATCTTGTCTGTCAATGATAGTTGAATATAGCTATGTACCTGCTCCAAAATCTCTTCTTTCTCGTCATTTGACAATCAAGTCAATAGTGCATCTTCTCCTTGCAAAGCTTTTAACTAATATTGTTGCATTGACAAAAGCGTGCATCTTAACTTAACAAAGACTAAAGCCATTCCTCGTTAAATTTCTCAATCCCATACTTTACTGTTGAACCGAGGATGCCATAGCGCCTTCAGCCTTTCAAAGTTTTCTTTGGTATACTAATGACTTCATATTCCCAAACACTTTGTCTCTGATCTGTTTATCGGTAAATACACTCCTCCATGACTTGTCAGGTTAAACCGTTGGTGTCATGCCCTTGGCACCCGCTCCTCCGCTCCTACTCGCCATAGCAAGCGGGGGAGAAGCAGGGTAGAAAAGAAAGAATTGAATATAGGTTCGGATGGACTAGCTTGTTCAAGTTGTTCAATTAAAATTTAAAAAGTGGATAAGATAAAATCAAGATGTGAAAGATGTTTTTGAATAAAAGAGAAAGAAAAGATTTAGGCAAGGCGTTTCCAGGAAACTTTCTTTAGGATAGTAATTTCCTCATAGTATTGCAGATGTTCTCTAGGAAATACCAACCACATGAACAATGCCTAACTAGAAACAAGATTGCTGCAACTCAATCATATTCCTCAACTAGAACCAACCAATGGAAAAAGCAGAAAAGCAATAAGGAGATTATGGAAGATCAGAGAAGAGATTGTTATTTCAATTACTTCTTGCATTCATAATTCTTCTATTTAAAGATATCAAACGACATCTTATTTACCCGTTGGAGTCAAAAGACACTTCTTTTTGTTTCTCGGGATGTGTCGGAACAACTGCTACAAACGCATCTCTCATTTTTAAAATTTATTTCATCTCCTTATCTATTTATAAATATAAGGGTAATAAGAATATATATTTTATAAAAAAACACCGAGAAAAATCATCTAATTATTATTAGATAATATTAATATATTTATATAATATATAACAATCCCCCACTTATTATCTAATAATAAGATAAGTAATAGTAAAATAAAAGATATTGGCTTTATATAATGCATGCCCAAAGGTGGACTAGGCCTTGAACCTTGGGTTGAGTATGATTAGATCACACCCATATCATATATTGGTTCTTGGTTCTGCAATAGTTGCGCATTAATATAGGCCTTGCGCTTATCCTTTTTAGCAAATACGCTAGGGTCTTACCGATAACCCACAGGAAGCGGCCTCTCACTTTCCTATTTGCAAAGGCAAACTTATCAAGAGTGTCCACAACCGCTTTACTATAAGTCTGTTAAGAACTTAAAAGTCCATCCTTCCCGTTGTGGATTAACAGTGCATCAACAAGATATGGGATTTTAACAGTAAAAGTACTTATTTTTTATTGTACCACCACTATTCTTTAAACATATGAATGCATTGGAAATGCAACCTCCTGTTGACATTTCTCAGATAGATGCTTGACTAAAATTTCCTTGAACTCTTATGCACATGATTTTCAATTTAATTGACATCAATGTGATAGAGTAGATTTCAATCAAGTCTATCTTCTTTGATTGGTAATAATTCCATAACTCCCATGATTTTCTCAATCTTTTCACCTGTTAATGGCTTAGTTAGGAGGTCAGCCAACATTTGATCAGTTGGTAGGTACTCTATTGTAACATTACCTTTTTTCACAACACTTCTAACATGATTATATCTCATACAATGTGTTTGCTATTTTGTGACATCTTCTTATTTTTAGTATTATAAATTGCAACTTGATTGTCACAATATAATGTAATAGTTCATTTTGTCATTTCAATAAAAGGAATACTTCTTATAAATCTCCTGATCTATAGAATATCTTTACTAGCAAGAGACATAGCAATAAATTCAGATTCCATAGAAGATAAAGCAACACATGACTGTGTTTTTGATGACCATGGAATTATTGATCCTCCTAAAGTAAATAACCAACCACTAGTAGATTTAGATGTTGCTTTATCAGAAGCCCAATTTGCACCACTATAACATTCCAAGATAGTATTATCACAATTATAATGCAATCCATAATTTAAAGTATGTTTTAAATATCTCATCAGTTTGTTAAGTTGATTCCAATGATCAATATTAGGATTACTTGTGAATCTACTAAGTATGCTAATTGCACATGCAATATCAGGCCTTGTATAATTCATAACATACATTAAGCTACAAATAATTTTAGCATACATTTCTTGATCAACAAATGCGCCATCATTTCTTAATAATGTAGGATTAGGTGTAATTTGTGTTTTATTTGGTTTACAATCAAAATAGTTAAATTTTCTAAGTAATTTTTCAACATAGTGAGTTTGAGTCAAAATAAACTCATTATCTCTTCTAATCACTTTAACACCTAAAATGAAATTAACAGGACCTAAATCTTTTATATCAAAAGCTTGAGCCAGAAAAGATTTTTTTTCATTTACACAATCAATATTTGAACCAAAGATAAGTAGATCATCAACATAAAGTGTAACTAGAACTTTGTATTCAATAGTATTTTTAATGAAGATACAATTTTCTACTTTACTGCTTATAAATCCAAACTTCTTAATTTCTTTCTTAAACTTTTTATACCATTATCTAGGAGCTTGTTTAAGACCATACAAAGATTTATTAAGTTTACATACTTTATGTTCTTCTCCTTTAATAATATATCCTTCACGTTGATTTATATAGATTTCCTCATCTAATTCACTATTTAGAAAAGCTGTTTTGACATCTATCTTGTAACGCCCCGACCCGGATCCCGGGACCTCAGGCTCGTTCACAGACCGGCCGTACCCAAGTAGAGGCGAGCTCCACTCAGATACAAGGCCTAAATGATAAAGAACAGATAACATTTTTTCATTGATAATAAGAGTTACACAGCGGAAAATTGAAATCTTAAAAGTACACTAAGGGCCCTACTAGGGTCCTAAAAAAATACATTGTCTCTCTCTAAAAATTTGGAGATCCTCGAACCTCAACACGCAGCTCCTGAGTCTGAAATCACTATTCCTTAAATCCTGAAAAAAACAGAAACCAAGAAGAATGAGCTTTCGAAAGGAAAGCTCAGTAAGTTCCCCGCAGGGATATCAACAAAGCTGGTCAATAAGCAATATAATCAATAAATATAAGTACAAGCAATCGAGACTCCGCCCGCACAATCAAGAACCTAGGAGTCTATCAAAAATATTCAAAGCAAGAACTCCTAGCCAAACACTGGCCCTCGGGCCCGAAATGGAATTTCAAGAATAGATTCGATGACACCAAAGCTTTTCCGTCAGCCCCCAGCCTCTGCTGGAATTCGACCCTCCGGTCGTACCTCGGTAGCGCCACCTCTCTCTTACGTGTTAACACGGTCAGTGTATCGTCCCACTGACAGGTTGGACCGCCAGAGTATCCTCCCCCCGGCACGGAACCATCAGAGACGCCAGGGTGTCCTCAGCCCTGAACGCTCCACTCTCACTTGAGCATACACTCCATTGAACCTGAAAATTAACCCGTTTGGAACGTGCTTACCCGGCCAGCACACAAGACCATGTGCCCATGGTCAAGTGTCAGTCACAGGACAGCATGTCCAATGAGCAAGGCAAGCAACAAACAATACTCTATCTCTAGTTTTCCAACCGTGCACATACAAAAGAAGGAAAAAAAAACAAACAACTTGCAGGTACGTGCATGCATCCAATAACAGAAGCTCAACAGAACATGCTAAAATAAATAGCAATAACAAAAACAAGGAAAACCCAAGGATGGGCGGGAATCGAGGCGTAGGTAACTTACTTCTAAAATCACGTAGTCTGGTGTTCCACGGAATATCCTCCCGACGCATCCACGCCAATATCTGATAACCACATTTCCATTCTCAAAATATGTACTCGTATTTATGAATAATTACTTCTATAGTGCATGCACAACTACATTGGGCCCAGCCCACTAATCATCCAACTTCTAACTAGACTCGTCCAAACCATGTTGGGCCTACAGTGAACCAAGTCCACTTATTTAAATAAAACAACTTACTTAACATCACTTGACTAACTCCACCTTTTATAACTTCAGTGAGGGCTTAACAATATTCATAATCACTTTGTTGTCTATAAGTCCACATACTCTCTCACGAAAGAGAGTCCATCCTTTAATCTTGCAAACAGACCCACCATCCTCTTACCAACACTCATGTAGCTAAACTGATTTCCCAAATCCCACTGTTACAAAATAAAAGTTTTCAAACCCTCGGATGAGTGAAAAAGACCCTTATTTAACTTGATTCATTCATAAACTTATATGAATTAACTACATGGGACCCACAAGACTCCTATCTAATGAAGTATGACTTTTGTTTTTAATATCTAACACTTTCATTGGCATCCGTGGGTAACCTAACAAGGAACAACTACAACACCAAGCCATCATGAAGGAGTCACATACAGTAAGGTCCCACTAATATCAAACTTCTCAAACATGACTTTAATCCTTCCATCAAATACTCTCACAATATCATCCACTCACCTCACCCAAACTATATACCAGTACACCTCTGAACTTCAACACACACAATAATATGTTCACTGCTGCCCAGCCAAATACCCCACAAAACCCTCAACTGATCAATCATACCAATCCCAAAGATCATAGAGGCTACTCAGTCACCCACTGTTTACTAAATCAGAACATGAATCCACTAAGATCTGAACAGAACTCCACCCAAACCTCAATAAAAATTAATGTACGTACTATCCTCTAGAACATATACAACCCCAAGTGCTCTTTTGAGACTCACAACCCAAACCTCATCACCAGTCATCTCTAATTACTCCTTTTTCATGAATCATAAGTTATTTATATTAGGTTTATATACAAGCATCCGGACGTATTCACATCTCCTCCAGCCTTCCTTTTTCTAACGTCTTCTTTCTTTGATATGATCTTCTCCATCATCACATCGAACCTCCGGTGCACATCGTCGATCCTCTTCCCAAGACCACGCGTCCCACCCCCGCGAGCGCACTCGGATGAAGTCCGAGCGTTGAGCAGCGCGATGAGTTCGCTCACCGCTGGCAAACTCCATTTGCCTCCTCCTCCTGATCTTTATCCTCCCGGGACGCCGCTGGACCCCGTTAGACTCCTCCTCGATTGTGGCGTTGGCCATCTTCACCAGCTCGACTCAGCGTTCACGCCTCACGGCCTGGCGAAGCCTCAAGCAGGTCTCAATAAACTCGCGGCATCCTAAGGCGGCGCCGCGGGAGGAGCCGGTCCGGCTGCTGCCGCCTAGAAGCTCCGATATGCGAGCTCGCGGATAAACCTCCAAAAAGGTCCCACGGGGAAGTATAAACCGGCGAATTAAAGCGGCGGAGGATGCCATGGTCTGCGGGCGGTTGGCGAAGTCGGCGTCGTGGGTTTTGAGGACCTCTCTTGCCATGTCCGGGGACGAGACGACAATGGCCCGGACGGAGCCAAGCCGGAGGTGCATTAAGGGTCCATAGCTCTCGGCTAGCTTATGAAAGCTTTGGTGCTGCGGGGCCGCGGGGAGGTGGAGGTGGCCGATGATTGGGATGGCGGAGGCCCCAGGAGGGAAGCCGTGCTTTATTCTTTGAGAGGTTGCTATGGAGGATGAACAAAGAGATAGGCGAGGGTGGCCCGAGAGGATCTTTGTACAAAACCATCACTGCTACTTCCATGTATTAGCTTCTCTACTGCGAGGCTGAGATTAAAATGTTCCCAGTCGTCTTGTATTTTATATATCCGTGGCTAGTTCATATTAATGCATCAAACCAACACCACACATTTCATCCGGAAATATCGTATTATTTAGTTTAGACCGATGCCATAATTCTTAATTAATATGAGACCATTGTTTGTATTCCTAATGAATAATAATAATAATAACAATTATGAAGAAATATCTATATATCTATATATATTACTAAGGGAAAAGGAGTCTAATTTTAATTTTTAAAAAATCTAAAAAAACTAGAAAATTATAATGGGGTTTTGGAATTTTCACAGATTTTTGATATTTTTAATTATAAAAAATATTTATCCTAATTAGTAAGTATAAATATATATTTATCTAAATTAGTAAGTATAAATATATATACAATTTTAAAAGAGATCTAACTCTCTAAATATTTATGGAAGTCTATCACATAATTTTAATTTTGAAAAAAAAATTAAAAAAAAACTACATAATTAAGTTGGCATGTAGATCAACTATCTATATTACTAAGCAAAAGTAAGTCTAATTTTAATTTTTAAAAAATCTAAAAAATAAAAACATTAGGTTAGGATTTAAGAATTTTCTCAAAATTTTAGATTTTTTAATTTTAAAAAATCTATCTATAATACATAGTATATATATATATATATATATATATATATATATAGACCCTTGATAAGATCAGGCCTGCTGGACATTGTTCATTTTCGGACGGCCTCCCATTTTGATCACTGGAGCATGTTTGAAAGATTTCCAACAGTACATATGGGAAGATCATCAAAAAATAAACTAGCATGTTCATTTTCATACGATACGGTGACTGTTTGATCTTCTCACTTAACAGTTCTTATTTTATAGAAATCTGAATGGTTCAGAATTTCAACCGTTAAGTGGGAGGACCAAACGGTCACCAAATTGTATGAAAAAGAACGACATGCTAGATTATTTTTCGATGATCTTCCCATCCGTACAGTTGGAAATCTTTCAAACATACCTGTAGGCCGAAATGGGAGGCAACATGATTGAGCGATGTTAGAGGCGCGACCGCTATCGATTGCCATATATATATATATATATATATATATATATATATATATGAGGATGATCTTATGCGTACGTGGACATCGCTCATTTCCGGTCGGCCGCCCATTTGGCCCCTTGGAGTATTTTTTTTTTCATGGATGGGAAGATCTGCTAAAAATAAGCTACCCTGTCAATTTTCATACAATTTGGTAACCGTTTGGTCCTCCCACTTAACGGTTGAAATTCTGGATCGTTCAGATTCCTACAAGTTTTGATCCGTTAAGATGAAGACCCTACAAGTTTCCAAATTGTATGAAAATTGACAGGCTAACTTATTTTTCGATGATCTTTCCATCCGTACGGTTGAAAATTGTTCAAACATGCTCCAGGGGCCAGAATCAGCCGGCGACCGGAAATTTATAATTTCCGGCCGGCCGGACAGAATCAAAGCTGATATATATATATATATAGTAGTGATAAAGTACCGCCGGCCTTATCACCGTGCAAATGAGATCGCTTCCCCATTTTGGCCCTTGGAGCATGTTTGAAGGATTTCCAACCGTACGAATGAGAAGATCATCGAAAAATAAACCAGCATGTCCATTTTCATACAATTTGGTGACCGTTTAGGCCTCCGACTTAACGGTTCTTATTCTTTATGAAATCTGAACTGTTAAGTATTTCAACCATTAAGTGGGAGGACCAAACGATCACCAAAATGTATGAAAATGGACATGCTAGCTTATTTTTCGATGATCTTCCCATCCGTACAGTTGGAAATCGTTCAAACATGCTCCAAGTAAAATAATTGGCGACGGATTTGTGTACAAATGATCCTACGATCGCATAAAGATCCGGACTATATATATATATATATATATATATATATATATATATATATATATATATATATATATATGGGGATGATATTATAAGGCCGGCTGGATTACTGTGCAAGTAAGGTCACCTCCCATTTGGCCACTTGCACAATGTTTTAAGGATTTCCAACCGTATGGATGGAAAGAACATCGAAAAATAAGATAGCATGTCAATTTTCATACAATTTGGGAACTTGTAAGGTCTTCATCTTAAAGGGTGAAAATTTGTAAAAATCCATCTAGTTTAGAGTTTCATCCATTAAGATGGAGACCCTACAAGTTTCTAAATTGTATGAAAATTGATACGCTAGCTTATTTTTCGATGTTCTTTCCATCCATATGGTTGAATTTTCTCAAAATATTGTGCAAGTGGGCCAAATGGCGGCTAAAACTTGCACAATTAAAGTAGATCCGCCGATAAGTATCCGCGATATATATATATATATATATATATATATATATATATATATATATATATATATATATATACTTACTTTAAAGAGGGTACACGTGAAAAATTCTTAAAGGGTGAAATTTTGAACCAGTAAGATTTCTATAAATTTTCACCCATTAAGATGAAAACCCTACAAGTTCCCAAATTGTATTAAAATTGACATGTTATCTTATTTTTCGATGTTCTTTCCATCCATACGATTGGATTTGAAAAAAAAAATATTCTCCAAGTGTCTCAAAATGAGGTGACCTTTAATGAACAGTAATCCGGCCGACCTTATATATATATATATATATATATATATATATATATATATATATATATATATAGGATTTATGAATTTAAAAATAATTACTTACTTTAAGAAGAGTGCATGTGAAAAATTCAAATTTGAAAAAAAAAATCAAATTTTTATAATTGGCATATAGATCATTATTTTACTAATTAAGATTTTAATGAATCTTATATATCTATATTATTAAACAAAAGTGACTCTAATTTTATTTTTAAAAAAATCCAAAAAATAAGAAAATTAGGTTTGAATTTTAGAATTTCCTCATAATTTTATAATTTTTTTTAAAAAAAATCTATCTATATTACTAAGCGGGAGTATTTTTAATTTTAAAAAATATCTATCTATCTATATATTTATTGGAGTCTATTGGTATTTTAATTTTAAAAAAATTAAAAAAAAATTAAATTGGGATTTTGAAACTTTATAAAAAATTTAAAGATTTTAATTTTAAAAAGTCTATCTACATTACTAAGCAGGAGAATTTTTAATTTTAATAAATTTCTATATATATTTATGGGAGTTTATTGGTAACATATAATTTTAATTTTTTAAAAAATTTAAAAAAATAGATTGGGATTTTGAAATTTATTAAATTTGGATGTTTAAATTTTAAAAAATCTATCTATATTACTAAGCTTGGAGTATTTTTAAATTTTAAAAATATCTATATATCTTCCATATCTAAAGATATTTCTAAGCATGAGTACATTAATTTTAATTTTAAAAAAATAAAACGAAAAGAACATCATGTTGGGATTTTGGAATTTTTTTAGAATTTTAGAATTTTTTAATTTTAAAAAGTTGAGGAATAAATCAATTATAACTAATTTTAATTTTAAAAAAATCTAAAAATAGAAAATTAGATTAAGATTTTAAAATTTTATCAGATTTTTGAATTGTAAAATAATATGAAAAATCAAACTACCAAAACAACTATGTATGGCGTCAATAATGTGCATGTGGTAAGGGTTTGGGGGTGTCATCAATAAAAGTGTTGTGCATGTGATAACGAGCCTTCAAAAGACATCCACCAATAAAGAATCTGTCTATGTTTACGAGATTAGGGGATTTAGTGGAGTACATGTCATACAGTCATAGGGGCAATTATTGTGTTGATCCCAAATTCCAATTGGATAGTGAGAAACATAGAATTTTTTGTTTTTTTTTCGATTGATTTTGAAATTTAGGTTTTATTGAAGCTAATTTAAGGATTTAAGATTTGATTTGCTAACATTAATTTTGGTTTATTGAAATTGGATTTAATTTTACAATATACTAACAAAATAATCACATTGTTTAGGATTTATTTTTTTAAACATTGCTAGTTTAATCTTTTGACATATAAAACTTGATATATTGTTAAGGAAGCTTTAATAATTTTGAAACAATATATGAGGGGTTGCTATGTCATTTTCTCCGACGAGCGATTCTATGAGAGATAAACGGAAGGAGACCCACTTTTGTAGATCTCAAAGACATAATCTATTGACATATAAAACTTGATAATTGTGAAACGATTCATGAGGGGTTGCTATGTCATTTTCACCGACGCACGATTCTATGAGAGATAAATGGAATGAGACCCACTTTTGTAGATCTTAAAGAGTGACTAATATGGACGTTTTTTAATGAAATTTATTACAGTAGCTAGAATGTCAACAATTCTGCTTTCAATATATGTCTCCTGAGTGCAATTAATGACATTATCAAATTAGTTTACAGTTGTGACACAAAATTGATATTAAATATCCTACCGGGATTGGGAGTGTGGCTGGGTTAACTTTTGTTAGTTGTTAAATATAATCCCACATCAATAATAGAGAAGAAGGTTTATAACAAATCAAATGTACCTATTTTCATTAGTAGGAGATTTTTTAAATTAAATCCAAAAAAAACCACTTTGAGGTGAGTCCGAATAATTAACATAACACTAATATGTGTAGATGTGGGTGTCCCTGACTCTAACAGTTTTGCTATATTAGGATGAATAATGTGGCCGGCTACAGAAATAAACTTCAATATCTTTGACTAAATCATAGAAAAAAAAAAGTGATACTTTTGAAAGAAAAACAAACTTTTATTTTGTTATAGTTGACAATCTGTTCATCAGATCAGAGAGATTTGAAGAGGCACTGCTTATTTTAACTATGACACAATCAAGAGAATAAAAACAAGACAAAACTGAATGTCGATCTTCTAGCATATATATATATATATATATCTTAATTAACAGCATAGCCACATGGTGGATAACGACTCAGCATCGGTGCGTTCTAAGATATCTTGCTACAGTGACAGTGTTTGCCTTTGTCTGCAAGATTATACAAATTGTGTGCAGCACTATAGCAATTGTGTGCAACAAACTCGGATGGTGTGCAACGGGCTCGGTAGCAATTTGTGTGCAACACTATAGAAATTGTGTGCAACTGTGCAAGTGTATATAAATTGTGTGCTAAGTATGCTACCTTGGGAATAATACCCAAGGTATCTTAGAATTCACCCTCAGCATCTCCTCACACAACAATCTAGACTTTTTCCAATACGACCTTTTCAAATAGTCAAATTTGTTATCCTTCTCTATCCACTTTTGTTATTATTCAATTACATCCAACTACTTGTAACAAATTAACTTTTAGGGTAAATTACCTAAATAGTCACTCAACTATTCAATCATTCCTATTTGAGTCACCAAACTATAAAAAATTTCAATTTGGTATCCTAATTTTAGTTTTACGTTCAATTGGGTCACCCATCGTTACGCCGTTAACGGCAGGCTGATGTGACATGGCACATCACTGAACATATGCCACATCAGCCACAACATGTGGCTAATTTTTTATAGGGTAAATTATCTAAATAGTCACCCAACTACTCGATCATTTCTATTTGAGTCACCAAATTATAAAAAATTGGCCACATATTGTGGTTGACATGCACATGTTCAGTGACGTGTCATGCCACTTCAGCCAGCTGTTAACGACGTGACGATGAGTGACCCAATTGAACATAAAACTAAAGTTTAGATACCAAATTGAAATTTTTTATAGTTTGGTAATTCAAATAGGAATGATCGAATAGTTGGGTGACTATTTAGGTAATTTACTCTAACTTTTATAAATAGAGAAGGGTTCTCCACCTTTGTTGTGGTGTGAGAGAGGGTATACAAATTAACTTTTCCACATGGTATCAGACGCTTCTCAAACTCCTCCGAGCCCCTCCAATGACGATCCTAGCTTCTCTTCTATTATGGACCCCATTCCTTCAAACATTATATCCCTTATCTCCAACCACAACACCTTATTTCCCCTCAAATTAGACCCCTCAAATTACCTGATATGGAAATCTCAAGTTCTTAATGTTCTCCGAGCACATAATCTTCATGGATATCTTGATGGTTCCTTTCCTTGTCCGAGCGCTTCACTTCCAACAACTTCCGATAGCTCAACTGTGGTGAATCCGACATATACCACCTTGATCATCACAAATCAACATGTCCAGGCGTGCCTTTCCGCGGCTCTTACTCCGGCTATCCTACCTCTCGTGCTTGGTCTCTCTTCTTCTGCAGCTATATGGAGTGCATTAGAACAAAGATACACCTCTGCGTCAATGTCTCATATCATGAACTTGACGATCCAATTGCAACATCAAACCAAAGGCAATCTCACAATGATCTCCTATCTTGATAAGATTAAAAGCTTAGCTGACAACCTGCTTGCGGTGGCCTCTCTTGTATCTGATGAGGATCTAATACTTCATACCTTGAATGGCCTTCCAAGCTCTTACTCGGCCTTCAAAACTGCCATTCGTACCAGGGCTGCTTCCATAACCATTGAAGAATTGTGGACTTTCCTTCTCTCTGAAGAAGTGAATCAAATGCGAGAAGCTCAGCTGGTCTCTCTAATGGCGATGGCTGCTACTACCACTCCGCTATCTTTCAATCACCAAGGTGGGCGCGGTGGTCGTGGTGGTCACGGTGGTCATAGTCAGCGAGGTACTGCTCGTGGAGGAGGATGCCATCCCTTGCCCACCTTCCGAGGTGTTTCCTTTAGCCAAGGACAAATAATCTGTCAAATTTGCTCTCGGCCAAATCACTCGGCGTTGGATTGCTGGTACAGATATAATGCTCCTCAACAACCATTGTCATCCTCAGCACCTCTCCTGCCTACTCCCACTTCCAATGCACTAACAATCTCTACCAACCCTACAGCACCTGATTCCACCTGATATTTGGATACCGGAGCATTTGATCACTTAACTCATGATCTCAGCTTACTTTCTCTTTGTTCCCCATACACCGGTAATGATAGTGTCACTATCAGTAATGGTCATCGGCTACCTATCACACATTCTGGTAATATTCATTTTCCCCCTCTTAAACTTAATAATGTTTTATTAGTCCCTGGGATATCCAAAAATCTCATTTCCATTCACAAACTGACCTCCGACAATAATTGTTGTCTCATTTTTTATTCTACTAGCTACGTCATCCAGGATCTAACAACAACCAAAACTCTCGCTAAAGGTCCGTGTGTTCATGGCTTATACCACATCTCTCTTCCTCCTGGATCATCCGCTGCTCTCACAGCCGTTCGTTCCAAACTCAACTCATAGCACCCGAGGTTGGGACATCCATCCATACAACTAACCAAACAAATTGTCACCAAGCATCAACTCCATCTTCTCCCGTCATCACTACTTTTATATAAATTATGATGAAATATATATTTTGAAATATATTGAAATTAAGATATTTTAATTTAAAATATAATATATATATATATATATATATATATATATATATATATATATATATATATATATATATATATATATGATCGAATCCCGAGGCGGACCAAGGACATAAATTCCAAGATTGCCTGAGAACACAAATCGGCAATCTAAGATTCCAAGATGCCCGATGTAAAACCCAAGGGTTTTAGGGATTAAGTTTTATTTTGGGTTTTGCTTTCTAATTGATTGGTAAACGAGGTAAGCCCCCAAGTTATAATCAAAATGAAATTTTAGTTGGAGAAACAAGATTTCTAAATTCTTTGATTTGTTAAAGGATTCCCCAAACTTTGAATACATGGATTTGTATTAACTCCCTTTAATTAATTGGTAATTAAACCAAATAAGAAGTTAAAACCCTAATTAGGGTTAGTTGGGGGTCACAAGGGCCTTTCGGTAATTATTGAAAGTACCGAGGACTTGAAGGAAATTGTCCTCTCTCACAGGGGAGGGACCTGGATGAGATCTAGGAACAGTTAGGGACCTAAGAAGAATTGTTCCCTCTCACGGAGGATGGACTAAAGCGTAACCTAAAAACATTTCAGGGACCTCTGGATAATTTTCCATGAGAAAACTCTTATAGTAGTGGATGAACGGACGAGATTAAAAGATCTCAGATTAGAGCTGATCTCGAGGCATTATAACGGCCTATCTAGAGACACATGGCAATCACAGATTTAATCTATCTAATCGTGGATCAGATACGAGGCGATATAAAGAGATCTAGCCGTTGATCTGTTTTAAATCATGACCCTTGATCCAAGAGGTGTCAGATCCTAGACGCGGGGTCAAGATCCAGCCGTTGGTTAAGGATTAAATCTCGACCTCCAATTTGGATGAAAGTCAAGCATTTAGGCAAGGGAATGAAATCCGGACCGCCCAACTACGATTAAATCTGGACCGTTTATCAAGTGGATCTTTGGATCCAAGGCATAACAAAAGATCTCTACCGCTCATTTGGGGAAAGTGGATCCCAGGCGTGAGAAGCTTCTCCCGGCTACGGGCTCGAAACGCCAAGGCTGACAGCGTTACCAAGGCCCCTGCGGCCATCCGCTACCTGCGTGGAAAAACGCCGGGCCAAGCTTGACGGGCGAAGGTTCGCAAGCGGCTTGCCGCCCCCTTCCGATCACCGGCCTCTCCGGGAAAAGGCCTATAAAGGGGGAACCACCCACCGCTTCGGCACACAACCAAGCGAGGAGGGGTTGGCATTTCCGCGAGGTCGTGAATCGGAGAAGGAGGCAGGCCTCCGACGCGAGCCTACGCGGCCTCTTTGAACTCGACAAAGTTTTGAGCAATGTCAGGCGAGGGAGAGGGTTGCGACGACAAGAAACGCAGTCGGAGCGGCCGTAGGTGTCACGTCCAAGCTCGCCGGAGAAGGAGAATGAGCTCACAGGCGAGTAGGAGCTTTAGAGAGGGTTGTCGGCGTCCACCGCACACTGTAAGTACTCTCCCTCTGTCCCGGTAGCATTTAGATATTGTGTATGTACTTGGGGCGCACGAACTCGTCGGAGACGATGAAGTGGCCGGCCGCGAGCTTGAATTTTGAGGAGAAGGACCCACAGCGTCTCTGGTGTAGCCAAGATGCACCGGAGACGTCTTCGGCCCCGCGGAGCTGGGTGCGGGTGAAGCTGGCCGACTACGGAGTCGCCGGTGGTTCTCCGTGGGTGTCGCGTGGTTGCGGTTGAGAACGAAGACGCGAGTGAGAGAGAGAGAGAGAGAGAGAAGAATAAAATTAAATTAATTAATTAGTTTAATTAATCTGACTAAGTTTAATCTTTTGGTTAATAGTTAATTGATCAAGTAAATATTAGGTTCTGGTTCTTATAATGTGACAAATATTTGATTAATCAAGTTGGATTAATAGACCCACCTAGGGTTTTGAATTAGACTAAATGAACTTGGTTAGGGTTAACCAAGTTGGGATAGACCAACCTAGTATCCAAGTTTAATTGGATTCATTGATTTGAATTTTAACTAAATTAATAAATAGGTAATTAAGTAAGAAGACTAGGATTAGTCTATTAATCAATTGATCTAACCCAACTCTTGGAATGTAAGTTTGATCAACTTAATTTGGATCAAGGGCTTGGATCAATTTAAGAAAATCAAATTAATTAGCCTAAGTTGATTTAACGTGATGACTAGTGCTTAGTCTAGTGGGTAATTGAGTTAGTCAACTTGATTAAGTTGAACCTTGGAGTTGGATCAAGTAATAAGATTAGTTCTACACCATTATTTGAATTTATGGGTGAACTAATCAAGTTAATTGGCTAAGGTTAGTCAAGTAACAAAGAGGGATCGGGTTGAATCCAAGGTAGTTAAATTACTTTGATTTAATCAAATGACTTGGGTTGGTCCAGTAGCAAAGTAGTTTAATCCAAATTTAAGTTAATCAATGACTTGATTAAGCTTGACATTGGATTTGAATTAAATAAATGGGTTAGGTTAACCCATTAATTGGATTAATTGGTGAATTAGTTAAATGAAACTTGGACAAGTTAACTTAGTTATGAAGTTGGAAGGTTGGAATTATTTGAGTGTTGTCTTTGGGGTTTATGAGGGAGGTTTGGAATGGGAAGGGTGCCATGGGGTTATGAATTTGAAAGGTTGGAATTATTTGGGTGTTATCTTGGGATTTATGGGGGAGGTTTAGAATGTGAAGAGTTGTAGAGGTTACACTTGTGCTTAGTCTAGTGGGTAATTGAGTTAGTCAACTTGATTAAGTTGAACCTTGGAGTTGGATCAAGTAATAAGATTAGTTCTACACCATTATTTGAATTTATGGGTGAACTAATCAAGTTAATTGGCTAAGGTTAGTCAAGTAACAAAGAGGGATCGGGTTGAATCCAAGCTAGTTAAATTAATTTGATTTAATCAAATGACTTGGGTTGGTCCAGTAGCAAAGTGGTTTAATCCAAATTTAAGTTAATCAATGACTTGATTAAGCTTGATATTGGATTTGAATTAAATAAATGGGTTAGGTTAACCCATTAATTGGATTAATTGGTGAATTAGTTAAATGAAACTTGGACAAGTTAACTTAGTTATGAAGTTGGAAGGTTGGAATTATTTGAGTGTTGTCTTTGGGGTTTATGAGGGAGGTTTGGAATGGGAAGGGTGCCATGGGGTTATGAATTTGAAAGGTTGGAATTATTTGGGTGTTATCTTGGGATTTATGGGGGAGGTTTAGAATGTGAAGAGTTGTAGAGGTTACACTTGTGCTTAGTCTAGTGGGTAATTGAGTTAGTCAACTTGATTAAGTTGAACCTTGGAGTTGGATCAAGTAATAAGATTAGTTCTACACCATTATTTGAATTTATGGGTGAACTAATCAAGTTAATTGGCTAAGGTTAGTCAAGTAACAAAGAGGGATCGGGTTGAATCCAAGCTAGTTAAATTAATTTGATTTAATCAAATGACTTGGGTTGGTCCAAGAGCAAAAGTGGTTTAATCCAAATTTAAGTTAATCAATGACTTGATTAAGCTTGATATTGGATTTGAATTAAATAAATGGGTTAGGTTAACCCATTAATTGGATTAATTGGTGAATTAGTTAAATGAAACTTGGACAAGTTAACTTAGTTATGAAGTTGGAAGGTTGGAATTATTTGAGTGTTGTCTTTGGGGTTTATGAGGGAGGTTTGGAATGGGAAGGGTGCCATGGGGTTATGAATTTGAAAGGTTGGAATTATTTGGGTGTTATCTTGGGATTTATGGGGGAGGTTTAGAATGTGAAGAGTTGTAGAGGTTACACTTGTGCTTAGTCTAGTGGGTAATTGAGTTAGTCAACTTGATTAAGTTGAACCTTGGAGTTGGATCAAGTAATAAGATTAGTTCTACACCATTATTTGAATTTATGGGTGAACTAATCAAGTTAATTGGCTAAGGTTAGTCAAGTAACAAAGAGGGATCGGGTTGAATCCAAGCTAGTTAAATTAATTTGATTTAATCAAATGACTTGGGTTGGTCCAGTAGCAAAGTGGTTTTAATCCAAATTTAAGTTAATCAATGACTTGATTAAGCTTGATATTGGATTTGAATTAAATAAATGGGTTAGGTTAACCCATTAATTGGATTAATTGGTGAATTAGTTAAATGAAACTTGGACAAGTTAACTTAGTTATGAAGTTGGAAGGTTGGAATTATTTGAGTGTTGTCTTTGGGGTTTATGAGGGAGGTTTGGAATGGGAAGGGTGCCATGGGGTTATGAATTTGAAAGGTTGGAATTATTTGGGTGTTATCTTGGGATTTATGGGGGAGGTTTAGAATGTGAAGAGTTGTAGAGGTTACACTTGTGAGGCCTATATAAAGCATGTAATCTTGAAGCTTGGCATAGAGCAATAGCAAGTCTGAGAAAGTTGATTGGCCATTGGGAATCAAGAAGAGAGGTGAGAGGAAGGAAGAAAAGAGAAGAAAGCTTGAGAGACTAGGATCTTCTGTTCAAAGGAGTGTTGAGCATGCTCTATTTTCATTGCCATTCCGACCATTTTCACCGTTGGATCGTGCTGATTTTTGGTGAGATTGTTCTTGACTCCTTATTCTTCAATTTGAACGGTTAAGATTGTTTTTGGTGTCCGATAGAGTAGGTTTTTGGGGTGTGAAACAGAGCCTATCACTACTGATTTCCTGCACTGACCAGTTTCATCATCTGCTTCAATCGGATGATCATTTCTAGTCTGATCGAGCTGATTTTTGGTGAGCATAGCGAAGACTTGTCCTGACCCAATATGAATGGTGGAGATCTAGTTTGGACGGTCGGTTTGTCTTCAGTGTTTGTCGACATCTAACTCGGTGAGTTTCTTTAAACTCCTACATCTCAGTTATGTGTGGTGATAAATATAAGGATTCATATATGCATGGATGCATGGGTTATAAGGATAGATGGGGAATTAAATGAGTAAAGAATTGGTCCAAGGGTTGGAGTTTGACCTCCATGGGTGGTTTCATGAATTGAATATATATACATGATCATGAGAAGTGTAAAACCAATCTATCCCTATCATTGAAGGTTCATGAAAGCATGGACATGAGTAACTTGAGGTTGCTGGTTTATGGGAATGATTTAAGGATTAGCATAGGTGTTGTTTGATAAGAAGGCTAGAGAACTTAGTGAGCTTGACGAGTGGGCCCAAATTGTCAAAGTTACCAAGCATGATCGAGCTATATGTTAGGCTCACGAATAATAGATTGTCAAGTTGAACAATGGACTTGTTAACCAAGTGAAAAGTTGAGGGTCGAATAAAGCTAAACTACTGGGCTTGGTAGATGGGCCCAATTTAGCTATGAAGACTATAAACTGCCAATGAGGGTGCGTACCATGAAAGTAAGGTAGGACAGTTGACCAAAGTTGACTAGAGTCGACCAAGAGTTGAAAGTCAACTAAAGGACTTGGAAATGAGGGAAAATGGTCAGTAACCACGTAAATGGTTTTAAGGACCCGTTTAATTGAGCTTAGGACCATCGAAAGCGAGAGAGTTATGCATTTGTATCTAGGATGTAGGGTTGTTGCTATTTTGACACTGATAGAGACTTTGCTATCAGATATCGACGTGGAGGCTTAGAAACACGTCAGGAGGAAACTAGGGGAGTTTCCAGCTCTTGTTAGAGGTAAGTACTTTTGCCTACTACCCCACTCTATGGAGTGTTCTTGACTTTTGTTATGTCTGTTCTTGTAAGTACACTTGCCTAGTTCCCACCTGGTTTCGGGTTTTTCTTGGACTTGTTTATGCATTGATGTCTTATGCTTCTTTGATAACATACATGCGTCATTATTCATTTTGGAATCTATTAAGCATGTATGGTTGTTTATGGGATGTTGGTATCCCTGTTTGCTACGGTCTACTGCCCGGACTCAGTGGAGCTAGGGAAGCTCCGATTAGGGAATGTTCAGGGGCCGAGGACCCACAGCGTTCCTATATCCGCCTTGCCGAGAGAGGCAAATCTCAGGGGTCTTACACATGCGATGGGCATGGTACATCGGCCGCGTGCACGTAGGAGAGGTAGTTCTACCGACCTGTGACCGGAGGGTCGAACGACAAAAAGGTCGTGCTTACAGCAAATGGCTGGACATACTGGCCGGGGGTGATTCTTGAGTTTTCTTGAAACTCATCACGGAGACTCGAGGAGCTTCCTGTTATCGGGGGTCGTACCTTTGGATTGTTTCGGTAGACTCCTAGAGTTGTGTTTCTTGGTGTTGTGACCTTATTATTTGACATATTGCTTCATTTATGTCTTGTGACTCATGAGGGGGTACTACATCGGGCTTTCCTTTTGAAAGCTCATGCGCTTGTTTCCCTTCTTTCTTTTTCAGGTCCCGAGGAGTAGGTGACTCGGACTCGGGAGTTGAGCGAGGGGTTGGGCTGATTTTTTTTTAGGTTCGAGAACCTCAGGTCACACTTGTTCTTGAGGTGGTGTTATTGTAGGACCCTTATAGGGCCTTGACCATGTGTAGGGTATGTAAACCCTTATTGACTTAGATTTTCGTTGTGACTCTGATATTATCTGATTATTAAATTTTGAGGTATTTGTTATCTGCTATGATTTCCTTAGGCCTTGTATCCGAGTGGGGTTCGCCTCTACTTGGATACGGCCGGTCTGTGCGCGCGCTCGAGGTCCCGGGATCCGGGTCGGGGCGTGACACCCGAGAACACATATCTCGAGACAATCTCACATTTCAAGATGCCCAAGAATACAAATCTTGAGGCAATCTAAAGATAGCCAGGGAATACAAATATTGAGGCAATCTAAAAAAAATGTAAATCCTATGATAATCCACGGGCACAGATCCCGGGGCAAAAATTTATTTTAGAATTTAATGAAATTTTAAATTTTAAAATTTAATTAAAAATTAAAATTGGATTTGATCTTATCTGTTCATCCAGTCAATTGCGAGGTTACGAGGAGTTGTGATTTCGCGGTGGGGGAATTCTGTTGATGCAAAACTTTTTAAAAGGGGGAGGAAGACCATTGAGAAGTGGGGATTTTTCTCTTTCGGAAGCTCGCGATCATCACTGGCAGAGAAGGAAAGCAGGAAAGGTGAAACTTCTTTTATATAAAATATATATCAAAAGCCTTAGAATCCGACCTTGATCGTATTGGAGATTCAGGGGTCATATGTAGCCTTAGAATTGAGGGAGAGTGAGGTCGGGAGTCATAAGGAGATGATCTGACAAAAAAAAAGAGAAAAGAAGAAGAAAGAGATATGAAAAAAAAAGTGATCAATATATACTATATATATATATATATATATATATATATATATATATATATATATATATATATATATATAGTTAATACATCGAGTGCTACCTGTATCTATAAGAGCATTAAGTAAAACTTCGAATTCATTGGCTAAGACAATTTTCACTCTTACCAACATGTGCGGCATTTTAGATTCATTACAGACAAGATCGTCTTGAGTACGGCTTTGAGGTTCGACGCATATAAGATAGACTTGTGCCTTGTGTGAGTAAGAAGTTGAAGGTATCCTTTGTTCTAATTTAAGTAAGTTGAACTTCATGATTTTTAATTCTTCTTCAATAATATCTATTCGACTTTCTAGAATTTTTGTACGACTGTTTCCTATAGTATTATTGGCAAAAGGTGACATTAATTCGATAGTAAATTTTGTTTGAATACATTTGATACATCCTTCCGTATAACATAAAGTGCACTTAGCTCGATTATTCTTATTCAGAAAGAATTTGCAAAGAAAACAAGCTATGTTCTATAATCCTGTTTTAAGTTTCCAATCATGTTGACAAAGTTCAGTGTTCATGTATTCGCTATCTATGTCTGATGTGTAATAGTTCAGAGGATAAGGATATGAGACTATCCGATTGGAGTTAGCAAAATAATCATGCGAAATTGACAATAAGTAGGTTTGAAAAATAAGAGTTTGCTGATGAAATAAATAAAAGTACTCAAAAATTATAAAGAAATGCCTTTATACACTTAGAACAATTAAGTATAGCAAACTACAAAAATATCAAACCCTTTCTTTTAGAGTATTTTCATTACTGTTGTATTTCTGGAAATGCTTTTAATCAAGATTTAGGTAGCTAGTTATTTAGGAAATTACCTGGTGCCTTAGGAAGAAATCATAGACAAATGGACCGCTATGGAACAACTGTATCAACCAACTCAGTGGACCATAGGACAACGAGTTCAATTCATCCTTGATATTTTAAAAGAAAAATGCACAAATATCCAAATACAAAGACAACTCAAGAAAGGCGAATATGCTTTCTGTAGTCAGATCTATACTAGTCAAGCATATGGTTTACGAGAAGAAAAGAAACCCAAGAAAAAAAATCTAAGAAAGGTTTTAAAAAGACTTATTTCATTAAAAAATCTACCAATAGAAAACCATATCTTAATAAGAACAAACACGTTTTAAAATATAAACCAGATCGAATCTAAAAAAATAAACTTTCTTGTTACACTACTTGTGGAAGCCCAAAACATTTTAGTAATAGCTGTCCAAGAAAGATTAATCGATGTTAAATGTTTTTTGTCCTTTTGAAGAAGTTTTGGCATAAAGTGGTCCGACAAGTTTACCGAGATCTTGGATGAAGCTTCGGGCATAATTTAAAAGTCCTAAAAATGATTGTAGTTTCTTTGTCACGCCTAGCTCATCGACTGAGATATCTAATATCTTTTTTGTGATATGTTCTTGTAGCTTAATTTTTCCATTTCCAATTTCCATTCCTACAAATTTAATGTATTGTTTAAAGAGTTCTATTTTCTTTTTACTTATTATGATACCATGTTTAATTAATTCTGCAAAGACTATTTGAAGATGACCAATATGTTCTTCTAGTGTCTTACTAAAGACTAAAATATCATCGATTTAAACCAGAACAAATTTGTTGTATTTAAGGAAGATTTCATCCTTTTTGCACTGGAAAACAGAGGGTGCATTCTTAAGTCCAAAAGGCATTACTAACCATTCAAAATGTCCTTTGGGTCAAGAGAAAGCTATCCATTCTATACTATCGGGATGCATTTTTACTTGCCAAAAACATGATTTACAATCAAATTTAATAAAGATTGTTGCATTTTGAATACTATTAATTAACTGGCCTTTATCCGGAATATCATAACTATCTTCCTTTGTGTTATCATTTAAACGTTTATAGTTTATTACCATGCAAGATTTTTCTCTAACTATTTCACTATGATTTCTGACTATAAAAGTTGTTGATCTATGAGGAGAAATAGATTTCCTGATTAATTGTAATTTTAATAAATCAGTGATATGGACCTTAAAATCTTTTCTATCTAGATTAGAATATTCAATTTTTCCTGTTTTAATTATATACTCAGGATTAAGGATGTCTAACTTACATTGAATGCTGTTATTGTCCCAATATTTTAAGGGATTTTCTCCGATTATTTCAAGATAATCCAATCTATTTATAAAATCATCAATATCTTTTTTATTCTTTGTCATAGATGTTATAACTACCATCCATTTGTTGACTATAAGTTATCTTTTTTGATTTTTTAAGATATTGAGAAGGAATGAACTTGCTATCATGAATCACTGAAGAAGAAGAATGCTGGCTACCCTTTCTTCATTTCTCAACTCATTACTGATACACTCCGGTTTATCTATTATGATCCTTTGTTACAACATACCATGGACTGCCCATCAAATGGCCAGTATACTTGTCAGCTTGTCCCAGCTGAAGCCACCACAGACACCATCCAATACCACACCAACCCCAGGGACATTTATCTGGTGGATTATCTCCGTGACCAGAACTGGACCCTCTTCGATGAAGTGCACTCCTGTGCTATGAAGGTTAAAATTCCACGAGATGTTCCTGTTCCTACTACTGCTTGTAATAGTCGTACTCTTTATAGCATTCCCAAATTATGAATTTATTAGTTAAAAATATGATTAAAGAGTTAACTATGAAAATTAAGAAGGTTAAAAAGAAATGGATTTTTTTTTAATAAATGGAGATTTAAAGGAGAGGGACTAAAATCTAATTGTATTAATTAGATGATGTCATAGTCCACTATGTCTCCATGAAAATTCATGGAGCTTGCCTTGATATCTAAATTAAAGAAAAACTTTATTTCTTTCTTTCTCTTTATCTAGACCACTAGGTCTTTATTTTAATGAATTTTGCAAGTATTCAACATTGGTTATGACATCATACCCACCAACTCTTTGGAAGAGACTTTGAGACTTGTACGGATGACTTTGACTACTTTGAAATTAGAGGAGAATGATATATATTGTTTCATTCCTTATATCTCATCTTCAATTATGTTTTAAAGTATTCCTTCATCTTCCTCTAAATTAGAAAAGCATGAGATAGCTAAGGGTATAACCGTTAGAGGCCACGTGGAACAATGCATGAAATTTAATTAAAGCTTGTGGATTTGAAGACCAACACCACATGTGATGATGTTAGCCTAAGAACATTGGTTTGTATAAATGGCTGCATATAAACCATGCATGGACAGTGAAGAAAATCGCCACATAAAGTAATGGATGAATGTGCATGGTTGCCTGACAACAAAGATATTCATGTAAAAGGGAGACGTGGCATCTTCTCAACCATACTTTCACCTTAACATGGCCAGAGCATCACTCCAAGCTACACTCTTATTGTTCACTTGGCCGTGATGTATATATAAAGGAGGTGAAGGCAAAATAATAAAGCAAGGAGATGGCTGTCATTTTGAAAAAAATGAAGAATGAGTGTAACTAGGTTTGGACGTGGCAACATGTGAGGAGAAGTGGACATGCAGGCCAGCACCTCATGCTTGGCTGTGAACTCCTTTTCAACTGTGTTGTTTTTCAACAGTTAAGCTGGGACTCCAAGAGTGTTTGTCGTCCATGAGTGAAGAGCAACTGGTTGAAGTCCAAGACTTGAACTTTGTTTACAGTGGGTAGAGAACCTTTGCAACCATTGGTGGGTGCTTGGAAGCAAAAGGTAAACAGAAGCTTAAACTTGAGTAGCTTTAAAGGGCTAGATATTCATGTGCGTTGAGTTCCAGTTCTTGCTGAACTAATGCATGTGGTTCCATGTTTTAACCTTTGAGAAGAGAAAAACAAGCCATGGTGTTTAACTCTCTAACATGATTTAGATTGGAGTTTTAGTATTGATAATACTCATTGAAAGATAGCCAATTTTAAGAGAACGAGAGAGATAGAGAGAGGGAGTATACAGGAGCCTCACCAACGACCTTTATGGACACTTTAATCACGAGCATGGTTGAGCATGTATGCATGGCTTAAGATTGAAAACCTGCACACAAATCATTGTAGTCTATTATAGTTAGGTTTGGTATTATAAAAGGAAGAAAGAGAGGAAGGGAACAGTAGGCATGCACTATTTTTATTATAAGAAATGCATGCCTTGTGATGAATATTGGTGTTCGGGTTTAATTATGATTAAAGTAGTAGTTAGAGAAAAGGAAAGCTAGAATGGGCTGTGGCCCATCTCGTTTGAACCGACCCATTGATTTATAACATGGGTATATTTAGATTTTAATATTAAGAATAATATTAATTATGAACTCTGCTTATCATATTTCTGGTTAGAGCGGAGAGCCTTGTCAAGGGAGAGCACGGATTGATTCTAGATATCTCTGAGAATCGGTAAGTACTTTCGCATCTCTCCCTTCTAGTTGATAATACTTGATTTCATGCTTGTGCACATAAGTGCCTTTGCCTAGTCTTCTTTATCATTGGGTGTTTTCTTCACCATTGATATATGTTCCTTGCGCACACATACTTTGTTGAGTTATGGGGTGGCATTTATTCCATGATTGTTGATTCCATAACTTGTGTGCAGGTACCTGCTTGGTTGAGTGGTTGTTTCCGCTCGATGTGTGTTATTCTTGTGGATTCTTCCGCCCGATGCAGTGGAGCGTGTAGCTCCTGTTTGGCGATCAGGGCCGGTGGACACCCTGTTCGTGCTTTCCTGTCAGGGGGACGATACTCTAGCCGTCCTGTATGCCTGTCAGTGGGACGATACGTTGGCCGTGTACGTACATGTATGAGTTGTAGTGCTACTGGACTCTTGGGTTCGTGAGAACCGAGTTGGTCAACATTGGTTGAGGCCGATGACTGCCCAAGGGATGGTTTGCGAGCTTCGCGTGAGTTGCTTGTCTTGAGCTGGCATGGCTGCGGTCATGGGTTGGGAGTCCCCACCATTGATTTTTTTCTTTGGGTGGGAACCGGACTCCTGTTGGTGTGGAATGGTACGGATTGTAGTACCTGTATTGTTTGACTTGGTCATGTTTGAATTTTGATCTGCTTTTTTAGCTTATCATATGATATTTGTGACATGACCTGTTTTATTCCCTGCATGGTACTTACTGAGCTTTTATTTCGAAAGTTCATCCATTTATTGATTTCCTTTCTCAGATCCCGAGGAGTAGGACACGGGCCGTAGGAGTGCCGTGTGAGACCTGCGGGGATTTGTTGGGATTACCGAAGTTGGCTACCTCTTGGGTTTTTATCTTGTGTGCGGACATGTTATAGGTTCTTTTGTAGGAACCATGTATATTGAGACTATAGGGTTTGTGTACCCTTAGAATTTAATTCCGTTGTGTAGACATATTTTTATTATGTCTTTGGATTTGATATACTCCGCTGTGCATGTTTTATGTGTTTGATGATCATCGAGGCTTCGCATCCGAGTGGGGCCCGTCCTTGCTCGGGTGCGGCCTGTCTGCCACGTGCCGGTGGGCCCGGGGCTTTGGGGCCGGGGCGTGACAACCGCCGCTTCTGCACTACCGCCCGATAACACTTCACGCACGTAAGACGCCCCCGCCAACACGCTGTGCGGTATGAACCATGCCTCTGTGGTTGTGAAGGACCCCTTAATCCTCATGTGGATATCGATGGTAAACCATAGGAGTATATAAGGTTATTTCTTAGTGTACGAATTTTTCAACTAGTAGTCTTTAAACTACCCAAGGGCTAGCGTACATGTCCAGTTAGTTTGAAAGATATTATGTATTACTGTGGCCACAGCATGATGTGGATTTTCACTATCATTTCTAGTGTGCAATAAGCCACAAAGTGTGTATCTTGATAAGGTTGGATTGATGACATCGTCATCTTACCACCTTTCCATTGTATGGTTTGTATTAAAGCCACGTCGAAGATACTCTGACTTTAGCTTCCTTCGAAGCCAAGTCTTCTTGTCTATATAAGAAACTCTCTCTAAGTTTCTTGAGTATCGATCACCTATCCTATTATGCTTAGTTTGTAAGTGTGCACGATTGAGTAATTGACGCCGGGCGGGGTAGCGATTATCCCGCGAGCTAATCGGATCCAAGGACCGCAAGAAAGAACAAACGAAGAACCAAAGAACCAGAGAAAATACTCTGAAATTCAGGAAAATATTATTACTCAAAATTCAATAATGAAAAACTAACCCACAAGCCGGGTTAAATAGCCTCAAAAAATTAACTTAGAAACCTTATCATCTAATTTAAATTTGCTAAAATTGACAAATTTTTATTTAAAACTAAACTTATCTAAATTTAAAAATATAAACAAATCAGATAACTGCTAGAAATCTGAGATCAAATCGGATTCAAATCCTATACTAATTTGGCATATGAAATATTATCAAAAATAGGAAAAAGACCGAAACCCTAATTTGGCGGATTAAATGTTTCTAAAAATAGGAAAAAAAACTAAAATTCTCCCTAATATGGTGTCCCCATGTCATGCGCGCCGCAAGGAGCTTTCCGGATTGGGGTCGAATGCTCAATTCTAATATCGGTAGCCAAAGTTATGGCCAAAATACCGAACCACACCCAAAACTGACCCAATCTTGGAATTGACTCGATAACTTCCCGTCTCTACGTTGACCCGCCAACCCTGCACCAACATTTGACTCGAGCCTCCTGCATCAGTCACCCTGGGTTGGAAAAAACTCGACCCCGAGTTCGACTGCACCTCTGTTGGTAGGTTTGGATCTCCATGCTTGATCTCAATCAAAACCCTAGAGACAGAAAGTAGGTTAGTAGTGTTGGTTACCGGGCCAGGAGGGTTTTCCTCCCATCGAGATACCAACACAATGCTAGTCCCATCACCGTCATAGATGGGCTCACAAAACTCCTCCTCGGGCTCGCCAATTTCCTCCTTATAGTCGTCGTAGATGGGCGAGATCTCTTCTTCCACATCATCGTTGAAGATGAGAAAAATCTCCTCCTCCACATCATCGTTGAATATGGGCGAGATCTTCTCCTCCACATCATCGTCGTAGATGGGTTGGCCAAACCTATGATCGCTATAATTATGGTGCTAGACCTCCTCAGTCGGAAACTGCCCACGACAACCACGATCAAAATCGATCGCCACCAGACGCCTTGATAATTTCTTGACTTACCTCTGCAAATCCTTGATCATCAAGCATTTGGTTAACTCCGCGACTTGCCTTTGTAGATCCTTGTTCATCGCCTCCAAGGCGCTCAGTATTGGACTTTCTCAGCTGGAACCTATCCAACCCGACAACCATAACCACCAGTCATTGATGTCGCTGATAACGCTTCCCAGGAAGATGATGAGCTCTGGTACCAACTGACGCCGGGCGGGGTAACGATTATCCCGCGAGTTAGCCGGATCCAAGGACCGCAAGGAAGAACAAATGAAGAACCAAAGAACCAGAGAAAATACTCTGAAATTTAGGAAAATATTATTACTCAAAATTCAATAATGAAAAACTAACCGACAAACAGGGTTAAATAGCCTCAAAAGATTAACCTATAAGCCTTATCATCTAATCTAAATTTGCTAAAATTGACAAATTATTATTTAAAACTAAACTTATCTAAATTTAAAAATATAAAAAAAATCAGATAACTGCTAAAAATCAAAGATCAAATTGGATTCAAATTCTATCCTAATTTGGCATATGAAATATTACCAAAAATAGGAAAAAGACCGAAAACCCTAATTTGGCGGATTAAATATTTCTAAAAATAGAAAAAAACTAAAATTCTCTCTAATATGGCATCTCCATGTCGTGCTACCAAGCAAAGAGATTTCCTCAATTGAGGCTCTAGAACGCTTCGATTCGACTGGAGCATCTAGTAGCCAAAGTTATGGCCAAAATACCGAACCACACCCAAAACAGGCCAAATCTTGGAACTAACTCGATAACTTCCCGTCTTTAAGTTGACCCGCCAACCCGGTACCGACATTTGACTCGAGCCTCCTGCATCAGTAATGTATCCACAACTCTTCTTGAGTGTATTGTAAGTTTGCTTTAATAAACATCTGTTTGTGTGCTTTGTGCTTCATTTTCGAGTAAGCTTTCTTCTTTCGTCCCCTCGAATGGGAACCCTCTTTTGACTCAAGGTATTGCCCAAAAAATATATTTTATTTCTTCTCTTATAACAATATGTTCATATCTCTTAGTTGGATGCTTATTCTCTCTTTTCTTGTAGACATTCTTCTGTCTTTCTTTTGGTTTCTTCTTCTCAATATGTATCTCTGGCTTTGGTTCTTACTTCGTCGGGAAGATACAGTGGACTAGGAAGACTCCAGTAGGTAAGAATATCAGTCTCAATAAGACATTAAGAGGTAGATTGAGAGTCGATGGCCTGGATGTAAATTCCCAGCTAATACCCATTATGCCGAGAATGGCGCCAAGGGTTTTTGGGTGTTTGTAAGGAAAGACTTTGCTTTTTTTGTCAGACTGTATTCTTATTTGCTCTTCCCTCTCTACTGTTGACCTAGGTAAAGATGAAGACTCTACATATTTAGATTAAGCAAAGTATCTTTTTTATCTTTTTTATCTTGCGATAAAATCCAAAAACATTGCAAAATTGAAAAATTTGGTCATATCTTACCTGTCATTAGAGTTAGTACCGAGTAGAGCACACACCCTCTTCCATTTCCCTTTATTTTAACAAACATTTACACATCTCCCTTTATTTTTGGTATCAAAGCCTTAGTTCCTTTCGGATTAGTACTCTAATTTGCAATCACCAGAATAGATCCTCCTAGCAAAACACTAGCTTTCTTAGTAGAGAAATTAGATAAAATTCATAATATAGTTAATCAACTAAGTGATATCTCTTTAAAACTAGATTATCTAAAGGAAACTAATAATATTTTACTCTCGAAACTAGATAAACTAGATAATCATCTCAAAACAGTAAATCTAGAAAATTTTCCTGCCTCAGAAATTAAAAATTTATCCGACAATCTAAAAAATCTACAAAAATCAAAAGAAAGTGAGTTATCAGACTTAATTCATAAATTTGATAATTTAAAGGTCGAAGGTCGAAAAGAAACTAAGAGTAAACCATGGCTCTTCTTCCAAGTTCCTCAAGAACCCTTAAAGAAATATATAAGCCTAGTGATAACAGATCTAAAAATTTCTTTAGCTTTATTTTAAACAAACAGAAAGAAGACAAAGTTCAGTTAGATGAGTTAATCGATATAGATAAAGATATTAAATTATTTAGTACCCATCAATTTCATCTTTTAAATCCAAAAGTTTTATATAAAACAAAGTTTTTTGAAGTAAATAATGGCTTATTTAAACATTATCGAGAGGTACAGTTTAGTTGTACCAATCATACAAACATGGTAAGCCTTAACCTAGTCGCCTTCGAATCGCTTGTGCAGCTAATTAAGAAGTTTAATCTCATGCATTTAGGTTTAATTGTAATAGGCATTAAAGGATTAGGCAGAAAAAATCTTGGCACTAAAGCATTAGCTTGTGCTTATGATGCCCGTTGGGCTGGGAGCCGTGAAGCTCTTTTAGGACTAACCGAAGTAGATATGAATAATAATGGAGGTCTCTTTTACTGTAGTCCAGATTATATGTTAAATATAATAGAATTTACTGAAAATCTCAAGGTTGGCCTGCAAACCAAAGGTTATGAAACCTTTAAAGGTAAAAATTTACTTGTTTGTATAAGATTCCTAGGCAAGGTAATGAACTCCAGCAATACAAATTTTAAGTTACAAGTAGATGATGTAGTTAATTTAATTGGAAATAAAGGAATTAAATTACTTAAACCCGAAAAGATTCTCCGGAACTCATAGCTAATTCAGAATGGAATCTAGACCTTTTCTCTAAAAAATAAGAAGTTTTAATTCCTGATGAATTTGTCATGTACACAAACAGTAAAGGAGAAAATCTGTACGATTTACAAATTATAAAAAGAAAAACCTTGAAGATGAGCAAGAACAGATGTCTAATGAAATGTCTAAAGAATGGAATCTGGTAAACATTGAAACATATGAAGATCCTATTCTTTATCCTCGCGAATTAGAAATGTTATTATCACCCAAGGAACATTTAGAACTAGAAGAAACGTTACTCAACAGTTAGACAAGAATGAATCTTTATACTATGATAATATAGGAAATATTAGAAAAACAAAAAATTATACCATAGATGAAGATGTCCTTGAGAGTATAATCTCTAGTACAGATACTTTAAGCATTAATGAATTAATGGAAGGAGAAGGTTGTGTTGCTTCTGGAAATGTCCGTGCTCCTTCAGTCTTAGGATATGGTGTTGTTCCAGGAACACCGTATTCTGAGAATGTTTATGTCCCTGAAAACATCAAACCCAAAGGAAAACGAATGCCATTAGAACAGCCATTAAAATTTCAAAGTCCGAACAAAGGACAAATCTTAAATATTACAGCACATGATACTCAAACCTGGTAAAATGTAATAGACATTTGGAAAGGACAAGTAGTTGCAGACTATATATGAAATTTTAATAATACAGATACCGATGAAATGTTTAGATATGTAGAAACATTTTTAGGTAAAGGTATAAAGCATTATGAGAAAATTACAAAAAAGATCAGCAACAAGAATTTCAATACATGGTTAGCTTAGGGGCTAATCCCTATAATTTTGTAAACAAAATTCATACTTTAATAACGGGCAAGGATCCTAATACAGGTAATATAGAATTACAAAGAAATGCCTTTATACACTTAGAACAATTAAGTATAGCAAACTACAAAAATATCAAACCCTTTCTTTTAGAGTATGTTCATTACTGTTGTATTTCTGGAAATGCTTTTAATCAAGATTTAGGTAGCAAGTTAATTAGGAAATTACCTGGTGCCTTAGGAATTGAAATCACAGACAAATGGACCTCTATGGAACAACTGTATCAACCAACTCAGTGGACCATAGGACATTGAGTTCAATTCATCCTTGATAAAGAAATTAGATAAAATTCATAATATAGTTAATCAACTAAGTGATATCTCTTTAAAACTAGATTATCTAAAGGAAACTAATAATATTTTACTCTCGAAACTAGATAAACTAGATAATTATCTCAAAACAGTAAATCTAGAAAATTTTCCTGCCTCAGAAATTAAAAATTTATCCGACAATCTAAAAAATCTACAAAAATCAAAAGAAAGTGAGTTATCAGACTTAATTCATAAATTTGATAATTTAAAGGTCGAAGGTCGAAAAGAAACTAAGAGTAAATCATGGCTCTTCTTCCAAGTTCCTCCAGAACCCTTAAAGAAATAGATAAGCCCAAAGCTAGCTTTAGTGAAAATTAAAACAGGATTAGATAACATAGCTTGTTTTCTCTGCAAATTCTTTTCGAGTAAGAACTAAATGCATGAGATTAAACTTCTTAATTAACTGCAAAAGCTATTCGAAGGTGACTAGGTTAAGGCTTACCATGTCTGTATGATTGGTACAACTAACCTGTACCTCTCGATAATGTTTAAATAAGCCATTATTTACTTCAAAAAATTTTGTTTTATATAAAAATTTTTTATTTAAAAGATGAAGTTGATGGGTACTAAATAATTGAATATCTTTATCTATATCGATTAACTCATCTAACTGAACTTCGTCTTCTTTCTTTTTGTTTAAAATAAAGCTAAAGAAATTTTTAGATCTCTTAACATTAAAGCTAGCTCTAGGCTTATCTATTTCTTTATAGGTTCTGGAGGAACTTGGAAGAAGAGCCATGGTTTACTCTTAGTTTCTTTTCGACCTTTGACCTTTAAATTATCAAATTTATGAATTAAGTCTGATAACTCACTTTCTTTTGATTTTTGTAGATTTTTTAGATTGTCGGATAAATTTTTAATTTCCTGGCGGTGAAAATTTTCTAGATTTCATCGCTTTGAGATGATTATCTAGTTTATCTAGTTTCAGAGTAAAATATTATTAGTTTCCTTTAGATAATCTAGTTTTAAAGAGATATCACTTAGTTGATTAACTATATTATGAATTTTATCTAATTTCTCTACTAAGAAAGCTAGTGTTTTGCTAGGAGGATCTATTCTGGAGATTGCAAATTAGAGTACTAATCCGAAAGGAACTAAGGCTTTGATACCAAAAATAAAGGGAGATGTGTAAATGTTTGTTAAAATAAAGGGAAATGCCATAGGGTGTGTGCTCTACTCGGTACTAACTCTAATGACATGTAAGATATGGCCAGATTTTTCAAATTTGCAATGTTTTTGGATTTTATCGCAAGATAAAAAAGATAAGGGTTAAAGCCATTTTTGGTCCCTGAAAACAGGGCCAATGTTCATTTCCATCCCAAAAATTAAAAAGTTGTTCAATACGGTCCACATAAGCATATACTGCCACTTTTCACTCCACATCAGCAAAATAATGACCTAAACATAATAATAAAAAGATTATATGCATTTCATTGGTATTCCACATGACCGCCACGTCAGTAATAGGGATCAAAAATGCCAAAATACGGAATATATAGGGACCCAAAATGTCAAAATATGCAATACATAAGGACCATATTGAACAAATTTTTAATTTTGGGATGGAAATGAACATTGGTCCCGTTTTCAGCGACCAAAAATGGCTTTAACCCAAAAGATAAAAAAGATACTTTTCTTAATCTAAATATGTAGAGTCTTCATCCTTACCTAGGTCAACAGTAGAGAGGGAAGAGCAAATAAGAATACAATCTGACAAAAAGAGCAAAGTCTTTCCTTACGAACACCCAAAAACCCTTGGCGCCATTCTCGGCATAACGGGTATCAGCTGGGAATTTACATCCAGGCCATTGACTTTAAATCTACCTCTTAATGTCTTATTGAGACTGATATTCTTACCTACTGGAGTCTTCCTAGTCCACTGTATCTTCCCGAAGAAGTAAGAACCAAAGCCAGAGATACATATTGAGAAGAGGAAACCAAAAGAAAGACATAAGTATGTCTAAAAGAAAAGAGAAAATAAGCATCCTCGATCTTATATGTGTCGAACCTCAAAGTTATACTCAAGACGATCTTGTCTGTAATGAATCTAAAATGCCGCATATGTTGGTAAGAGTGAAAATTGTCTTAGCCAATGAATTCGAAGTTTTACTTAATGCTCTTATAGATACAGGTAGCACTCGATGTATTATTAATAGCAAGTTCATTCCTTCTCAATATCTTAAAAAATAAAAAATGCTAACTTATGGTCAACAAATGGATGGTAGTTATAACATCTATGATACATTTATAGAACAGGCAAATATTAATTTTTATACAAATTGTAACACTTTCTCTGAAGCATATCCTTTACCTCACACTTGGACTCGTGATCTCAATTTATCTTCTGATTTTATCCTTGGACTAAACCTTTTTACTTTTACAAAATGGTCAGATGACCTTTACAAAAGATTATATTACAATTAGTAAGTCGTCAATTGTTGTTCCAATCTCTCAGATTAAACATCCTACGCTTACTGCACCAGTCATAGCTAAGCAAGGAAACATAGACCATTGTCTCTGCCCTGTTAAAGGCTCTTGTAAAATACTTACAGCTCCTGTTGAAATCACTCAGATAGATGATGAAAACATAGATTTCTCTTACGGAGAATATATAGATTTAGAAGTAACCTATCTAGATAACAAAAAGGTATACCAAGCAATATTAATAACAAAGAATAAAAAAGATATTGATGATTTTATAAATAGACTGGATTATCATGAAATAATCGGAGAAAATCCCTTAAAATATTGGGACAATAACAACATTCAATGTAAGTTAGACATCCTTAATCCTGAGTATATAATTAAAACAAGAAAAATTGAATATTCTAATCTGGATAGAGAAGATTTTTAAGGTCCATATCACTGATTTATTAAAATTACAATTAATCACGAAATTTGTTTCTCCTCATAGATCAACAGCTTTTATAGTCAGAAATCATAGTGAAATAGTTTGAGGAAAATCTTGCATGGTAATAAACTATAAACGTTTAAATGATAACACAAAGGAAGATAGTTATGATATTCCTGATAAAGGCCAGTTAATTAATAGTATTTAAAATGCAACAATCTTTAGTAAATTTGATTGTAAGTCTGGTTTTTGGCATTAAAAATGCATCCCAATAGTATAAAATGGACGGCCTCCTCTTGTCCCGAAGAACATTTTGAATGGTTAGTAATGCCTTTTGGACTTAAGAATGCACCCTCTGTTTTCCAGCGCAAAATGGATGAAATCTTCCTTAAATACAACAAATTTGTTCTGGTCTATATTGATGATATTTTAGTCTTTAGTAAGACACTAGAAGAACATATTGGTCATCTTCAAATAGTCTTCGCAGAATTTATTAAACATGGTATCATAATAAGTAAAAAGAAAATAGAACTCTTTAAACAATACATTAAATTTGTAGGAATGGAAATTGGAAATGGAAAAATTAAGAACATATCACAAAAAAGATATTAAATATCTCAGTCGATGAACTACGCGAGACAAAGAAACTACAATCATTTTTAGGACTTTTAAATTATGCCCGAAGCTTCATCCAAGATCTCGGTAAACTTGCCGGACCACTTTATGCCAAAACTTCTTCATAAGGACAAAAAACATTTAACATTGAAGATAAAAAATTAGTCCAACATATTAAAGAACTTGTAGCAAAACACCCAGATCTCCAGTTGCAATTAGACACAGATTATATCATAATACTGACAGATTGTTCTAATTTGGGTTGGGGAGCTATACTCAAAGCTAAACCAAATAAATATGAGAGTAAAGACTCCGAAAAAATTTGTGGTTATACTAGTGGAAGTTATAAAGAAAGAGGTAATATTAGTAGTATCGATGCAAAAATACTTGCTGTCATTTACGCTTTAGACTCATTCCGCATGCATTTCTTAAGCAAAAGGAATTTACTGTTAGAACAGATTGTGAAGCAATTATTAGTTTTTATAACAAGATGCATGAAAAAAGAAGTAGCAAACGAAGATGGTTAAATCTGTTAGATCGAATCATTGGTAAAGTAGATGAGCTAGGCGAGACAAAGAAACTACAATCATTTTTAGGACTTTTAAATTATGCCCGAAGCTTCATCCAAGATCTCGGTAAACTTGCTTGACCACTTTATGCCAAAACTTCTTCAAAAGGACAAAAAATATTTAACATTGAAGATAAAAAAAATTAGTCCAACATATTAAAGATCTTGTAGCAAAACTCCCAGATCTCCAGTTGCCATTAGACACAGATTATATCATAATCCAGACAGATTGTTCTAATTTGGGTTGGGGAGCTATACTCAAAGCTAAACCAAATAAATATGAGAGTAAAGACTCTGAAAAAAAAATTGTGGTTAGCTAGTGGAAGTTATAAAGAAAGAGGTAATATTAGCAGTGTCGATGCAGAAATACTTGCTGTCATTTACGCTTTAGACTCATTCCGTATGCATGTCCTAAGCAAAAAGGAATTTACTGTAAGAACAGACTGTGAATCAATTATTAGTTTTTATAACAAGATGCAAGAAAAAAGACGTAGCAAACGAAGATGTTACAATTAAACCTAAATGTATGAGATTAAACTTCTTAACTAACCGCACAAGCGATTTGAAGGAGACTAGGTTAAGCCTTACCATGTCTGTATGATTAGTACAACTCACCTGTACCTCTCAATAATGTTTAAATAAGCCATTATTTACTTCAAAAAACTTTGTTTTATATAAAACTTTTGGATTTAAAAGATGAAGTTGATGGGTACTAAATAATTGAATATCTTTATCTATATAGATTTACTCATCTAACTGAACTTCGTCTTCTTTCTGTTTGTTTAAAATAAAGCTAAAGAAATTTTTAGATCTGTTACCACTAAAGCTAGCTCTAGGCTTATCTATTTCTTTAAGGGTTCTTGAGGAACTTGGAAGAAGAGCCATGGTTTACCCTTAGTTTCTTTTCGACCTTCGACCCTTAAATTATCAAATTTATGAATTAAGTCTGATAACTCACTTTCTTTTGATTTTTGTAGATTTTTTAGATTGTCGTATAAATTTTTAATTTCTGAGGCAAGAAAATTTTCTAGAATTACTGTTTTGCGATGATTATCTAGTTTATCTAGTTTCGAGAGTAAAATATTATTAGTTTCCTTTAGATAATCTAGTTTTAAAGAGATATCATTTAGTTGATTAACTATATAATGAATTTTCTCTAATTTCTTTATCAAGGATGAATTGAACTCGCTGTCCTATGGCCCACTGAGTTGGTTGATACAGTTGTTCCATAGCGGTCCATTTGTCTGTGATTTCAATTCCTAAGGCACCAGGTAATTTCCTAAATAACTTACTACCAAAATCTTGATTAAAAGCATTTCCAGAAATACAACAGTAATGAATATACTCTAAAAGAAAAAGTTTGATATTTTTGTAGTTTGCTATACTTAATTATTCTACGTGTATAAAGGCATTCCTTTGTAATTCTATATTACCTGTATTAGGATCCCTGCCAGTTATTAAAGTATGAATTTTTTTTACAAAATTATAGGGATTAGCCCCTAAGCTAACCATGTATTGAAATTCTTGTTGCTGATCTTTTTTGTAATTTTCCCTTAATGCTTTTGTACTTTCACCTAAAAATGTTTCTAAATATCTAAACATTTCATCTGCATCTGTATTATTAAAATTTCATATATAGTCTGCAACTACTTGTCCTTTCCAAACGTCTATTACATTTGACCAGGTTTGAGTATCATGTGCTGTAATATTTAAGATTTGTCCTTTGTTCGGACTTTGAAATTTTATAGGCTGTTCTAATGGCATTCGTTTTCCTTTGGGTTTGATGTTTTCAGGGACATAAACATTCTCAGAATACGGTGTTCCTGGAACAACACCATATCCTAAGACGGAAGGGGCACAGAAATTTCCAGAAGCAACACTACCTTCTCCTTCCATTAATTCATTAATGCTTAAAGTATCTGTAACGCCCCGAATTTTCTAAGTGAATAAATCAGAAGATTTTCGACAATCACTGAGATTAATTAACAAAGGAAATTAATTATTTATTTTAAGGCCAATTAAAAAACAGCCTCGCAACCAATGGGCCTGGAGAAGGCCTTAGTGGGCCAGGCCGCTTACACTTGGAATAGTTGGAGGTGGACAATAAAGATAACCTCGATTAAATAAATAGGAGATTCCGTTATTGTTAATTAATCAAGATGAATTAAGTAGGAGAATCGGACAAATCTCAGAGTTCCGATAAAGTAGATCGGGCAAGTCAAAAGCCTATTCCGGATCCGTCCGACGAGGGATGTAACCCCGTGGAGGCTGCAGACACCCGCGTGATGACTGAAATCATTGACCCGGGATTCTCGGATCTAGGTCGATAAATTATTAAAAGATAACATTTAAAAAGGGGGCAATGGGACATAAAGTTGGGGAGGATAAAATAAAATAATACAAGTGGGTTGGATAAAATAAAATAATACAAGTGGGTTGGAGATAAATTAAAATAAATTAAAGTGATAAGATAACTTAAAGTATTGAATTAAGTAATTAAAATAAAATATTATAAGTTATATGTATATATCACAGCCTAGGTTTGAGAAAGAGAGAAATTGAATTGATTTAAGAGATGTGCTGAGCCTCTCCTTCTTTCTCCCTTTCGATCTCCAGTCTCCCTGCCTGTCCGCGACCTCCCTTACCCGCACTCGACTCCACTTCGGCGAGCCACTGGCCGGTGAGCTTGCCCGCGCCCGACTAGCTCCCGCCGGAGCTCCTCCGCCTAGAGCTCACCGACTATCGTGCGACTGCCGCCCCACCAATGCTCTGGTCGCCTCTGTCCGGCCACCCTCTGCCGGTCGCGCCATCGAGCCCCAGCCTGCAGCCACTCGCCGCCCCCACCTGGTCCGGCTGCCCCTCTTCCTCCTCCCCTTGTTCTGTTTCACCGCGACTTTTGCGTCGTTGGTCCTGGAATCTTACAGCGCCCACCACCACACACTGCGCAGCCCCCTTGTTCACATCGCCTTACGACGCTACCCTTCTTCGTCAGCTAGCGGTGAGCCCTAACTTGGGAGAAATCCTATACTAGTTGGTTGATCACATGATTAGTTGGTGGTATGTGGGCTATGAATGGAATCATGATCAAATTGTTGGGGGTTTAAGGAGATAGAAGAGTGGTGATTGTTAGTTATGGAGTAATGAGATGTATGATTATGTTTGTATGCATAATTGGTACTATTAGTGTGCATGTTTGTATTAATTCGGGGCCCTATAAATAGGGGAGGTGCCGCCGAATTTTACATGAAATTCCTAAGTCTAAATGCCATATTAACGATCATGATGACAGTCTTAAGTTCAAATAGCTCCATGATTATCATGCTTAAGTGTTACATGTTTAAAGATGATCGATCTTGTAAATCTAGCATGCTTAGGGATATTATAGAATTGGTGAAGGCATGTAATGCTAATTAAATAGGGAAAACCATGAATTTATAAGTATAAATGTCTGTATGTGCTCCTTGAAGCTTAAGTGGAAATACGGACTTTGTATTCTTAGATTCCCTATTTTTAAGCTATAGAACTAAGTTATGGTAAATATGGATTTTTTTTATGTACTTAGTACTTACGTTGATTCTAGGAAAGGGAAAAGGTCCAACAGAAGCTGCCGAAGGACCTAGCGATTCCTAGAAATTTGCAAGGTCTTCAGGTGAGGGGACTTCATCGTAGAGTTAGACTTGATTGTGTATTTATTGGGATTTCGGTTTTTATCGTATTCTTATGAATTTTATTCGGTTTGTGGATGCCGAAGGGTTTATTACTATACTTGCATAGTATTTTCATGCTTGTATCATTAAGTTAACTTTACAGAGCATGAGATATGATTAAGGAAACCCTAAGGGGTAATTAAAGTTTATTGCAAGTATCATAAGTAGCACATTAGTTAGTTAATGTATGGGGGCCCAGCAGGGGCTCGGGATAGAGCCCGGGTATTTGTTTTTAGTAGACGGGACCGGGTTGAGGAAAGGGTTTTGTTTTCAACCGTTTTTCTTAAAACTAAAATGTTTGCGAAAGTCGTGATTTTATAAAAACCCCTTTCCTGTCCCTGATACGGGATCTACCGGACTTATGTAGCACCGTTTATCAGGATCATGTAGAGGCATACCGCTGTTCCTGATGGATGCTGGTGTCCTTTAGGAGACATTTTATCTAGGGGTGCACGCTGTATGATATGAGGCCATCACATATATACATGTTCACTATATGCTTGATATGTTAGGAGATTGCTCTTGGGTTTTCTATGGGTTTCTGATCGTATTAGCATTATTATCAAGATTAAAGATAATTATGTTGATCAACATGGCTTGTACCTGCATTATTTACGTTCCAGTATTCTTGTATAGATGACAGGTGTGTACAATACCTGGCGGAGTAGTCTATACTCACTGAGCTTGTATAGCTCAGCCCCCTTTTCTATATTGTTTTTCTGTTACAGGATCTAGACTCGGATCGGGTTAGTAACTCATGTCTCGAGCAGGGATCGAGGTCTAGCTGGCTCTGGCGTACGTACTTGTTTCCATGTTTATTATTGTTCGATTGTATTAAACTTTAATTATGTTTTCTTCAGCTGTATTTGGGGTCGTAGTTGCCCATGACTTTGTGTGTTGTTCTCTATTATGATCTTTATTTGAATATAACTCCTGGTGTGTAACCGGTTATGTTATGTCATATGAATCTTGTTTAGAGTACTTGATCCTTGATTTCAGGTTTAATTGTACAGCTTATGGGCTGGGTGCACTCCCGGCCCAGTTGGTGTGACATCTGTTTCATTAGCGAAATGGGTGTTACAGTATCTGTACTAGAGATTATACTCTCAAGGATATCTTCATCTATGTTATAATTTTTATTTTTCTAATATTTCCTATATTATCATAGTATAAAGATTCATTCTCGTCTAGCTGTTCTGTTAAGAGTAACATTTTATATTTATATATATATATATATATATATATATATATATATATATATATATATATATATATATGAAGGCCTCTGGATTCCTTCTCTATGTGTTTCTATACGGCAAGGCAACCGAAGGTTGCACCACGTCCCTTTTGCGCCGCTGTTGCCGGAATTCTACTGCGTCCCTTGCCTCAGCTGTCGTCAGAATGCCACCACACCACTGAGACCTCCCACTACCTTGCGATGTCGAGCCACCCAAAGGGCTCTCTGCACTCCTACACCGCCTAGCAGATGAAACCCCAATGCCCAACCACCAAACCTTGGCCAAACACAACCTCCGCCGAAGTTCATTGTCCCTACTGTCACTGAAGAAAGTGGCTGAAGAAGAAGACCAAAATCGCACTGTCATACTCCTTAAGATGCTCATAAAGGGCTATGATTTCTTTCCATGGTTCCCCATGGTCGCATGGCAAGTCGTCAATGTCTTCTTAGATCCAAACTTCGCCCGGGCATCATGGACTTGGTGAAGCGCGGCGGCGCAATATTGCATCGGATCTCATATCTGTTTAATACAATCCTCAAGAAATCAGAACTTCAAAAGTGAACCTTACAAAACCTCTTTCACTTCATCAAAGAATGGAATCAAACCAAAGTCCAGGATAAATAATGTTATCTTTCATATAAGAATAACAACACAAACACCATAAAAAACTCTCTCAGATCCTAAAAAACAATATGAGAAAAACAACAAACTTGAAGCCTCTTCCACTTCTTCAAAGAAAATAATCAAATCAAAGTTCATGATATATGTCATATTTCATATAATATCAACACAACAAACAACATTTTTAAAAACTCCCTCAGAGAAACCCACATACCTTGAAACCTCTTCCACTTCTTCAAAGAATGGAATCAAACCAAAGTCCAGGATAAATAATGTTATCTTTCATATAAGAATAACAAAACAAACACCATAAAAAACTCTCTCATATCCTCAAAAACAATATGAGAAAAACAACAAACTTGAAGCTTCTTCTACTTCTTCAAAGAAAATAATCAATTCAAAGTTCATGATAAATGTCATATTTCATACAATACAGAAAAACATTCATACATTAATAAATCCAATTTCATAATAAATGTCAGAGATCCTGAAATCCAATTTCATAACGACATATCAGTTTTGTTAATCACCAAATCCAATTTCAAAGAAAAACATTCATACATTAACACGGAAAAACATTCATACACTTTATAATATAACAAAATGGCATCTGTTGCGTAATATGAAAACATAGCCAATGAACCTCCAGAGTGCATCACTCTTGTTCTTGAGAATGTATACACAAACCTTCCGAGAACAATCATATATCCACTATGGATATGAAGTATTTTCCACCTCCTAGAGACTCCTTTTGTGACAACCCCAACAAATCGGAATGAACATTGCTAAGTATCTCCCTTGTAACATAGGTCAACATGTTGAATTTTACCCGAGTGGCCTTGCCATAGATGCAATTCTCACAAAATTCAACTTCTCCTAGCTTCACACTCCCAAACAACCCCTGTTTTTCCAGTTCTTGCAACCCCCTTTCACTCACATGACCAAGTCGTTTGTGCCATAGGTTTTGCAAAGAGTTCTCCTTTGGTTCCATCGCCGTTGTCGTTGTACCAACAACAGTACTCCCTTGAAACATGTAAAGATTTCTCTCCTTTACTCCTTTCATTACAACAAGCCACCCCTTGGTAACCTTCAAGACAACCTTCTCACCCTTCCACGCAACCATGATCATCAAGCATTCCTAAAGAGATTAAATTCCTCTTTAGTTCAGGAGCATGCCTAACTTCCAACAGGACTCTCTCGGTTCCATCACGAGTCTTCAACCTCACTGAACCTATACCAATCACCTTATATGGCTTGTCGTTTCCCAATAGAATCTGATCTTGCTTTACCCTTCCCCTTTGTCTCCTTCTTGATTAGTCTTCCTCTAACAATTAAGCCTTCTCCCATGTGCTCACCCAAGTCATTCTTCCATTTCTGTTCCTTTGGCTTGAGAGCTCTTACAACATCACTGAGACTTATGGTTTCTCTTTCATGTTGTTGGATTTCCACAAAGGTCTCATAGGACCTTGGTAGTGAATGGAGCAACACCAAAGCCTTGTCCTCATCATCATACATGATTCCAATATTCTCTAAGTCCATTATCAACTTGTTGAAATCATTCATGTGAGCATGAATATCTCTACCTTTCACCATCTTCCATGTGAAGAACCTTGCCTTGACATACAACCGACCGAACAAGATTTTGGTCATGTATAAAGATTCAAGGGTTAAACACACCTTCGTCGCACTCTTGAATTTAACAATTTCTCGCAGCATATTGTCACCAGGCTAAGAATCAAAGTGTTGTATGCTCTATCTAGCATCTCTTCCTTCTTTTTTGTCTCCATTGACTCCGGAAGCTTTCCCTCTAGTGCTTTCACGAGACCAAGATTGCTCAGGTGAGCCCTCATCTTCATCTTCCATAACTCAAAATCATTTATCCCATCAAACTTCTCAATATCCACCTTGGAGCTTGAGCTAGCAATCTCACAGTAATTCTTTCAAACACTTGGTGTGTAGAAACTCTTCCCACTTGTATCTTCAACCTTTTCTTTCACAGAAACACCACGACCTTCTTCGATCTACAACCAGTAGTTCCGATACCAATTTGTTGTGATTTCACCTCTCTATAGACAAGGAAAGCACTGTGTATACATGACACAGAACAAGAAAGTACTCGTAGATGCCAACACATAAGAACAAAGCATGCAAAACAAACGAAAACGACACAGATTTACCCTGGTTTGGCCCAACAATGGCCTATGTCCAGCCTCCGATGATCTTCACTAAGATTATAGAATCAGATGACAAGGTACATGAGTTGATCTACTATGCTTTCAATAGGAACAAATCTCATATCAAGAACTCTCCATTCTTTCTCCTTCCTCTCTTTTTCTCTCTGTCATCTTAGTTTTCGTTTCTTTCCTATCTCTCTTACAAGTCCCTTTTATCCCCCAAAAAGAATAAAACCCTAAAATCTCCTTGCTTCAAGAAGTTTCCAGTGTAGCACAGTATGTTACCCTCGGCCAAGTCTGTTGTTCGGACAGTCTGCACTCTGCTGTTCGGCCAAGTCCCTGCAGACTGGTGTTCGGCCAAGCCTCTGCAAACTGTTGTTCGGCCAGTCTACACTTTGATGTTCAGCCAAGCCTTTGCAGACAGTTGTTCGGCCAGTATGCACTCTGTTGTTCGGCCAAGCTCTGCAGACTACTTGTTCGGCTAGTTTGCATTCCGTTGTTCGGCCAAGCCTCTGCAGACTGAAACTCTGCTTCTTAACGGTGTTCAAGATATGCCCAACATCTCATCAAACTATGAGACATCCTCACAATTTCGAAAACCCAGTAACTCAATCTACAATATAACTCGAAAACCCTCCAGACAAATACTAATGTTGGTCTCATGTTATTGTTATTTATTTATTTATTTATTTATTTTACATTTATGTTTTAGCTATTACATGCCATCCTTGCAATAAAATATGCTCCCATGTGAAACACATAAATCAAAATCTTTGGACAAATCATTTAGCACCCCTGGTACCATAAATCAACATCTATCAACATGACGAACAAAAAAAATTTAAAACCAAATTCAATTTTCACATTATTAAAAGTAATATTAATCAAATCTACATTTTTCTGTTTTGATAAAACAAAATCTATATTTTTACTCTAAGTAACCACAAGGAACTCATTAATAGTTAATACGATTATTTTAAAACAAATCTTCAAAAATAAATAAATAAATAAATACTCTCAACAAACATCTTTGCAAAATATCTCATAAAGCTCATAAAAAAAATTCATAAATAACATTATATATTTGTCACGTCCTCATCCATCGATACTAACAACCCATTACTTCATTGTCGTGAACTCTGTTCGGTGACGATTTATATACCACCAGAACATTATAAATGGTCACTCACAAAGACTGACCCACAAATATGTAGCATTTAAAAATCTTTGCTTTATAAGGGTGTAAGAGTATTTATTACATTGAAGAGTCGTGCCTGTGAAAAGGATTGGATTCTTCTTCTTCCAAGCTGGGGGAGAGAGAAATATATAGATGGTGTGGATTTCACACCGACGGTTGTAGTTTCTGCATTCAAGAGCAAAAGTTGGGATCATTCTTTAATAAGTTTAAATGCTATAAAGATTTTGTAGTATGTTCATGGGAATCTCACATGTTTCATCAATATTTTTGCGGGTGGGATTATTGTTATTTGTACTTATCTCTCACTGAATGATATAAACTCAAGTTGTTCTTTCACAACTTGCTATAAACTCAAGTTTATAGAGCATACACTTTAGTGTTGTTAATCTCACGGTGTTTGATGAAATGCTTGATTGAGGCTTTTTCTGGTAATTGCTTGCAGAGGTGTTTAATATTTGTGGAAAGTTGAAATCAGGCCAAATAATATATATATATATATATATATATATATATATTATTTTGTTGAACGTGAACAAACCAATATATATATGACCAGATTTTATGTTTTATAGGCAAGCCTCAACCTCTCCATTCGTCCACCGCTGAACTACAAACTCTTCCCATCTCTCAAGCTTCAACCTCTCCATTAATGGCGTTCTCGGACGATGAACCACCGCACGTCGCCCTCCTCCCCAGCGCCGGCATGGGTCACCTCACACCCCTGTGTCAACAAGCCGCCACTCTCCTTGGCAACGGCTGCAAGGTATCCCTCATCGTCTTCCATCCCATGGTCTCCTCCTCTGAGTCCCATTTCATCACCACCTTCTTGTCTTCTTTCCCCTCCATCCACTCCATCCACCTCAACGTCACCCCATTGAACGCTCCTGGCGATCCATTCTTTCTCCAGTTAGAAGCCATTCGACGGTCTCCGCACCTCCTCCTCCCTCTTCTCAATTCTACTTCTCCGCCGATCACTTCTCTCATCCTTGACATGACCTTAGCTTCCACCTTTTTACCGGTCATCTCTTCAGCCGGAATCAGCACCTACATCTTCTTCACTTCTTCTGCGGCAATGCTCTCCTTGTGTGCTTACTTTCCCACTCACATTAATGCTCGGAAGATCAGTACTTGTGATATGGAGATCCCCGGAGTTGGAGTTATTCCCAAGGCTTCAATCCCTCCCCTACTCCACAACCCTGATCACCTCTTCACCACCCAGTTCATTGAGAATAGTCTTGCTTTCCAGCAAGCCAGTGGAATTTTGATAAACACCTTTGATGACCTTGAGCCGGAGGTGCTCATGGCGCTCAATAATGGAGTTGTTGTGTCGGGGTTCCCTCGGGTCATCCCTGTTGGGCCATTAAAGCAACTCTTTTTGAAGGAAACGTCGGCGTTGGCATGGCTTGATGCGCAGCCGGAGAGGTCGGTCGTGTACGTGAGCTTCGGAAGCCGGACGGCGATGTCGGTGGAGCAAATAAGAGAACTGGGAGTTGGGCTGGAGAGGAGTGGGTTTAGGTTCCTGTGGGTGATTAAAACTAAGAAGGTGGACAAAGAGGAAGAACAAGTGGAGTTAGAGGAGGTGTTAGGAGAGGAGTTCATGGAGAGCATCAAGGTAAATGGATCAATGGTGGTGCATGGATGGGTGGAACAAGGGGTGATCTTGAAGCATGAAGCTGTGGGTGGGTTTGTCAGTCACTGTGGGTGGAACTCGGTGATGGAGGCGGCGCTGTATGGTGTGCCGGTGCTGGCATGGCCGCAGCACGGTGACCAGAAAATGAACGCAGGTGTGGTGAAGAGGAGTGGGTTGGGGATGTGGGTGGAGGAGTGGAGCTGGGGAGGAGAAGAGAAGTTGGTGAAGGGAGAGGATATTGCCAAGCGAGTGAAAGAGTTGATGGAAAGCACGGCGGCGCAGTCGTCGGCGCCGGGAATGGCTGCGAAGGCGATGAACGCCATTGCAGAAGGTGGGAGCTCTCGGAAGGGGTTGACCGAGTTCATAGCTAAGTTGAAGGTGTGAGCAGGGATGGTTTGCTTATGTGAATTTTATGTAATAATTTCCAATTTCAAATAAAAATATGTTGTTCTATTTCTCTCTATTTGAATATTTCTGTTAATAATATTTAAGGATGCATATCTTCTACTTATCGCGGAATATATAAATTTTATTTTGATGGAGATTGAAGGAATATATATATTGCCCTCAAAGGCACGCAGATAACTTTGTCTCCCTAGTTTTTTTATTTATTATTATATTTTTTACAAACAAAACAATGAAACATAGTTTATGTTGATGCGAAATCAGGGAGGAAACCCTAATTCCTCTACAACAATTGAATTTGTATGTTTTGTGTGGCTAAATCAAAAGAAAATCAATCAAAGAACAAGGCAAGGAGAGAAGAGAGACCAGATTTACGTGGCCTAAATTAGGGAAAAACCACGGGCTATCATGAAAGTAATTACAAGCATCCTTACAGATTGAGAATAGATCAATCGAGATCTTGTAAGAGAAATGGATAAGAAGCTCAGGTCTTCAATGGGGATGCGATTCAGTCTATAACGGAGCAGAGCTTCGATGTCTTGGATTGGAATGTCCGAATGAACTGTAGCTCTTGCCTTTTATATGCTCCGGTGACTTATGGCTTAAGCTTAGAATTCTAGCACATGTTTTGCCAGGTTGGATCCAGCTAGGGCTCCAGCTCAGCGCCAGCTAAGCATCCAGCTAAGTGACAGTGTAATCCTTCTAGATTGCTAGCCAGATGACAGCTATAGTTCTTTTAGAGCGCTAGCCGGATAATAGCTGTAGATCTTCTAGAATGGTGGAGCCGATGAATGATCATAGGTCTCTTTGGTTTGTAGAATGAATGATCTTCCTTGAACCAAGGAATGAATAGACTGCCTTAGATCAGAGAATGAGCAATTATTATGCTAAACCGGGGAATGACTAAACTGTTGAGGAATGGTCATAAGACCTCTAGCCATGGGTCATCTGGTATCGGAGAACGGATAGACTGTTCTGGACTGCCTGACATTGTAGAACGGATGAACTGTTCTGGACCGTATGACACCGTAGAACGGATGAACCGCTCTGGAGCATCAGATAGTGTGGAACGAGGGGACTGCTTCTGTACCATCGGATAGCGTAGAACGGGTGGACCGTTCCGGATCATCGAATTCCATAGAACGAGCTGAGCGTCTTAGAATCATAAAATGGAAATAGATTATCTGACGCTATTGGATGGGCCGGTTATTTTGGATCTTGGATCGGGTTGAAAGGAGTTCTGATCAGTACATGGGAGATGGTATGATTTTGACATATGGGTGCTTAGATGATAACCACGTGTTCCACCATTTTTACCCATAACACTAGTCCTTCCCCAAAGTACACTTGCGATGAGTCGAAGAAATGAGCGAATAATCTTTGACCATTATTTGGACTCATGAAGTTAAGCATATGACCTGTCTGATGAGTCTTTTTATACCTCATCGTCATTCTTTTCTCAGGGGTTTTGGGCTTATCTGTCAATGGGGTTCTTCAGACTTTTACCGATCAACGGCTTTTTCCTCTCATCTTTTGTAACTTCGTGTTTATTGGAACGAAGTGGGTAGTAGTCGTTCTAGTAGTTCGGATGAATCAATCCATTATGAATTTTTGGATGAGGGTCATGTGGATCGCTAAGGTTTGGTGGATGCTTGGGTTGTAAGATACATCTAGGTAAAACTGTCTTTCCGCCGTGATCATTTATTATCCACTATCCTTCTGTATCTGAGCATGGTTTTCAAAAAGTGGTGTTATAGTCAAAAAGATATGGGGGGAGTTACTAATGATGAGTGCACTATCCCATGTTGCAAGATGTTTATCATCTGCTTGGTTGGACTCCTTTCTTTATCCCTGGCCGTTAGATAGAAGTACACTTGTCGTTTCGGAATCGAACATCGTTTTGGAAAACAATCAAAGTCATCGAATGCAATTCGGGACTATTTTACCTGTACTTGAGGTTTTTCTTTCTTTTGAAAAACCAAGTCGCGGCATCTCTGCTATTCAATTCATCTCGTTGTTGTGCATGCTTGGTTTTTCCTCTTTTCACCCACAACTGTTGATCTCAGCGCCGTTCGTCTGCTCAGGTATGGAATCCACTCCCATTTTAGGGCTTGAAGCCTCTTCTTCAATTACTGCTCCCCCGCCTGTCGTGGTTTCACCGTCTAGGGTTAGATCCAAGGATGTTAAGAACCCTAAACCTGGTTCTGATTCTTTTAGGAACTTACTTTCTAAAACTGAGATTAAGAGCCTTGTAGAACGATATAAACTTTCTTTATCCCCGTTTTCCTATAGAATCCCCGCTTCTGATGAGTACGCTTGTTCTCCCTCACAAAAGGGGGATTTAGTTGTCTATCAGGATGCTTTATTAGCTGGGCTTAGGTTACCATTTCCCCAGATCATCATTGAAATCTTTCTTTATTACAACGTTTTCCCTTCACAACTGTCTCCCAATTCTTGGAGAATCCTTTGTGGGTTTGTAATGGTGTTATCATTGCAAAGTTGAGCCAACTGTTCACCTTTTCAACCTCCTGTTTAGTTTATACCAAGATTGGAATATATATTGGTATTATTTTTGTGATAGACAAAGTAGACAGTTCCTCGGTCCAGCTCCTGATTTGATTAAAGGCTGGAAGAGCAAATTCTTCTTTGTATCTAGCGATAAAGAATGGGGATTTCCGATTGAATGGGGTGTTCCTCAGACCCATGTAGCCAACAAGGAAAAACTGACTCCTTAAGGGGAAAAATGATTGGAGAAATTTAAAGAATTTGGCCCTGTGCCGATTAATAAATACTTAATTGATCAGCGGCTTTAGGACTGTGGTCTTTATCTAGCCATGGGCAGGGACTCTTAGAACTCATTTCCGTGATCAATTGTTCGGTAGATCGTTTTCTGATCTTTTTATTTCTTTTCTGATTTGCAGGTAAAGCAATGTCTGTTGATGAAAGAGTTGCAACATTGTTGTTCGGTATTCAAGCCACTGAACAGAAGAAAGTCACTTCTAAGGGTTGGAAGAAGAAAGTTAAACTTAGTGGTCCTCCTCACGAGGAGGTTGAGAAATTTCCCGATGAAGCACTGGGTAATGAGGAAAGACTTTCGGTTGAGGCCATTCCTCAATCAAAGGATAAAGATCCTGTCTATCAGGAGAAGAAGAAGAAGGCAGTTCTGAAGAAGAGGAAGGATTAGAAATTTTGGAGATGCAGCGATATATAGTGTAATGGTCCCGATGAAGCAAATAGGAAGGTTCCTTTGGGGGGTGTTATCACTTATTTAGCTATGGAAGCCTTAGTTACTATGGACCTTCCTTTGTCGATCAAAGGTGTCTCCCTGGTTACCAAGAAAAGGAGATTAATAAGGGCATCCGATATATTGGATTCTATATCGGTCCTATTCCCTCCTCGAATGTTGTCGCTCATCGTCCCAAGGAGGTTCAAATATCAGAGCCAGTCGTTTTGGATACTTCCTCTGCTAAAACAGTTAAGGAAAAACTGTCTCTCTGGCTACGACTGAGGTTCCAAGGATGTTTGTTCTACAACGATCAGTTGAAAGAAGGTCACCGGAGAGAAGGCTTGAAAAAGGGAAAGAAGTCATTGGTGTTCTCAGAGACCAAGGTATGTCTTCTTTTGATGAAGTGGAGTTGATATATGTTGATTTTTTAGGGAAGATGAGTGTTATCGATTTACTTTTGTCGGGAAAAGTTATTACAGAAGTAGAAAGAACTAACCGACCTTCCAGAACTGAGAGCCGGGGTACAGGGGGACAGAGTTATATTCGTCAAGTCGACACAACTCTAAATGTTAATCAAAGGACAATTGACTCATCGTTGGATATTCTTCGTTCTGAAGATATTCGTTCTCATGTACGTCAGTTTTCAAAGGATGTAGCCGCTACTCATCTGCGCTCATCTCTGGCCACGGTAAATGTCTTCTTACTACTAATTCAACATTTACTCACACTTCTGTACTAAATATTCTTTTGGTAGGCTTTCTTAAAGGCGGATCACGTAGCTGGTCTGGTTGAAAGAGGTGACCCACAGATCGCATATATAAGCAAGTTGGAGGCGGAGAATAAACAGTTGATGGAGGTCTCAGCTAAGAGGGCTACAGAGATGAAGTAATCGAAAGACGATAAGGATCGCGTTCTTAACCTTCGCAAGGAGGCCGAAGAGTCGGCGAAAGCTATTTCAGAAGAGTGTTTGATCCTCAAGAATACTAACCAACAAATGGAGCAAAACATTATTGAATTTAATCAAAATTTTGAGCAGCTTAAGACCGAGAAAAAGATAGTTTTGGATGAGAGGAATAGGAGTCTAGATGGGTGCGCCACACTTAGGAAGAGCATTTTAGCGACGAAGAAGTCGTATGACGAAATAAAAGCCAAATTCGAGATAGCTGATCAAAAGGCCAAACTTTATGGGAGCAAGAGTAACACACTTTCTAGTAAAGCGGAGGTGAAAGATGAGCTTGTCCTCTAAGCTAAGATTGATCGGAACAAAGCCAAAGTGGAGAGAGATAATACTTTAGGGACCTTGGAGTCGCATCGGAAGGAGCTTGTACAGCGTTTGGAAGAGGTTAAAGGATTAAGAACTACAATCAAAGCTCTGGAGGACGCCTTGAAGAAGAAGAATAAAGAGCTCACGGAAGGTTATCAAAAGGCTGGACCTGATATATATAAAGTTTCCCACGAACTGTATCTAATGGATCCTTCAACCGATTTTGGTTGTTTGAGTTATTCACAAGCTATAAACCAATATTTTGGAGAGAAAGAATCGTGTTCTTCATATTCTGAGGAAGAAGAAGAGATGGTGGCTGGAGGTAAGATTTATCTCCTTTTCTATATTTGGTCTTCCTTTCCAATTTCTGTTAGGAGACCTATTGAGTTTCATTGTTTGATGTGTTTCAGGATCCAATGCTATGGTGTTTGAACAGAAAGAAGTTCCTGTTCCTGTTATTGATGGGTTTGTTTCTAAGGAAGAAGTTGGTGTGGCGGTTACCCAGGAGCTGATTCCAATAGGAATTGTCAAGGAGCAACCACGTATTATAACTGAGGGATTGGTTTTGATCATTTTAGTGGAAGATTCTGGTATACCGTTGCCCACAGAGGAACAATTGCATATGGCAACCGATGATTTGATTTCAATTAATATTACTGCCAATCCAGTGGTAATTGGAGAACAGACATCGACAATAGAATAGCAAACAAGTCCTGCTATTCTTGAAGAAGCCGATCTCATAATTATTGAAGATAAAGATGAGATCATTGTTGGTAATTAAAGATCTCATCTTCACATACTTTTATTCTTTTTTGGCGTATTCGTTAGTAGATAATATCATGTCTCACTTTATACTCATCAAAAATTTACTTGTTGTATTTTCAGCTAAAGAGATATCTGTTAGCCCAGTAGTTGAAGAAGCATCTGCTGACCTGATATCTGAAGAAGCATTTGTTTACTCGATCAAGGGCTGTATGCTATAAATTGAATCAGAAGGAGGGGTTACGAAGTTAGAGCCGGGGAGAGGTTAGCACTGTTTTTGTTTCTATTGTGTTGTTACGAACTTCTTTTCCTGGTGTCGAAAAAGGTTGTTTGCTCACTAGTGTAGATATTGCTGAATTAATTTTTTTTGATTTCAGAGACTTAGGATTTCAATCAGCTCTTCGGATTTTGCGGGCTAAACCACCTCGTGGAGGTAGGAAATCAGTTTCTTTTGCACAATGTTTCAATTTCTATTTCGAACCCATGAGATCTAATTTTTCTTTCTTTGGTGATACATATGGAGTTGCAATGGAAGCTCTTCGGGAAGAGATCGAGGTGCTGAAGGCTGAAATGATAAAATGGGTTAAGAGAATGTCTAGGGGTCGAAGAGCTGTTCGGGGGTCTATGTCGACTTTGGGGCCTAAAAGTGAGTCTCATGCTTCGCTTATTAAAGAGATTTGGGAAGAAGCTGTTAATGTTTCCGCTAAGCCTCCAAAGAAAGAAGATTGTAATGTTGTACCGTAGCGATGTAGTTAGGGATCCTTTGTAATTCATTTTTCATTTGGACTCTTGATACGTTACTTTGTGAATGTCTTCTCCTTTCATTTTTTCTAATAATCATTCATAGAGTACTTCCTCGGAAAATATTTGACTTTATTTGTGATGTATATTCCGATCAATATATAGTTATTGATCTTCGATATCCCGAAGTCATTTGGCAATCTGTAACGTATTTGTTTGTAAGGCATCTACTGATCGGTTTCTAAGTAGAACATCTGATTATTTTTCTCACTCCAAGTGTAAATAATCCAGAGGTTTTTTAATTCAACGTTGTTAAGGGGTGGTCTCCGAAATATCGTCAAGGAACGTAAGACTCCATGTTAATGTGATGGGTTATGAAATATCAGTAGTTGAAGCGTCGGTATTATCCACGAAGTGTCTTTATGGAACATGAGGCGTCATCATAAATTGGGAAAATATCGGTTGTTGAAGCGTCACGATTGTTCTTTAAGTGTCATTATGGGTCGTGAAATGTTATCGTCAATTGGGAAGCTTCTTCTTTGAACAGTTTTCTATAAATAGCAATTGATGTTGATTCTCATGAGTTATTTCTTGAGCGTAATGGATGATGAAGGACGTCTCCCACCATTCTCTATCATTTTCACTGCAGGGATTTCTTCAAATCAATTTCAACTCCCTTGGGGATTTTGTCATGCTATCCGGCATATTCGAAGTGGGACTGCAAGATTGAAGGGGCTAAGCGGCAGAAAGTGGATTGTGAAGTTATTCTATGACGTATTCACTAAGGGGATCCTTTTGGAGGATGGGTGGCCTGAATTCTTGGCGGACCATCAGTGATCGCCTTGTCTTCACATACCTTGGGCTTATGTCTTCCAGGGTGGAAATATATAACCGGGACGGAAGCGTGAAGGAATTTGCTTCCAGCATCCGTCCCAGTGATGATGGAGATATGGCTTCTTCTGGGCCTTCTTGAATCGTGGTCATGTTGTATTTTCTAGTTATTATTGAAATAAAACTCTGAGATTTTCTTTTTGTGTTTTCCTTTTTTTGACTTGTTGTTCCTATTGTATGCTGATCAAAGGTGATTGAAACGATTGTTCGGTTTTTAATAGTTAACTTCAGACAGACAAAATAGTTTGCCATTGTGTGAGGATTCTTGATCGAACATGATTGTTTGCCTTTGAACAAGGACCGTCCAATGATCATGGCATTTCGGCCTTTGAAAGAGACTTTCAACAATATGTTTGTTCGGCTCTTAAGAAGGACTTTTGACGGACATGGTTGTTCGGCTCGTGAGAGGGACTTTTGATGAATATCCATTCTTTTGACAATGGACTACGCTGGTAGTCGTGGTCAAGCTAAAAGATGGATAACACTTTGCCTCGATGTGGGCGAGGGGCTAACCTAATCCGATCAAGGAGTTTATGACCCGTACCTTAGCACAGACGGTCATTCTCTCAAGTGGATTGTGTCTTTTAAAAGTACTTTTGGGTATCTGCTTTGTGAATGTTCAAAGTGTTGTAGATATATCCACAGGCAGATAACACTCTTCCTCAAATATAGGTGAGTAGATGGTGTCCAACTTTGGGGTTTGGAGGACAGGTTATCGTTGAAGTTAATAATTATTCTCAATTTGAGAAAATTTCTTACGTACGCTGATGAGCGATATGTTAAGAAATTGCAAAAAGGGACAATAAAAGAAATAATAATGAAGGTAAATGAGCAATTTTATTGATAATACCTCTGTAAGTGTTCGGCATGGTATGGGTGCTTGAGTTTCCTCCCATCCATCTTGGTAAGCCAATATGTACCAGGCCGCACAATCTCCTTTATGATATAAGACCCTTTCTAATTAGTATTTAATTTTCCTGTCCGGCTTTTGTTGCCTTGGAAAATATTCACTCTGAGGACCAAATCGCCGATCTGGAAAGTTATTTCTTTCACCTTGGCATTGTAAAACCTCTTGAATTTCTACCAGTATGTGGCTGCTATGATACTGGCACAAACCCTCATCTCTTCTAAGAGGTCAAGTTATGCTCTAAGTTGTGCTTTATTACTCACCGGATCTAAGGTTTACGTTCGGGGAGTAGGTAGTCCTACTTCTGCAGGAAGTATGGCTTCAACACCGAACACCAAAGCGAACTAGGTTTCCCTAGTAGGTGTCCGGGCGATTGTTCGGTAAGCCCATAAAGACCTAGTATCTCTTCGATCCAGTTGGAATCATTCCAAAGAACTCTAGTTTTCAAACTATGGAGACGAGTTCTGTTGGTTACTTCAACTTGCCCATTTGTTTGAGGATGAGTAACAGAGGTGAATCTTGATTCTATGCCAAGATCTGTGCAGAACTTTTTAAATGCTGCATTATCAAATTGAGGACCATTATCGTCAATGAATACTGCCTGGATGCCACACTGGCAAACTACTGATTTTCATAAGAAACTTTGACAAGCTTTCTCTGTGATGGACGCGAGTGGTTTAACGTATATCCATTTAGTAAAATAGTCAAGAGCTACAATGAGAAATTTGCAACTGCCGAACAACCACCACAAAGGGGCCAAGAATATCTACTCCCCAAAGAGCGAAAGGTCTGGTGCTCACTACCAATGTGAGAGGGGTCACCGAACATCCCTGGATATTCGAATGGCGCTGACATGCATCACATTTCTGCCCAAAGTCAATGACATCTTTTGCTAGGATGGGCCAGTAATAGCCTTGCCGAAGAACTTCATGGCTAAGGGCTTTTCCTCCCAAATGATCTCCTGCTATCCCTTCATGGGTTTCTTGAAGAACATAATTCGATTCGGAAGGATGGAGACATTTCAAGAGTGGTAGAGTTTTCCTCTCTCGCCTGGAATTCTTCAGTCATGTGCTTGACTACTATCTGTGAGTCGGTATTTGCCAATAAATTTTTTACCCCAAGGCCGCAGGTCAGCTGAAGGCCTGCGATCGTAGCTTCATATTCAGCTTAATTATTAGTTGCCTTGAAGCCGAATTTCAGAGCGGTAGATGTGTTCCATCCAGATGGTGACTGTAGGATTAGTCTAGCTCCCGAACTGTGATTAGTTGAGGAGCCATCTGTATGTAGAACCCACTGAGAGGAGATGATGCTCTCTTCTTTGGATGATTTTATATTTTGGATTTCACCATTATCTGTTACTGTGAGCTCAACAATAAAGTCAACAAGTACCTGAGCTTTAATTGTCGTTCTTGGTTTATAGCTGATGTTATATTCCCCCAGTTCAATCACCCATCTGGTTAAATGGCCAGAGGCTTCAAGTCGGTGAAGGATCTGTCTAAACAGCTGATTGGTGAGCACCTTGATTTTGTAAGATTGGAAATATGGACAAAGTCATCAAGTTGAAATTATCACAGCATATTCAAGTTTTTCTAAAGAGAGATACCTTGATTCGGTATCGGTGAGGACTTTACTCACAAAGTATACAGGCTTCTGCTGGCCATCTTCTTCTTTTACTAACACCGAGCTAATGACCATGTCCGTGACGGACAAATAGATGTAAAGTTCTTCTCTGAGCTGAGGTTTGGCAAGTAAAGCTGGTGATTGTAGATATTCATTAAACAGTACTAAAGAGTTTTCATATTCATCGGTAAATTCATGTTTTGGTGCTTTCCTCAGTGCTTTGAAGAACGGGAGATTCTTTTCTCCTAATTTTGAAATAAATCTTCCCAGAGTTGCTGGTTGACCATTAAGCTTCTGTATTTCCTTGATGGTTTTTGGGGATTTCATCTTTAAGATAGCTTTAATCTTTTCTGGATTTGCTTTAATACCTCTCTGGGTAAGCATAAATCCAAGAAATTTTCCTGAACGGACACCGAACGCACATTATTTGGGTTGAGAATTATTCAATGCTTCTGAAGAGCAGCAAAAGTCTCTTGTAGATCGGTAGCATGGCATTCGGCTTTGTCACTTTTTTACCAGAATATCATCGACATAAGCTTCAACATTTCTGTCAATCTGATTCTTGAATACTTTGTTCACTAGACTCTGGAAAGTCGCACCAGCATTCTTTAAGCCAAAAGGCATGACTTTATAACAATATGTTCCTCTGCCGGTGATGAAAGAAGTTTTCTCCTTATCGGATTCAACCATTCAGACTTGATTATACCCTGAGAAAGCACCCAAGAAACTGAGCATCTCATAACCGGTCATGGAGTCAACTAAATTGTCTATGAGAGGTAGGGGGTAGCAGTCCTTAGGGCAAGCTTTATTGAGATCATTGAAGTCGACACACATTCACAACTTTCCAGTAGACTTTTTAACAAGTACAACGTTAGAAAGCCAATAGGGGTAATACACTTCCCGAATAAAATCTGCTTTCATTAACTTGTTGACTTCTTCCTCGGCTGCTTGTAAATGCTCAGGGGCGAAGTTCCTAAGCTTTTACACCATTAGCTTTTGTTCTAGATCCACGTTGAGTTGGTGTTCAATGACTTCTCGTGGGACTCCAGGTATCTCCTCAGCCGTCCAAGCGAATACATCAGAGTTGTCCTTCAACAAGTTCAGAATTTTATTTTGCTATTCGGGACTCAACTCCGCTCCTAGTTGGATGGTTCACTCTGGTTGTTCTTCCTTCAAGGGGAGTGCCTTCAATTCCTCGACAGGAGTTGGTCGGTGTTTCTCCCTTTCTTTATCCTCTTGTTGTAGTCCTTCGACAATGAGTATTTCCGTTGCTCGGTTACTTCCTTCCCCTTGCTTCTTGAGCATGATTGTATAACATTGTCGAGAGGTAAGCTGGGTACCCTTTACTTCTCCGCAACCATTTGTAGTTGGGAGCTTCATCATCATATGATAGTTCGACAGGATAGCTCCCAGGTTGTGGATAGATGGTCTCCCTATGATGACATTATAACATGCCGAGCAACGGACTATCAAGAAGTTGATGAGAGCAGTAGTTGTCTGAGGAGGGGTACCAAGAGTCAGTTGGAGAGAAATCATACCAAATGACTGTAAAGGGCTGCCAGTGAATTCGATCAACAGTGATTTCACTGGTTTTAGATTTTCAGCAGTAAGCTTCATCCTGTCAAAAGCATTTGAGAAGATAATATGTACTGAACTGCCAGTATCAACTAACAACCATTCAACTGTGAAGATCCCGATTTTGGCAGTAATGATCAGAGCATCGTCATGTGGGTGATAGACTCCTTTAAGATCTTCATCTGAAAAACAGATTTGAGTTGAAGAACGGGGTCTTTTCAGTGATGAGACATTTTGTACTGAGCCGATCATATTAACGTAGTTTTTCCTTGATGTCGAGCTCTCGACCACCGTATCCTAGTTCGCCAGCAATCATACTGATGGGGGTGTCAACAAGGACTTCTAGTGGTGCAGCAGAGGTGCGCTCCGCTTCTTGATTATTTGCAGATATTGACTGAGTTTTCCTTCTCGAATGAGATCTTCTATCGCATCCTTCAGATGGATGTATTCATTGGTGGAGAATCCCTTGTCCTGGTGGAATTTACAAAATTTCTTGCTCTTCTTCCTCTTTGGATTATCTCTCATCGGCTGAGGTTGCTTTAACATCTTTTGATCCTAGATCCGCAGTAGAATATTTTCTCAAGATGTATTAAGGATAGAGTAGTTATGGTACCTCGCTATTCTTTTAGGATCATTTTGCTGCCAATGAAGGGGCCTCCTCTCATCAGGTCGAAACGGTCTATTTTGATTCTGGTCGTTTTCTCTTCCGGATCTGTCGTGTTTCGGATTTTCTTGCTTGGGAGCTTGATATTCCCATCGTTGGAGTTCTCCTTTTCAGGTTTCCTCCAACTTCGATAGATCTTCCTCCTACCATTTAGCTTTCATATCTTCCGAGGCTATGTACTTCTCAACCAAGGTAAGAAATTCAGACAGATCTGCGAGAACTTCCCGAATAAGAGTGTCTTTAAAAAGACCATCATTTAGTCCTCTTGTTACAGTTCCCACAACTATGACCGAATCAAGATTTGGCATGCCAGTGATCTCTTTGTTGAAGCGACCGATGTAGTCGCGTAGGCTCTCCTCAGGTTTTTGTTTGAATCCCAAAAGTGTGATGGGATTCTTCTTCAAGTTTTTGTTACTAGCAAAGCGGTAGAGGAAGAGATCCGTCGGTTGCTTGAAACTGTATATAGATCCTGAGGGCATACTTCTAAACCATTTGTAGGCAGTGTCTGTAAGAGTCCGAGGAAATGCTCGGCACATGATTGCTTCAGTGGGTCTATTTGTCATCATTTCCGAGTAATAAGTTTCCAAATGCTCGTGTGGATCCGAGGAACCATCATAATATCGGATGTTTGGGTCCCTGAGTGTTATAAAAATGGGGCCTCCCAAATTTCCCATATAAAAGGAGAGATGAGTTGAGGAAAAAGTTGTGAGACTCTCTCCTTGTCAGAAATGTAACATCGAGGTGGACTGTGGTCCGATGAATAGTACCTCGGAGAATGATTTCGAGGAGAGCAGTACCTCGGAGTATGACTATATGGTGAACGATCACGAGGTGCTTGACGCCTCAGAGAGTAATATATCAGTGAGTGGTGTTTTCTTCTCGGCCGTGGTGATATCGAATATTGGTTTTTTGGATATAGAAACTCCTTTTCTCCTTTTGGTCCTTACCTCAACTCGGATATCGGGATTCGGGTGAGGGTTAGATGGACCAGAACTTCCGGCCGAGTATTCAATGCTCCTTTTCCTCATTGGAGAATACACTCGACACTTGGGAGAGTAGGTTATTGGCCTTCCCTTGCTTTCTCACAATGGTGTAGCATCATGTGGATCGGATGTTTGAGAGACATGATGTCACTCCCCGACCCGATCTCCGGGCCTCGGGCACGTGCATAGATCGGTTATACCCAAGTAGAGGTGCACCTCACTCGGATACAAGGCCTAGGTGAATCATCAAGCATGTAATATAATAACTTAAATAATATAATTAAATTGTTCAGAGTTACAGCGGAAATGAATTCAGGGTTCAAATACCCTACAATGGTTTATACAAAAATCATACCCTATAGGGGGTCCTATAAATGTCTCACACAAAAAAAGGTCATGTGAGGTCCTCGAACCTCAGTAAGCTATCCCAGTCTCTCGCACAGCTCCTGAATTTGAATCAGCTAACTCCCAAAACCTGAAAGAAAGAAAGGAAGCAAGTGGAATAAGCTTTCGAAAGGAAAGCTCAGTAAGCACCCCCGCAGGGAACATAATGAAAACAGTAATATCAATAAAGACAATAAAAAATAGTGATCCAAAATAACACTTAAACATACCGTGAATAAGGCCAAGCCAAACGCAAAAGGATCACTTACAAATTCTCAACCCAACAAAGAAGCACAAAAACAGAGCAAAGAATTCAATCAATAAACAACAGTGTGTTCAAAAAGCTCTCGAGTCTTCTCCCCGGTAATCATCGACCTCAGCTGATCATCAATCTTAGTAAGAAAAGATCCTCAAGTTTGTTAGCGCTTCTTCATGTACGTACACGGCCAACGTACCATCCCAATGAAGGGTGGACAACCAGGGTATCCTCTCCTTGACAGGAAAACATGATGAATAGGGTATCCTCCCCCTGAACGTCAGCACCAAATTTGCACTGAACGGGTGAAACCACAACACAATAAGAGCTAACACACACCTACCCGGATGGAGCATAGGCTCACGTGTTTCCACGATCACGTGCCGGTCAATGGGATGGCATGTTTAGAAACAAGAAACGGCCAACACACACCTACTCAGATGGAGCATAGGCTCATGTGTTACCACGGCCACGTGCCGATCTACGGGTGGGCATATTCAGCGATCACAAGCATACCCATACAAGGTCAATACATCATCATGCATACACTCACATGGAATTTCAACAAAATAGGAAAACAAGTATGTGTATGCAAATCCAAGTAATAGGATACATGGTGATATCAAAAACCAATAAACACTCAAACAATGAGGCAAAATCAAGATTACTCATTAACGAATAAAATTACTAGGTCGAAGTACTTACCTCTTAATGATGTCTAGAATCCCACGGAGATCTCTCCTAATACATCTCTACTCAGAAATCTGGTAGTAAGACATATATCAGTAATGGCAATAGTGCATAAACTCTATATGTCTAGATGCACATGTATGTCCCCTTAATAGTCATAGTCCAATCAATCGGGTCTACCTAACTTGTTAGACATGACTAAATCTAACCCTTGCTTTGAGTTTATCCTTATCTTACCAAACCCCTTCATTCAACCAAATAGGTTACTTTAGCCTATTGGTTAAGAGCCTCCTGGTGGTTGTGAGGTCTTGGGTTCCAATCTCTACACATACCAATTCTTTTTTCTTTTGTATTACACTAGCCCACTAACAAAGCCCATTAAACTTGACCAAGCTTAAACGGCTTAAATAGGCTCAACCCAAGTTAACTCACTTAACCTCAATTGATTGAACAGAGCTTATTTAAAAGAAAACTAGTTCAAACCCAATCTATCATCTCTTAACTTGACTAACCCGAACTGGCTCAATCCAACAGACTCAACTTGTTTCCTTTTGTTAACTCTTTAAAACCAATTCAACCCCACCTATTACATGACTTGATCAATCAATTGATTTAAAAGCAATTCAAACTCAACCCATTATTAAGTTAATTGGGCCTAACTTAATCGAACACTACTTAACTGATCAAGCCTAACCCACTATCTGTCCAAACCGATTTGATTTAAAGGGTTAGACTTAACCTAACTTAAATCTAGATTCAATACATGAACTATTTGATCTTGATCAAACCTAACCATCTTGGTTTTAAACTTAACCTTCATCTAAACTAATTTACTTTAATTGGGTTTGATCACTGCTCATCATCCCTATGCACTAGGCCACGTTCGAGCGGAGTTTAGGCTACGACCGCCGGCGAGTGAGCGGTAACCCGTTCTCCCCGTCACTAGGTCTTCGTCGTCCGAGGTGGATCTGCTCACTGCGAGCATCATCTGGAGTGGAGGGTCGCAGAGCTCCTCCTTTTTTTTCAAAGCACGCCTGTTCACTGCCGGGCTTTCGCACCGCTGGCGCGGAGGTTCCCCAGAAACTCTCTCCCTCTCCTTGTCTTCCGACGTCCACCCTTATACTACATGCATGCATGACTATCATCAAGAACCCCAAAGGAGATAGACTTACCAGATGATGATGGCGCGCGGCGTTCATTCCGATCTCACGGCCGACACGAAGAGTGCTCCTTCTCCGCGCGACCACTGACACTTGGCAACTGTTCTCTAGCCAACGGTGATCCATCATTGCCCCTCCTTTTCCTCTTTGTCTCTCACGGTGGTCACGGAGGCCCTGGCTCTTAGATGGTGGCCAAGTTTCATTGAAGACCTTTTCTATTTATAGTCTCGTGAGTGAATTAGAATAGGATAAGTTCCTGAGTTTAAACGCGTGATCAGATGAAGTTTATCTTTTGGTTAAATCCTTCTCCGTTATTTGGCCGGATAACTCTCGTCGGAGGTAGAGCTACGCTACGGCGCTGCTTGCCGGAGAAGAAATCGTGACACCTCGCGATCGATCTCCTCCATTGGAGGGTTCTGATTAAGGCATGTGATCCTACGGCGACATGCTTATTCCCCTGCCTCGGATCTAGATCTCCCATAGATGAACGACAGATGCTAAAGGGTGATCGACTGATAGATCTCACGAACTCGCCTCGAACTTAACCGACTGGTCGTTATAGACGGGTGAAATCATAACCGTGTGATGAGATGGACCCAGCGGCTTAGATTAATTATTTCGCTTTGAGCTTAACCCAATCCAATAGATGAACGGTGGCGATTGACCCGTACGGTAGGATTGCACACACACTCGTCCTGTGATCGAAGTGGATGGTTGGATCGAGCCTTGCGATCAATGAAATCCTACGATCATCGCATCCCAACCATTGATTAATTTTCAATACCCTCTCTGCATGCTTTTTGTGTGATTTTGCAAATGAGTCATCCATTTTTAATTAGTTTGCATGCAAGTCCCTAGGCTGAGAGAGGCATAATTGCGTTGCAGTCCTAAGCTTTTTCCGAAAATTATAATTAGTTCCTTGCAGGCTTCAATTAACCCGAATTAAGGGTTTAACCAAATCAATTCCTCCTTCTACATACAATCCATCAATTCCAATCATAAGAGACCTCTCTAATCAACAAATTAAGGAAATCAACTACAAGATTATTTTTATTCCAATAAAATTTGAATTACATCCCATCCTCAAGGACTTTTATTTCCCAACTAACTAAAGAAGCAAATTAATCCAAAAAACTAAATAAACTAAACCATAAAATCCTGGATTTTACACATGACGTACCACATCTTGTAGAGAGCGCTTAAGCTCCTCAATCTCTCGTGCCATGGCCTGAAAGCGAGTATTAGAGATTTCGGCATTTGCTGGGGGTGCCTCCACCCCTTCGTGACAAGGATATATTCCCATGGGAGTAGCGTCTGCTACTGGAGAGATGGCTGGAGTTTCTCCCTTCTATTCTTGAACTTGAACTCTCTTCAATTTTCTTAATGTAGCTATGATTTTTTGCTCAAAGTCCCTACGGACGACATCAAACTGTTGATGCTAAATTAGGGAGGAAACCCTAATTTCTCTACAACAATTTAATTTGTATGTTTTCTGTGGCTAAATCAAGAGAAAATCAATCAAAGAACAGGACAAGGAGAGAAGAGAAACCAAGTTTACGTGAAAAACCTTAAATCATGGAAAAAGAACGGGATCGGGAGTCAAATCCACTATCATGAAAGTAATTATAAGCATCCTTACAGTTTGAGAAAAGATCAATCAAGATCTCGGAAGAGAAATGGATAAGAAGCTCAGATCTTTAATGGAGATGCGATTCAATCTCCAACGGAGCTGAGCTTCGCTGTCTTGGATTAGAATGTCCGAATGAACTGTAGCTCTTGCCTTTTATAGGCTCCGGTGGCTTATAGCGTAAGCTTAGAATTCCAGCACTTGTTTTGCCAAGTTGGCTCTAGCTAGGTCTCTAGCTCAGCGCCAGCTAAGCATCCAGCTAAGTGACAACTGTAATCCTTCTAGATTGCGAGCCAGATAACAGCTAAAGTTCTTTTAGAATGGTAGCCGGATAATAGCTGCAGATCTTCTAGAATGGTGGAGCCGATGAATGATCATAGGTCTCTTTGGTTTGTAGAATGAATGATCTTCCTTGAATCGAGGAATGAATAGACTAACTTAGATAAGAGAATGAGCAATTATTATGTTAAACCGGGGAATGACTAAACTGTTGAGGAATGGTAATAAGACCTCTAGGTATTGGTCATCTGGTACCGGAGAACGGATAGACTGTTCTGGACCGCCTGCCATTGTAGAACGGACGGACTGTTCTGGACTGCCTGACACCGTAGAACGGATGAACCGTCCTTGAGCATCGGATAGCGTGGAATGGGGGGACCGCTTCTGTACTATGGGATAGTGTAGAATTGGTGGACCGTTTCGGATCATCGGATTCTATAGAACGGGTGGAGCGTCTTAGAATCATAAAACAGAAATAGATTCTCTGACGCCATTGGACATGCCGGTTATTTGGGATCTTAGATCGGGTTGAAAGGAGTTCTAATTAGTACGTGGGAGATGGTATGATTTTGACATGTGGGTGCTTAGATGAGAACCATGTGTTCCACTATTTTTACCCATAACAGTTTATATGTTTCAAATTAATAACTTCTATTTGTAAGAGGAGGTGAGATAATCAACTTTTGTTATGAGGTTGTTTCTAGTTCCTTTTTCTTTATATGGGATAAATAATAATAATAAATAGTTGTATTAAATAATCTAGAATGAGATTTGGTTCGAAATTCGAATATATATATATATATATATATATATATATATATGTATGTATATGTGTATGTGTGTGTGTGTGTGAGAGAGAGAGAGATCGAGAGAGGTTGTGAGCAAAACAACTTAGCGTCATTTGTCCCCACATCGGACAACAAAGGATGAGCATAATATCATAATTCTATATAACTAGATGTTATCATGTTAGCCCTCATGTATTGTGAGTAGGGAGCTAACTATTCTTTCATCTTTTACTAAAGAATACAATATGCTCCACTTGTTCATTTAATTTTTTTTAATATTTTAATAATAGCATTTAATAATGTTCAATATTTGTATAGTGAATTTTATAATAATTTTATATATTTTTTTATAATTTTGAGCTTTTTTGAATCAAACTCAAACTTTTATATCAAGTTTCGAGCCGAAATCGAAATTAAAATTTTGCGGGTATTGGAACTCGAGACGAACTTGAGCTAAATAATGGAATTTCGAGCCGAACTCGAGCTGGGTTCAACTCGTTTCTAGCACTAGATATGATGATGCAATCGGAGGCTAGGATGCTATAGTGCTCACAGTTCACCACTCAGGATTCTGATGGGATGCTTATCTTGCATTCTATTGGTTGATTTTCATATCCAAATCATACTCTAATTGTGTTATCTATGCATATTTAGGATGAATTTTATATAATTGGAACATTTGCACCCTTCGCTTGTATTTGGTGTTAATTTGGTGCGATTGGCATGTTTGAGTGAACATGTGTGATCTTTGATGTTTTTTTTAACAATAGCATAAATGTAAGATAATTACAGTTAAATAGCCTAACACATGTTTTTCAATATGTACTTGATGCTCATATACTTGGTTTGATTAGATTTTGTTCAGGCCAAAATTTGGCATCCCAAACGAGAACCAAAATATCGCTAATGTTAATGTTTTTGTATTTTTCAGGGGTTGATGTAAAAAAATCATAACTTGCTCCATTCTTATCAGAATCTTTCATACAAAGTATTGTTGGAAAGATAATTTGAAGATCTTCAACTTTGTATCAAGTATCGTTGGAGGAGGTTTTCATATCTGAATTTCGGCTTGAAATTGGCTGATTTTTGACTAGCTGCAGATTGAGATGCAGACAGAGATTGCAGTAAATTGGTCATAACTTTTGGTGGTTTTGTCAGAATTTTTGATACAAGATATTGTTGGAAAGATCATTCAGAGATCTACAACTTTGACAGAAATAGCCATTCTCAAAAAAATAGAGTTTGATTGCCGAAATTACCCTCTGGAGTTCTGATTTCTATTAAGAGGTTGTTGGATCCAAATTCAATATCCTATTAACGCGTTGAGGTCTTAATGGATCTTTTTTTTTGAAGACTGAAAAGGGTCACGGGAGAGCAGAACAAAAAGGGGGGATCTTTTGGCGGGTAGAGAGGAAAAGAAGTTTAGATTTTCTTTTTTTTTCCCTGAATTTGTAAGCTTGTATTATCTTTCTTAATCTTTGTGATTTAGACCATATGTATACTTAAGCAATTGTAGATCTCTTCCCGATCTTTCTTTCTATCAGATTATTTTTTCATGGATTTGGTTTGGTTTTAATGAAAAGTATGGTTTGATTTCAGATCTTGTTTCACTTTCTCTTTGTTACTTGAGGTATAGATCCCTCAAGAACCATCCCTCTAATTAGGAAAACTTTGACGTTTTGTATAGAATTAGAGGTATAGATCCCTCTATTTCTAGCAGGACTTAGGTTAAAATCTCCTAACGGCTGCGAGGTCTATAGGTATAAAGCCCTCTAATCTTCTCGTTGCCAACCTTGAGGCTAGCCCATCGAATACTTAGGGTATAGATTCCCTTGATGATCCTGTTGCCCATGGCTAGTGACTCTTGGTATTTTCATGCCTAGAGACAAGTGTTTGACAAACCATTGGCTTCTAACCTTTGTGTCTTCACGTGGTTTAATTGCATAACTTCCTAGACTAGTGTTCTAGTGACGGGGATTCTAGCTAGTGGGTGTTTGACAATCCATAAGTAGTCCTGATTTGAGAGATAGTGAAGGTTGAGTCTACTCCTTCCTCCAACTGTTTTCCAACCCTTGAATATATCTTAATTATGTTTTAAACTTAGCAAAACTTATTTCAAAACAACCAAAACATCTTCTTTATTGTTTCCCTTTTACTCTACAAAGTTCCCTGTTTTGGTTTCAATTTTCTCCCTATGGTAACTGATCTTGGGACTCATCCTTGTTTAACTTTGATAACTCCTGTGCTTGGGAGTATAAACTCATACATATTTGAGACAGAGAGAGTCAAGTTATTGGAGCCGTTGCCTGGGAGCAATCGGTAAATTTTCAACTTGCAACACAAAAAAAAAGTATCGAAGAGGAGGAGCACCAGAGTCGTCTACAACTACATATTACCTGGTGACTTCTATCCTTGTTTTTAAATTCTTAGTGTGATTGCGTATGCATATTTGGGTAGATATTCATTGAATCGATTAACACGTTTGTAGTCACACAATGTACTAGATATTAAGACAATTGCTACACCTGCTAGCATTATGTCATTTCACGAGTCTGTACATGGGAGTGATAAGGAGTACATTGTACCTCATGATTCAATCCCCAAACAAGGTAGGACACTATGTGACTACCTTCAACTTGATCGTGCCAGTGCACCTTCATGTTTTGTTTTTTCTGTAAATGCCAACAATTTTACTTTTAAACCTGGTATGATACCCTTGATTCCACATTTTCATGGAATAGATTCTGAAAACCCTTACCTACACATTAAGGAGTTTGAGGATGTTTGTTCAACATTTACGGATAGATCATGCACAGAGGAAGTGATGAGATTAAAACTCTTTCCCTTCTCTCTCAAAGACAAGGCTAAGACATGGCTTAATTCACTAAGGCCAAGGTCAATAGGCACTTGGAAGGAAATGCAAACTGAATTCCTTAAGAAATTCTCCCTTTTGCATAGGACCACTACTATTAAGAGGCAAATTGTAAATTACAAGCAAAAGGAACATGAAACTTTCTACCAGTGTTGGGAAAGGTTCAAGGACCTTTTGAATTTATGCCCTCACCATGGTTTTGAGAACTGGCGTCTGGTCAGTTTCTTTTATGAATCTTTGGATCTTAAAATGCCTCAATTTGTCGAGACTATGTGTAATGGAGAGTTCTTTACTAAAGAACCTGATGATCCTTTTGACTATTTTGACTTTCTTGCTGAGAATGCCTAGTCTTGGGATTCAGTTGATTTATATGATAGGACAAAACCTGTAGAACATGCCCCTGGTATGTATTCACAGAGAGATGATGATGATTTGAGAGCTCGACTTGCTATGCTTGCTAGGAAAATTGATGCTTTGGAATTGAAAAAGGTGAATGAAATTCAGTCATCTAACCTTGATTTGAAGTGTTCTATATGTGATACACAGGGTCATAGCACTGATGATTGTCCTACCCTCCCAGCATGCAAAGAAGTTTTGCATAGGTCAAGTGAAAATGTCAATTTTGTTTCTAAATCTGTTCCCAACCTTGCTTCTAACACTTATGATGTAGGTTGGAGGAATCATCAGGGGACTGCTCTTAATCAATTTAATAGTTCAGGACAACCCCACTACAATCAACAAGTACCCATTTACTTCAAGTAACAGCTGCACCTACATATAATTATCAAGCTAGACCTCAAGTGCCCAAACCAAGCCTAGTGGATACCTTGAATCAATTCATACAGACTCAATTAGCTACCAATGCCCAAATGTAGTAAGACATGACACAAACAAAGCAAGCAGTTCATGATATTCAAAGTGCTATAACTAATTTAACTGCTGTTGTAGGTGCTTTGCAGGACAAAGGAAAATTCCCTGCTCAAGCTCAACCTAATCCTCACAAGCCTGTGATGGCCTGCCAAGAAGGAGGAGAGTCCTCCAACACAAAGCCAGTACAAGTAGTTACTACCTTGAGGAGCTGGAAAGTAATTGGAAAGCCATATGAGGAACCAAAGGAGGTGGTAAACTCTGAACCTCAATCTTTAGAAAAGTCAGTTCCAGAAGACAATGAGGTACATTCTACTCCTGTTCCATTTCAACAAAGGTTAGCACCTATGTATAAAGACAAGCATCATGCTGAGATCATGGACATCTTTAAGCAAGTTAGGATTAACATACCTTTGTTAGATGTTATTCAACAAATTCCTTCTTATGCTAAATTTTTGAAGGATCTTTGCACTGTAAAGAGGAGGTTGACTATTCAAAAGAAGGCTTATCTTGCTGAGCAAGTTAGTTCCATTATTCAGAATAGTACCCCTCCTAAATATAGAGATCTTGGATCTCCCACAATTGCTTGTACTATAGGCAAAGAAAGATTTGGACGTTCTTTGTTAGATCATGGATCTAGTGTCAATTTATTGCCTTTTGATGTATATGAACAGTTAGGCCTAGGAGAACTGCAACCTACTTCAATTATGCTCCAGTTTACAGACAGGTCTATTAAGGTTCCCAAAGGAGTAGTTGAGGATGTCTTAGTCCAAGTTGATAAATTTTATTATCCTGTGGATTTTGTTGTCCTTGATGTGAAGTTGACTAAAGGTCCTTCTTGCCAAGCATATATCATATTAGGAAGATCCTTCTTGGCCACTTCAAATGCATTGATTAATTGTAGGAGTGGAGTTCTAAAGTTAAGTTTTGGTAACATGACATTAGAATGTGTTTGATGCTTGTAGGCAACCTAGGGATCTTGAGGAAATTCAAGAGATGAACCTTGTACAATCACTATTTGTAGATGAATCTTGTGTTGTAAATGATCTTGCTAATTTAAAATTATTTGATCATGCTTCAGATTTGAAAGATGATAACATTGATTTAGATTTTGACACTGCTGAAGACATTTGTTCTATTTCTGCAGGAAGAGTGCTTTGGACTCCAATAATTGAACCTCTCCCACATTTGGAAAAACCAATTAAGCCCTCTGCTGAAGAATATCCCGAGCTGACATTGAAGCCTTTACCTGTTGAGCTCAAGTATGCCTTCCTTGGACCAAATGATACCTTCCCAGTTATCATTTCTGCTCACTTGGAAGATGATCAAGAGAAGAGTCTGCTTCAAACACTTCGTGAACATAAGAGCTCTATTGGTTGGGCAATGTTAGACATGCAAGTTATAAGTAATATTATTTGCACACATAGAATATTTTTAGAGAAACATCTCGTGAGATGCAAAGCAGGCTCAACTCTATCACTAAAGAAGTAGTGAAGAATGAGGTTTTGAAATTACTAAGTATGGGTATCATTTACCTTATTTCTGATAGTCGTTGGGTCAGTCCTACCCAAGTTGTACCTAAGAAGGCAGGTTTGACTGTAGTTAAGAATGACAAAGGGGAGTTGATTCCAACTAGAACCCCTATAGTAGTTGGCGGATGTGTATTGATTATAGGAAATTGAACGCCGCCACTAGGAAAGACTACTTTCCTTTGCCCATTCTTGACCAAGTCCTAGAAAAGGTTACAGGCCATGCATACTATTGTTTTCTAGATGGATATTCAGGATATTACCAGATTGCCATTACTCCTGAGGATCAAAAGAAGACCACTTTTACATGTCCATTTTGGTACTTTTGCATTTAGAAGATGCCTTTTGGTCTTTGCAATGCCCCTGCCACATTCCAGAGATGCATGCGTGGTATTTTTAGTGACATGCTTGATGACTTTCTTGAGGTTTTCATGGATGATTTTTCAATTTTTGGAGATTCTTTTGATTCATGCATGGAAAACTTAGCTACTGTGTTGGCTAGATGTGTGGAGAAGCACTTGCTCCTCAATTGGGAAAAATGTCACTTTATGGTGACAAGTGGTATTGTCCTTGGACATGTTGTGTCCAAGAAAGGGCTTAAGGTTGATCCAGCCAAAATTGAAGTTATTTCTAAGCTTCCTGTTCCTAAGAGTATTAAGGATATTAGATCTTTTCTTGGACATGCTGGATTTTACAGGATGTTTATCAAAGATTTCAGTTTAATTTCAAAGGCCTTGTGTAATTTACTGGTCAATGATACTAAATTTGTTTGGAGTCAAGAGTGTCAGAATGCTTTTGATACCCTTAAAACCCTATTCACCACTACACCTATTATTCAACCCCCTAACTGGGATTTGCCTTTTGAAATTACGTGTGACGCTAGTGATACGGCGATAGGGGCTGTCTTAGGCCAAAGAAGGGACAAGTTCCCTTATGTAATTTGTTATGCGAGCAAGACCTTGAATGATGATCAAAAGAATTACACAACCACTGAAAAGGAATTTCTTGCTGTAGTTTTCGCACTTGAGAGATTTAGATCATATGTACTTGGTTTACCTATTACTATTTTTACTGACCATTCTGCTCTTAAGTATTTGTTTAAAAAAAAAAGATGCGAAGCCAAGGCTAATAAGGTGGATCCTTCTCCTTCAAGAATTCAACATCACTATTAAAGTTAAGAAAGGAGTGGAGAATGTTGCAGCTGATCACTTATCAAGGCTTACTATTACTGATGCCACAACACCACCTTCTATTCTTACTTCTGATTCATTTCCTGATAAAAATTTATATGCTATTCATACTTTACCTTGGTATGCTGATATTTTTAATTATTTTGTTGCAGGTAAGACCCCACCTACTTGGAGTAATAATGATGCTAAGAGGCTTAAGCGAGAGGCAAGGTCATTTTTCTTTGATGATCCTTACCTATTTAAATATTGAAATAATCAAGTAGTTAGGAAATGTGTGCCTAATAACGAGATACCTAGTGTCTTATCTTTCTGTCATGGATATGCTTGTGGAGGTCATTTTTATGCTAGCAAGACTGTAGCAAAGATTTTGCAATCCAGATTCTATTGGCCTAGCATGTTTAGGGATGCTTTTAATTTTTGCAAATCATGTGAAGCATGCCAAAAGCTAGGATGTGTTACTAGACGCAACATGATGCCCTTACAACCCATTTTAGAACTTGAGATTTTTGATTGTTGGGGTTTGGACTTTATGGGACCATTTCCAATGTCATTTGGGAATGTGTATATACTTGTTGTTGTTGATTATGTTTCAAAATGGATTGAAGCCATCCCCTGCAAAACATCTGACCATCAAATTGTGATTAAATTTCTAAAGCAAAACATTTTTGGTAGATTTGGTATGCCTAGAGCACTGATTAGTAATAATGGTTCCCATTTTTGTAATCGTGCTTTTGCTGAGTTAATGAGGAAGTATGGAGTCCACCATAAGGTGTCCGCTCTATATCATCCTCAATCTAATGAGTAAGCCGAACTAGACAATAGGGAAATAAAGTTAATTTTGCAAAAGACTATGAACCCCTCACGTAAGGATTGGTCTTTGCGCTTGACTGATGCATTATGGGCTTATAGAACAGCCTACAAGACCATACTTGGTATGTCTCCGTACAGGTTAGTAAATGGCAAAGCCTACCATCTTCCTGTAGAACTAGAACATAAAGCTTTATGGGCTGTAAAAAAAATTCAATTTTGATGTTGCCCGATCTGGTACAGCGAGGAAGTTGTAGATATGTGAGCTTGAGGAGTTAAGGCGAGACGCATATGAAAACTCCAAATTGGCCAAGGAACATATGAAAGCCTTGCGCGCATGACAAGCGCATTGTTAGGAAAACATTTCAACCTGATTAGAAAGTTTTGTTATATAACTCTAGGTTGCATCTGTTTCCAGGCAAGCTGAAGTCTAGATGGACTGGACCCTTCATTGTTAAAAAACAAAGGCTTAAGCTTTTTTAAGCTGGTTTTTCACCTGAATTTACTGAATTGCCTTTAGGTGAACCTGTTTATACTTAGCCTATATGACCATTTCTTGTAAAGAGTTGTTTTCTATTTGTTGTTTGCTTTGCTTATTTTCCAGTAGTATACTTTATTGTGTATAGTGCTACTTGTATTATATTGTTTTTGACATTCCTTACAGCTTGAGCTTTCTCACTATCCACACATTGAGCAGGTACACTTCCCTTTAGCACAGTCCTTTATTTCTTGGTATTCATTTTCATGCATTGACTTTTAGTTGGGGGTGTGGGGTACTTATTATACATGATTGATGCCATGTGTGGAATGTATGTTATGATGATGCTATGCAATCATTGTATGATTTTTGGATTTGTCTTATGCTAGTTGGGGGGAGATTTCATTACATTTCTATGCAATCTGTTCCCCAAGCTTGAGTGTCCATTTATGTATACTTTGTGGATGTGATGCTACTTTTATTGAAAATTTTTAAATCATGCTAGCTGGATTCTGTTGTTGTACATGTTAAGGAGGAAAAGGTTAATTTTGCTTGACTTGTGTGGACCTATTATTAGCATGATCAGCCCTCTTACCTGTTCCAATTTCAAGATAGGTTGGCTTGTATACCTCTAATTGTAACTATTTAAACACAAGGGAGACTTGTATTTTGATTTAGATATGCTATGATATCTTTGCTTTTGTTGCTTTATTCAAACCTTCCTATGAACTGTAAAACTGTTGAAGAGAGTAGCCAAAAAAAAAAAGGCAACCATGTTAGGTTGCCAAAAAGGAAAAAAAAAAGTGCAAAAGAAAAAAATTTGGACTAGTAGAACAACTGAGTTAGGTTACTTTGTCTTGTCAGTTACTTGTTATCTCCAGTTTGACACAGGGGAAAGGGCTACCTACCTTGTGGGTTGTGTATAAAAAAAAAATCAAAGAAAATTTCAATCGAGTTAGGTTGAATATCAATAAACTCTTGTATAGTGTGTAGTGTGAAAGCCGCCCCTATGCAAGTTTTGAATTGGAAGTTGTGTATACTATACTATGTGGATTGAGGCATGTTAGAGTTGAATTCTTGGTTATATCTTCTTCAAAGTACCTGTTTCTCCCTATTATGCACACACACATCACACCAGCTATGTATGAGGTTATACTTGTCTTGTTTATTTGAACAGGATAGAGGACTACCTATCTAATGCTTGTCCCACTTGTTGAGTTTGATTTACCTCTTCTTTCCTATACAATAGCAAAAATGAATACAATTTTAAAGTTGTGTGTTTTTGTCAGCTATATATCTTTTGGATTGCTCAAGTTTGCTAGAGACTAGCAAAGAGCAAGTTGGTGGGTGTGATGGGATGCTTATCTCGCATTCTATTGGTTGATTTTCATATCCAAATCATACTCTAATTGTGTTATCTATGCATATTTATGATGAATTTTATATAATTGGAACATTTGCACCCTTAGCATGTATTTGGTGTTAATTTGGTGCTATTGGCATGTTTGGGTGAACATGTGTGATCTTTGGTGATTTTTTTAACAATAGCATAAATGTCAGATAATTATAGTTAAATAGCCTAACACATGTATTTCAATATATACTTGATGATCATATACTTGGTTTGATTAGATTGTGTTCAGGCCAAAATTTGGCATCCCAAACGAGAACCAAAATATCGCTAATGTTACTGTTTTTGTATTTTTCAGGGGTTGATGTAAAAAAATCATAACTTGCTCCATTCTTATCAGAATCTTTCATACAAAGTATTGTTGGAAAGATAATTTGAAGATCTTCAACTTTGTATCAAGTACTGTTCTTGTTGGAGGAGGTTTTCATATCTGAATTTCGGCTTGAAATTGGCTGATTTTTGACATAGCTGCAAACAGAGATGCAGACAGAGATTGCAGTAAATTGGCCATAACTTTTGGTGGTTTTATCAGAATTTATGATACAAGATATTGTTGGAAATATCATTCAGAGATCTACAACTTTGCCAGAAATAGCCATTCTCAAAAAAATAGAGTTTGATTGCCGAAATTACCCTCTGGTGTTCTGATATCTATTAAAAGCTTATTGGATCCAAATTCAATATCCTATTAACCCGTTGAGCTCTTAATGGATCTTTTTATTTTTTGAAGACTGAAAAGGGCCACGGGAGAGCAGAACAAAAAGGGGGGGATCTTTTGGCGGGTAGAGAGGAAAAGAAGTTTAGGTTTTCTTTTTTTTCTTGAATTTGTAAGCTTGTATTATCTTTCTTAATCTTTGTGATTTAGACCATATGTATACTTAAGCACTTGTAGATCTCTTCCCGATCTTTCCTTCTATCAGATTAATTTTTCATGGATTTGGTTTGGTTTTAATGAAAAGTATGGTTTGATTTCAGATCTTGTTTCACTTTCTCTTTGTTACTTGAGGTATAGATCCCTCAAGAACCATCCCTCTAATTAGGAAAACTTTGACATTTTGTATAGAATTAGAGGTATAGATCCCTCTATTTCTAGCAGGACTTAGGTTAAAATCTCCTAACGACTGCGAGGTTTATAGGTATAGAGCCCTCTAATCTTCTCGTTGCCAACCTTGAGGCTAGCCCATCGAATACTTAGGGTATAGATTCCCTTGATGATCCCGTTGCCCATGGCTAGTGACTCTTGGTATTTTCATGCCTAGAGACAAGTGTTTGACAAACCATTGGCTTCTAACCTTTGTGTCTTCACGTGGTTTAATTGCATAACATCCTAGACTAGAGTTCTAGTGACGGGGATTCTAGCTTGTGGGTGTTTGACAATCCATAAGTAGTCCTGATTTGAGAGATTGTGAAGGTTGAGTCTACTCCTTCCTCCAACTGTTTTCCAACCCTTGAATATATCTTAATTATGTTTTAAACTTAGCAAAACTTATTTCAAAACAACCAAAACATCTTCTTTACTGTTTCCCCTTTAATCTACAAAGTTCCCTGTTTTGGTTTCCATTTTCTCTCTGTGGTAAATTATCTTGGGACTCACCCTTGTTTAACTTTGACAACTCCTGCTCTTGGAAGTATAAACTCATACATATTTGAGAAAGAGAGTCAGATTCGCAGCTAGCTAGCGATGATCATGATATAGATCACACCTAGATGGCTTGTTGTTTTTTTTTGTTAACCGACTTGCTTGAACATCTATTATCAATATTAATTAATAGAATTATCGGTTGTCAGCATTGTTGGTTGAACAAATTTGTTGTAATAGGTGTTATTTCTATGAATTATAAAAATAATATTATATTATTTTTTCTTAGGAATTTAGAAACGGATTAGAAACAGATTAATTTGTTTTAAAATACATATATTTTTTTATATTTTAACTTTAGAATCGGATTTGAAATAGAATCATTTATGTTTCGAATTCTAAAATGGATACAAGTTTGTTTCAAATCCGTTCCTAAATTTAGAAAAGGTTCTGCAACGGAATGTATTTGTTTCTGAATTTAGAGACGGATTTGAAATGAAATATTTTCCGTTTCTGTTATCAAAATTTATAAAGGGATTTTATTCCGTTGCAAATCGGTTTATAAATTCCGAAACAGATTGTTATTTTCGTTGCTAATAAATTAGCAATGAGCCTTTTAGAAACAGAAATTTTTCGTTTCCAATTCGTTTTAAAACTTAATTTACAACATATTAGAAATGGAAAATGTTGCTTCTAAACTGCAATTCTAGTCTTATAGTGTAGAGGGACTGAGGGAGTTTTGATGCGTAAGAAATTCGGAAAATTATTGAAACTAATTGATGGTAATGAGAAAATCATGAACTTTCTTCGCTTCTAAACAAAAATATAAAATCTTGAAATTTCTAAAAAAATCATAAATTCTCGAATTTCTGAATATCTGGAATTTCTAAAATTTCCGGTATTTTACAATAACTTTTGAAATTAAGAAATTATAGTAAAAAATAGTAATTAGCAGAAAATTCAAAAAAATTAGTACGAAAAATGGAAAAAAAATCATGATTTATGAATCACTGCGAAAGAAAAATAGTTTGGTTCTTGAGAGATCAAGAATTTCATGATTTATGTATGATTTGTCGAAAAATAAGGATAATCAAGGGTGTTTTTGCAAAATTCTATGTTGGTGAAATATTTGGAATTGTGGAATTATTGGTATTAGAACTATTAAATAGAGATATTTTGGAATCATTTTTGACATAAAGAGTATGGAAACCAAAATGTTTTTCTTTGATTGATTATTTTAGATTGATTTTGGGAATACAAGAAAGTGAAGTTTTTTGGTTAGGGCATTTCGAGGCTTCCTTCCGCCTTCTAATATTTTTATATATAAAAACAAAGATTTGTATGTACAATAACCTTTATTTTGTATGCAAACTTAGATCAAACTCCTATATTATTTGACAAACTCTTGATTGGACACATGTTGCATGACTCACATGGTTTGTTAGACATTGAATATTTTTGCACATTATTGCTTGGACACCAAATTGATTTGTTTTATTAGTTTTCGAATGTTTTTACTAAAAGAACAATCAAACCATGATTTAATGCCCTACCAATGGGGACAATAATCATTGATAATTCCACACTATGCCAATGGGGATTAACACGCCCCGACCTGGATTCCACGCCTCAAGCATGTGCACAAATCGGCTGTAACCAAGTAGTGGCGCACCTCACTCGGATACAAGGCCTAGGTAAAACAGATAAAATATCAAATAATCCAATACATAATTAATTAATCCAGAGTTTACAGTGGAAATAAAATGAGGGTTTAGTCACCCTACATAAGTTAATGCCCTACAAAGGTGCTACAAACATAAATCTCACACTCAAAGAAAATACGAGGTCCTCGAACCTCTTCAAAGATGTCCCTATCCCTCGCGCAACTTCTGAGTCCGAGTCACCTACTCTTCATGATCTGAAAAAAGAAAGAACAAGTGGATGAGCTTTCGAAAGGAACGCTCAGTAAATACCCCCATGGACCGCAATGAAAACATATCCAACACGATAGTAGATAAGTCAAGAAAAGAGCATATCAAACAATCAACAAGACCAGTCAAGCAAGTGTGGACCGCGCCCCGCACTATCCAAACCCTAGGAGTTTTAATTAACTTCCACAAGAAATCTAACAAAGGTAGGGACTCCTAAAGCAACAACAGCCCTTAGGCTCTTGAAGAGAATCCAAAGAAAAAAAAAACTTAGCAAGTATCCCCCGGTCAGCACCATCAGCCTCGGCTAGGAACGACCCTCCAGTCGTGAGTCGGTAGCGCCACTTCTCATATGTGTCAACACGGTCAGCGAATCAATCCCACTAACGGGTTAGACAACTAGAGTATCCTCCCTCTTGTATAGAAAGCCAGAACGCCAGAGTATCCTCGACCTTGTATGTTTCGCAACGGAGTCCCCATACTCCAGTGGTCTGAACAGAAGAATCGAACTCGATTGGCGTATACTTATCCGGCCAGAGCACGAGCTCATGTGTTTCCACGGCCACGAATCGGTCAACAAATAGGCATACTCAATGAGTACCAACACATAATAAGGGATACCAACATCCAAGAAATCAATATACATACTCAAACAGGAATTCAACAAGTCGAGGAATCAAGCATGCATGTATACAAACAATAAGGTAACGTTCTAGGCAAACATGATAACAACAATATCAAAAAGTACTCAATCAAGAGTGGAACTAGGCATGAGTACTTACAAAAGTATCAAGATCACTCAATGATAGGGGTATTAGGCAAAAGCACTTACCTCTATCTCTGAGGCGACTGGAATCAGACAAGACTCCCTCCTGATGCGTCTCCACACTCTAAGTTGGTATCTGATAGTAGAGTCTACATTAGCAATAGTAAAAGCTCATAAACCCTACATGTCTAAATGCATATTTATGATCAACTAATGAATTATAGCCCAATTAAATGGGCCCCATTAACAAAGTCTCTCTTATTGGGCTGTGGGTCTATAGACCTATTTGCTTCTAATGGTCTTGAGTTACCAATGGGCCCAAAGTGTTTTATTCATCACTCCCCCGCTCTCTCTCTAAGGTGAGACTATGGGTTAACACTCAACCAGTGTTATCAGAATCGGACCGAACCGCCTATCCAACCTGCTAAACAGGTGAATCGGTGGTCAGTTCGGTCCTGTTCTTAGATATTAGGGTTTTTAATTATTTTATTATTAAAATATTATTAAAATAATAATTTTTAATTTTTTATTTAAAACAAATTTTTTTATTATTTAAAATAGTTTTTTCATACTAGTTTTTTATAATAGTTTTTAAAACAGTTCTTTATAAATTATTTAAAATAGTTTTTAATTATTAATATATATATTGAACCGACATTGACCCGATTGACCCAGTGGTTGAACCGTTGAATTGGTGACTCAGGACCTTGAACGATTCAATGTCCAGTCTAATTCTGATAAAATTGCACTCAACCCTTACCAGATTAACCTAAGTCTATTAGTCAATTTAATAGTCCACCTGAATTAGGTTGAATCAAACCATTAACTCTAATGATTTTGTTATCTATAGTTGGATTCAATCATTTCATGTTAACTGGGCTCCTGGAGAATCAGGTCCATTTCCAAGTTGACTAAGCTTAATTACTTGTCTAACATCTAAACTAGTTCCGATGTACACATAGGCCCATTGTTGGCTAATACATATGATGAGGCCTGAGCCCATTTGTTGTCCATCAATTTACTAAATTATATAACATGGTCCAACCTGACCCATTTGTATTTGGATTTAGTTCATCACCAACTGATTGAACCCCTATTTGCATTTGAATTTAAGTTTATCTCTTATTTGGCTGAACCCAATCCCTTGAGCCTATCAAACTTGGTTCAACCATAACCTTTTAAACATGGCTAGTCTCCATCCACTCATTATTCTTACACTCTATCATATCTGGGTTTCACCAATTGTTCACCTATATGGTTAATCAAGGCACTTATGTGCATGTGGTTCACCAGCCATGCCTACCCTTTGCTAACCTTCTCATCTATCTTTCCATCATAAGCTTAACTCACAGCATAGTAACAGACTCAACCCTAACACTACTAACTCTCTTCAAGACTGCATAACTAATGGTTCATATAACAAGTATTTCATCAAGAATTAACAGATCCGAGCTATGATCAAACCCCTTTTATCAAGCTTTGAAATCCCATAAACTTAAAAGTTAATCAGTGATCATATACACCTACCCTTGACACACAACCTACCAACATCCCCTAGCCACCCTCATCCAACACTATCACACCCTTGAACCCTCTCATCTCACCTCTTGCATGCTCTATTATTCCCCTCTGGTTACCCTTTTAGGACTGAAATTTAGAGGAAAAACCCACCAAACCCACCAATGATCAACTATGCAACCCTTATCCAGTTACAACTCTCAGTCAACAATTAACTTAATCATGATTTATATAAGATAGAAGGACCCTTCTCCTCTATGTTCATCCATGCACACTAGCTAAAGAAACCAGAGAAAGGATCATATTGTCACCTAACAGAGCTTTAAACCCAAGCATACCTCCCCAGACCAAGTTCAAACCCTAACTTCTATCTTAGTAAATTGGTTAACACCTATACATACATTACAGGTGGTCCCAAGCATGCTACACGTACGTTTACAGATCCCTTTTACATAAGTTTTCAGGGTCAGAAGGCTCACTTGAGGCGATCATCCGTCGTCCTCTCTCTTTCTCTCGATGAAGCGTTGGTGTTTGCTGAGGTTGTTCTCAATCTCTTACGCCCTCTTCGCAAGCTGTCAATAGTTTAAATCATGGAACGATGCCAACTGGCGGGGAGAAGACAGGTCTGGGAACTTACCTCCGCTCGGATGAGGTCTGACAACGAACAACTCCAAGGCGCCCTATGACAGATTAGGGACACGCTCCGGCGAGCTTGGAGGCCGCGCAGGACAAACAGTCTCCTCCGCCAGCCCCTCCACTCTACCTCCTTTTTCCTCTCTATATTTCTGCTTCTCGACGGTGGCGGTGGTGCAATGAGGCCTCCCTTCGCTTGTCGGTGTTACTCTGGCCGTCATGGAGCGATGTCGCTCCTCCACAGTGGGCTTCGCGGAGAGATAACCGAGCGGAGGAAGGAGAAAGGAGGGTACTAGGGTTTTGAGAACAGGCTGAGCTTTAATAGAGGATCACTAAGGGGAGAGGGTGAGGTTGAGTTCCCGCTGATGGCGCGATGAGCATTATCCTATAGCGCTACCCTCCCAGCTAGCAGGCGAGCGATCAGCGAAGAAGATGGTGGCGGCGACTGCGACTGCGACTGTGCTGGAGAGGGACGTGATTCTCCAGTCGCGCCTCGTGATGGACCCTCCCTGCGTGATCAAACGGTGTTTCCCGGTTGCATGAAGATGGACGAACAAATCTTTTGATCGTACCTCAGATCGACGCCACTCCAAAATGTAGGATGATATCCACTCTGTGATTAGCGGCTAGATGCAAATCCTCCGCCTTGAACTTAATCCACTAATCTGGACAAACGGTGGCGATTATTCTTTGTGTGAGAGGCTAGAATCCCTTCCATTGCCTTGAAATTAAATAAAACTCCAGATGAGTGGTTAGGATTTGTTCTGGGTGATCAGATGGGTTGAGCGGCTTGGATCAGATCCTCTGCCTAAAACTTAATTGCATCTTCAGATGAACGATGTAGATTATTTCGTATCAAAGGAGATGGATGGAAGGCTAGGATCAAGCCCTATCTCATCTCAAGATCATCTAATCTCAGCCGTTGATTGTTTCGATATTCCCCATATATAGTTTTCATGGCATTTTGCATAACCCCTTCTCTTTTAATTATGTTACACACAGGTCCTTTTCTTGTGAGAGGTGCACAATTCCCTTTAAGTCCTCACTATTTCTGAAATTACTAAAAGGTCTTTGTGACTCCAAATAACCCTAATTAAGGAATTTAACCGTTTAATCCCTCTTTGCATATAAATTCCAATTAAATCAAAATATAAAGAACTCCTTTAATTAACAAATAAATAAAAGGGAGAATAGGAATCTTTTATTCCCAATAAAAATTCAATTAAATCCAACCATGGGGACTTTTATTATGGAAAATAACTAGAAAAATTTATTTCCCTAAAATCATGGATTTTACGGAGGCACACATTGGTAATTCGATACCCTACCAAATGTGGGTAATCATTAGAATACTTAATACCAATTGTGGGATCGAAAATACCCGCCTGGCATCGTGTCTGTTAAGAGACATCAGGCGATATATCGAATCACAAATGTCGTATTTTATTTTGTTTGTGGGTTCTTCCATTCCTAATAGAGGCAAGCCTCTATTATTAATTACCCCAGACGAAGTCTTGGGAACCTCCGATTAAGGGCAAAAATACAAGTAAAGGCAAGAGAAATGAATATAATTTGACAATTCATTTATTTGCGAATTATGATTACATATATCATCATATATATGTATATATATATATTATTTTATTTAAATAACGCCGCTTTCGAATTTGCCCCGCTATGCCTTGCCGCCTCAAAATATGTACTTTATTGCCGCCTTGATGTTTCTTGGGATTCATATTTCAGCCATCTTTGCATGCTCCCCTGCCATTTTGAGATTTGCATTACTTTTAGGACTTGTATATTACATCTCTGCTTTGAGATGTATATCGCTTTAAAATTTATGCTCATCGGCCGCCTCGAAGTGAGTACCGCTTTGAGATTTATATTTTTATCGCCCGCTTCAGGATGCGCGCTTTATCACATAGAGATACGCGTTATTTTGGAATTTGGATGTTGTCAGCTACTTCAAGGTGAGTGCCGTCTCCTCTTAAAGATTCATTTTCACCATAAATTTCCCAAGATAATTTAAATCCATTAAACCGGCCCACTTTTCTTTTTATTAATTTTAGTTTTATTATCTTTTCCCTTTTTTCTTAGATGGGCCCGGCCAAAAGCTTCATTATCTTTTCTTCTTCTTTTTTTAAAAAATATATATATATATATATATAATCTAATTTCATTGATTGTCACTTTGACTTCCAATATTTTTATTTTGGAGTCATGAGCAGCCATCCTTTTCTTTGACTAGCCAGTGAAAATCTTCAATAATTTTAAAGATTGTTAACCATGTTTTGATACTGCAATAATGTATCTCTTGGAGGAGGCTTGGCCATTTATTCTCATTCATTCTGGCTCTGGCCTTTGTGGCTTGCACTTCAATCACATCACCATACTATGCTTACAAGAAGGTTCTCATCATACTTAAGGATACCATTTTTTTAATTATCTCATTGCTCCAAGCTCCATAGAGGTATTTCACCAATATTTCTTAATAATTGCCTTATGGTAACTATATTTTATATGCCATTCCATTTCCTTGCAACATGATTTGGTTGACCACCACGTCATGCCTTGTTGATCAAACCATAGATGGCAAGAGTTGCTGATAACTCAAGACTTTCCAAACATTATGAGGATGCTTGCATCATTCGGCAAAATAATGACTTTATTCTCAGTTTCTGAGTATGTCAAAGAATATGAGCCTATATTTCTGTGTCCATGGTTTCAGTAATAGTAGTGACATCTTGATCCATATCGGGTCATCAATTGTTGTGTTGACTGAAACAATGAGGGCCCTCTTTATTTTGTTTATAACTTCAATGGGTTTTCAGTCTCCTTTCTGAGTTATCACTCTGCAACCTTTCTGTTGCTTTATTGGATATGATACTAAAGTATTTTTTTTTTTGGTTCATGATACATGGTTGCCCATTCAACAGGAGGCTTAATGTTGGTGTGCCATAGTATATATTTTATACTTTATGGAGCTCATCTGGGTTTCCAGTTTTGGCATATACTATTAGTCAAATTCCCTTTTGCTGAAGAAGCTTCACCAATAAGCTTATTAAACACATGGAGGGCATTTCGTCAAATAGATCATGTGCGCACCAATCTTCAACATAAAATTCATATAATTTAAAGGTTTTATCACCAATATATATATTTATATGAATGTTGTAACTGATTACATTTTTAACCACAAGGGTTGACATCTTCAGTTGGCATCAAGATGAACAAATCATTTCCTCAAACATCTTATGAGCGCTTCATATAACAATGGTAATCATAGTTTTGAATTACTTTCTCAACAGAAATCCTTACAGCAATATATTTTCACATATGAAATAGCAACTCCTCCACGGAGATGTAATATATTTCATAGCTGCAGCAACCTCCTATCATGATTGCAGCAAGTCTTTGTCACGCCCCGACCCGATTTCCGGGACCTCGGAAACGTGAACAGACCGGCCGTACCCGAATGGAGACGAGCCCCACTCAGATACAAGGCCTAGATGAGTAACAGATAACACATAAAAATCAGAATATATCTCAAAATTTCATATTTAAACATTTGCAGAGTATCTACAACGGAATTAAGACCGATAAGGGTTTACATGCCCTACACACGGTCAAGGCCCTATAAGGGTCCTACAAGAATAACTTCTCACACAAGTACGAGGTCCCTCGAACCCTCAACAAAGTCAACCAGCTCCCTCAAGTAGCTCCCGAAGTTCAAGTCACCTACTTCTGAACCCTGAAAAAGAAATAACTAAGCAACCGTGCATGAGCTTTCGAAAGGAAAGCCCAGTAAGTACCCTGCAGAAATCTCAAGGAAATCCAAACCAGTACAGATGACGTATGACAGGCCAGAAAATGAGCAAATCAAAGATCATCAATCAATACCAACAGGGCCACGCCACGCTCAAACCAAAACCTTGGGAGTCTACAACAGTAGGGCTCCTATCCAAAAGATCTCAACAAAGTACTCCTAAGAGTTCACAAGTCATCTCCCTAGTCGGTTATCAGCCTCAGCCAATATCGACCCTCGGTCCATGGTCTAGTAGTGCTACTAAACATAGACGTATCTTGTCAGCGTATCATCCCACTGACAGGAAAACAAAGATTACCAGCGTTTTACCCCACTCGCGGGAAACAAAGATTTACCAGTTATTACCTCCACTGGCGGGAAACAAAGACTTACCAGCGTTTTACCCCACTGGCGGAAAACAAAGAGTACGAGGATGGGAGAATCCTTGAAACAACATAGTTGGTGTATACCTTCCTGGCCAGCGCACAAGCTCTTCCGGATTCCACGGCTACGCGTCACGCGGCCAACAGGAAGGCACACCTAACTCGGACAAGCATACCCTACAGGATGCTATCATCTCAACATGCACACACTAATTTTGAAGTAGGTGTCCAGAGAACAAGATAATGAGTGTATGCAATCATATCAAATTATGATATCAATGAAGCTAAATAAGCAATTTAAGGCGTAAGCAAGTCCAAAAAATCCGAAAACCCTGGTAGGAGAACGAGGCAAGTGTACTTACACAAGTACCAAAGTTCAACAACGATAAGAAGTTAGGCTAGAAGAAAGCAAACGAGGCAATGAAGCAAAGTACTCTTACTTCCTTCTCGAGCTAGAAGCCTCTCCTAGACTCCTCTTGAAACGCCTTTGACTTCCCAGAGTATCTAATGAGATAGAGTTTCTATTAGAGTTAAGATTCTAATAAAACCCTATGTTACTAGTTGCACATGCATGACTCTCGCTCTTATTGGGCTTAGGCGACTAATTAACGGGTCCCAAAGACCATCTCTCGGGTTTCCGGGTCCCTTATCCTCACTGCTTCCATGTCCTTTAGTTGACTTCTGCACTCCAAATTGGTGACCTAGTCAACCCCATCTTACTTTGTCGAGTCTATTCCTTACTTGGTCACCTCTAGACGTTCAAGTTGGATTGGGCCCATTTCGAGCTCATTACACATTCTAGCTTGGCCTTGGCCCTTTTTAAACTAAGAATGGGCATATTGGTCATTTGGCAACTCATGACCTTAAGGTTTAGGGTTTTACCTTGTTTAGGGTTTATTTACTTTCCAGTACCCTAAATTCTCACTCTTGATATCTTAAGAATAATATTCAATTTATTTGGGCCCAGCCCATTAGGCCACTAAATCCAATCTTATGTGACTTAACTAATCCAAGTGCTAATACTTGCCTACTCTAATCTTTAGTATCTTAAGAACTTTTAACCAAAATTTGTTAAATTATTGGTGTCACACAACCCATTTTATTAATACAAACTTCATTGAATTACTTAGTAACCTTACTAAATAATTCCTTTGTAGCTATACAACTTATTTTGTCACACAAATTAATTCCCATTAACTTGTCATACAATGAAGTTGCCACACTATCAAGGTTTTAATTCAAACTCTATTAAAAGTATTTAGTAAACTTACTAAAATGATTTTAATCATACTTATTCTTGTCACATTATCTTAATTCCAATATAGTTGCCTAGCTTTTTACAACTATTGGATTAATAGTAGCAATACTATTAATAGAGACAATACTAATTTATTTGTCACACCATGGTTTTAATTAAAACCTTAAGTTTTCCAATTATTAAATCATGAATTAAGGTTTCACAACTTAATAATCGTCACAACACTAAAGTTCCATATTTAATAATTATTTTGCCACATACCATGCTTTAAATAATTAATCAAATAGGTGTCATAACCCCTAAGTTATTATTAAAAACATGAGTCACACTCAACTATTGATCATATAATTTATTTAACTATATGATTCAATTAACCCATTTATCGGCCACATTCCTATGTTAATTGCTTTTAATTTTTGGATTGATTAATCAACATATCAATTTAACTATGGTTTCATTTAAATGTCACACTACCTAAGTTCTAATTTTAATTAAAACTTTACTCAACATCTAATCAAAATAATGTCACAACTCTATAGTTATTATTTTAATTAACAATTACTACTTTTAATTAAAACAATAACTTTAATCATTATTATTATTATTTTTTTCTTTACCGCTGCGTCTCCTTTCCTCTCCCGACGCCGCAGGTGCAGGCTCTGAGCTTGCTTGACATCACGGAGGGGTGCCTTTGGCCGTGTCTCCAGCATTTTCGAAGCTCCTCCTCTCCACTCACTTCTCTCTACCTTATACCTCCCTATTCAGACCTTCTTCTTCCTCTGTCCAACCTCACCGGAGGAGTTCACGAGATGGCAATTCCTCACTCGAGTTCGTGACACCGCAAAGGGTACCTAAGCTTACTTCTCGACCTCCTGGTTCGCTTTGCACACATTACTACCATCATTCTCCCCTCCCGCACCGCACCACTCACCGCGGTTATCCTCTTCTCTCCCATGAGCCCTAATCAGATCCTGCAGGCGCTTAACACGCGAAATAAAAATAGGGAGAGAGTTCCTACCGCGGGTCGCGATTCTCCTCATGTGGCGACGCAGGCATCAAATGCTCTCCCCACTACCAAAAGCTCTTCTCCCGGCTAAAGCTCACCGGAGTCCCCTCCTTCGACTTCACCGCGGGTTGAGGCGGTGAGGGCGTAGGTCCCCTTTATAGGCCCTAACCCGGCCAAGCTTAATGCCATACCTAAAAGGCTCTCGCCAAGACGGCCTCGCTGTCGGAATCGGCCGGAGTAACCGACAGGTGCTGAAGCTTCCTACGCTTGGGAGAAATGTGATGATGCCTCGATCGTTGTTCGATCACCAACGGCGAATCACTTGAGGAATGTCAACGCATCCGAACTACCTCGGATCCCACACTAGCTAGATCAACGCCCAAGATCTCGATTTCGCTCAACAAATTTGATTATCGGTTTATGCCTCGAGATTGTAACCCATCTTAAGATGTGTGTGGTTTTCTAAATGCCCTCACCGTAAGATCACTTTCGCAGATCCTTACTACAATGCTCGTGACCGATCTATGATCGATAGATTGAATCTATGACCACGCTGCGGTCTTCATTGAGGCCGCTTAGTGCCTCGAAATAAGGCAATGAGATGATCTCATCTCAGCCGTTCACCCATTTTATAGAGATTCTCTCTTGGCAAATTATCCAGAGACCCCTGGAAGTTTTTAGGTTATGTTTTAGTCCAAGTCTGAGAGAGGGGATAATTTCCTTCAAGTCATCAATACAATTAAAAAAAAAATGAAAAGTCCTAGAACACCCAATTATCCCTAATTGGTCTTAAAACCTAATTTAATTCCCTTTTAAAGCTTTTAAATTCTCCATCCTTCAAGCTTAAGGAATTAAATAATTTATGAATTTCATTTTATGGCATATAAGAAAAATTTTATTTCCTAAAATTCGTGGGTTTTACAGTCTTCATGACTTCTACTAAGTGCCCAACGGCTTCTTAATCAGCTTTTGTGCATTTCCTGTGGCCATCAACATCTCAGCATGCCTTGGCTCGAGATTTACATCATCAACGACTCAATGATGCCTGCTCGAATCGTTCTCCATGAGCTTAAGTCCTCTGTGAATGACCATAGCGCAGGCGCGATGCTTCACACACTTCTCTGGTGTTTACAGGCGACCCAACCCTCTTCTAGTGTTTCATGTCCAATAGAGAAAGGGTGGAAAGAAGGCTTTGATCTCCTTCTATAATATATATAGTATTTATATATTGGCAGCATAAGTCTTCTTTAAGAGTCTGGCGGTGTAGAGGTGCAGAGAGTTCTCTTGTAGCTGTGCGATAATGGTCGTCAAAGGTCCCCAGCTAGCAGTGAAGAGATTATAGAGGGTCTTCATCTCCTTCTCAAAAGCTCATTTAATGGTGTGGGGCTGCATTTTTCTTCTCAAATTCTTTACTGATCTCATGCCAACCAATTTGTGAACAATATCATCTTCTTTTTTCGCAGGGAAGAGCAGGTGTGCAGGCGGTGGGGCTGGCAGCTATGATGTGAGGCTGGCAGTTGGGGGAAGCTGGCACAGGCTATGGGGGTACAGCTAGGTGCTGCTGCGCGGGGGGCATGGAGCTTCTGGCTGGCGCTGCTACGCGGGCATGGAGCTACAGCTGGGCGCTGCTACGCGGGAAGCAGCAGGCGCAGCGGTGTAGACGACGGCTCCAGTGGCGGTCAGCAGTGGACTTCGCCCTCATATATAAAACATACACATAATATTTAACCCTCCGGTGGTGGCCGTCGGGCTTTGGCGGCTCGTCAACGAACGGAAATAAGGGAAGCAGCTAGCCTTCTCCTTCTTTGGTGGCTTGGCGGCGACAGTGAGCGGGCGTCGACATCAGAAGTTAGAAGCCTGTTGGTGAAGCGCGGAACAGAGGATGCCTCCTTCTCCGATGGTGCTGCCGAGCGGCGATTCAGAGGCGGGTATCAGCGACGGGTATCAGCTCGGACTTCAGCGGCGAGATGGGCGGTAAGCATCAGCAGTGTGGACGTGCAGAGGAGGGTGGCTTCCTCTTCTTCAGGGTTTCCCTTTCATATGATATATATATATATATATATATATAGCATAGTGGCATCGAAGCGGGCGACGGCGGCGGCGTGTAGACTTTTCTGATGGCTCAGTGGCGACGAGGGAGAACGAAGAAGACTGGCGGCATATAAAGACAGGGTGACCTCCTTTTTTTTAATATAATATATATCATATGCATTAATAGATATAGTATAATATATATATATATATATATATATATATATATATATATTATAGAGAATACCTTATCTGTCTCTATCTATTTTTTATCTCTTCTTCCGTCTCTTCTCCCTGTCTGATGCTCTCTCTGTCTGTCTGCTTTCCTTCTCCTTGTCTACTTTATATCCAAAAGGCAACGTCCAAGCGGTTCAGGTTAAATTGGAACGTCTTCGGTAAAGCGTATTATGGGCTTCACAACCCAGGGTATTATCCAGACAATAGATATATTTTAAATAAATATCTTATCTCATTAGTTTAATTTTTAACATATTATATTTGAATAATATATATATATACTTTTATATATGTATATATACATTTTTAAACCAATTGAAAGAGATAAGATATATATATATATATATATATTAATAGGTTGGTAGTTCTCTAAATAATGTAGAGCCACGTGCCATCCTGCCATCCTTCTCCCCCACTTATCCGTTTTTGAATAAAATTTTAATACACAATCTAATTAAATTTCAAATCTATTGATATATATATTATGTTTATATACATGTGGATATTTTATATAAACAATGACCATGGACATAGGGGCCTTTTCAGTCAAAGTTTTGATTCCTTATATTATTTTTTTGCATTTATACTCTTGAAAGTTTGTAATTATATTTATTTTCCTTCTTTTTTTTGCAATAAAACTCCCTGAATTTTGTTTTAATTTATGTTATATATATATATATATATATATATATATATATATATATATATATAAGCAAATATATGAGATTGCCTCGAGATTTGTATTCTCGGGCATCTTGGGATTTGAGATTGCCTTGGGTTTGCCTCGGGATTCGTGCTTTTGGCCCAAGATGCAACCAAATAGTTTATCAATTTATCTCAAAGGAATCCTAAATCGATTAAGATTAGGACATATTTAAATTTTATTTATTTATCATAAATATCTTAAATAGAATTATTGTTATTATTTGAGGGATTTTGCATTATGTGAATTGCGATTATACAAGTTATTAGATCGTTTTTTGTGCCTTGCGTACCTATGGGGATAACCCTATAATTGTGCGGCATTGTTCTGTGCTCAAACCCAATCAGGGTTTGGGGCGTGACACCAGCTACTTCACGATATTGTGGTTCTTTACTACTATAGGAATTTTCCTTTGGTGTATCAAAGTAGACTCATCGAGCTTGACATCTCTATTGATAATCAAACCAAGGGATATGGATTTGTACACCACAACTTGTAACCTTTTACCCTATATATATATATATATATATATATATATATATATATATATATATATATATATATATATATCTCATAAAAATTAAGTTCTTTGCCTTAGGCTCAAGTTTACCATAATTAATATGAGCATAAATAAGATAACCAAATACTCTTAGGGCGTGTTTGGTGCACCGGATTACATGGGATTGGATTGGATTATTATCCGAAATCCAATATCCGTTGTTTGGTATGCAAGGGTTATCCTGGTATTCTAATCCTAGGATTACCGTTTCTTCACAAATTTTATATCATGCTTTTTGGGGGATTACACCGGATTGTTACTAATGATCTAGGTTAGACCTTTTTATTATGTTTTAGTATGGACTTTATTTTTTACACATGTGATTTTTGAGAAAATTAAAATTAATAAATTATATTATTTTTATAATATATAGTTATGCTTTTAGTAGATAATTATATTCTACCCCCTGGGTTTCGGAAAATTTATTTGTAAACCCTTTATAATAAATAGTTTTAATTAAATTTGTTAATTCTCTCATTTCTGAACTTCATCCAAATTTGAATATTAGATTTTAATTTAATTTTCATGTTATATATATATTTATATATATATATATATATGATTGATCAATCAGGTCAATATATTATTTGCCTTTCAATTATTTGTTATACATTATGTTAGAATGTGCTTGCAAAAGTATATTTAATTTGCATAGTGTTTTAACAATCAAAATTGTATATTATTTTACTAGTTAAATTTTGACAAATAGAATGTTTAGAAGTGACGCGAGACCGTAGAACGAAATCCAGACTGGGTCATAGCTTCTTTCCGGTCGGAATCGAGAGGGGGTCTTCCATATTTTTGGTTCTGGATACATAAAGCAGAAAAGGCTGTGAAAAAGGGACAATATATATAAAAATTTTTAATGAATAATTTTTAATATGTATTTACAAGTTAAATTTTTCATATGACATAAATAATAACTTAAAAAATAGTAAAATTTAAATATTAAAATAAAAAATTATAAACTAATTTGTAATATATGATATTAAATAATAACTTAAAAATAAATATTAAAATATAAACAATAAAATAGTCCTATCTAACATCCACCAAATTTAGGATTTCTAATCCGACGCTACCAAACACAGGATAATATAATATTATCTCATCCTATCCTATCCCATCTAATCCGAAATAATAATCCTATCCTATCCTGCGTACCAAACGCGGCCTTAAAGCATTATAATCAATAGGAGAACTAGACCTAGACTCAAATGGAGTTAACGAACAAAAACAAAATGCTCAAAATAAGGGGTTAGTGAACTTTACGCACCAAAATGTTCAAAAGAAGGGGTTAGTAAACATAACAAAATTAAAGTATGGTCCTCACCAGTGATATTCAATATTTTTAAGACTAATAATGATCATATTGAACTCATTTAAATGGTTAATAATGGATGTTTCTTCATATGAAAAATGTAGACATGTTGCTTCATGTATATCCAATTTGTGAGAGATTTTGACATATAGACAGACTTTAAATGGAGTTATAAGCTTGTCATGGATGTTTCATCCGTCATCTCTCCCAAAATCTTGTCATTCAATGATAGTTGATATAGCTATGTACCTGCTCCAAAATCTCTTCTTTCTCGTCATTTGACAATCAAGTCAATAGTGCATCTTTTCCTTGCAAAGCTTTTAACTAATATTTTTGCACTGACAAAAGCGTGCATCTTAACGTAACAAAGACTAAAGCCATTCCTCGTTAAATTTCTCAATCCCATACTTTACTATTGAACCGAAGATGGCGTAGCGCCTTCAGCCTTTCAAAGTTTTCTTTGGTATACTAATGACTTGATATTCCCAAACACTTTGTGTAACACCCCCTTTATACAAGGGATCCGGTGTTATTTACACCATTCGGCCGGAGTGCACCCGGCCCCCATAAAAAGCCGCCTATTTTTACAACCTGATAACATTAATAATTAAACTAATAATCATAAATGATAAATAAAAGAGTTAAAATCTTCTACAAGGTTTACAATTATTATGCGGAAGTGTTCTAAGATTCTAAAACATCAAATACAACAGATACTATCCTCCCTCTCGCTATGTCGAGCCATCTATCGGAACACTCAATCTCGTGACATTAATTCGCACATTTCACTTGGAGTAGAATCACTATACAAAATACAACTATAATACCGGATATAAAAATATCAAAATCATGCTAATCATATGCATTATCTTTTCGGTCGCTTAACATGCCAAAGTACTCAAAAGCAAGAAAACCAAAGATAAAACACACATATGTTAGTCACAATCATCCTTTGCATAGATTATGCAAACTATATAGATATGCAAGACCTCCTCAAGCACTAGCCCCGCACCCACTAGTTTGATTTCCCGGAAGAAACAACTATCGTGGTATGTTCTACGCCTTTGATCCTAGTAGCCGGGCCCATCCTCGACGTCGAGGTAATGTCTCACCGTGCACCGAATGCGTCATGCAATATGCACCTCGCGACCGATATGGGCTTCTCGAGTCGGGATGAAATTTCATGCTAAAAGCAGGTTGAAAGTATGAATTTTTAGAAAACCATTTAAAACCTCTCCATCCCTAACCCAATATCATGCTCCTAATTCTATCCTCATTTGAATCTTCCTTAGGCATGTCTAGCTAGGGGTGCGACTTACATTACCAACTTCTCATTCTACCAGCTTTTAGGGTTTTTCTTTTATAAGAAAAACAGGCTAGCTCAACTTCGTGGCCTATACAAGCATAAAAAAAATCAGGCAAAAGTATAGCGATAAATCGATGGCATTCACAAACCGAGGTAAAACTCATTTAGACAAATCCAACAATCAAAACCCGATCACAAAACCATTCTAAATATAGAGTAATCACTCACCTCGAGGTCCTTCGCTATATAAGCTTGACCCAATCTCCTCGTGTTCCTGCAAGACGTCTCGTCTATACACGTATAAGAAATGTATTTAATATACTTGTATTGCTTTAGAGATATTAACTACCCTCTAATTCCCATGACCCAAGTCAATATGACTTAAAGCCCTATCTTAAACCTACAATCCATTCTCATTAAAGACTAACTACAAGGGAATTTCATGCCTCAAATGAGAGTCTAAACAAGTACTAGGGTATTTTAATTCATGCTTCTAGTAAGCATTGACAATTATATTACATTTCAAAGCTAGTTATCACTTATTCAAAACACTTACGCAGGATAATAGTCCCACAAGATAGATCATTCTCCTTAGCATCATTTAGTTTTAGTCTATAAAGGAACTACTTGAGCTTATGTATAACATGATAAAGAATGGAAAAGGAGTCACCTATCTTTAGTCCTTTAAAACCAATGAACTTGTTTGAAACATTAACTTCAACTCTAAATTAGTTCTTAGAAGTATTATTCAACACTTAATAAACATATTGATCTACCATTGACCACTAATAGGTTTGTCTAATAACTTCACCATCATACATGCATGCATTCGAGGTTCTCAATATTCACAAATTAAAGAATTTCCCGCAGCTACAGTAACTGCGAAAACTAGGAATCAAAACATTAAATTGGAGCTCTAAATCTTTATCATTCCTTCTCCAACTTCCAGTATATCATATTTCCAATATTATCTTTCATTTTCACCACAATTGGGGCAAGTTATCATTTCTAAATAGCCCATAAAATGAACACAAAAGTAATGTCCTGCAGTGCTACAGTGTTTCCTGCATACCTTCTATAACTCTTTAACAAGCATTTCATGGACCTTTAACTAATGAGGGTCTTTGTTAATCAAGCTCAATTTGTGTAAACTTAACCTGCATATCTTCAAATCAAGGTTTCTAAATATACACTTAACCTTATCCCCAAAAAATGGTTTACATATATGTTCTTAACCATTAACTTGTTCTAAGTGAATTCCTTAAGTAATGAACCCAATAATATCATAAAATGTTGGGCCATTGATAAGCATGCATAGCCATAATATTCAGCATAGTAAAACTATTCTACAACCCTTGCACATTAACTAGAACAAGGTAACATTTTACTAGACCAAATGTGAAATACAGAAATCTGTCGATCCTGCGCAGCTGGAAAAGAAAACGGTCATATCTTTTAAACCGTAAATCGGATTTCTCTCATCTAAGGCTCATTAGAAAGAAGACTTCAAGATCTTTCCAATGACGTATTACACACTCAAATGGAGATGTATAGAAAGTTTAGCTGTCCTCAAGGGACAGCCATCTGCAGGACAGTCCATACATTGTTCATAGTCTCTTGTTACCAATTCTCCTAATTTATCCATGGCCCCTAGACAATGAATCTTGGTACCTTATTTATAAACATACAATTAATTCTCATTAAGGACTAACTACATGGGAATTTCTACTTGTAACCATTCTTCTCTTGTGGCCTTTTATCCAAGTATTTCATAAGCATTTCGGCAAGCACAAGAAAGGCATGATTAACTTGGGCATTGCAACATGCTAATTCTCTCTACAAACTCTTATCATACATCATAACATCTTATGAATGGTTTCCACACTTGTAAACTTCTAAATCAAGCCCTCTAATTGGCTCATTGTTCTATGTGCCAAAACATCAAACACTTGGTGAGCATGCTAAATTCAAAAGAATAAAACATCTATGCTATTATTGGCTTTTAAATTTCTTTACAACGTGCCTTCACCAAGTTAACCTTATTCCTTCATAGTTTGCATAACTAAAGCCTCTAATCATACTCTTGTAAAGTACTTAAAAGCTATACATAATCATGGGGGTTAAAGATGTATTTTCAAGAAAAATTGGGCAATATATCCCCTATATATAAGGCCTCCCAAAATCATACAACATTCACCATAACTATAATTAAACTACACCATGCTTTCATAATTTCATTAACATCATTCAAGCAACTAATCACTTTAATCCCCCCCCTTAATCCTTCTCTAATCAAAGCCTACAATTCATACATCCAAACTTAGGAGTTTCCCCAAAGCAAGCATTAATCTTAATAATCCATCCATCCATTCATAGTTAGGGTTCTCACTTTGTCGCTCGGACGATAATCCCTTCGGCCCGGAGTAGAACATACCGGAAGATGCCCTCACGGAGGAGAAGGGGCCGGGCGGTGGTAGCTCAAGGCGTCGACGGGCCCAAGTAGAGCACGGGAGAGCAAAGGCACCCAGAGAGGAAATGAGCAAGCAATGAGGGCCAAGGAGATTGAAGTAATTCTCCATTTATGGCTACCCTTTTATCATATATAACTTTATTAAATTAAGTTTTCTCTAAGCTTTTGTCATATGGCCATTTATTAACATTATCTCCTATTTTTTTTTGTCACACTTGGCTTAATTGGTTATTCACCAAGCCCAATTAAACATTAGCCCAATTAATTGTCACACTTCCTATGTCCCATTGTAGATCACTAATAATTAGATTTTCATATTCATTTATAGTTTCCTATAACCTAAGTAAATAACACACATTTAATTATTTATTAATTTACTTGTTTCATTATTAAATTATTCTTTAAACTCCTAGCCATTTGTCACAACTAATTCCTTTCTTACTCTATTAAAATAAGAGATTCTAATAATTGATATATATATATATATATATAAACACAAATATTACTCCTCTAATCTTATACTATCAATTAAAGATATAATACTATATCAACATAGTATTTTGTCACATGCCTAATTTTGTTAAATTTCATCACTCTTATGTTTGGGTTGGGCCAATTCAAAATTATCGGCCTATTCCAATTTCATTTTATTTACTTAATCTTTAAAACACTTGTTTATGAACTAATCATCCCCGATTAATTTTTCAAAAAGTAAAAAAGTAATCACTACAAAAATCGGGGCGTTACATTTCTCCCCCCCTTAAAAAAAAATTTCGTCCTCGAAATTTCCAAATATAGGTGGGAATACTGAGCTTCCTAATTATCGTCTCTTTCTTAAGTACACTTAAGTTCTTCATAAAACTTAATATCATGAAAAATTCATAACATGTGGGTTATGAGCCCATCAAGCGCTTCATTTCGCACTCATCATATGTCCTCTACTTTGAATCATTGGTCGCACCTATACAACAATTTCTTTAATCTTGTTCCTAGGTTCCGTGGTTCCTTGGAAACTTTCCCGGCTTCACTTTTACATCGACGACTTCCACATCATCCTCCAATCACGAGAAGATTTTCTATCACCTATCGTAGGTAACTCACCACGGTCTTAAAATTAGTGTCTAGTATTCTCCACTACTAGACTCCATCATGGGGCTGTGATCTATATCGCCTCACATCCACCTGACTCTCATCCCTATGGCTCACTCATTATTAGGACGCTTAAGACCTAGGTTCCATTTGCCCTAAGTATGTCAATCATATCACCTAAACTCTAAGCTCCAATCCCCAAGATCAACCCCGCCTCGATACCATTAAATGTAACACCCCTTTATACAAGGGATCCGATTATGTTACAAATTTGGCCAATGGGTGCACTCCAAACCCCATAAGCCGCCTATTTACAACCCGATAACATTAATAATTAAACTAATAATCATAAATGATAAATAAAATAGTTAAAATCTTATACAAGGTTCTGATTATTATCAAGGAAGTGTTCTAAGATTCTAAACATCAAATATAACAGATACTATCCTCCTCATATGCATGCGTGAGCCTATCTATCGAACACTTCTCGTCAGATACACCCCACATTTCACTCGAAATGGTAGAATCACTATACAAAATACAACTATAATACCGTATATAAAATATCAAAATCATGCTAATCATATGCATTATCTTTCGGTCGGTTAACATGCCAAAGTACTCAAAAGCAAGAAAACCAAAGATAAAACACACACATGTTAGTCACAATCATCCTTTGCATAGATTATGCAACTATATAGATATGCAAGACCTCACAGGCGCTAGCCTGCACCACTAGCTCATTTCCCGGAAGAAACAACTATCGAGTATGTTACTTTTGATCCTAGTACGGAGCGCCATCCTCAACGATCAGAGGTATGTCTCTCACCGCGGCTCGAATCAAGTCATGTGCAATATGCACCTCGTGACCGATATGGGCTTCTCGAGTCGGGATGAAATTTCATGCTAAAAGCAGGTTGAAAGTATGAATTTTTTAGAAAACCATTTAAAACCTCTCCATCCCTAACCCAATATCAATGCTCCTAATTCTATCCTCACAATCTTCAGATGTCTAGCTAGGGTGCAAATTTTACATTACCAACTTCTCATTCTACCAGCTTTTAGGGTTTTCTTTATAAGAAAATGTGTTAGCTCAACTTCGTGGCCTATACAAGCATAAAAAATCTGTAAGTATAAGCGATAAATCAATTCGGCATTCACAAACCGAGGTAAAACTCATTTAGACAAATCCAACAATCAAAACCCGATCACAAAAAACCATTCTAAATATAGAGTAATCACTCACCGAGGTCCTTCGCTATATAAGCTTGACTCCGAATCTCCTGCGTGTTCCCTGTACGCCCTCGTCCTATACATTATAAGAAATGTATTTAATATACTTGTATTGCTTTAGAGATGTTAACTACCCTCTAATTCCATGACCCAAGTCAATATGACTTAAAGCCCTATCTTAAACCTACAACTAATTCTCATTAAAAGACTAACTACAAGGGAATTTCATGCCTCGAAATGCAGAGTCTAAACAAGTACTAGTATTTTAATTCATGCTTCTAGTAAGCATTGACAATTATATTACATTTCAAAGCTAGTTATCACTTAATTCAAAACACTTACGAGGATAATAGTCCCACAAGATAGATCATTCTCTTAGCATCATTTAGTTTTAGTCTATAAAGGAACTACTTGAGCTTATGTATAACATGATAAAGAATGGAAAAGGAGTCACCTATCTTTAGTCCTTTAAAACCAATGAACTTGTTTGAAACATTAACTTCAACTCTAAATTAGTTCTTAGAAGTATTATTCAACACTTAATAAACATATTGATCTACCATTGACCACTAATAGGTTTGTCTAATAACTTCACCATCATACATGTACATGCATTCAAGTTCTCAATATTCACAAATTAAAGAATTTCCCGCAGCTACAGTAACTGCCAAAACTAGGAATCAAAACATTAAATTGGAGCTCTAAATCTTTATCATTCCTTCTCCAACTTCCAAGATTATATCATATTTCCAATATTATCTTTCATTTTCACCACAATTGGGGCAAGTTATCATTTCTAAATAGCCCATAAAAATGAACACAAAGTAATGTCCTGCAGTGCTACAGTGTTTCCTGCATACCTTCTATAACTCTTTAACAAGCATTTCATGGACCTTTAACTAATGAGGGTCTTTGTTAATCAAGCTCAATTTGTGTAAACTTAATCGCATATCTTCAAATCAAGGTTTCTAACATACACTTAACCTTATCCCCAAAAAATGGTTTTTATATATATGTTTTTAACCATTAACTTGTTCTAAGTGAATTCCTTAAGTAATGAACCCAATAATATCATAAAATGTTGGGCCATTGATAAGCATGCATAGCCATAATATTCAGCATAGTAAAACTATTCTACAACCCTTGCACATTAACTAGAACAAGGTAACATTTTACTAGACCAAATGTGAAATACAGAAATCTATGCGATCCTGCGAGCTGGAAAGAAACGTCATATCTTTTAAACCGTAAATCGGTTCTCTCATCTAAGGCTCATTAGAAAGAAGACTTCAAGATCTTTCCAATGACGTATTACACACTCCAAATGGAGATGTATAGAGCAGCTGTCCACGAAGGGGACAGCCATCTGCAGGACAGTCCATACATTGTTCATAGTCTCTTATTTACCAATTCTCCTAATTTATCCATGGCCCTAGACAATGAATCTTGGTACCTTATTTATAAACATACAATTAATTCTCATTAAGGACTAACTACATGGGAATTTCTACTTGTAACCATTCTTCTCTTGTGGCCTTTTATCCAAGTATTTCATAAGCATTTGGCAAGCACAAGAAAGGCATGATTAACTTGGCATTACAACATGCTAATTCTCTCTACAAACTCTTATCATGCATCATAACATCTTGTGGATGGTTTCCACACTTATAAACTTCTAAATTAAGCCCTCTAATTGTCTCATGGTTCTATGTGCCCAAAACATCAAACACTTGATGAGCATGCTCAATTCAAAGAACAAAACATCTATGCTATCATTGGCTTTTAAATTTCTTTACAACATGCATTCGCCAAAATTAACTTTATTCCTTCATAGTTTGCATAACTAAAGCCTCTAATCATACTCTTGTAAAGTACTTAAAAGTTATACATAATCATGAGGGTTAAAGATGTATTTTCAAGAAAAATTGGGCAATACATCCCATATATATAAGGCCTCCAAAATCATACAACATTCACCATAACTATAATTAAACTACACCATGCTTTCATTAACATCATTCAAGCAACTAATCACTTTAATCCCCTCCCCTTAATCCTTCTAATCAAAGCCCTACAATTCATACATCCAAACTTAGGAGTTTCCCCAAAGCAAGCATTAATCTTAATAATCCATCCATCCATTCATAGTTAGGGTTCTCACTTTGTCGTTCGACGATAATCCCCGCTCGCCGGAGTAGAACACAGCTGGAAGATGCCCTCGCCGGAGGAGAAGGCCGGCGGTGGTGGCTCCGGGCGTCGACGGGCCCAAGTAGGCACGGAGAGCAAAGGCAACGAGAGAGAGAAATGAGCAAGCAATGAGGGCCAAGGAAGATTGAAAGTAATTCTCCATTTTATGGCTACCCTTTTTATCATATAACTTTATTAAATTAAGTTTTCTCTAAGCTTTTGTCATATGGCCATTTATTAACATTATCTCCCTATTTTTTTGTCACACTTGGCTTAATTGGTTATTCACCAAGCCCAATTAAACATTAGCCCACCATTAATTGTCACACTTCCTATGTCCCATTGTAGATCACTAATAATTAGATTTTTCATATTCATTTTATAGTTTCCTATAACCTAAGTAAATAACATACACATTTAATTATTTATTAATTTACTTGTTTCATTATTAAATTATTCTTTAAACTCCTAGCCATTTGTCACAACTAATTCCTTTCTTACTCTATTAAAATAAGAGATTCTAATAATTGATATATATATATATATATATAAACACAAATATTACTCCTCTAATCTTATACTATCAATTAAAGATATAATACTATATCAACATAGTATTTTGTCACATGCCTAATTTTTGTTAAATTTCATCACTCTTATGTTTGGGTTGGGCCCAATTCAAAATTATCGGCCTATTCCAATTTCATTTTATTTACTTAATCTTTAAACACTTGTTTATGAACTAATCATCCCCGATTAATTTTTCAAAAAGTAAAAAAGTAATCACTACAAAAATCGGGGCGTTACACTTTGTCTCTGATCTGTTTACGGGAGACAACACTCCTCCACGACTTGTCAGGTTAAACCGTTGGTGTCATGCCCTTGTCAACCACTCCTCTGCTCCCACTCGCCATAGCAAGCGGGGGAGAAGCAGGGTAGAAAAGAAAGAATTGAATACAGGTTCGGATGCATTAGGTTCTTCAAGCTGTTCAATTAAAATTTAAAAAGTGGATAAGATAAAATCAAAGATGTGAAAGATGTTTTTCAATAAAAGAGAAAGTAAAGATTTAGGCAAGGCATTTCCAGGAAACTTTCTTTAGGATAGTAATTTCCTCACAGTATTGCAGATGTTCTCTAGGAAATACCAACCCCATGATACAATGCCTAACTAGAAACAAGATTGCTGCAACTCAATCATGTTCCTCAACTAGAACCAACCAATGGCAAAAAGAAGAAAAGCAATAAGGAGATTATGGAAGATCAGAGAAGAGATTGTTATTTCAATTACTTCTTTCATTCATAATTCTTCTATTTAAAGATATCAAACGACATCTTATTTACCCGTTGAAGTCAAAAGACACTTCTTTCTGTTTCTCGGGATGTGTCGGAACAACGGCTATAAACGCATCTCTCCTTTTTAAAATTTATTTTATCTCCTTATCTATTTATAAATTTAAGGGTAATAAGAATATATATTTTATAAAAAACACCGAGAAAAATCATCTAATTATTATTAGATAATATTAATATATTTATATAATATATAACAATCCTCCACTTATTATCTAATAATAAGATAAGTAATAGTAAAATAAACGATATTGGCTTTATATAATGCATGCCCAAAGGTGGACTAGGCCTTGAACCTTGGGTTGAGTATGATTAGATCACACCCATATCATATATTGGTTCTTGGTTCTGCAATAGTTGCGCATTAATATGGGCCTTGCGCTTATCCTGTTTAGCAAATACGCTAGGGTCTTACCGATAACCCATAGGAAGCGGCCTCTCACTTTCCTATTTGCAAAGGCAAACTCATCAAGAGTGTCCACAACTGCTTTACTATAAGTCTGTTAAGAACTTAAAAGTTCATCCTTCCCGTTGTAGATTAACAGTGCATCAACAAGATATGGGATTTTAATAGTAAAAGTACTTATTTTTTATTGTACCTCCACTATTCTTTAAACATATGAATGTACTGGAAATGCAACCTCCTGTTGACATTTCTCAGATAGATGCTTGACTAAAATTTCCTTGAACTCTTATGCACATGATTTTCAATTTAATTGACATCAATGTGATAGAGTAGATTTCAATCAAGTCTATCTTCTTTGATCGGTAATAATTCCATAACTCCCATGATTTTCTTAATCTTTTCACCTGTTAATGGCTTAGTTAGGGGGTCAGCCAACATTTGATCAGTTGGTAGGTACTCTATTGTAACATTACCTTTTTTCACAACACTTCTAACATGATTATATCTCATAGCAATGTGTTTGATATTTTGTGACATCTTATTTTTAGTATTATAAATTGCAGCTTGATTGTCACAATATAATGTAATAGTTCATTTTGTCATTTCAATAAAAAGAATACTTCTTATAAATCTCCTGATCTATAGAATATCTTTACTAGCAAGAGACATAGCAAAAAATTCAGATTCCATAGAAGATAAAGCAACACATGACTGTCTTTTTGATTACCATGAAATTATTGATCCTCCTAAAGTAAATAACCAACCACTAGTAGATTTAGATGTTGCTTTATCAGAAGCCCAATTTGCATCACTATAACATTCCAAGATAGTATTATCACAATTATAATGCAATCCATAATTTAAAGTATGTTTTAAATATCTCATCAGTTTGTTAAGTTGATTCCAATGATCAATATTAGGATTACTGGTGAATCTACTAAGTATGTTAATTGCACATGCAATATCAGGCCTTGTATAATTCATAACATATATTAAGCTACCAATAATTTTAGCATACATTTCTTGATTAACATATGCACCATCATTTCTTAATAATGTAGGATGAGGTGTAATTTGTGTTTTACTTGGTTTACAATCAAAATAGTTAAATTTTCTAAGTAATTTTTCAACATAGTGAGTTTGAGTCAAAATAAACTCATTATCTCTTCTAATCACTTTAACACCTAAAATGAAATTAACAGGACCTAAATCTTTTCCATCAAAAGCTTGAGCCAGAAAAGATTTTGTTTCACACACAATCAATATTTGAACCAAAGATAAGTAGATCATCAACATAAAGTGTAACTAGAACTTTGTATTCATTAGTATTTTTAAGGATTAATTACACTTTTCGTCCCTGAAAATGGTGTCATTGTTCACTTTTATCCTTGTATTTTAAAAATGTTCAATACAGTCCTTGTGTAATGCGTAATACAATGTTAGGGACCCAAATAGAACAAAATATGCAATACACAAGGACTGTATTGAACATTTTTTAAAAATACAAGGATAAAAGTGAACAATGACCCCATTTTCATGGACGAAAAGAATGAAATACGCAATACACAAGGACTGTATTGAACATTTTTAAAATACAAGGATAAAAGTGAACAATGACACCATTTTCAGGGACGAAAAGTGTAATTAATCCTATTTTTAATAAAGATACAATTTTCTACTTTACTGCTTATAAATCCAAACTTCTTAATTTCTTTCTTAAACTTTTTATACCATTATCTAGAAGCTTGTTTAAGACCATACAAAGATTTATTAAGTTTACATACTTTATGTTATTCTCCTTTAATAATATATCCTTCAGGTTGATTTATATAGATTTCCTCATCTTATTCACTATTTAGAAAAGCTGTTTTGACATCCATCTGATGTACTTCTAAATTATAAACAGAAGCTATAGCAAACATAGTTCTAATAAGAGTAATTTTTGTAACAGGGGAATAAGTTTCAAAATAATCAACACCTTCTTTTTTAGTGTAACCTTAAGCTACTATTCTAGCTTTATATTTATTAATGCTCCCATCAAGGTTAAATTTCTTTTTTAAAACCCATTTACAACCAATAACTTTTGTGTTAGGAGGTATCTTTGTTAAAGTCCATGTATTATTCTTTTTTATTGAGTTAAGTTCATCATCCATAGCTTTTTTCCATAAATTAGCATCTGACATAGACATAGCCTCTTTAAAGGTTTTAGGATCCTCTTCTGTTAAATATGTGAACATTCGAGGACCAAAGTCTTTTTCAATTCTTTGTCTTTTACTTCTCCTTAATTGGATAGTAGAAGGTTCAATAATATCATCCTTATTTAAAATATTTGAATTATCATTATCAATAAGAGAATTTGAAAAATTAGAGTTTGTATTATCATTTAAAGAATTTGAAATATCTGAATTTAATTCTAATTCATTAGATAAATCTTTATCTAATTCTAGCTTATTAGCATCTCTAATATTTAAATGTTCATAATAGATAGCATGTGGAGATTCAAAAGCACTATTAGTTTGTAAATTAAGAAATCTGCATGCTTTACTATGCATTGAATAACCTAAGAATATAGATTTGATAGCTTTACTACCAAGTTTAGGTCTCTTTTGACTAGAATCAAGAACATATGCAATGCATCCCCATACTTTAAAATAACTACTATTAGGTTTTCGATTATTTAACAGTTCATATGGAGTTTTGTCACAACCCTTATGTAAAATTCTATTACTAATATAACATGCAATATATAATGCTTCACTCAAATAAAAAAGAGATAACTTAGAATGAATAATCATTGCATTTACCATTTCTATTAATGTTCTACTTTTTCTTTCTGCAACACCATTTTTAGCTGGTGAATTAGGTGCAGATAATTCACTAATAATTCCACATGATTCACAATATGATATAAATTCAGATGACATAAATTCTCCTCCTCTATCTGATCTTAACCTCTTTATCTTTTTACTAGTTTTATTTTCAATTTCTTCTTTGAAAATTTAAAATTTTGTGAATGCCTCATGCTTAGATTTAAGTAGATAAACATAAGTAAATTTTGAAAAGTAATGTAATAAAGTAACGTTTACCTCCTCTAGTTAGATGATCTTTATTATCATATAAATCAGTATGAATTAATTCTAATAAACATGATGATCTAATAACAGACTTAAAAGGTTTTTTTGTAATTTTGGCTTAAGCACAACATTCACATGTTTGAGTAGATAAAATTGCAGAATTTTTAGGAACCAAGTTATAAGATATCACACGTTGCATAGCATGAGTACACAATGTCCTAATCTATAATGCCAAAAATTAAAATTAAAATCATCAACAATATAAGTAGAATTAGAAGCTTTATCAATACTTAAAAGATACGGACTATCTTTGGCATATCCTTGTCCTACAAAAGACAAATTTTTTTCTGAGATGATCACTTTCTGAGAATCAAATACAATTTTGAACCAATGATCATCAAGCCTTTTAATAGATACAAGACTCTTTCTTATCCCAGGAATATGCTGAACATTTTTTAAAGTAAGAACCTTCCCAGAAGAAAGAGAAAGTTCTACAATTCCAACACCCATTACTGCAGAGGTGGAGGAATTCCCCATGAAAACAGTCTTCCCATCTACAACTGCTTCATATGTTTTAAATGCATTCCTGTGTAGAGTCACATGACATATTGCTCCTGAGTCAAGCCACCAATTCTCATCCAACTTGACCATGAGAACTTCAGTAAGCATTGCAACCAAGTCTTCTTCTATCACATTAGCCTCGGGCTTTTTGCATTTTCTGAAATAGCATACCCTTGCTAAGTGACCCAATTTGCCACATACAAAACATGGGCCTTTTTTCTTCTTGTTGCCATTCTGCTTGAAATCTTCTCTTTTTCTTTTGAGATTTGAAGGGCCTTTACCTTTCACAAAGTTCATCTTCATTGAACTTCCTTCAACAGTATGGACACTATTCTTTTCTGTTTTGTCAAGTACATCTCTATTTCTTGCTTCACTCTCAATTTGGATATGTTGAAGGAGTTTATCCAAGTTCAGAGACTTCCTTTTGTGTTTTAAAATTTTTTGGTAGTCCTTCCATGAGGATGGGAGTTTCCCAATTATATTAGATACTTGGAAAGTCTCAGAAATGGATTCCCTAGCATCCGCACATTGAGTGGCAATATCATTAAGTTCATTTACTTATCAATGATAGGCTTAGTATCAACAAATTTAAAGTCAATGTACTTGTTCACTAGGAAAGATTTATTGCCTGCATCTTCATATTAATATACCTGTGTTTGAGTGCTGTCCATAATTCACTTGCTGTCTTGTATAGATGGAACACATTGAATAAGGAGTTACTCATAGCATCTAGAATCATGAATCTGCACACATAATTAATCATCTTCAATCCATTTGCTTTGAGATGAGGTTTAAGATTCTGTGTTTGAAGTTTGAATTTGAGAAGAGGATTGAGATGTGGCATTTTCATTTGTTGACTTTTCTTGAGGATAAGCAGTGGTGAGGACATAAACAACTTTTGCAATTGTTAACTAATAAATCATCTTCATTCTCCATCTTTTGTAATTTACTCCATTGAACTTCTTAAGCCTTTCCACATCTTGAAGTTGACTCTTTGTGACAGTAGAATCCATGACGAAGATAACTATCCTAAACTTGTTGGATTAATATTTAAAAAGTGGATAAGATAAAATCAAGATGTGAAAGTTGTTCTTGAATAAAAGAGAAAGCAAAGATTTAGGCAAGGCGTTTCCAGGAAACTTTCTTTAGAATTGTTATTTCCCCACAGTATTGCAGATGTTCTCTAGAAAATACTAACCCCGGGATACAATGCCTAACTAGAAACAAGATTGCTGCAACTCAATCCTGTTCCTCAACCAGAACCAACCAATGGAAAAAGCAGAAAAACAATAAGGGGATTATGGAATATCAGAGAAGAGATTGTTATTCCAATTACTTCTTTCATTCATAATTCTTCAATTTAAAGATATCAAACGACATCTTACCTACCCGTTGAAGTCAAAAGACACTTCATTCTGGTTCATTATGTTTCTCGGGATGTGTCGGAATAACGGCTACAAACGCATCTCTCCTTTTAAAAGTTTATTTTTTCTCCTTATCTATTTATAAATATATAAGGGTAATAAGAATATATATTTTATAAAAAAACACCAAAAAAAATCATCTAATTATTATTAGATAATATTAATATATTCATATAATATATAACAAAAGCATCATAACAATTTATTAACTCATACAAGGCATTCACAGCAGAATATTAATTTATTATAGTGATATTAATACATAAACCAGGCCGATCGAGGATCAAATTTCCAGTGAAGTAAAAGGGTGGAGACGAGCCACAGGCACACACACAATGGGATTGGCCCGGGGGATGACCACTCCAAGCCCCTCACACATGTCCAGTCTCTCGTGCTTCCACTCGAAGCACTGAATCAGCGCCGCCAGCGTCACTTGAACTGTATTGAGTGCCAAGTTAATTCCAGGGCACACCCTCCTCCCACTCCCAAACGGCAAGTACTGGAAATACTGCCCTCTAAAGTCCATCACTCCACCCTCACTCCCACTACTACTCTTCTTGTCGTCACCCACTATGAACCTTTCAGGCCTGAACTCCAATGGTTCCTCCCAGTAACCAGGGTCTTTCCCAATAGACCAAAGGTTGACATACACGTAGCACCCAGCCGGGATATCATAATCTCTTATCCTCACGTCGTTTATGGTCGTTCTGTGAGCGATGGCTGCTGCAGGGTGGAGCCTCAGAGTTTCTTTGACGATGGCTTGCAAGTAATCAAGCTTGCACACGTCACTTTCCTCCACGATCCTCTCCTTCCCGATGACCTCGTCAATCTCTGACTTGGCTCTCTCCAGTTTGTCCGGATGGTTGATCAGCTCCGACAAGGCCCATTCCAGTGTCGCCGCCGATGAGTCCGATCCAGCCGTGAATACGTCCTGCATGCATCCATATATATATATATATATATATATATATATATATATATATATCTTAATATGATGCGTCAGCCCATGTCATGAATTAATATATATATATATATATATTATATCGGATATTAATTAATTAATTAATTAATTAATTACTAACAGCAACCTACCAAAACGAAGCTTTTGATGTTCTCTCTGGTGAGCTTGATCTCCGCCTTGTCATCGTTCGATATGTCGAGCATCATGTCCACCAGGTCCTTCATGGCGCCATCTCCTCCAGCCTTCCTTTTTCTAACGTCTTCTTTCTTTGATATGATCTTCTCCATCATCACATCGAACCTCCGGTGCACATCGTCGATCCTCTTCCCAAGACCCTGCACGTCCCACCCCCGCAGCACCCAGATGAAGTCCGAGACGTTGAACGCGCCGATGAGTTCGCTCACCTGCTTCGACAGCTCCATCGCCTCCTCCGCCTGATCTTCATCCTCCTGGGACGCCGTTGACCCCGTTAGACTCCTCCTGATTGTGGCGTTGGCCATCTTCACCAGCTCCCAGCTCACGTTCACGGCCTCTCGCCGGCGCGAAGCCTCGAACAGGGTCTGAATAAACTCGTGCATCCCAAGGCGGCGCACGGGGAGGAGCCGGTCCAGCGTGCTGCTGCCTAGAAGCTCCGATATGCAGAGCCTGCGGATAAACCTCCAGTAAGGTCCCACGGGGGCGAAGGCGAAACCGGCGGAGTCGTAGGCGAAGCGGCGGGATGCCAGGGTCTGCGGGCGGTTGGCGAAGTCGGCGTCGTGGGTTTTGAGGACCTCTCTTGCCATGTCCGGGGACGAGACGACAATGGCCTGGACGGAGCCAAGCCGGAGGTGCATTAAGGGTCCATAGCGCTCGGCGAGCTTATGAAAGCTTTGGTGCGGCGGGGGCCGCAGGAGGTGGAGGTGGCCGATGATCGGGATGGCCGGAGGCCCCGGAGGGAGCCGTGCTTTATTCTTTGAGAGGTTGCTATGGAGAATGAACAAGAGATAGACGAGGGTGGCGACTGAGAGGATGCTGTACAAAACCATCACTGGTACTTCCATGTATTAGCTTCTCTACTGCGAGGCTGAGATTAAAATGTTCCCAGTCGTCTTGTATTTTATATATCCGTGGCTGGTTCATATTAATGCAACAACTTTTCAGATAGGGATGTCAATGGGCCCCGGCCCCAAAGGGGAACCCGATTCCCCGCCCCGGTGGGGCCGGGGCCGGGCTGATTTTTCGGGTTCGGGGCCGGGGTTGGGGCCAAAATGCAATTCCCCGTCGGGGTCGGGACCGGGGCCGAGGAATACCCACCCCGTCCCGGCCCCGGCCCCGAAATATTTAATTTAAAAAATAATAATATATAAATATAGTATATTTTATATTATAAGTATTTAAATAAAACACTATTATAAATATAATAATAATTGTCATAATTATAAACCCTAAACTTTAATTAATCAATTAAGTATTAATCAATTAATAAGTTAGAGCCACTTGATTCTACTTTGTATTAAAGAAAGTATGTATTAGTAAAGAAATAAATTCAGGGACGGGGAATCCCCGAACCCGGGTAATCCCCGCGGGGACGGGGATGGGGAAAAAATTTTCCCCATATCCGGGGTCGGGGCCGGGGTCGGGGATGGGGGTGGAAAATCGGGGCCGGGGCCGGGGAATGCATCCCCCGGTGAATCCCCGCCCTGTTGACATCCCTATTTTCAGATGCACTTGCTTTAAATTTCTTCTTCAGGTTGTCGGTATCCCATTAAAAGTTTTTTTAAAAATAAATATTAATAATATTAGGCTTTATGTGTTGAATAAATCACGTTAATTTATTTAAATAAAAGTCAATACAAAAGTAGATAAATTAATCCATGATAATTCCAGTACAAGAGTAGAGAAGAGAGGGGTATACATCCATTTTCTTCTTTTACATCTCCTATAAATGTCTTGGCATCACTTTCCTATTTGCATTCCCTATTGTCTCTATCTCTCTGACTAGAGCCCTTTATGTCTTGGTATCATCAAAGTCTACTCTTGATGGTTGGTTGGGTGTGAAAACTAACCTCTTCTTCATAAAAAAAAACTCTATTATGATCAGTTTCGACTTCTTGAAAGCTTGGATTGCATCAAACCTACACCACACATTTCAGATATATATATATATATATATATATATAGCGGTGATAAGGTACGACCGGTCTTATCACCGTGCAAATGAGATCGCTTCCCCATTTCGACCCTTAGAGCATGTTTGAAGGATTTCCAATCATACGGATGGGAAGATCATCGAAAAATAAGCTATCATGTCTATTGTCATACAATTTTGGAGACAATTTGGGCCTCCCACTTAACGGTTCTTATTTTTTAGAAATCTGAATTGTTAAGTATTTCAAGCATTAAGTGGGAGGACCAAACCGTCACCAAATTGTATGAAAATAGACATGCTAGCTTATTTTTCAATGATCTTCCCATCCATACAGTTGGAAATCCTTCAAACATGCTCCAAGGGGCGAAAATGGGCGGCGGCCGGATTTGTACAGTGATCCTGCCGGCCGCACAGTATCGGGACTCTATATATATACATATATATATATATATATATATATATATATATATATATATATATATATATGTATGGGGATGATATTATAAGGCCGGCTGGATTACTGTGCAAGTAAGGTCGCCTCCCATTTGGCCACTTGCACAATGTTTTAAGGATTTCCAATTATATGGATGGAAAGAACATCGAAAAATAAGATAACATGTTAATTTTCATACAATTTGGGAACTTGTAGGGTCTTCATCTTAACGGGTGAAAATTTATAAAAATCCTACTAGTTTAGAATTTAACCCATTAAGATGGAGACCCTACAAGTTCTCAAATTGTATGAAAATTGACATACTAGCTTATTTTTCGATATTCTTTCCATCCATACGGTTGGATTTCCTCAAAATACTGTGCAAGTGGGCCAAAATGAAGCGACTGCATTTGCACAATGGTAAGGCCGTCCGCATAGTATCTGCCCCGATATATATATATATATATATATATATATATATATATATATATATATATATATATATATATATACATATACATATATACTTACTTTAAAGAGGGTGAATGTGAAAAATTCAAATTTCAAAAAAAAAAAATCAAATTTATATAATTTGCAGGTAAATTATTATTTTAGTAATTTAGATTTTAATGAATCTTATATGTACTATATATATATATATATATATGGGATGTATGTGTTTGGAAATAATTACTTACTTTAAAAATGGGTGCATGTGGAAAATTCAAATTTCAAAAAAAATTCAAATATTTATAATTGGCAGGTATATTATTATTGTGGTAATTTAGATTTTAATGAATCTTATATATATATATATATATATAATTCCTATACTCTGCGGCCGGCCGGATTACTGTGCAAATTCGGTCGCCACCCATTTCTGTCTTGGAGCATGTTTGAAGGATTTCCAACCATACAAATGGGAAGATCATCGAAAAATAAGCTAGTCTGTCAATTATTATATAATTCGGTGACCGTTTGGTCCTCCTACTTAATGGTTAAAATTATGAACCGTTAAAATTCCTATAAAATAAGAACAGTTAAGTGGGAGGACTAACAGTCACCAAATTATATAAAAATTGACAGGCTATCTTATTTTTCAATGATCTTCCCATCCGTACGGTTGGAAATCCTTTAAACATGCTCCAAGGGCCGAAATGGCCGTCGGCGGGATCTGCACAATGATCTGGCCGACCGTACCTTATCATATATATATATATATATATATATATATATATATATATACACACACGGGCATGATACTATGCGGCTGGGCTTATCACTGTACAAGTGAGGTCGCCTCCATTTGTCCCACTTGCACAGTGTTTTGAGGAAATCCAACCATATGGATGGAAAGAACATCGACAAAATAAGCTAGCATGTCAATTTTCATACAATTTACGAACTTGTACGGTCTTTGTTTTAATGGCTGAAATTCTAAACCGGTAGGATTTCTATAAAATTTCACCCGTTAAGATGAAGACCCTACATGTTATATATATATATATATATATGGGATATATGTATTTATAAATAATTATTTACTTTAAGACGAGTGCATGTGAAAAATTCAAATTTAAAAAAAAAAATCAAATTTTTATAATTGACCAGTAGATTATTATTTTACTAATTTATGTTTTAATAAAGCTTATATATATATATATATATATATATATATATATATATATATATATATATATATATATGAGTCGTGTACTATGTGGCCTGCCGTAACACTGTGCAAGTGCGGTCGCCCAATTTTAGCCCACTTGCACAGTGTTTTAAGGAAATCCAACCATATGGATGAAAAAAAAACATCAAAAAATAAGCTAGCATGTCAATTTTCATATAATTTGGGAACTTTTAGGGTCGCCATCTTAAATGGTGAAATTTTGAATTAGTAAGATTTCTATAAATTTTCACCCGTTAAGATGAAGACCCTACAAGTTCCCAAATTGTATGAAAATTGACATACTAGCTTATTTTTCGATGTTTTTTCCATCCATACGGTTGGATTTGAAAAAAAATATTCTCCAAGTTCCTCAAAATGAGGTGACCTTAAATGAGCAATAATCCGGTCGGCCTTATACTAACATTTATATATATATATATATATATATATATATATATATAGGATTTATGAATTTAAAAAAAAAAATCAAAAAAATAGATTGGGATTTTGAAATTTACTAAATTTGGATGTTTAAATTTTAAAAAGTCTATCTATACCACTAAGATTGGAGTATTTTTAAATTTTAAAAGTATTTATATATCTTCCATATCTAAAGATATTTCTAAGCATGAGTACATTAATTTTAATTTTAAAAAAAATAAAACAAAAAAACGTCTGGTTGGGATTTTGGAATTTTTTAATTTTAAAAAGTCGAGGAATAAATCAGTTATAACTAATTTTAATTTTAAAAAAATCTAAAAAATAGAAAATTAGATTAAGATTTTAAAATTTTATCAGATTTTTGAATTGTAAAATAATATGAAAAATCAAACTACCAAAACAACTATGTATGTCGTCAATAATGTGCATGTGGTAAGGGTTTGGGGGTGTCATCAATAAATGTGTTGTGCATGTGATAACGAGCCGTCAAAAGACATCCACCAATGAAAAATCTGTCTATGTTTACGAGATTAGTGGATTGGTGGAGTACATGTCCTAGGGGCAATTGTTGTGTTGATCCCAAATTCCAATTGGATAGTGAGAAACATAGAATTTTTTGTTTTTTTTTCGATTGATTTTGAAATTTAGGTTTTATTGAAGCTAATTTAAGGATTTAAGATTTGATTTGCTAACATTAATTTTGGTTTATTGAAATTGGATTTAATTTTACAATATACTAACAAAATAATCACATTGTTTAGGATTTATTTTTTTAAACATTGCTAGTTTAATCTTTTGACATATAAAACTTGATATATTGTTAGGGAAGCTTTAATAATTGTGAAACAATCTCCGACGCGCGATTCTATGAGAGATAAACGGAAGGAGACCCACTTTTGTAGATCTTAAAGACATAATCTATTGACATATAAAACTTGATATATTGTTAGAGAAGCTTTAATAATTGTGAAACGATACATGAGGGGTTGCTTTGTCATTTTCACCGACGCACGATTCTATGAGAGATAAATGGAAGGAGACCCACTTTTGTAGATCTTAAAGCGTGACTAATATGGACGTTTTTTAATGAAATTTATTACAGTAGCTAGAATGTCAACAATTCTGCTTTCAATATATGTCTCCTGAGTGCAATTAATGACATTATCAAATTAGTTTACAGTTGTGACACAAAATTGATATTAAATATCCTACCGGGATTGGGAGTGTGGCTGGGTTAACTTTTGTTAGTTGTTAAATATAATCCCACATCAATAATAGAGAAGAAGGTTTATAACAAATCAAATGTACCTATTTTCATTAGTAGGAGATTTTTTAAATTAAATCCAAAAACAACCACTTTGAGTTGAGTCCGAATAATTAACATAACACTTATATGTGAAGATGTGGGTGTCCCTGACTCTAACAGTTTTGCTATATTAGGATGAATAATGTGGCCGGCTACAGAAATAAACTTCAATATCTTTGACTAAATCATAGAAAAAAAAAGTGATACTTTTGAAAGAAAAACAAACTTTTATTTTGTTATAGTTGACAATCTGTTCATCAGATCAGAGAGATTTGAAGAGGCACTGCTTATTTTAACTATGACACAATCAAGAGAATAAAAACAAGACAAAACTGAATGTCGATCTTCTAGCATATATATATATATATATATATATATATATATATCTTAATTAACAGCATAGCCACATGGTGGATAACGACTCAGCATCGGTGCGTTCTAAGATATCTTGCTACAGTGTTTGCCTTTGTCTGCAAGATTATACAAATTGTGTGCAGCACTATAGCAATTGTGTGCAACAAACTCGGATGGTGTGCAACGGGCTCGGTAGCAATTTGTGTGCAACACTATAGAAATTGTGTGCAACTGTGCAAGTGTATATAAATTGTGTGCTAAGTATGCTACCTTGGGAATAATACCCAAGGTATCTTAGAATTCACCCTCAGCATCTCCTCACACAACAATCTAGACTTTTTCCAATACGACCTTTTCAAATAGTCAAATTTGTTATCCTTCTCTATCCACTTTTGTTATTATTCAATTACATCCAACTACTTGTAACAAATTAACTTTTAGGGTAAATTACCTAAATAGTCACTCAACTATTCAATCATTCCTATTTGAGTCACCAAACTATAAAAAATTTCAATTTGGTACCTTAATTTTAGTTTTACGTTCAATTGGGTCACCCATCGTTACGCCGTTAACGGCAGGCTGATGTGGCATGACACATCACTGAACATATGCCACTTCAGCCACAACATGTGGCCAATTTTTTATAGGGTAAATTACCTAAATAGTCACCCAACTATTCTATCATTCCTATTTGAGTCACCAAACTATAAAAAATTGGCCACATGTTGTGGTTGATATGGCACATGTTCAGTGACGTGTCATGCCACGTCAGCCTGCCATTAACAGCGTGACGATGGGTGACCCAATTGAACGTAAAACTAAAGTTAGTGTACCAAATTGAAATTTTTTATACTTTGGTGACTCATATAGGAATGATCGAATAGTTGGGTGACTATTTAGGTAATTTACTCTAACTTTTATAAATAAAGAAGGGTTCTCCACCTTTGTTGTGGTGTGAGAGAGGGTATACAAATTAACTTTTCCACATGGTATCAGACGCTTCTCAAACTCCTCCGAGCCCCTCTAATAACGATCCTAGCTTCTCTTCTATTATGGACCCCATTCCTTCAAACATTTGATTCCTTATCTCCAACCACAACACCTTATTTCCCCTCAAATTAGACCCCTCAAATTACCTGATATGGAAATCTCAAGTTCTTAATGTTCTCCGAGCACATAATCTTCATGGATATCTTGATGGTTCCTTTCCTTGTCCGAGCGCTTCACTTCTGACAACTACCGATAGCTCAATTGTGGTGAATCCGACATATACCACCTGGATCATCACAAATCAACATGTCCAGACGTGCCTTTTTGCGGCTCTTACTCTGGCTATCCTACCTCCCGTGCTTGGTCTCTCTTCTTCTGCAGCTATATGGAGTGCATTAGAACAAAGATACACCTCTGTGTCAATGTCTCATATCATGAACTTGAAGATCCAATTGCAACATCAAACCAAAGGCAATCTCACAATGATCTCCTATCTTGATAAGATTAAAAGCTTAGCTGACAACCCTCTTGTGGTGGCCTCTCTTGTATCTAATGAGGATGTAATACTTCATACCTTGAATGGCCTTCCAAGCTCTTACTCGGCCTTCAAAATTGCCATTCGTACCAGGGCTGCTTCCATAACCATTGAAGAATTGTGGACTCTCCTTCTCTCTGAAGAAGTGAATCAAATGCGAGAAGTTCAGCTGGTCTCTCCAATGGCGATGGTTGCTACTACCACTCCGCTTTCTTTCAATCACCAAGGCGGGCGCGATGGTCGTGGTCGTCACGGTGGTCATAGTCAGCGAGGTACTGCTCGTGGAGGAGGATGCCATCCCTTGCCCACCTTCCGAGGTGTTTCCTCTACCTAAGGACAAATAATCTGTCAAATTTTCTCTCGGCCAAATCACTCGGCCTTGGATTGCTGGTACAGGTATGATGCTCCTCAACAACCATTGTCATCCTCAGCACCTCTCCTGCCTACTCCCACTGCCAATGCACTGACAATCTCTACCAACCCTACAGCACCTGATTCCACCTGATATTTGGATACCTGAGCATTTGATCACTTAACTCATGATCTCAGCTTACTTTCTCTTTGTTCCCCATACACCGGTAATGATAGTGTCATTGTGGGTAATGGTCATCAGCTCCCTATCACACATTCTGGTAATATTCATTTTCCCCCTCTTAAACTCAATAATGTTTTATTAGTCCCTGGGATATCCAAAAATCCATTTCCATTCACAAACTAACCTCTGACAATAATTGTCGTCTCATTTTTTATTCTACTGGCTACGTCATCCAGGATCTAACCACAACCAAAACTCTCGCTAAAGGTCCGTGTGTTCATGGCTTATACCACATCTCTTTTCCTCCTGGATCATTCACTGCTCTCACAGCCGTTCGTTCCAAACTCAACTCATGGCACCCAAGGTTGGGACATCCATCCGTGCAACTAACCAAACAAATTGTCACCAAACATCAACTTCCTCTTCTCCCATCATCACTACTTTTATATAAATTATGATGAAATATATATTTTGAAATATATTGAAATTAAGATATTTTAATTTAAAATATAAAAAAATATATATATGATCGAATCCCGAGGCGTACCAAAGACATAAATTCCAAGATTGCCTGAGAACACAAATCGGCAATCTAAGGTTCCAAGATGCCCGAGAACACATATCTCGAGACAATCTCACATTTCAAGATGCCCAAAAATACAAATCTCGAGGCAATCTAAAGATAGCCCGAGAATACAAATATTAAGGCAATCTAAAAAAAATGTAAATCCTATGATAATCCACGGGCACAGATCCGGAGGCAAAATTTTATTTTAGAATTTAATTAAATTTTAAATTTTAAAATTTAATTAAAAATTAAAATTGGATTTGATCTTATCTGTTCATCCAGTCAATTGCGAGGTTACGAGGAGTTTTCGCGGTGGGGGAATTCTCTTGATGGAAAACTTTTTAAAAGGGGGAGGAAGACCATGCAGAAGTGGGGATTTTTCTCTTTCGGAAGCTCGCGATCATCACTGGCAGAGAAGGAACGCAAGAAAGGTGAAACTTCTTTTATATAAAATATATATCAAAAGCCTTAGAATCCGACCTTGATGGTATTGGAGATTCAGGGGTCATATGTAGCCTTAGAATTGAGGGAGAGTGAGGTCGGGAGTCATAAGGAGATGATCTGACAAAAAAGAAGAAGAAAGAGATATGAAAAAGAAGTGATCAATATATACTATATACTATATATATATATATATATATATATATATATATACAAGAAGGACCCCGTGGGGTACCAACCCCCAAACGGCCCCACCACCCCTTTATTCAGCATATTTTTTTTTTTTAAAAAAAACCAAATTAAAAAAGAAAAATAAAACCCTTAATTCCCTGAGGGCTCTTCACCTCTTCTCCTTCTTCCTGAATCCTCTCCCGAGTCTTCCTCTCCCACCTCCACGCTGCCCCTCCGCCTTTTTTCTCTCGCGTGTGACCTCCGGCGAACTTCTCCTCGACGAGATCTCAACCCCCCCGAGCCCGAGCTCCGCCTCGCCTGCATGAAGCTCCGCCTCACGCCAGCCAGCCTCTTCTTCTTCCACGCCACGCCCGGCCAGCCGCGTCGACTTCCCGTCAGACGGCTTCTGCAGCCAGACTAAAGGTATGATTTTCAACCAAATTGCAACTCTGTTCTTATAACTTAGAATGAAAAATAAATTAAAAAAAAACATTTTCTAAATTTATTTGGATTGATGTTGAATTTTTTATTTTTGTATATATATTTTTGAGTGCTATGCATTTCTTATGTTCCTCACTAGATTGATGAAGTGTAGGGATTGTCCTGTTTACCCTAATGAATAATGGAAAGAATAATTCTTCTTTCAATAAAAATTTGTTCTGTTCTGTTATATACTCCTGAAAATTGTTATGCATTGGTTACTTTCTTAAGCACAATTTGGTCTGTTCTGATATATGGTAATGGGAGATTTTTTGTGGAATAGGTAGGGGGTTGGGGAACCATTCTTATCACCAATTTTAATTAGTACCCCAAATACTTGATTATATCACTTTTTTCCAGTAAAGTTCTGAAACCTTTAACAGAATCTAACATTTCTTTCTTGCACATTGTAGAAATATGAATATTCTAGATATTTTAAAAGAAAATCTACCGAATCAAGTTCAACACCATCCATTGATGAGAATGATTTGTCTTCTGATCTACCGAATCAAGTTCAACAATCTTGTGTAGAATTCAATGAGAATGATTTGCCTTCTGATCCTCAAAGATTATGCATGTAAATGATTGAGAAATTCGATGTTAATGTTAGGGATCTTGTTCGAAGAACCTATATAAACCGAGGTCCATGTCAACCAATTGGTCATAACTATCCTCCAAGAGAATTTGTTGATGGGAATAGATACTTTAAGGATAATTGGTATAAGGACTTTGAGTGGTTAGATTACAGTGTATCAGTGGATAAAGTGTTCTGTCATTATTGTTATCTTTTTAAGGATATGAATAAAGGTGTAGGAAAATCAGGAGACGATACTTTTACTACTAGTGGATTTTGCAATTGGAAGAAAGGAAAAGAAAAATTCGAGAAACATACTGGTAAGAGTAATAGCACATATAATAATGCTCGAGTTATGTACCAAAATTTCAAAAATCAAAGGCAAAGCGTGTCACAAGTTATGAGAGCATACGAGACTCAATTAGAAATTGCATATGAGGTCCGTTTGAAGGCAGCTTTAGATATGACACGATATCTCTTGAATCAAGGCTTGCCTTTTAGTGGACACCATGAGTCTTCAGATTCTATGAACAGGGGTAATTTTTTGGAGCTTCTTAACCTGATAAGTAGAAGGTGTGAAGAAGTGGCTAAGGCATCTAATGAAAATGCCCCAGCGAACAGTCAAACTACTTCCCCTCGAGTTCAAAAAGAGCTCACAAATGCTTGTGCTTCAGAAGTTACAAGCATCATCATCAATGACTTAGGGGATAAATTCTTTTCCTTATTGGTGGATGAATGTTGAGATGTCTCAGTTAAGGAGCAGATGGCAGTTGTCTTGAGATATGTTAACAGTCATGGAAATGTGGTTGAACGATTTCTTGGATTAGTTCATGTGACTGACACTTCTTCTACTTCTTTGAAGACAGCTATTGATGAATTATTTGCAAAGCATAAACTTTCATTTTCAAGATTGAGGGGACAGGGATATGATGGGGCATCAAATATGCGAGGTGAGTTTAATGGGTTGAAGGCTTTGATATTGTGAGAAAATCCGCAGGCTTATTATATCCATTGTTTTGCTCACCAACTCCAGTTGGTGGTTGTTTCTGTTGCCAAGACCACAGATGTTGTAACCAATATGTTTGGTTATGTCAATATGATTGTTAATATTATCGGTGGGTCATGTAAAAGAAGAGACAAACTGAGGCAACGTGAAATTGATAGAATTGTCAATGAATTAGAGACTGGACAAATATCAAGTGGCAGGGGTCAAAATCAAGAGACTAGCTTACGACGAGCAGGGGATACTCGTTGGGGGTCACATCATACAACACTTATCCGTCTAATACATATGTGGCCTTCGGTACAAGACATGCTTGAAAATGTTTCTATTGATGGTCATGCTGGAGAAACTCCTGTTAGTGCTCGAGGTTTGATATTGAAAATGGAAAGTTATGAATTCGTATTCGTATTGCACTTGATGAAGGTTGTATTGGGAATTACAAATGGCTTGGCACAAGCAATGCAACAAAAAGATCAAGATATTCTCAATGCTGTCAATTTGATTGAATGTACGAAGAGTACTAACTTACAAGATTTGAGGAATGTCGGATGGGATAACTTCTTGAAGGATGTTCACTCATTTTGTGAGAAAAATATGATCTCCATTGTTAATATGGAAGACACTGTCAAATCCCATAGTCGATCCAAGCGGTGTGGAGATCCCACCACTACATATTATCATTTTTTCCGTGTTGAAGTTTTTTGTCAGGTATTATTTCTATCAATACTGTTTCATTGTTCATGCCATTACCAAAGAACTTATTGTCTCTTATTTCCTTGAAAACTAATTTTTCAGGTCCTTGACTCGATCATGTATGAGATGAACACTCGTTTTCCTGAAACAAGCACAAAGTTGCTCAGCTGTATAGCATGTTTTGATCCAGCTCATTCTTTTTCTAAATTCAACTTGGCTAAGCTTCTCCGTCTTGCTGAACTCTATCCAGATGATTTTTCACAAGCTAGCATCCTATCACTTCGAGAAGATCTCTTGACTTTCATAAGTGATATACCACGTGATGAAAGATTTTCTGATGTTACAACTTTGGGAGGTCTTGCTCAAAAGCTGGAAGAGACGAAATTGCATAGAGTTATTCCAAATGTGTATCATTTGGTTGAGTTAGCATTGATCTTACCTGTTGCCACCGCAAGTGTTGAAAGGGCTTTTTCTACGATGAAGACTGTAAAGACTGCCTCACATAATTCAATGGGAGACGAGTGGATGAATGATAGTCTTGTAGTCTACATCGAGAAGGATATTTCAAAACAGTTGAAGATGAGCGAATTTTAAAACGTTATCAAGCAATATGAACTCGTGTGATGCAATTACCTCAAAGTTCTCGTCTCAAGTAGTCCAAATTATATTTTATGTATTTTTTGTAAAACACTCGATGATTTAATAGTATTTTCTAAGCTTATTAAGCTTCTATGTTCAGACACCCCAAATTTTTGGGGCCTCGTCCGCCACTGTATATATATATATATATATATATATATATATATATATATATATATATATAGTTAATACATCGAGTGCTACCTGTATCTATAAGAGCATTAAGTAAAACTTCGAATTCATTGGCTAAGACAATTTTCACTCTTACCAACATATGAGGCATTTTAGATTCATTACAGACAAGATCGTCTTGAGTACGGCTTTGAAGTTCGACACATATAAGATCGACTTGTGCCTCGTGTGAGTAAGAAGTTGAAGGTATCCTTTGTTCTAATTTAAGTAAGTTGAACTTCATGATTTTTAATTCTTCTTCAATAATATCTATTCAACTTTCTAGAATTTTTGTACGACTGTTTCCTATAGTATTATTGGCAAAAGGTGACATTAATTTGATAGTAAATTTTGTTTGAATACATTTGATACATCCTTCCGTATAACATAAAGTGCACTTAGCTCGATTATTCTTACTCGGAAAGAATTTGCAGAGAAAACAAGCTATGTTATCTAATCTTGTTTTAATTTTCCAATCATGTTGACAAAGTTCAGTGTTCACGTATTCGTTATCTATGTCAGATGTGTAATAGTTCAGAGGATAAGGATATGAGACTATCCGATTGGAGTCAACAAAATAATCATGCAAAATTGACAATTGACAATAAGTAGGTTTGAAAAATAAGAGTTTGTTGATGAAAAAAAAATAAAAGTACTCAAAAATTACAAAGAAATGCCTTTATACACTTAGAACAATTAAGTATAGCAAACTACAAAAACATCAAACCCTTTCTTTTAGAGTATTTTCATTACTGTTGTATTTCTGGAAATGCTTTTAATCAAGATTTAGGTAGCTAGTTATTTAGGAAATTACCTGGTGCCTTAGGAATTGAAATCATAGACAAATGGACCGCTATGGAACAACTGTATCAACCAACTCAGTGGACCATAGGACAGCGAGTTCAATTCATCCTTGATATTTTAAAAGAAAAATGCACAAATATCCAAATACAAAGACAACTCAAGAAAGGCAAATATGCTTCCTGTAGTCAGATCTATACTAGTCAAGCATATGGTTTATGAGAAGAAAAGAAACCCAAGAAAAAATCTAAGAAAGGTTTTAAAAAGACTTATTTCATTAAAAAAATCTACCAATAGAAAACCATATCTTAACAAGAACAAACACGTTAGAAAATTTAAACCAGATCGAATCTATAAAATAAACTTTCTTGTTACACTTGTGGAAGCCCAGAACATTTTAGTAATAGCTGTCCAAGAAAGATTAATCAATGTTAAATGTTTTTTGTCCTTTTGAAGAAGTTTTGGCATAAAGTGGTCCGGCAAGTTTACCGAGATCTTGGATGAAGCTTCGGGCATAATTTAAAAGTCCTAAAAATGATTGTAGTTTCTTTGTCACGCCTAGCTCATCGACTGAGATATCTAATATCTTTTCTGTGATATGTTCTTGTAGCTTAATTTTTCCATTTCCAATTTCCATTCCTACAAATTTAATGTATTGTTTAAAGAGTTCTATTTTTTTTTACTTATTATGATACCATGTTTAATAAATTCTGCAAAGACTATTTGAAGATGACCAATATGTTCTTCTAGTGTCTTACTAAAGACTAAAATATCATCGATATAGACCATAACAAATTTGTTGTATTTAATGAATATTTCATCCAATTTGCGTTGGAAAACAGAGGGTGCATTCTTAAGTCCAAAAGGTATTACTAACCATTCAAAATGTCCTTTGGGACAAGAGAAGGCTGTCCATTCTATACTATCGGGATGCATTTTTACTTGCCAAAAACATGATTTACAATCAAATTTAATAAAGATTGTTGCATTTTGGATACTATTAATTAACTGGCCTTTATTCGGAATATCATAACTATCTTCCTTTCTGTTATCATTTAAATGTTTATAGTTTATTGCCATGCGAGATTTTCCTCTAACTATTTCACTATGATTTCTGACTATAAAAACTATTGATCTATGAGGAGAAATAGATTTCTTGATTAATTGTAATTTTAATAAATTAGTGATGTGGACCTTAAAATCTTCTCTATTTAGATTAGAATATTCAATTTTTCCTGTTTTAATTATATACTCAGGATTAAGGATGTCTAACTTACATTGAATGTTGTTATTGTCCCAATATTTTAAGGGATTTTCTCTGATTATTTCAAGATAATCCAGTCTATTTATAAAATCATCAATATCTTTTTTATTCTTTGTTATTAATATTGCTTGGTATACCTTTTTGTTATCTAGATAGGTTACTTCTAAATCTATATATTCTTCATAAGAGAAATCTATGTTTTCATCATCTATCTGAGTGATTTCGATAGGAGCTGTAAGTATTTTACAAGAGCCTTTAACGGGGCAGAGACAATGGTTTATGTTTCCTTGCTTAGCTATGACTGGTGCAGTAAGCGTAGGATGTTTAATCTGAGAGATTGGAACAACAATTGACGACTTACTAATTGTAACATAATCTTTTGTAAAGGTCATCTGACCATTTTGTAAAAGTAAAAAGTTTAGTCCAAGGATAAAATAAGAAGATAAATTGAGACCACGAGTCCAAGTGTGAGGTAAAGGATATGCTTCAGAGAAAGTGTTACAATTTGTATAAAAACTAATATTTGCATGTTCTATAATGTATCATAGATGTTATAACTACCATCCATTTGTTGACCATAAGTTAGCTTTTTTGATTTTTTAAGATATTGAGAAGGAATGAACTTGCTATTAATAATACATCGAGTGCTACATGTATCTATAAGAGCATCAAGTAAAACTTCGAATTCATTGGCTAAGACAATTTTCATTCTTACCAACATATGCGGCATTTTAGATTCATTACAGACAAGATCGTCTTGCGTACAGCTTCGAGGTTCGACACATATAAGATCGAGGATGATTATTTTCTCTTTTCTTTTAGACATACTTCTGTCTTTCTTTTGGTTTCTTCTTCTCAATATGTATCTCTGGCTTTGGTTCTTACTTAGTTGGGAAGATACAGTGGACTAGGAAGACTCCAGTAGGTAAGAATATCAGTCTCAATAAGACATTAAGAGGTAGATTGAAAGTTGATGGCCTGGATGTAAATTCCCAGCTGATACCCGTTATGCCGAGAATGGCGCCAAGGGTTTTTGGGTGTTCGTAAGGAAAGACTTTGCTCTTTTTGTCAGACTTTATTCTTATTTGCTCTTCCCTCTCTACTGTTGACCTAGGTAAAGATGAAGACTCTACATATTTAGATTAAGAAAAGTATCATTTTTTATCTTTTTTATCTTACGATAAAATCCAAAAACATTGCAAAATTGAAAAATCTGGCCACATCTTACCTGTCATTAGAGTTAGTACCGAGTAGAGCACACACCCTCTTGCATTTCCCTTTATTTTAACAAACATTTACACATCTCCCTTTATTTTTGGTATCAAAGCCTTAGTTCCTTTTGGATTAGTACTCTAATTTGCAATCTCCAGAATAGATCCTCCTAGCAAAACACTAGCTTTCTTAGTAGAGAAATTAGATAAAATTCATAATATAGTTAATCAACTAAGTGATATCTCTTTAAAACTAGATTATCTAAATGAAACTAATAATATTTTACTCTCGAAACTAGATAAACTAGATGATCATCTCAAAATAGTAAATCTAGAAAATTTTCCTCCCTCAGAAATTAAAATTTATCCGACAATCTAAAAAATCTACAAAAATCAAAAGAAAGTGAGTTATCAGACTTAATTCATAAATTTGATAATTTAAAGGTCGAAGGTCGAAAAGAAACTAAGAGTAAACCATTGCTCTTCTTCCAAGTTCTAAGAACAATCATATATCCACTATGGATATGAAGTATTTTCCACCTCCTAGAGACTCCTTTTGTGACAACCCCAATAAATCGGAATGAACATTGCTAAGTATCTCCCTTGTAACATAGGTCAACATGTTGAATTTTACCCGAGTGGCCTTGCCATAGATGCAATTCTCACAAAATTCAATGTAACACCCCAATCCCAATGAGGGACCGGTGTCACACCCAAATGTCTAAAGATCCCGAGCCCAAGGTCAAATTCAAACCAAACCTCGCTAATAAAACTCCGAGACGGTAATAAAATCATAATAAATCTGAAACTTTTCCAAACGTAAGAGACAAATCCTGGACATAGATCTCCACCTGCATCTATACGTCTGGGTCTAGTCTCCAAAAGTAAAATAAATATATCTACAGAGTACACAACAGAAGAAATAACTATGGGACGCCAGAGCCAACTACGTTATCACATCTCCCCGGATCTAGCATCTACCCGGACTTCTGTCCGCAACCTGCACAAGGTGAGTAAGAAGAGGGCCGAGCTAATAAGCCAGAGCTCGATATGTGACCCCTACCGCCAGTCAATCCAAGACCGTGCATCATAATATATAATCATTTATATGAAGAATAACTCTACTCATATAAACATGGCAAAAGCCAAGAAAGCTATGTGGTCTACGATGCATTATCTTCCAACTGGAAATCATATAATGCAAGATCGACTTTAAACCCATAAAAACGGGTAAATATGATCATGTATGGCTTTCTCATCTTATGTACTAGATATGGGAGCGCCATATCGAAAAGAATGCACCTCCATGCACCGCCATTGCCGATATACAAGCCAAATGGCTTTGTGGTCAAGAGGATATGGTGATGGGACCCCACATATCCTCTATCCTCAAGCATCGCAGCACCCGAGAGTTGGAAAAGGGGTTTTAAAGGTAAATTCATTTGAAAAGAAAGGTTTTCAACAAAGTAAAAGAAATTCCTTTGAGAAAGCAAGAAACCCTTTCCTTACCCGTGATGGCCTGATCACCAACTAGAGCCGCACTGTGAGCAATGGTCATCATAAGTATGCATATCTATCATGCTCACATCATATATCCTCTGTACATTTATCTTCTTATATTCTTATGCAATTCTTCTATTCTACAAATGCCGTAAACTTCATAATCATTCTCAAATCCGAATAAAACCATACTTGAAAGTAATATATCAAAACTCGATAAAACTCGACGTAATACGAATGTCCAAGAGGGTCCACTCCACCCGTTGTCCTAAGCAGCCGAAACGGGACTCCTGGCCTCTCACGAGGTTCCCAACTCGCCCTTTTCTTTTCCTAGTAAACGCAATCAAAACTAAAATAAGCGCTAGGCCACAATACAGCACTTCATATATAACAATATCTTAATCAATCATGGGCCCTAATCCATAAAGAGTAAGGCCCACACCCAAGCATGAGATATAACATCCATTAAATACTAACTTCTTCTCGATACGAAATCAATTATTAGGGCCTATCTTTATACCCATAACCTTCTAAAACAAAATCTCTTTCCACTAAACAGTTTTGGGCCCATAAGATTGGGCCCATGTCAAAGTGATTTCAGGCCCTTAACCATATCTTGATTGCCGTTATACTAAATAAGATTTCAAAGCATTAAAACAAAGAACAAATATTACCAAGAGATACCAACTTCTATATTTAGCATGAATCCTATTTACAATATCCATTCTTACTAATGGCTCTTACAAAACATGTCATCGAACAAGTGTTGACAATAATCCATTGGAGTCGGTTCTAGCTTCTTATAGAGTACAAGTCCGATGTATAGCAAGGTATGCATTCATCCACTGCACAAACTCATCACTCAGGAACAATTCACAACCACCTTCAAGGCACCATCATCATCTTAACTATTTCTAAGCCCAAGTCATGAAGTAGGCCACAACTCACTCAACTATAGTATTATAGTTTAATTAAAAGTATAATAGCTTCAACCCAAACAGGAGATACAATGTAGACTCTATTCATAAACATCTCATCAAATACTTGATGGCCCTTGAATCTGAATTATTACAACCGAATTTTTAAACCATTCCCTCCACTTGAACTTTTGAATCCAAGCAGTACAGTACAACAACAACCATCAGAATAGTAGCATCAACAGCTACCTTAATACCTTCTGAACATCCTTTAAATAGAATCTCACCACATCATTACTCTTCCAAAATACACATTTCAAACACTAACGACTATGGAGGAAACTACTCATTCTTCTTTTATTTCCCAGTTAAATTAAACCTTAGCATTTTTACAACACTCATTCCCAGCTACTGCCCCTTAGCAATGCAACACTTATCTCCTCATCAAGCATTTCTTTATTTCTTTGTATAGATGTACACACAGGGAACTATACTAAACAAGTGCATAATAGCTCAAAGAGACCATATTCTATCCAATTCTATTGTAACATCCAAAATTTAGTTTTCTTAAACTTCATATGGGCATTCCTTCAAACGCCTGGTGTGCATGAACAAGAGCACCAAAATTCTCTCTTCTAACAACTACGAATTCCCGTTTCTTTATAACCATTCAATACACCAATCTTAACAAAGAACTAATCACCATTAAACATCAGCAAATCACACCTTCCGAACAACAACAATACACGGCAACAATCCATAACCACAGGAACAAAACAAGCTATAAAATCAGCAACAATACAGTCACCACCTCTTAACCGGCCGGCAGCAACCCAGAACAGAAGAACGAGGCTGGCTGGTGATTGCTGGAGCTTCACCGTTGCTGGCCGGAGCTGGAACCAGAAGACACCCAGTTGTCTGACCTGGACTGGAGCAACGAGATCACCGGAACAAGGACAGGGACAGGAACAACACAATGCAGGGAAGAGGGGTGAATAGCTGGACCGAGCTTGGTGGATGGTGGTGATCCAAGGAGTTCATCATCTCACCATTCCTCTCTCCCTTTCCCAGCTCTCCACCTGCCCTCCTTTACTGCTGAAAACCGACAAGCTTCATGCCCCCGTGGATGCCCCTCACACCTGTGAGCATGCAATGCGCCAGCTCCACCTTAGCTCTCCCACGGACTCCTTCCCATGCGCCACCTCCTGCTCAGCCTTCCAGCAGCTGCTTCAAGTCCACCTCCTCTTTGCTTCACCGAAGAATGACCACCAGCTCCTCCTCCTCTGCTTTCTATGCCTTTCTTCTCCTCTAAAATACACCCCATTCTTATTAAACCTAGCTCCATAGGGAGACCTTGCAAACTAGAACATGAATAACCATTTTGTCACATGCCTAGATACACTCTATTAAGTTCTTTCAATTGAGTATATTCACTATAATATATTTAGTGACCTCATTCTTCCATCTCCTATTACTAGAAGTTATAGCCTTTCCTAAATATTTATCTTGTCACATAATTATACAAACACATTTATCATTACTGATTTTTATTAAAAGCTAAAGTATAATTTCATCATCAACTAATCCCTTCTCATTTCTCATCACACAATTTTGGCCCGGCCCACTTGCATGGTAGCCCTTCTAATTCTCCCTATGTTAAGTCTATTATTTGATTAATTGTCACAAGTCTCGATTAATACCAAAATTAATATCAAGGTCTAAAATCAACTTAATTGTGTAATAGTTATACAATAGTCGACCAGAAACCGGGGCGTTACATTCAACTTCTCCTAGCTTCACACTCCCAAACAACCCCTGTTTTTCCAGTTCTTGCAACCCCCTTTCACTCACATGACCAAGTCGTTTGTGCCATAGGTTTTGCAAAGAGTTCTCCTTTGGTTCCATCGCCGTTGCCGTTGTACCAACAACAGTACTCCCTTGAAACATGTAAAGATTTCTCTCCTTTACTCCTTTCATTACAACAAGCCACCCCTTGGTAACCTTCAAGACAACCTTCTCATCCTTCCACGCAAAACCATGGTCATCAAGCATTCCTAAAGAGATTAAATTCCTCTTTAGTTCAGGAGCATGCCTAACTTCCAACAGGACTCTCTTGGTTCCATCACGAATCTTCAACCTCACTGAACCTATACCAATCACCTTATATGGCTTGTCGTTTCCCAATAGAATCTGATCTTGCTTTACCCTTCCCCTTTGTCTCCTTCTTGATTGGTCTTCCTCTAACAATTAAGCCTTCTCCCATGTGCTCACACAAGTCATTCTTCCATTTCTGTTCCTTTGCCTTGAGAGCTCTTACAACATCACTGAGACTTATGGTTTCTCTTTCATGTTGTAGGATTTCCACAAAGGTCTCATAGGACCTTGGTAGTGAATGGAGCAACACCAAAGCCTTGTCCTCATCATCATACATGATTCCAATATTCTCTAGGTCCATCATCAACTTGTTGAAATCATTGATGTGAGCATGAATATCTCTACCTTTCACCATCTTCCATGTGAAGAACCTTGCCTTGACATACAACCGACCGAACAAGATTTTGGTCATGTACAAAGATTGAAGGGTTAAACACACCTCCGTCGCACTCTTGAATTTAACAATTTCTCGCAGCATATTATCACCAGGCCAAGAATCAAAGTGTTGTATGCTCTATCTAGCATCTCTTCCTTCTTTTCTGTCTCCATTGACTCCGGAAGCTTTCCCTCTAGTGCTTTCACGAGACCAAGATTGCTCAGGTGAGCCCTCATCTTCATCTTCCATAACTCAAAATCATTTATCCCATCAAACTTCTCAATATCCACCTTGGAGCTTGAGCTAGCAATCTCACAGGAATTCTTTCAAACACTTGGTGTGCAGAACTCTTCCCACTTGTATCTTCAATCTTTTCTTTCACAGAAACACCACGACCTTCTTCGATCTACAACCAGTAGTTCCGAGACCAATTTGTTGTGATTTCACCTCTCTATAGACAAGGAAAGCACTGTGTACACATGACACAGAACAAGAAAGTAATCGTAGATACCAACATATAAGAACAAAGCAAGCAAAACAAACGAAAACGACACAGATTTACCCTGGTTCGGCCCAACAATGGCCTATGTCCAGCCTCCGATGATCTTCACTAAGATTATAGAATCAGATGACAAGGTACATGAGTTGATCTACTATGCTTTCAATAGGAACAAATCTCATATCAAGAACTCTCCATTCTTTCTCCTTCCTCTCTTTTTCTCTTTGTCATCTTAGTTTTCGTCCCCCTCCTATCTCTCTTACAAGTCCCTTTTATCCCCCAAAAAGCATAAAACCCTAAAGCCCCTTCCTTCGAGAAGTTTCCAGTGTAGCACAGTATGTTACCCTCGACCAAGTCTGTTGTTCGGACAGCCGCAGACTCATTTCTCGCCAAGTCCTGCAGATCGGTGTTCTACCAAGCCTCTGCAAACCTGTTCGCCTACACTTTGATGTTCAGCCAAGCCTTTGCAGACAGTTGTTCGGCCAGTATGCACTCTGTTGTTCGGCCAAGCTCTGCAGACTACTTGTTCGGCTAGTTTGCATTCCGTTGTTCGGCCAAGCCTTTGCAGACTGAAACTCTGCTTCTTAACGGTGTTCAAGATATACCCAACATCTCATCAAACTATGAGACATCCTCACAATTTCGAAAACCCAGTAACTCAATCTACAATATAACTCGAAAACCCTCTAAACAAATACTAATGTTGGTCTCATGTTATTGTTATTTATTTATTTATTTATTTATTTATTTTACATTTATGTTTTAGCTATTACATGCCATCCTTGCAATAAAATATGCTCCCATGTGAAACTCATAAATCAAAATCTTTGGACATAAATCATTTAGAACCCCTGATACCATAAATCAACATCTATCAACATGACGAACAAAAAAAATTTAAAACCAAATTCAATTATCACATTATTAAAAGTAATATTAATCAAATCTACATTTTTCTGTTTTGATAAAACAAAATCTATATTTTTACTCTAAGTAACCACAAGGAACTCATTAATAGTTAATACGATTATTTTAAAACAAATCTTCAAAAATAAATAAATAAATAAATACTCTCAACAAACATCTTTGCAAAATGAGTAATGATATATGCCCCGAAACAATTACACGAATTGTAACACGAATTACGTGGCATCTCATATTTTTTGGCCTTTATCTATCATACTCAGCAATAAGCATATTAAAAAAAAATTCAAATTAAAAAGTACAAAAAGAGCCCTAATAACTCCTCCCCCTTCGTCTTCTTCACGAAGAACCCCGCATCCGCGCCACCATACCCTCATGGCCGTCAGAGATAAACCCACCGCCACGCAAGCGGACCCCTTACTTGCCCGCCTGTAGACAAACCACATGCCGCCCATGAGACAAACATCTAGTTCAATTGAAAAAAAAAAATTGAACATTTCACTATAACAAGTAACATCACAATGGAAAAATCTCTATAAATTTTATAAAGTTCACAATATCTAAGCTTGTCGAACATGCATCCATCTCACAAGAACAACAAAACATACAACTTAATATACTTAAGACCACCAACACCACTCTCTAAAATCAAACAAACAAAAAAAAAAAGCAACTAGAAAACATAAAACAAGTACTCAGAGATTGATCAGTGTTCTCCGAGAACTGAAACTTGTTGACGAGCGGGATCGCCTCCGTTTGAATAGTTGAAAAGGCATTGGCCCCTCAATCCAAACATCAAAAAAGAGATAGGAATGAAACCCTAATCACAAAAAAGAGGAACATATACCTATATAATGATAAGGATGTTGGTGATTAACGCTCCACTCCTCTCTGTCACAAGCTCCTCCACAGCCTCCGCGCCGATCTCATCCGGCCGAGCAATGACCATCGATGATTCCTCTCCCCTCCTCCTCTCTCTCCCTCGCTCTCGAGCTTTGGGATATGCGACGGCTTAAAACCCCTCATATGAATTAAAGAAGAGAGTAATTGTTGGCGCGAAGAAGATGAAGGGGTGCGGCGGGTGGGCGACGAAGTTTTTCTACGGGCGGCGAACGAGGGGTCCGTTTGCAGGTGGCAGGCGTGGGGTTCATCTGCGGCGGCGCGCGAGGGGTGTGGTGGCGCGGATGCGGGGTTCTTCGCGCGAAGAAGACGAAGGGTGAGGAGTTATTAGGGTTCTTTTTGTCCTTTTTAATTTGAATTTTTTTTTAATATGTTGATTGCTGAGTAGGATAGATAAAGGCCAAAAAAGATGGGATGCCACGTAATTGGTGTTACAATTCGTGTAATTGTTTAGGGGCATATATCATTACTCTTGCAAAATATCTCATAAAGCTCATAAAAAAAAATTCATAAATAACATTATATATTTGTCACGTCCTCATCCATCGATACTAACAACCCATTACTTCATTGTCGTGAACTCTGTTCGGTGACGATTTAGTATATACCACCAGAACATTATAAATGGTCACTCACAAAGACTGACCCACAAATATGTAGCATTTAAAAATCTTTGCTTTATAAGGGTGTAAGAGTATTTATTACATTGAAGAGTCGTGTGATACGCCCTTTCCGCTGCCCCTGTTAAACAAGCATGGCAATGGCGCTGGGATACAGAGGGGTGAAGAAGATGATGCCGCTGCCAGTGAGAGAGTAGACGTTGACGAGCCAGTGATTGGTGAGTCAACAGAATTAATATTAGCCAACTCCAATAGGCGGAAGACACGTCGCCAGCGGAGGTCACCAGCTTGGATGAAGGATTTCGTGATGGGGACACGTGGCGGCGAATGATCGGGTTTAGACTATGCTTTTGGCTTTACTATTCTGTTAGGATATAAATATATAGCCTGAAGACACTCTGTATTAGCTATGGTATGAACTGGTCTCTCTTCCACCTTCTTCCTCACTGCTTCTTCTCTGTCTCTCTTCTTCGTTCTCGGAGCTTGTACCCGCTCGAAGTGGTCCTATCCCGATATACCCTCTATCAAGGGCGTATCATCGTGCCTGTGAAAAGGATTGGATTCTTCTTCTTCCAAGCTGGGGGGAGAGAGAGAACTATATATATGGTGTGGATTTCACACCGACGGTTGTAGTTTCTGCATTCAAGAGCAAGTTGCGATCATTCTTTAATAAGTTTAAATGCTATAGAGATTTGTAGTATGTTCATGGAAATCTCACATGTTTCATCAATAGTTTTGCGGGTGGGATTATTGTTATTTCTTATCTCTCACTGAATGATATAAACTCAAGTTGTTCTTTCACAACTTGCTATAAACTCAAGTTTATAGAGCATACACTTTAGAGTGTTGTTAATCTCACGGTTATAGAGCACACACAAAGAATTAGGGCAACAAGCATTCACAAGAACACAAGTGGATGTTCAACTATCCAAGCCTACATCTATTGGCAGAGGCGACGAGAAAGTTCCACAATAACTCAAGAATGGACATTACAAAGCTTCTCAAAGTTTAGCCTAACAATGGCTTTGAAAACACCAAGAAAAGATATCATGAAATGCCTTACAAGCTTGAAGAGATGAACAATCAGGATCCGTGAATAATCTCAAGCTAATCTCAAAGGCTTTCTTCTTTTCCCTTGATTTCAAAAGCTCTCGCTTCTCAGGACTGATGAAAGAAACCCAAAGGATAAATTCCTCTTTCTCACTGTTCAGTCTATGTTAAGAGAGAAACGAAGGGGTAAGTTAAAAGCCCTGGCTGTCCAGGCGGGCCCATTTACATGCAAACGGGCCTGTACACTTCTCTGTGTTTTTAACCTGCAGCTTCAATGAAAACAGAGAGCTAGACGGTCCCTGTTAACAGTTGAGTGGGCCCGTCTAGCTTCTCAACTCTTCACAGCAGCCAAAGTATCAAAGCAGGGCGGGCCCGTCTAGCACCAAACAGTCACCTTTGGTTCTCTGCCATCTAATAATTTTGTTGAACGTGAACAAACCAATATATATATGACCAGATTTTTTGTTTTATAGGCAAGCCTCAACCTCTACATTAATGGCGTTCTCAGATGATGAACCACCGCACATCGCCCTCCTCCCCAGCGCCGGCATGGGTCACCTCACACCCCTGTGTCAACAAGCCGCCACTCTCCTCGGCTACGGCTGCAAGGTATCCCTCATCGTCTTCCATCCCATGGTCTCCTCCTCCGAGTCCCATTTCATCACCACCTTCTTGTCTTCTTTCCCCTCCATCCATTCCATCCACCTCAACATCACCCCATTGAACGCTCCTGGCGATCCATTCTTTCTCCAGTTCGAATCCATTCGACGGTCTCCGCACCTCCTCCTCCCTCTTCTCAATTCTTCTTCTCCGCGGATCACTTCTCTCATCGTTGACATGACCTTGGCTTCCACCTTTTTACCAGTCATCTCTTCAGCCGGAATCAGCACTTACATTTTCTTCACTTCTTCTGCCGCAATGCTCTCCTTGTGTGCTTACTTTCCCACTCACATTAATGCTCGGAAGATCAGTACTTGTGATATGGAGATCCCCGGAGTTGGAGTTATTCCGAAGGTTTCAATCCCTCCCCTACTCCACAACCCTGATCACCTCTTCACCACCCAGTTCATTGAGAATAGTCTTGCTTTCCAGCAAGCCAGTGGAATTTTGATAAACACCTTTGATGACCTTGAGCCGGAGGCGCTCATGGCGCTCAATAATGGAGTTGTCGTGCCGGGGTTCCCTCGGGTCATCCCTGTTGGGCCATTAAAGCAACTCTTTTTGAAGGAAACGTCGGCGTTGGCATGGCTTGATGCGCAGCCGGAGAGGTCGGTCGTGTACGTGAGCTTCGGAAGCCGGACGGCGATGTCAGTGGAGCAAATCAGAGAACTGGGAGTTGGGTTGGAGAGGAGTGGGTTTAGGTTCCTGTGGGTGATTAAAACTAAGAAGGTGGACAAAGAGGAAGAACAAGTACTGGAATTGGAGGAGGTGTTAGGAGAGGAGTTCATGGAGAGCATCAAGGCAAAAGGATCAATGGTGGTGCGTGGATGGGTGGAACAAGAGGTGATCTTGAAGCATGAAGCTGTGGGTGGGTTTGTCAGTCACTGTGGGTGGAACTCGGTGATGGAGGCGGCGCTGTATGGTGTGCCGGTGCTGGCATGGCCGCAGCACGGTGACCAGAAAATGAACGCAGGTGTGGTGAAGAGGAGCGGGTTGGGGATGTGGGTTGAGGAGTGGAGCTGGGGAGGAGAAGAGAAGTTGGTGAAGGGAGAGGAGATTGCCAAGCGAGTGAAAGAGTTGATGGAAAGCACGACGGTGCAGTCATCGGCGCCGAGAGTGGCTGTGAAGGCGATGAACGCCATTGCAGAACGTGGGAGCTCTCGGAAGGGGTTGACAGAGTTCATAGCTAAGTTGAAGGTGTGAGCAGGGATGGTTTATTAAAGTGAATTTGATATAATAATTTCCTATTTCTAATACAAATATCTTGTTCTGTTTCTCTCTGTTTGAATCTTTCTGTTAATAAGATTTTGAAGGATGCATATCTTCTACTGATTGCGGAACATATAATTTTTATTTTGATGGAGATTGAAGTCTTGTGGGAGGAAGAAAGAGTGTCATGGGACAAAACTTTAGCCAAAGGATGCTTTCTAGGTGGAATCCGGTATGTCATGATGGTATAACAAATTACACTGAAAATCTTGCAAGTAAAGAAGGCGGTTTAGGTACTAACCCATGAAGTAGGAATGCATTGTGAGAATCGAAAGAAACATGTGAAGACAATAGGGAAGAATCATGTGAATAGACTCTTATTTGATCAAAAGATTCATCTAAGCCCGTAAGGAAAAGGAATGACATAATGTATCCCATTTGATGGTGAGAATTTATTTTCTTAACTTCACCAAATGTGATTAGCTACTGTACAATGGAGTTCAATACTGTAGCAGACCGTCTTGCGAAACATGGCAGACTTAACCCAGGGCTCTCCCTATTTCATTGAGGTGCTTTTAGGCCAAGGTGGCTGGAGGAAGAAATTGCGCTGGCTGGGCTGAAGTTTTGAAGCTTCAATTTTACCCCTTATCACCTTTTGTCTTTTTTAAGATAGCTTGATACAAGCTCTTACCTGTCAAAAGAAAAGAAAAAAAAGAAGAAAAAAAAAAAAACTCCACCAAATGTGCATTTTCCACATGTATAAGCAGGCTTGAAAATATTGCTCCGTTCCTCCCGTACAGTTTTCAATTTCATGAAATACACAAACAAAACTTTGGCTTTGATTATGATTCATCCATTCATGGCGTAATTGAAATATTCTAGGTCCATCACTCTATTGGAATTGATCCTTAAGATCAAACTAAATCTTGCAATAGATATAGAAAAAAATGATACTAGCAGAGATTTCCCTAGAAATAAAATTCAGAATCCAAGAAATTAATAACAACATTGTTGTTTCTGATCGAATAATTAAGAAAGTTAAGGTATATACTTTTAGGTTTAAAGATGGATCCGTTAATGAATCAATGTTTATTCTTCACAAAAAATGCAATCTACTGGGCCATTCCAATGATAGAATAAGATATAGTATGAGTGGATCATCAATGGCGGAGTTGCCATTTGATAAAAATTCGCCAGAACTTAAAAGAATATATGAGAAGGAAACATGAAAACAGATGGAAGAGGTGAGAAAAGATAAAGAATTCTCTGATGAAACAATGACCTAATCGAGCGAAGCAAATTTTCTTTTATCAATATAAAATATTGATGTATTGTTTATACAAGTAGTTGGGCATTTTTAAATTTAATAAAATTCAGGGGTTTATATGTAAATATTAAAAAAACTCCAATTGACCTCATGAAAGGTAAATTCTAAGATACCTTGCATTTTAGGCCAAGGCAAGTAGCCTTGGGGTGCAACCCCATGCAATTAGGGTGCAAGTAGGGTTTAGGGTTTATTATTTGTGGGTGCAAAGGTAGGGCAAGGCAAGTAGCCTTGAGAGGTATGATGGAGGGCACCCTCATGAAAACTAAATAAATTCAATAAAAAAAATGAAAAATCTTTTATTTTGCAATATTTGTCTATGAGAGTAATATTTTAGAGATGCAACTTAGTAATATCAGCGTATAGAGCAAAGTTTAGATTAAAGTTTACTTTTTTGCATTAAAACTTAAGGAAGTAGCTAGGAAAAAGATAGGTGTAATACCCAATTTACTCCCTCCCTTTTGGTCCCTCTATTATAATTTGATCCTTTTTTGTCGCTATACTTTCACCATTGAGAAATTTCAATCCCTCTAGAGACCAAAAAAGCTCAAATTATAACATAAGGGAGATAAATTTCTCAATCGTGAAAATATAGGAACCAAAAAGAATCAAATTATAATAGAGGGACCAAAAGGACCGGTTCGATATAATTGAGATACTAAATTGGGTATTTGACGAAAAAGATACTATAGATGAAAGACAATTGTGATATTAAGAGCTTGTTGTTAGGGTTGTCAAACGATCAAGCAGTTCGTGATCAGCTCGGTAAAAGCTCGAGCTCGGCTCGAAATTTCGAACTTTCGAGTTTCGAGCCGAGCTCGAAATTAATTTCGAGCCGAGTCGAGCTCGATCAAGCTCAGCTTGAAAGCTCAAAATTTAATATTAATATAAATATTAATAAATATTATTATATAATATACGAATAAAATATTTAATATTTAGTATTAATATATAATATATAATATAAAAAAATTAATTTATAAATAAGTTTTTTATTTCAAACTAAATACGAGATTTCAAAATTTTAATTGAGTTCTTAATTTCGAGCTAAATCGAGCCGAGCTCGAGCTTTCCAAATTAAAATCAAGCCGAGCTCAAGCAAACTTATTCGAGCTAGACTATTTCGAGCCGAATTCGAGCTGGGCCCAGCTCGATCAAGCTCGGCCCGTTTACAACCCTACTTGTTGTAGACCGTTGGTTGAGGATGCCAACATGAGCGAAATAATCATGGTTTTCTTTTAATGAACTAAGGGACCTAAAAGTAATTTTAGAAACCTTCAAGGATTAAAAAAATATTTTAGTAAATTACCCTGCCTTTCTTATTTGGGTTTTTTTTTTTTTGCAAGATTTCTTTTTTAGTGTTTTAAAGTTTTATTTAGTTTTTCTCTTGTAACTAATTATGAGAGTAAGTTAAGCAGTTCTTTGTTTGGGCAAATAGCTATAAAAGCACTTAGGAGGGTACTTTACTCTTACAAAATGAGGGTAATTTTGCCCTTAAAGAAAATGTCAAGTGTTTTGTGACCTTTTGAAGTGCCTTTCTAAGCACTTAACCAACAACTTCTATAAAAAAAATTATGAAAATTTTTAAATTTTTATTGCTATCGGTTGTGTTGACTACCTCTTATGTTTAACGGGTCGGGTTGTGGTTACACCCGGATCCGTTATAAGTTTGTATATATACAATGTATAGTGTTAGGGTTTCATTTAGAGATTTATAATATACTTTGAAGAGCCGCCGATATTGACCTGCTCATACTTCATCTCCACCCATCTATCTCCGGCCATCTCCGGTCACTACATCGTTCAACTTGATATCAGAACTAGCAGCACGTTCCGGCAAGGAGGTCAGCTAATCGACGAGAAGACCAACCGACAAGTGTTGCCTGTTGTAAGGTGCCGAGAGTGTGTTGTGCGTGCTTCTCCAGCGACAAACCCCTCAACGACTGTGTGTGGTTTCCGCAATAAGCCCCGGTGTGGTGACCTGCTGGTATGACTCGAGCTTCAGGCGTGGGAACCCTTCCTTGCGGGTGAATAGACTTGGGAGGCTCAAGCTTGGGGGAGATCTTCGATCCAAACTCAGACTCCTGCGTTTGGCTCTCTTGCTTCGGTGTTGTAGCATCAAGCTCCATTGAGGTGTCACGGTGCCACTGACGAGCTCCAGCTTGGAAGACAAGCTGAAGAAGACTGGTGCTAACCGGGGTTCAGGGAGTTGCGTCAGGGACTGGTGTGCTGGTTGCTCTTCACGGCTCGACCGGAGAAGACAGGTGGTGTCCGATGACAGATCTCATCAGGCCGACGAGAAGGGATCTCGAGGACATCCTCGAGCTGTGCTTCAGCCACATCAAGGTGGCTGTAGTACTGAAACAAGGCTTAGTTGTGCAGCTGTGCTTCAAAAAAATTTAAATGTTGTCACATCAATCAATCTTATCAATCTTATCAACACTTAAGTGCTGTCACATCAATCAATCTCATCAATTTCAAGAGAGCAAAGATATACAGAGGGTGCTACGACTTTGTTGTGTGAAAAAAGGAAAAAAAAAATAATTGTAAAACCCACGAATTTTAGGAATAAAATTTTTCTTATATTCCGTAAAATGATTCATAAATTATTTAATTCCTTAAGCTTGAAGGATGGAGAATTAAAAAGCTTAAAAAGGGGATTAAATTAAACTTTGAGACCAATTAGTAATAATTGGGAGTTCAAGGACCTTTTAGCAATTTCGTAAAGTATTGAGGACCTAAAGGAAATAGTCCCCTCTCTCAGAGAATGGACCAGGATGTGACCTAAAAACATTCCAGGGACCCATGAATAATTTTTACAGAGAGAAAAAAAAAATCCTAATTAGGGTTGTTGGGGGGTCAGAGAGGACCATTTGGGAATTTAGAAGGTTTTGAGGACTAAAGGTAATACACCCTCTCACATGGATGGGTTTAAATCTCACCTAAAAAGAAGAAGGGACTTATGGAAAATTTTCCGTGAGAAAGATTCTTATAAGAGAAAAGGAACGGCCGAGATTAAAAGATCACGTATTAGATGTCACGAGCATTATAATGTACCACGGTGAGCCACGCATGCACCGCAGTAGCCGATCCATCGATCGAATTGAATCTCGAGGCAAAGGGTGAAGATCGGGCCGTGGACTCACTTTAAATCTTCAGCCTTGATCCGATTGTTGTCAAAACCGAGGCAATCAAGATTTGATTACGACCGCTGGATGAGAGAATGTAATCCTCACCGCCCGATCACGAATGCTAATCTCAAGGCGCCACCACCTTCTCCCCTCACCGCGGAGAAAACGCGAAACCTCGCCCAAGGCCGCCGTCAGCCGGAAGGCATTCTTGAAGAACCTCGCCGCTAGACGCATCTGCTCGCTCAAGAACGCCTATCACCTTCGCATCCTCGCCTATAAAACCCACCCCCTTGACCCTTCTATATAGCGCTAGGAAGGTGAAGGCCGAGAAAAGGACGCCCGAAGGTTGGTCGGAGGAAGGAGCGAATGCCACGGAAGCCTTTTGTCACCAATTTCACCACCGGAGGACCGCCAAGGTAGGAGTTTAATTCCTGCTCAATTTCAGATTTAGGCATCTTAGCTTGGGTTTAGAGCTCACGGAGAAGGCTGAATCTAGGTGTGAGCTGCGCGCCACGCAAAGGGAAGTCGAGTCGCGGGTGTTCGTGGAAACGATGGCAAAGCCGGACGAAGCTTCTGCAGAAAGGTGTAGTGGAGCTCTCGGTAGGAGACGCCATTTCCGCATCTCCTCCCTGAAGTCAGACGGAGGAAAACCAGGCCACTGACGGAGAGGTTGGAGGCCTGGAATGGGATCTCGGGGTGTTGGGGAGCTCGAAGCAGAGGAGTCACGGCCAAGGCATCCCTCCGACAAATGCCGAGTCCTACGGCCACCGCCGTGAGAAGAAAGAAGAAGAAGAAGGGTAATTAGCTAAATAGTTAGTTAATTAATTATTTTAATTAGAATAAAGATTGATTAATTAGGTTGATGAATGAATAATACTATTAAACTATAGTATTGTGACAATTAGTTATTTAATTGAGAAACCTAGGTATGTGACAGTTAATTGGATATAAACTATAGTGTAATATAGTTTGGTTTATTAACCGGATTAATTGGGATTAATTAATCTGAAACTTAGGGAGTGTGACAATTTATTTGTAAATTGTTGAATATTTTCATATAAGAGACAATTTAATTAATTTGGTATAGTTACAATAACTATATTCATAACTTTGGGTGTGACAATTATTTGAATAATTGTGGAGCTATAGTGATTAAAAGCAAGGTTGATTAAAAAATACCCTAAGGGTTTTTAATGAGTTTTAAAACCTTACTAGGGTGACAAATAAATGGTTAATAGTAATCATTTGATTAACTTGTTCCAAAAATAGGTTGTGTGACATCTAATAGAGACTATAGTATTGTTTAATTAAACAAAGTGATGTCTTTAATTAAAATGATAACTATGGTTTGTGTGTGCCAAATTATTAGAGAGATTAATAATTTGAAAACTATAGTGTGACAATTAAAGGGTTTAATTATTTACTATAGTTAAAAGAATTTTTGAAGCATTGTTATTGTAACAAAGTTTAAGGATAATTAATCAATTAAGATATTTGTTACTTTGGAATAGTAAATAATTTATTAAAAGGAAAATTGATTAATTAAAGTAAAGTTTGGATGACTAAAAAGTTAGTCAAGGTAATGATTTTTATTTGAAACATAGAAATGTGACAGTAGAAATCAATTAATAGATTACAACTATAGACGTGTGACTATTAATTTAATATCTTGTGTAGTTCGGTAACTTTGTAGAACTATGAATACGTGACAAGTTAATTTGGTTATTGGTTGTTTAACCAATAGGATTATGTGGCTACTTAACTAGTGTGACAAAATTAATTAAATTAACTTGTTTGGTTAAAGAGTTTAACTAAAGTTAATTAATTAGTTGCTTGAGCTTAGTTATTTGGTGGTGACAAGGTTGGGTTAATTACAGAAATTATTTAGTAAGGTTGCTAAATAATTCAAAGGAACTAATTAAGCTCTAAACAAGAGAGGACCTTAAACCCTAGGGTCATGAGTTACCCAAATGACTAAAATGCCCTTTTCTTAGTTTAAAGGGCCAAGGCCAAGCTAGATTATGTAATGGGCTCAAAATGGGCCCAATTCAACTAGAATGCTTGGAAATGACCAAATAAGGTTTAAACCCGACAAATGAAGATGAAGTTGACCAGGTTTGGCTAAGCTGGGTCTGAAGTCAACTAAAGGACAGGGGAACAGGGGGATAAGGACCAATAACCCGAGAGGTGGTCTTTAGGACCCGTTAGTGGGCCTAGGCCCAACAGGAACGAGAGTCATGCATGTGCAATTAGAGACATAGGGTTTCATTAGAACTTTAACTCTAATAGAAACTCTATTATCAGATTTTCTCGGAGATACTTAGAGGCTTTTCAGGAGGAGTCTAGGAGAGGCTTCTGGCTCGAGAAGGAGGTAAGTACTTTTGCTTCTATGCCCTCGTTTGTGGGTTGTTTTCTTGTAAGTGCTTCTGCCTAGCACTGTTATCGTTGTTGAACTTTGGTACTTGTGTAAGTACTTTTGCCTCTTTCCTTGAAAGATTGTTTCCTTGTTGAACATTAGTATGCATGCTTATTGGATTCCCTGGATATTTATTTCATTGATCTCCTACTTGTGCACGTTATTTTCGTGCCTTGGAAGTTTGTTTCCTCAAGCATATGCATGCTTGTATGTCCCTTTGGGGTATTGCCCCATCAATATCATAGTTTGATATGGTTGCACGACCGTATTTTGTTCTCTCTTGGACATCCGCTTGTTGAGATGATAAAACCCGTAGGGTACGCCTTGTTAGCGATGAGTGTGCCTACCGTTGACCGCACGTAGCCGGAATCACGCGGAGCTTGTACTGCCGTGAAGGTATACATCAACTATGTTGTTCAAGGATTCTCCCATCCTCGTACTCTTTGTTTCCCTCAGCCAAAGGTAAAACGCCGGTAAGTCTTTTGTTTCCGCCAGGGGTAATAACTGAAAATCTTTGTTTCCGCTCGCCAAATGGGGTAATAACTGTAATCTTTGTTTCTTCCCGCCGATGATATCACCGACAAAATTGCCTATGTTTAGTAGCACTATTGTAGACCTACGGACCGAGGGTTCAGATACCGAAAATGAGCAGCCGACATTTAGATTAGTACTCTGTGAACTCCTAGGAGTTCTTTGTTGAAGTTCTGTTGTTAGGAGCCCTATCGTAGTTATGGTAGACTCCCGGAGTTTGACTTGCATGGGTTTTGACCCAGTTTGTGTGGATTGATGATATTCGATTTGTTCATTTTGACTTTTCTTGTATCATCTGTGTTCCTTTGGATTTTCATTGAAATTCCAAAGAGTGGTACTTACTCGGGCTTTCCTTTCTCAAAGCTCATGCACTTGCTTCCCTTATTCTTTCGTGTTCCGAGAGTAGGTGACTTGGACCTCCGAGTCGAGGGGAGTTGACTTTGTTGAGGCTCTGAGGACCTCGTGACTTATTGTGTGAGAAGTTATTCTGTAGGACCCTTTATAGGGCCTTGACCGCAGTGTAGGGCATGTTAACCCTTATCGGTTTTAATTCGCTGTAGAAACTCGCAAATGTTTTAATATGACATTTTGGAGATATAATCTGATTTTATGTGTTATCTCAAGTACTCATCTAGGCTCAGATTCCGAGCTGGGCTCGCCTATTCGGTACGCCGTCTGTCACGCTTCCGAAGGTCCCTAAATCGGGTCCTGGGCGTGATGTATTAAAGTGGTATCGTAGAAATACAGATAACCCATTGACACCCTAGTTGCCCTAGCGACTTAGTCAAATAGGAAGGACTGAGTGTGGGACTGGGTAGTGTAGACGTAAGTATTGAAACTGAACTCTGTGGAATCTGACAGGTCACCATGGCTAGTGGACTGGAACAAAATGGAGAGAGGTACACCCACTCTCGACGCTATGGAGTGGGAGCATGACGACATGCCCCTTGACCTAAGAGACACCTCGTGCAATGTAATCTCGACAAGGACGTGCCCGATCTTCGAAAGCACAAATGGAGTCGCATATGAGGTCATAGGATTGATCCGAGAGATGAGGCGCATACACTTCATCGCATTACCTGAGAGGCCGCCAGTGGTCGGCCAACCCAAAAGAGATCGACGCTCAAGACCGAAGCGCAAGACCCATCCCAGAGCATAGACCATCTAGATCAAAGGTCGACTGGAGGCAATGGTTCGTCTCGAAGTGCTCCCAAGCCAATCAAATGCTTTCAGCAAAGGACCACACAAGAAAGCGCATTGTCCTAGGATAATCGCTGGTGGATGCTTTGTGTGTTGTAGTTTGGAGCACAAAGGCAGCTATTCCTCGACTCAAGGGACAAAAACAACAAGCTGAAGATAAGAGAGAGAAGGACGATCTGGTAGAGCCGCCATCGGCCTTAGCCAGGACACTAGATGAGCTTGAGACATAGGGATTTTCTGAGATCAAGAGTAGCTTACGTGTTGACATGAAGACAGTTGTCTATGCACTGTCGGTCATAAACAAGTTCCTAGTTTATCGTTTTGGAGTGGTTGTCTTATGTGTCTTGGATTGTAAGGACCGTGAACTATATGGGTTGTAATAAAATATTTTCTATTTAACCCATTACCGATTCGAATTTTGATGTGTCCCTAATAAGTGTTGGTTTTAGCTAACCCTTAATTATGCTAGCAGCTATATTGAATAGAGGATCTAAAAAGGCGCTAGCAAGCGGGACTACCTCGCCAAGGAGAGGAGGTACTCAGCCTCGTGGGCGTGAGGTTCCACCACCTGAAATGGAGGTTGATCGTGAGTCGCCGCTTCAATCAGTGTGTTGCAGGCTACGTGCAAGCCGGGCCCCAAACTGCGGGAGAGGAGGTACCCCCATGAGTAAGGAGGGACCCCATGAGGGGAGATGATGGGGCTTATCCAGAGACTGACATAACAGAGGATGCCAGCCCATCTTCACCGCCACACGCTAGCGTAGGATTTCTAGGGATATTAGAAGACCTTCACCCAGCATCTTTCAAGGGAGCCACTGACCTTTCACGAAGCTTTGATTCGAAATGGAGAAACCTTTGAGGTCTTCCAAACAATCAAGCTGAAAAGATTAGGACCATTGGCTTATATGCTCCAAGGACCCGCTGGAAGACTGTACTTTGGAGAGATCGGGACTAAGGGAGAATGAACCCTTCCGACTTGGAAAGAATTCAGACCGCATTCTTCGCCAAATACTTTTCTAGAGGTCATCCGTACAGCTTGGGACATCGGGGCTTCTCCCAAATTGCTCAAGGTAGCTCCACCGTGGAGCAAAGACGAGACCGAAGCTTGATAGGTTGGCTCGCTTACCCTGGATGGTTCCTACCAAGAGAGCGCGAAAGTGATGAAATTTGAAGCCGGGTTCCCAAACCATCTCTTTGAAGAAGATAGTGACCAGGGCATATGTGCAAGACATACACCAGGTTGTAGCCCCAGCCAAGTATATTGAGGCCTCATGTCAAGGAGACACATTGAAGTCGCCACGGCTGAGAGAAGAAAAGGACATGGGATGTGAGCTCACGTGAAGTCGGCCTTACGAGGGAGATTCTCAAATCAAATGTTGAGCATAGGAAGCACCCTTACATAAGACCATCTTCTAAGCTTTGGCCAGGGAGACATCGCATGCTGGGCACCCAATCACCAAATGTTTTAGGTGCGGGGACTACATTTCAAGTCCGAAAGTGCAGACATGCTTTGGGACGCGGCCCTGTGGTAGCTCAGACCACCACATCGCTAAGTGTCCCGAGAACTCTTCCAGATCGGGGGAAAGAAGAGGATCGCAGGGTGTACCGTCTGAACCCCCAAGATCTTCTTGTACAACTCGATTCTCAAGGGCACCAAGTAGGAAGCGACGCAAGGTATCAGGAAGTACAAAAAAAGGGGACGACTATGTCAGAACAACCATCTTCATCTGACACAGAATCTGGAGAGCAAGAACCATAAAAAAGGGAACCTCGGTAGATCAAGAGTAAACTGGGTATTGATGTGGAATCTGATAATATCATATACTAAATGGTTGGATCGTTGAAAGGGTATGAAGGACGCTACCCTATTTTGCTATTAGATGTCTTGGAGGAAATTTCGGGGACGAAATTTTTGTAAGGGGGGGAGATTGTAAAACCCACGAATTTTAGGAATAAAATTTTTCTTATATTCCGTAAAATGATTCATAAATTATTTAATTCCTTAAGCTTGAAGGATGGAGAATTAAAAAGCTTAAAAAGGGGATTAAATTAAACTTTGAGACCAATTAGTAATAATTGGGAGTTCAAGGACCTTTTAGCAATTTCGTAAAGTATTGAGGACCTAAAGGAAATAGTCCCCTCTCGTAGAATGGACCAGATGTGACCTAAAAACATTCCAGTGGACCCATGAATAATTTTTACATAGAGAAAAAATCCCAATTAGGGTTGTTGGGGGGTCGAGAGGACCATTTTGGGAATTTAGAAGGTTTTGAGGACTAAAAGGTAATACACCCTCTCACATGGATGGGTTCTAAATCGACCTAAAAAGAAGAAGGGACTTATGGAAAATTTTCCGTGAGAAAGATTCTTATAAGAGAAAAAGGAACGGTGACGATTAAAAAGATCACTGATGTTGCCGATCTCAAGGCATTATAACAAATTTACCTGGTGAGCCACGCGGCATCAAGCAGAGTCGGATCCATCGTGATCGTAATTGAATCTCGAGGCAAAGGGTGAAGATCGGGCCGTGGACTCACTTTAAATCTTCGCCTTGATCCGATTGTTGTCAAAACCGAGGCAATCAAGATTTGATTACTTTAATCGCTGGATGAGAGAATGTAATCCTCACCGGCCTGAAATGTTAATCTCAAGGCGCCACCACCTTCTCCCCTCAAGCTGAGAACGCGAAACCTCCTCGCTGAAGCGCCACGGGCCAGCCTAGGCTATCGCTAAGAACTCGTCAGCTAGACGACGGTTCGGCTCAAGAACGCTTCCTATCACCTTCTGCATCCTCGCCTATAAAACCCACCCCTTGGACCCTTCTATAGCGCTAGGAAGCGTGAAAGCGCCGAGGTGGACGCCGCTGGTTACTTGAGGAAGGAGCGACGCCACGGAAGCTCTTTGTCGCCACTCTCACCACCGAGGACCGGCCAAGGTAGGAGTTTAATTCCGGTTTCAATTTCGAGATTTAGGCATCTTAGCTTCGGGTTTAGAGCTCACGAGAAGGTGAATCTAGGTGTGAGTGGTGCACGCTAAAGGGGAAGTCGAGCCGGGTGTTCGTGGAACAGATGGCAAAGCCGGACGGCGCTCCGGCACCAGAATAGGTGTAGTGGAGCTCTACCGAGGAGACGCCATTCCGCATCTCCCATGAAGCCTCAAGATCGGAGAAAACCAGGCCACTGACGGAGAGGTTGGAGGCCTGGAATGGGATCTCGGGGTGTTGGGGAGCTCGAAGCAGAGGAGTCACGGCCAAGGCATCCCTCCGACGCTGTCAGAGCTCCGGCCGGCCACCGCCGTGAGAAGAAAGAAGAAGAAGAAGGGTAATTAGCTAAATAGTTAGTTAATTAATTATTTTAATTAGAATAAAGATTGATTAATTAGGTTGATGAATGAATAATACTATTAAACTATAGTATTGTGACAATTAGTTATTTAATTGAGAAACCTAGGTATGTGTGCTTAATTGGATATAAACTATAGTGTAATATAGTTTGGTTTATTAACCGATTAATTGGGATTAATTAATCAAAACTTAGGAGTGTGACAATTTATTTGTAAATTGTTGAATATTTTCATATAAGAGACAATTTAATTAATTTGGTATAGTTACAATAACTATATTCATAACTTTGGGTGTGACAATTATTTGAATAATTGTGGAGCTATAGTGATTAAAAGCAAGGTTGATTAAAAATACCCTAAGGGTTTTTAATGAGTTTTAAAACCTTACTAGGGTGACAAATAAATGGTTAATAGTAATCATTTGATTAACTTGTTCCAAAAATAGGTTGTGTGACATCTAATAGAGACTATAGTATTGTTTAATTAAACAAAGTGATGTCTTTAATTAAAATGATAACTATGGTTTGTGTGTGCCAAATTATTAGAGAGATTAATAATTTGAAAACTATAGTGTGACAATTAAAGGGTTTAATTATTTACTATAGTTAAAAGAATTTTTGAAGCATTGTTATTGTAACAAAGTTTAAGGATAATTAATCAATTAAGATATTTGTTACTTTGGAATAGTAACAATTTATTAAAAGGAAAATTGATTAATTAAAGTAAAGTTTGGATGACTAAAAAGTTAGTCAAGGTAATGATTTTTATTTGAAACATAGGAAATGTGACAAGTAGAAATCAATTAATAGATTACAACTATAGACGTGTGACTATTAATTTAATATCTTGTGTAGTTCGGTAACTTTGTAGAACTATGAATACGTGACAAGTTAATTTGGTTATTGGTTGTTTAACCAATAGGATTATGTGGCTACTTAACTAGTGTGACAAAATTAATTAAATTAACTTGTTTGGTTAAAGAGTTTAACTAAAGTTAATTAATTAGTTGCTTGAGCTTAGTTATTTGGTGGTGACAAGGTTGGGTTAATTACAGAAATTATTTAGTAAGGTTGCTAAATAATTCAAAGGAACTAATTAAGCTCTAAACAAGAGAGGACCTTAAACCCTAGGGTCATGAGTTACCCAAATGACTAAAATGCCCTTTTCTTAGTTTAAAGGGCCAAGGCCAAGCTAGATTATGTAATGGGCTCAAAATGGGCCCAATTCAACTAGAATGCTTGGAAATGACCAAATAAGGTTTAAAACCCTATCTGAAGATGAAGTTGACCGTGTTTGGCTAAGCCTGGTCTCAAGTCAACTAAAGGACAGGGAAATGTGGGGATAAGGACCAATAACCCCAGAGGGTCTTAGACTCAAGTAGTGGGCCTAGGCCCAAAAGGAACGGAAGTCATGCATGTGCAATTAGAGACATAGGGTTTCATTAGAACTTTAACTCTAATAGAAACTCATTATCAGATTTTCTGAGATACTTAGAGGCTTTTCGTGAGGAGTCTAGGAGAGGCTTCTCGCTCGAGAAGGAGTGTAAGTACTTTGCTTCTATGCCCTCGCTGTGGTTGTTCTTGTAAGTGCTTCTCGCTTCAGCAATCGCTATCGTTGTTGAACTTTGGTACTTGTGTAAGTACTTTTGCCTCTTTCCTTGAAAGATTGTTTCCTTGTTGAACATTAGTATGCATGCTTATTGGATTCCCTGGATATTTATTTCATTGATCTCCTACTTGTGCACGTTATTTTCGTGCCTTGGAAGTTTGTTTCCCTGCACATGCATGCTTGTATGTCCCTTTGGGGGGTATTGCCCCATCAATATCATAGTTTGATATGGTTGCACGCACTCGTATTTTGTTCTCTTGGACATCCAGGTGCTTTGTTGAGACGATTTTATAGCAACCCTGAGGGTATGCTTGTTAGCGATGAGTGTGCCTTTACCGCTGACCGCACGTAGCCGAATCACGGAGCTTCAGTGGCTGCAGAAGGTATACATCAACTATGTTGTTTGAAGGATTCTCCCATCCTCGCATTTTGTTTCCCCGCCAATGGGGTAAAACGCCGTAAGTCTTTGCTTCCGCCGCCGTGTAATAATCGAAAATCTTTGTTTCCCCGCCAAAGTAATAACTGTAATCTTTGTTTTCCGTCGGCTGATGACAAAATCTTGCCTATGTTTAGTAGCACTACTAGACCAATGGACCGAGGGTCAGATTGGCCAATGAGGTCGATAGCAAATTTAATTGGAGATTTAATTTGTGAACTCCTAGGAGTTCTTTTGTTGAAGTTCCGTCAGTTAGGAGCCCCTATCGTAGTTAAGTGGTAGACTCCCTGAGTTTGACTTGCATGGGTTTTGACCCTTTGTGGATTGATGATATTCGGATTTGTTCATTTTGACTTTTCTTGTATCATCTCATGTGTTCCTTTGGATTTTCATTGAAATTCCAGGGGTACTCTTACCGGGCTTTCCTTTCAAAGCTCATGCACTTGCTTCCTTATTCTTTCGTGTTCCGAGGAGTAGGGTGACTTGGACTCGGAGTCATGAGGGAGCTGGTTGACTTTTGTTGAGGCTTGAGGACCTCGTGACTTATCAGTGTAGAAGTTATTCTCAGTAGGACCCTTATAGGGCCTTGACCGCAGAGGCATGTTAACCCTTATCGGTTTTAATTCCGCTGTAGAAACTCGCAAATGTTTTAATATGACATTTTGAGATATAATCGATTTTATGTGTTATCTCAAGTTCTCATCTAGGCTCTAGATCCGAGCGGGCTCGCCTCCATTCTGCACGCTTACGGTCTGTTCACGTTTCCGAGGTCCTGGAAATCGGGTCGGGGCGTGACAATAATTATATATATCATTACATTTGGGTGCATCTTGCTCTTGAAATCTCTATCACTGTGTTGAACTGATCTCGTGTGTTATCATCGGTGATCAAAGGAAAGCGGACTCCGACGATGCTCCCCGAGTTGTTATTCAACCAGAGAGTTCCAATTTTTATATTGGGTTAGTGCTGGATGAGAGGAACTATGATTTGTGGTCTCCATTATGGGGATGCATATGGCAGGACAGAAGAAGATGGGATATCTTCGGGGTATGATTAAAGCCCCATCGGAAGATGATCCCGGCTATGAAGATTGGTATTATGAGGATCAAAAGGTCAAGAGCTGGCTTCTCTCATCTACGAAGCATGAAATCATGAAGAGCTACCTCCGTTTGTCGACTGCAAAGGAGATCTGGGATGCTTTGAAGACAACTTTCTCTGATGAGAATGATGAGGTAAGGGTATATACCCTAAATCAGAAGGCCTATAGCCTTCGACAGAATGGCAAGCAGATATCTATCTACTTTGGAGAGTTGTCTGAAATTTTTCAAGAGTTAGATTACTACAACAAGGTGGCCATGGTGTATGACAAAGATCTCAAGCTCTACTTGGAGTCTAAGGAAAGACAAAGAGTCTATCTATTTTTGGGGGGCCTAGACAATGAGTATGACAAGTCCGGGGTGAGATTCTCCGCAAGGATCCTTTACTTGGCTTACAGGCCTCCTATGCCTATGTTCATCGGGAGTCTGATCAGAAGGAAGCAATGAAGACTGAGGGAGAAAAGACTGAAGCAATGCTGGCTCGTAACCACACTCTACAGGATCGAGCTGGCTCATCTACTCGTCTTGGTTCGTTTGGTGGTGATCGTTTCTCACGCTATTTGGGCAAGTGTGAGCATTGTGGATAGACTGGATTCCCAAACAAAGGTACTTTGAACTTATTGGGTACCCTGAAGGCTGGGACAAGGGTCGTAGCTCACGTTCCAACAAAAACCGAGCTTCTGTGGCTGGCGCCTAGAATGATCCGCCCTAGTTTTCGCTACAGGTAAAACGGGTAAGGCTTTCAAGGTTTCTGCTTCTGTTATGAATAATACTTGGTTAATTGAATCGGGTGCTACAACACATATAACGTTTGATCCTTACCTGGTTAAACCCTTAAATCCTTCCACTAAAACTTTTGTGACTACTGCAGATGGTAGCTCCGTTCCTGTTATTGGGGAAGGCACCATTTATCTTACAAACAACCTCAATCTTGATACTGTCTTTGTAGTTCCTTCCCTTGCCCATAACTTGTTATCTATTTCCAAAATAACTGTTATTCTCAATTGTGTTGTCATTTTTTGGCCTTCTTCCTGTGTGTTTAAGGATATCTAGACCCGGAAGACGATTGGTTATGGCACTAAGTGGGATCAGCTCTACTACTTGGACTTGCAATCAAGCAGTAATCAGCGGTTGATGCAAGCCCTGTCAGTTGGAGGTCTGCAGGGGGAAAAGCCCATGACTAGTTTTGTTTCAGATGTTTGGTTATGGCATCGTCGACTTGAACATACCTCGTTTGGGTACTTGCAAAGACTCTTTCCTAGTTTATTTTAACAGAGTCATGTTTCTCAATTTAAGTGTGACGTTTGTGAACTGGCACACAGTCATCGTAGTACATTTTCTCCGAGTTTAAGTCAAAGTTATGTTCCATTTATGGTGGTACATTCAGATGTGTGGGACCCATCTAAAATTGCTACTCTAGGTGGTGCACATTGGTTTATGATTTTTATTGATTATTGTACTCGTATAACATAGGTGTCTTTTTTGAAATCGAAAAAATAAAGTTAATTCTGCCTTCCGCAAATTTCACAAAATGGTTGTTGTTCAATATAAATCACAGATCCAAGTGCTCCGTAGTGATAATGGGCGTGAATATGTGAATTTCGATCTCTATCGGTTTCTCGATCACCATGGGATTACTCATCAGACAACCTGCCCATATACCCCCCCAACAAAATGATGTTGCTGAGCTGAAGAATCGTCATCTTCTCAATATGGTTCGTGCCTCCTTATTTGAGGCGCATACACCACTATCCTATTGGGGTGAGGCTCTTGTCTCTGCAGCTTACTTAATCAACCGTGTACCAGCCCGTACCGTGAATTTTCAAATGCCACATGATGCACTCTCCACTCTTATTGCTGCACCACCTAGACCCAATTTACCTCCTCGAGTTTTTGGATGCGCTGCCTTTGTTCATCTTCATCCCCACCAACGGAGCAAGTAAGAACCTTGTGCTCTGAAGTGCATGTTTGTTGGGTATGCCTTACACTAGAAAGGGTACCGTTGTTATCACCCGCCTTCTAGGAAGATGATTGTTACTATATATGTGACCTTCCATGAGTGTGATAGGTATTATCCCGAGCCTGCACTTTAGGGGGAGAGGAGACAAGAAGTTCAAGCTCTAGACTACAGTGAAGAAGTTCCCAACACAATCACTGTAGATCTTGTTGATATATCGAATGAGACATTGGAGACAAATAGTGATGCCACACAGAATGAAGCCGAACCAAAGAAGCCAATGATACAGGAGTTGCCGACATATACAGACCTGCAAATTGAGGAATCATCAGAGTTGCCAACAAGCTGTGCCAATGATAACCAATTGTCTTCAGGCCTCGATATCCCGCTACCACCACGTCTCCCCCCACGTCATAATCGAGGTATACCTAACCCGACATATGATCCCAAAAATAATATGAAATATCCTATAAGTAACTATGTATCTACTGACCACCTGTCGAAATCAAACAAGTCATTTGCCCATCAATTATCCATTATATCTATTCCTAATAGTTTACAGGAAGCTATAGCTGACCCCAAATGGCAGGAAGCAATGAATGAAGAGTTGAGCTCACTAAAGAAGAATGCCACCTGGAAGATAGTTGACTTGCCATGTAAAATCCAAGATTTTAGTGAAAAAGGGGCATTTTGGGGATTAAAATAAATCTCCAAGGGCATTTTGGTAAATTAAGAATGATTAGACATTTGTAAGGAATAAATAAATTTATGGGATAAATTTATTTAGTTGGTAATTGATTTAATTAATTGGTGATTGAATTTTATTAATTTTGGAAATTTCCCAAGATTGGAAGTAGGGGTTTAATTGATTAAACCTTGATTGATTTAAATAATTTAAGAAGTATCTAAATTTGAACATATTTGGGTTTGTGTCTAAAGGCACGGAGAAATTAATTTAAATTCCTAAATTTAAATGATTAAGGCTGCCAAGGACTTTTCCAGTAATTTTATGAAAACTGAGGACTGGAGAGCAAATATACTTCTCTCTGGACGAAGGACCAAAGTGTAAAAACAGAAAGAATGAGGACTGAGAGGAAATTCTGTGTCTCTCTCTAAGAAGGGGACCTGCGTGTAAAGATAAAAAGAATAGGGGCTTATTTACAAAAGGTCACGAGAAAACTTTGCAGGTGTGGTATTAGGAATTTTGGACGGTGGAGATCAAACAATCCATAGCGATCCGATCTCGAGGCGTTAATCCAGCCACCCATTTCTGTTGCAGGGAAGACGGTGCGATCGTCCCCATCGTGCAGGCTCTCCCTCGCTCGTCCATCTCAGCTAGTAGGATAAGTTCGAGGCAGTGGGGGGTTCATTGGGTCGTCCGATGAGATAAGATCTTGACCAATCATCTATTGAGTCCACGATGTGAGACGGATACTGGGGGGAAGGGGGGGGTCCGTTCGTTGATCTGAGAGCATAGATCTCGGCCGTCCATCGGGGGAATGCGATCACGAGGGACTATCGCCTCCTTCTCCACCAGCGCTAGCGCGCGCCGCCGCGAGGGGTGAAACGAAACCCTAGCGATTTTGGAAACACTCAAAAAAGGAAGGATTCATGGTGATTTGCATGGCAAATCCCTTATCAAAGGATTGCTATCACCATCATATGCCCCTCAGGCCTCTATAAAAAGCCACGAGAGGGAGTTCGGAGAGCACATCTCCCCTCTTCTCCACCTCCTTCCTCTCGGTGACCACTGCCAGCTGAGCGAGTCAGGCCGAGGAGTAGAGCCAGCTATCCCTGGAGATCGCGAAGAAGCCGCCAAGAGTCCACGTGGAGGAGCGCGGCGTCGTTGGGGAGCTCGGACCGACTGTCACACACCTCGCCGGAATTATCGCGAAGGCGCTGCCAACCACCAAACTTGCAGGTAAGCCGGGTCTTTTTTCCCTTCCTTTCCAGAATTTACTCATGCATCCATGATGATGGGACTATAGAGAGAGAGAGACAAGGGTGTTTTTTGACCGAGGCTGGTGCAGGCGGACCGAACATAGATGAACTCGGGGGAAGGGGGGGCCACTGTCCAGGCGGGGCTTCCGACGCGCCAACTTCGGTCGGTCGGGAGGACGTCATGGTAGAGCCAACTCCAGCCACTGTGTGCCGCCGAGGACTGCTGTGGAGGATTGGAGCACCACCGCCTCGCCAGCGAGCTATCTGTTCAGAAGAAGAAGAGAAAGGGAAGAGAGAGAAGGGACAGTTGGTTAGTTTAGGTACTGAGTTGATTAGTTATTAATAATTGATTAAATCTTAATTGTTTTAATAAGATTTATTTAATTAAATCAAATTGTTTGGGTTAACCAGTAAGCAGAGTTGGGTTTGATTAGGTCCATGCTGACTTGGTTTAGTCACTTTTAAAAAAAAGAGGGTGTTCTGTTTGATCAAATAGGCGTGAATTGATTTTGATTACAACTAGACTAAGCCGGTTTTGATCAATTGAACTTGAGTCAAGTTAATGGGTTTAGTCCATTGGGCCTAGTCCAGAATTTTGATTTAGCTCACTTGTTTGGGTTTGGACTCGGGTCAGGCTGAGATAACATAGTTGAGTCAAGAAAATAGGTCTTGATCAAATCAATTAACAAAAATAAAATAAAAAGGAGGTTGTGTGAGGAGAGGTTTGAAACCTAGACCTCTCTCACACCATGTTGGGCCCTAACCAATATAGCCATGTTTCACTTGTGATTAAATCCATCAGGTTTGTCTAGTTAAGGCTATAGAAGGAAATAAAAGAGAAAATAAGGAAAGTGGAGAGATTTGAACCCGAGACCTCTCCAAAAGGATTGGTGGGCCTTAACCACAAGGCCACGAGGGCTTACTTGTATAGATGGTCAGGAATAAGTGATTAAGGGTTGTGACATGGGGAAAGACCCATTAAGCTGCGCTGGGCCCAATTAGAGCATCTTGCATAAATAATTAGGAAATTCAAGATGATTGCCGACATTGATATAAAATTTATTATCAGGTTTTTAGATAGAGTCGTGACAGGCAGAATCTTTGCTATGTAATCCTGGAAGACACTGTTGAGGTAAGTACACTTGCCTCGTTCCCATTCTTCTGAGTATTCTTTGATTTTGTTTTTACCATATTCTTGATATTATTGCTTTTTGAGACCATACATGCTTCATTTGCTTATTTGGAATTCTTTTGAGCATGCTTGGTTGTTTCGGGATGTTGGTATCCCTGTTTGTTGTTTGGTCTTTTGCCCAGATTCAGTGGAGCGTGGGGGCTCCATTTCGGAAATGATCAGGGACGGGACACCCTGGCGTTTTGGCTTGCCATGCCAGAGGGACGATACTTTGGTTGTCCTGCCCGTCAGTGGGGGTGATTCGTTGGCCGTGTCGGCACGTACGAGAGGTGGCGCTACCGACATACGACCTGATGGTCGTACTATCGGAGGGTCGAGTTTGCAACAAGTTTGCTGATGATGCTAGCCAGGGAAGACGTTTGCTGAGCTTCCATTGGAACTCTTAGTAGAGCTCGAGGGCTTCTGTAGTTAGGGGTCGTACCTTGCTTGTTTTTGCGGTAGACTCCTAGGGATTGCTTTGAGGGGCGTGTCCCCAAGTTTTGACTTGATGCTCATATTTATTGATATTATGACGTTTTCTTGAACCCCCGCAGGGGTACTTACTAGGCTTTCCATTCGAAATCTCACGCACTTGTTTCTTTCCTGTTTTCAAATCTTGAGGAGTAGGAGTCTAGAGTATAGGAGCCAATCGAGGGTCGGGTTGATTGCAGAGGTCCGAGGACCTCATTTATCTTTACTTGTTTGAGTGTGAGACTTTTATTTGTGGGACCCTTATAGGGCCTGGCTTATGTAGGGCATCTGGACCCACTTATTTGATTTTTATTTCCGCTGTGACTTTTTAAGTTATTTGGATATTTATTTGATTATTTGTTATCTGTTGTTACTTACTGAGGCCTTGTAACCGAGTGAGATGTGTCTTACTTGGTTATGGCCAGTATGTTCATGTGCTCGGGGTCCCGGAATATGGGTCAGGGCGTGACATGCCAGCTGGTAAGAAGCCTGAGGGGTGTAGATGGGTTTATTCTATGAATTACAGAGCAGATGGTACTATTGACCGTTAGAAAGCGAGATTGGTGGCGAAGGGAGACTCAAAGACATATGGGATCGACTACACGGAGTCGTTTGCACCCATAGCCAAGATCAACACCATACGTGTACTATTGTCTCTAGCAGCCAATCTGGACTGGCCCTTACATAAACTACATGTGAAGAATGCCTTCCTACATAGAGACTTAACTGAGGAAGTGTATATGGACTTGCTACCAGGATACAATGTTCCGACCTGTTTGAACAAGAAGGTTTGTAGACTACATAAGTCCTTGTATGGACTCAAACAATCTCCGAGAGCCTGGTTTAATAGATTCACAAATGCTATGAGAAGGTTTGGATATGGGCAGAGTAATTCAGACCATACTCTTTTTATAAAATGGAAAAAAGCAAAATCTTAGCTATCATCGTATATCTTGATGATATGGTGGTTACAGGGAATGATAGAGAAGAACAGTTGGCACTTCAAAAGTACTTATCAACAGAGTTTGAAATGAAGAACCTAGGCTCTTTGAAGTATTTTTTTGGGGATTGAAGTCTCCAGACGTAAATCTGAAATTTTCTTGTCCTAAAGAAAATACACATTAGATTTGTTATGGGAGATAGGAATGTTGGAATGCCAACCAGTTGATATGCCATTGGAGTAGGGCCTGAAGCTTGGAGTGAATCCAGATCAGGCACCAGTAGACAAAGGAAGATATCAGAGGTTAGTTGGCAGACTAATGTACTTGGTGCATACCATACCCGATCTAGCACATGCCTTAGGAGTGGTTAGCCAATTCATGCATAAGCCTGGAGAACAACACATGAATGCAGTAGTAGGATATTGCGATATCTCAAAGGGAGTCCAGGAGAAGGGATACTATTCAAGAAGAATAACCATCTCAGAGTCGAGGGATATACAGATGCAGATTGGGCAGGAGCGATTGATGATCGGTGCTCTACATCAGGTTACTTTACTTTCGTCGGAGGTAATTTAGTCATATGAAGGAGCAAAAAGCAAAATGTGGTTGCTCGCTCTAGTGCAGAGGCCGAGCATCGTGGTATGGCGCTAGGGATATGTAAAGTGTTGTGGATCAAAAATCTGTTGAAGGATCTAGGTTTCGAGAACAGTGAACCGATGAAGTTGTTCTGTGACAATCAAGCTGCTCGTAACATTGCACATAATCCTGTTAAACATGATTGGACAAAGCATGTCGAAGTAGACCGATTCTTTATCAAAGAAAAGATCGATGAGAAGATCATTGTAGTACCACCAATCAGAACAGAGGACCAGTTAGCAGACATACCAAAGCAGTGGCGGGACATGTGTTCTCAAAATTTGTATCCAAGTTGGGCATGTGTGATATATATGCACCAACTTGAGGGGGAGTGTCGACTACCTCTTATGTTTAACGGGACGGGTTGTGGTTACACCCGGATCCGTTATAAGTTTGTATATATACAATGTATAATATTAGGGTTTCTTTTAGAGATTTATAATATACTTTGAAGAGCCGCCAATATTGGCCTGCTTATACTTCATCTCCACCCATCTATCTTCAACCATCTCCGGTCACTACTCCGTCAACTAGTTGTTTTAGAAGGCAAAAACAAGCAACTAAAAAAATAGGCATAACGGCTAAACTTATAAAATAGGTGATTATAGCGCAAATATATAAATACTCACACAAATGGGCCATGATCTCCAAGTTTTAGGCTTTTATCAAGGCCATCCTTTGTTCCAACAATAGTCTCTTGCATATTACCCATGAAATATAACACTGATGTCGAATTGGTTAGCTAGTTTAACCACTATGAGTGACAACATTTGTAAATGGGAAAAGGATTTCCTTGGAGAATTAATGTCAAAATTTTATGGAAACTTGATCTAGATAGTAATGGTGACATCTCAGTTACCAAAAGAGGTTTTTGATAGCAAATAAAAAAGAGATAAATAGGACATAATTGACCCATAGTGGGCCTTATGTTGGAGACCATAATAGCTCTTTAGGAATAATGGGTAGACTTCTAGGACGCCTCTTCATCAAAGTTGCCATCGGCTAGTTGTTGCACGTGCATCTCCCTAACGAGTGGCAAGCTCCTCTTTGAGATTGATTCCGTCCCCAGTAGCTTCAGCTGCTTGGTTGCATGAGCTATATCAAACCAAGAGAGAATTAAGAAATCGATATCTCGAAGTAGTTTCATACAACGCATTGTTTATCATGGAAATATCTTTAGTTCCTTTTGATCCAAAGGCTCCATGCAATGGTCATCACTACTAGGTTACAACCCATTTGAATGGTTTGATCCATTCGCTATTGAGAAGTAACCGGGCCCTAGAGATCTTGTATTGTAAGGGACACACCTATGGTTCCCACAAGGTTGCAGAAATGTTCATATATTCCTATTGTGTAGGAATACTGTAGCAGCAGGTGTTTTACAAACTCATTCTCTATGTCTCAGTAATAGCATGCGATGCTTGTTCATCTCCAATCGTGTTTGGCCAAATTGTCTAGTGTTAAGATTTTGTTATCCTAAGCGAGGTAGGAAAATAGTTTGACTTTCAGCGGAAATGGGAGTTTCTAGGACTTCCAAATGGGACTTCTAATACCTCCGTCGATCAAAAATATGTATAACTAGCTCACAATGAAACGACTATTAGGTGATAACCTTCACCCTCTGCTGTCTTTGGAGTTTGTTGGGTGCTCCTCCAATTTTGAGGAATGGAGTTGGAAATCTACAGTTTCCGCATGGGATACAGTGCAATCGGGGTTCTTTGGTAGATATATAGTCGTGATTCCCCTATTGTGATGGAGGGTCGCATCACATGCTATTTGAGCCAAAGCCATATATTCCATGGAAATTTCCCATCTACCTAGTTATCCTACCAACAGTTGAGCGTTTCCCCTTTTCCTACCAAGGAGGTAATGTTTGCTAGTGTCGCCGCCTAGTGTTCCTTGATTCTTTTCCAAAAGAAGGATATATGTGTAGGGGGTCCCCTAAAGTGATCCTTTGGGACCGGGGGCACCCCACACTTCACAAAAGTAGCAATATTGTCCGCTCTTGGCCGGAGCCCGCATGACTTTGTTTTTGGATCACCCAAAAACCTTTGTTACTTTGAAGTGTGTTCCCATATATATGTGCCTTTCTCTTTTCATCCACAACTGATGTGGGACTTTAGTTTCCCACATCCCAACAATCCTTCCCTCAATCATAGGACCATATGATCAGCCTCGCCTCAAGTGAAACACCATGAACTCGCCTTGTTTCCACTGACTGCTCAACATCACTGCGTCCGAGGCACAAGCCTTACGTGAATCACTAGAGTGTCCCGCGCAACCCCGCGAACTCGATTACACGCTATACTTGGGTTAGCCTCCCCTCAAGCGAAAAACTATCGGCACCCTTGGACATCACTGCGTTGGAGCACACGCTTTACGTGGAACACCAGGGCCATCCACTGATAGAACATATCGATTGCTCAACATCACTACATTGGAGACGCATGCCTTACATGAATCACCCGAGCCCATCGATCACACCGCTATACTTGGGAACTTTGTTCCGGCTTTTTCTCTCTTTGTTCGCCACTGAGGATCGACTCACACGGCTGGGACCCGAGAGACCTAGCTCTGATACCACTTGTTTGGACCAAGGGTACCCCACACTTCACTCAAGTAGCAATATTGTTCGCTCTGGGTCGGAGCCCCCATGGCTTTGTTTTTGGATCACCCAAAAAGCCTTGTTACTTTGAAGTGTGTTCCCATATATATGCCCCTTTCTCTTTTCATCCACACCCAATGTAGGACTTTTTAGTTTACCCACATCCCAACAGGATCAATGTAGGATTTCCGGAAATATTTATATTTGAAGATCCATAAACAGATCTTCGCCTTCCCTATGATTATAATCTACCACCATTTTCCTAGCATAGTTGCATTGAAGCATTTAAGGTTGGTGATTCCCCAACTTGCCATTCCTTTGGCCCATAGAGGTGATCCTTGTTCACTAGTATGTATGATTTGGATTCATGTTCCACTTTTCTCTAGAGGAAGTCCCAACAAAGTGAATCTTAATGCTTGATAACCCATTTTGGCAGTTGGTAGATAGATATCTAGTAGATTCATATTAATAAGAGGGCCGAGTTAATTAGGGTAATTAATCTAGGAACCACTTTTCTAGGTGTTGATTTTTTATTGATATTTTCTATCAGCTTTATCTAGTACTCCTTCTTTGGTTTGCCTTCTAATATTGCCATTCTCGAATAGGTGATTGGTAGGTCCCTAGCTTGCAGTTCATTATGCTAGTGAGATCATCTCTTATGTGTCCTTGAGCCCTTATGGGAGTGATAACGCTATTTTAGAAGCCCGAGAGTCCCTCATATAGGTAAAAATGAGTTTTAGTACCCAAAAGTGTGAAATGTTCCTTGAGAACAACACGAGGAAGTCGTTTGCATATTTTAGGATGAGATGTCCTCTGCCCCATTGTTCCCTTTTCAAATACCCTTGAAAATCCTTTTCTAGGATACCTTCATGAGTATTATATTGAAGGAATAGTTGCTAGGAAGAATAAGAATGGCACTAGTTTGTCGCCTTGTTGTAGTTCCCACCTGTGTCTATATACGTAGTTGATGTTACATTTATAAGGAATTGGGCTTTGGAGGAGTGTAGGATATTCTTGATCTACAGCTAATCTTTCTCAGCCCAAACCTATGCACATTGAGCACTTATAGGAGGAAGTCCCAATCGACCATGTTGAAAGCCTTTTTGAAGTCAACTTTTAGTAAGGTGCCCTATTTGTAACTCTGTCTCATTTTAAAAATTAGTTGTTATGTGGTGATAATGTTATCTAAAATGGACCGACCTTTAATAAAGGTTGTTTGGGAGTCCCAACAAGTTTTTTGATTAATATTCATAGTATTTTTACAAAGGACTTTGGTGAGAATTTTCATTTAGTAGTTGACTAAGCTTATCAGCATGTAGTCTATGATAAATAATGGGGAGGAGCTCTTGGGTATTAGTAGAATATAGGCACAATTGATTCTTTCTAGGTCTGTCCTACCATGGTAGTACTTTGAATAGATGACATATATTATCTTTAACAATCTGCCATCCTTGTTGGTAGCTAGTCATAGAGAATCCATCTGGCCGAGGTGCTTTATTCTGGTTAATCACTTGTACCTCTATAAAGACCTCTCTTGTTGTGAATGGATTATCTAGATGATTTGGACTAATTCTCACCTTGTGATAGAATAGCCTATTTCAATCTGTTATGTAGTTTTTAGTCCTAAAGTGTGTTGCGAAAAATGTGGTGATGGCTTGTGACATTCCTTTAGGGTATCTGATTGTATACCCTAGTTGGCTAGCTAATGGATCTAGTTCCTGTTTTTTCATTGGTTTGATATCGTGTGGAAACATCTAGTGTTGTAATCTCCTTATTAAGCCAAGTTATTCTAGTGTTGTTGCCAGTAGGAATTTTCATCTCTTATGATCTTGCAATATTCTCGTTGTAGGAGATATTTCCCAGTTCCTCCTTTAGTGTAAGATGCATGGTGGATTTCTTTTGCCACATCTAGTATTTCTAGTTTAAAGAGAATGCCTATCTTCCTTTTACTCGCCATTGTGTATGTTTGTCTTTGCCATTTCCTTAGCCTCTTTTGTATGAGGGCTAGTTTTGTGGTAAGTAGGAACTTGTCATTCTGTACATTTTCCAGAAATCATTTTTTGTGGCGTTGTCCCTGTTGAAGTGGAAAATGTGCCAATGTGTGTCATGGGGTCCATATTCTAAGCAGATAGGGGCATGGTCTATTAAATTCTTAGGAGTGTAGTTTTCTAGAATATGGGGAACATCGATACCCATTCTGGTGATAGTAAATATGGATCAATCCAGACGAGTGAATGGTTCTCATACCCATTGGATCATGAGTATTTCTTGCCATGGAGGGTTTGCATAGTTACAAGTCAAGGACTAGCTTATCTAAGTTCTTCAAGTCCCTAAGACAATGTGGACCATAGTTTCTATCATCTGATGATCTTGTAGTGTTAAAGTCCCTACCTAGTATCAATAGTCCATTTTATCTAGTTCTGAGTAGTCTAATTTCCTCCCGAAATAGACCTTTTTTTTGTCTGTTGCATGACCCATATAATGTCGTGCACATTTAATGTTGTGTGTTAAATAAATCTTCAAAGATGGCAGTTATTGAGTAGATATCTATGTATCAGTTAAGTAGTTTGTGCAGTGTATTGTTGCATCCTATATAACATCCTCCTCGAGTATTGTTTGGAGAAGAGGACTAATTTGGTATCAAAAGTGCTCCTATTATAGTATTCCAAGTTCTAATATTTATTGATGCCAATTTTGTCTCTTGTAAACAGATGACATGGCCTTGAAAGTGTTATAGAGGTCTTCCTTAGGTATGGACTGACTTTCTGGTGGACCTAAGTGCCTTCTAGGTTATTGAGTAGCTAGACCTAGCGTAAACAAGCTTGCGCGGGTCCGGATTGGAGCCCATAGCCTTTTACGTGTTGACTGCCTCATCCCTGCTACTTGAGCAATTTGGCTCCCACCTTCATCAAGTGTTACCTCATTGATGGAGAATAGTAGCTGAGGTGCCTCATTATTTGTGTTCTTGGGGCCTAACTTCATGTAGGACCTCATTATCTGCCCATAACCCTTCAAAGGACTCCACGTGTGGCTGTTCTTTCACCATATCATGGCCTCTCTCCTTAGTGGACTCCATGTTGCTTGTTTGTTTGTTGCCATGTCATCTCAAGGCTCCACATAGACCACTACGTCACCGTCGTTAGTAATGGCTCCAAACATCTACATGTGCCATACTATGTATCTCTCTGTTTCTATGATTGCAACCTTATCATCCCTTTCCCCTTATCCCTAGGAGAAATTTGCTAGTAGCACTTGGGTACAGACCTACTAGCCACTTCATCCGAATATTAGGCCAGTGATGGCAAAACCGTGTTTTACACCCTGCTATGCTACTACTGCCTCTATGTAGCGGTTTTACTCAAGCCCCTTATGACGGACCAGTAGGTCATACTCAATGATAACTTTTGGTCATCTCCAGAACTCCATTGAGTGTCCCTAATGTGCAGTCTAGTGGTCTGTTGTTGGTTCTTGGGCATCGCAAGAGCTAGCTGACAGTGGGTCTCCATGTATTTCCTATTCCTTCTCCATCAAGTGTCTTCCTTAAGGATTCACCATCTTCGATGTACCAGCTATATTTCCCTTTTTGTGTGATTGAGCTAGAAGGTTTTTTGGTGCTTGATAGAGGGCTTCCCCACTACAGAGGCTTCTCCTCGGCTTCTAGGTCTCCCACAATCTGATGGCATCTGCTACCTATGATACACATGATAACGCATGTCATCTCTTAATCTAGCCGGAGTCAGACAGCCACCCTCGGGCCATCAGCGAGTACCCCTCTCAGTCATCAATGTTTACTAGCTCTACGACATGCTTGAGAATGTTAGCCGCCATGTTGCAATGCTAGCAAAATAGTGTGGTTGCTGACTGCTACCCAACAAGTCTCCCCCTTCACGTATTCAGGCCTTCAAAAATCTGGTGACCACTTTTCAAAGTTAAGGTAGAAGTCAGGTAGATACATCTCTCTAGTGATCTCAAGCCTCTACTCTTCCTCTGGTAATGGGCACGCAATGATAAATGTCCCATTCTAGAACTCCTTAGCATTCTAGGGCCACTTATCCTGGATACCAACCCGTTGTGCTACTGCGATCTGGTTCTTATGTGCTACTCTGCTTCGAGTCTTGGTTACGGCGGCCACCTTGTATCTTCTGAGATCATCCTTGGACTTCATCATCTCATTATCCAGTGATAGTAATATGAAATGAGTCTATGGTTGGCTGCCGGAGTGGATGTTGTAGAAGTTATTGAGGCCATCTTCTTTGGTGCCGATCGAGAACTTTCTTACACTACACTACTCACCTTGGCTTTTCTCTACGTTCCACTGACCTCTCTCACCATTCTCCACAATCTTGACTTTCCTTTCTTTACACTATCTCATGCCTCCATAACTCACATTCTCGGCCTCTTCTGCATACCCCCTTGTTATGGCCCATCTCCTCACACCTTTTTTGCAGGTGATTACACTTTTGTACTCACAAACATGATATCCTACTATAAATACCAATCACACACCTAGATTGGTCCAGTTGGGTTGTACTATTGGCAGTGAACTACATTTGAGGGGGCTTCTTGGTACTACCCTTAGTTGTGCTCTCTTGCCCTTGTCTGAATGGAATTGTTAAGCTTGAATGGACTTTCATCTACCCTTCCTTCTAGAAGGTGGACTCTAGAGGTCCAACAAGGGTCATCAGTGCCAAGGAGATAAAGTTTTAGTGTTCATGGCCATTGCAAAATTTCCCATTGCCCCCCTAAGTTTTAAAATTTTTTTAGATAAATATAAAATTTATAAGGGTTTAAGTGAAAAAATCTAAACTCAAACCTATCTTCAACCCCTTCAAATTTTGCATAATTTCACATTGCCCCCCAAAGTTTGAAAAAGTTTTTTATATATATACAGATAAAATTTATAAGAGTTTAAGTGAAAAACCTAAACTAAAACAGGTCTTCAACCCGTTGAGTTTCATCTATGGACTATACCTCTTCCCTCTTGCTAACCGTCACCGCCGCCTAATCCTTGTCTCCACCTTGCCGTTGTCGGCTCAACGCTCTTCTAATTTTGATGGCCTATTGCTAGGTATTTGTTTGGGGAAGGAGATATTTGATTTTTTTTTTTTTTTTTATAAAACTTCAATTTTTTGGATTGTTAATATTCTTTGAATGTGAAAAAGGGGCAATCTTGGATTTTTCGTTTTGATGTATGGTTGGTAGTGAGTTATTTGTACATGTAGGTTTAATATGGTATAATTGAATTTTGCTTCTTAGTTTGTTTTTTTGTTCTTGCATTTTTTATTTGGTTTTCATGAATTATGCTTCATGATTTAATTATATTGTTTGTTTCTATCCATTAATTTGCTTCATGAAGTTTTCTTCATGCTTTATATTAGACTTGTAAATAAATTAATTTGATTCAACTTGTTCTAGTTTGATTAAACTTTTATGTGTGGTTTTTTTTTAAATTTATTTCTTATGATTTTAATTATAATATTTATCTAATAGTTTTCGTGTTAATTAATTTAGATAGTTCTAATGAAGAATAAAACAATTGATTCTTTTTCAAGAAAATGAGCTCTTCAACTGGTACATGTACTTTATTAAACTTAGTTGAAGCTTCAATAGTAGAAAATAAAACTATTGTGCAAGAGGAAAAACACTCAACTAAAGTTCCTTGATTGGATGAAAAAAAAGATGATTTAAGTTTTTTGGAACGTGATAACTGTGAAGCTTCTGTGGTTATCAACATTTTATTTATTTATTTTAGTTCATGTGAACTTATATATACAAAAATTATATTTTAATTTTGATTTCTTCTTTCTTAGATGGTAGAAGATTATTGGTACTTGGAATTTAATATTTTGGTATTAGAAGTTGGAAGTACAATGAAATTGTCTAGGTTAGAAATTTAAACTTTAATTTTATTTATATTTCAAATAATAAATAAATATGAGTATATATGCTTTAATTCTTACATAATTATAATTCAAAACTGATAGTGAAAAAGATCTATATTGGAGAATGACTTTAGTAAGTTCGCCCCCTAGGTCTAATTTCTAGATCCGCCACTGTTCATGGCCTTTGGCGGCTCCAATAAAGATGAGACCCTCAAGGCTAGGGCTTGCACTACGCGAGGTTCGCTCTAGCTAGGTTATCCAACAACCTTCGAATAGTAAGGGAGAGCCTTGTTTGCCATCCTCGGCCCCTCCAGGGTTATCATCCTACCTCATAGCCTTGCCATCCTTTCTCCTCACCGCGGTGTCATTTTATCACCTAGTGCCTTGTGAATGTATGGTTTTATCAATCTACAGGGATTAGTAACAACTTATATTACCTTGCCATATTAATTAGAAAGAATTCATGTATATTATTTTAATAAATTAAATATTCAAAATGACGTATATTTTTATTATAAGAGACAATAGAATTTTTCATTAAATGTTAAGAGGCACTAATTAGAACTAATACTTTAAGATCTTTCAAGTAAATAATATGTGAGTCGTTTAGATTCAAGAGTTAACTTTTGTTGATATTTTTTATATGTAAGAAATAAACGAAGTTTAAAGGATAAGTTTGTATGATCAATCCATAGATATCACCAATTCAATTTCAGAAATAGCATTTAATTTGAAAGTGAAACCACAACTACTTCCAAATAAAATCATATATATGAATACACTAATAATTTTTTCCAAATGTTTTATGTTTGTTAGATTTGTTGTCACTTTTTAAATTATAAAACAATAATTTTAAATATTAATTATATGATTGAATTTATAATAAACAATGATTTGGTCATATAAAGGTGTCATTTGAAAGCCATTATGTAACCTTTTCAAAAGTCTAGAAAAACCAATGCTTCAGCATCTAACTTATGATTATTGTTTCTAAGATCTTTATTTAGTTCTTGCTATACTTCCTCGTTAGAGCTTTTCATTAATCTTTATACATATAATTTAGTTTGTTCTTAAAACCTATACATACAATACATACACTTTCATAAGCGAGCAATAAGTACATAAAAAGACTGAATTAGGCCTATATTATGATAATACTGGAAAAAAAATGCACCAACGATCATTTCAGATTACAAACTGATCAGCTTACTAAACTAATAAATGAAGAAAATCACGGAGGTGCTAGCAAACAGACTATGGATTGTTATCAATGTCACACCCCCGACCCAGCTTGGGTACGTCGGCAGACTGGTTGCACCCAAATAGGAACGAGCTCCGCCTAGATACAAGGCCTCAGATATCCTGTACAGTTCTTGATATATGTTCAATTTTGGTTAGAGATAGATGTTTGAGTTTGAATAGGATTTATTATCAACTTTTGAGTCTAACATAATCCTATGATGACCCTAACTAGATAACTAACACCAAAATAGGCCCTCACTTACAATTCTCCACCTCGTTTCTCATTTGACTATAAAATGTGGAACGAACAAGTACCAAATATGTTGAACAACTCTCCATCTTGGCGTGAAGATCCACCACCATGTAGGAGAAAAAGTGTATCCTGGAACTCCACCTAGGACTTTGGGTTGGGGCGGCTATTAGAACCATCTGCTCCAATATGAGAAGTCTCCACCTGAGACTTAACCCTCTCAATCTCCACCGGCGTGAATTTTCAACTACAAAACAACATCCTTGTACATATGCTCTGCATGCCCCGTGCATATTTCGCTCAAGCACCTCTGCTCGGTTAACTCCGCGTGCTTCCCGCATACGTCCCGCTCAGCTGACTCCTATGCACTGCCCCGTGCACATACTTGTACTCAACTGACTCCATGTGTACCTCGTGTATCGCACGTGCCCGTGCTTGGCTGACTCTGCGCTCAGCTGACTCCTATGAGCTTCCCCAAGCACAAACCTGTGCTCGGCTAACTCTGCGTATTCCCCGCACGCGCCTGTGCTCAACCTACTCCGCATGCGCCTATGGTCGGCTGACTCTTCACTTAGTTGACTCCTGTGCGTAGTCGTACACACTCTTGTGCTCGACTGACTCTGTGCTCGGCCAACTCCATGGGTGCCTCGTGCACCGCATGCGCTTGTACTCGGCCAACTCTAAGTGCGCCCCACACGTGCCTATGCTTAGCCTACTCCACGTGCGCCCCATACACACCTGTGCTCGACCAACTCCTCACTCGGTCCACTCCGCGTGCGCTTGTGCTTAGCCTACTCCGCATGCGCCCCACACGTGCCTATGCTTGGCTGACTCTACGCTCAGCAGACTCCTATGTACTGTCCCGCGCACTCTAGTGCTCTGCTGACTCCGTGCACACCCCGCGCCCATGTCTGCGCTCTGCGCACCATTGCCCGACCAAGTATGCATAAGATGTTGAAACCCTATACCCGCTCCTTCATGTCCGATCTACTTCTCAATCTCATACTTCCAAACCTTTGCATTACCGGTTAAAGACATCCTTTAATAACTCTATCGAACACCTTGTGTGTAGAAATTTATCCAATCTGAAAACCTACAGCTCTGATACCAATTGTTGGGGTAAATTGCTATAATTCATGCTCCACAAAAGCGTCAATCACATACAAATCCAATGCTCAAACAACTTGTCCCCAATATCTCCAAACACACACAAAATAGGGCAAGAGAAGGAGAACACTCACAAACCAAACACAGGGAATTTACGTGGAGTTCAACAAAGAAGCCTACGTCTCCATGGGGGCGTGAACAGGAAATCCACTATAAGGAGTAACTCCAACAGCTTGAACAAACCTCAAGCTCATCTCCAAGAAAACAACCTCTCACAAAGAGTACAACACTAAGAAGGAGAAAACAAGAACAAAGACTCACTATGCACTCTACTCGTTTGGAAGATCAAACCGAGTTTCCAAAGCTTTCAAATAGATCACCAATCTCCCTTCTTTCGTTGCTTCAGAAAACTTGGAGCGGTGGCAGCGTCACCGCCGCCGCTCTCCCTCTCTTTCTCTCCTCTTTGTTGTTCCATCTTTACTCTTTTCTATCTCTGTATAGTGTATCTACAATTGACTAGACTAGGCCCTATTTATAGCCCTCTAACTCCTATTCTGATATGAGTAGGTTTTAAAAATAGAGTAGGATTTGAAAACTATCTCTACAACCAACCTTATCTTTAATCTTAATTAGAGTAGGATTTGAACCATAGTTTGAATAGGAGTCATTATCCACTTTTGAGTCTAACATAATCCTATGATTACTCCTAACTAGATGACTAACACAAAAATAGGCCCTCACTTATAGTTTACACAACCCTATCATAGATACAACATAAAACATCTTAAGGCTTAAACAACCGTACAAAATCTAGGTAATCACCCCTAGTGTCTCACAACTAATACAAAAAGATATATCAAGTCTCACACACATGATAATGAATAAGTTGGAGGTTCACAGACCTCGACTACTGATAGAAATAAGAGTGAAAGTAGCTGCATAGGAAATCTCGTCCTATGCCCTGATCCTAAGTCTCATCGTCGCTTACAGGTGGAGAAAAATAGGTGATGAGATATAAAGCTCAGTAAGGGTCACTAAAAATAATGACGGCAGTCTGTCAAATTCATTTCAGTATACAGAAACTCAAATAATACAGATAACAGAGTAATAGAAAACATTTTCTAGACAAAAAAATCCCCATGAAACAGATAACGGAATATGCTAAAAAAATAGAGTATACGAACATTGAAGGATGAATGTCCATACAAGCACCCTTTAATGCCAGAATCATATAAACAGAACAGAAATACATAATTGTGAAGTAAATCACAGAGTACATATTGTAAGCAATATGATACAACAGTATAAACAGCCAAGGCCGAAGCACGTCTGTATAGAGTATACTATCAATGGCCAAAGCCGGATCTTCGACCACACTTGGAGCAGACACGCATGTCCGGTAGCGCTACTAACAGTAAAGACTTGTGCACATGGCCATGGTTTATTCCCTACAGGCGGGGCCCAGAAATAGTATCATGCTAGACAGAGGAGATTTATAAAAGTACAGAAAATGAAAATCACATGATGCAAACTTTTAATAAAATAAGCCATTTTAAGGCATTTCAGAAAGGTTAGTTTTAACTTTTTCAGATTTAAATTTTTTAGTTAGAAATACTCACGGTCCTTCAAGCTATGTGCATCTACTTAAATACATAAAATTCATACATGTATAAAGCCTCAATAGACTCTATAAAATGTATTCTCAGATGTAAACTACACACATATCTATCATTCTCAAAATCTGTAAGGTTAATAAGTAAGGGCCACTACTAGTCTTGTTACTTATTTAACCTTAAATTTGTATAAACCCCAAGATTATATAGTCTATTATGAGGAACTAGACCTAGCCCCTAATTTATAAATCTCTGACAGTGATTACATAAATAATGTACTCATAGGCAACAGTTGACTGTCCCTGAGGTGCTGTAGAAGAGGATTAAAACACAAGCTCCATACAACCAACTGGACATGTTTAATTATGTAGATCACCTTCATGAAAGATGGTCACCATGGAAAGCTTATTAGAAGGGATAATAGATTTGGCTAACTCAAAAGTGAAACCTAATAGCTTGATATGTATTTCTAGTTTGAACTTTAGCATGAAAGGATTAAGCTTTCCTTCTTAGTTCAGCATATATCTGCATTTTCTTTTTCTTTTAGCAATCATTCAACAATTGCAGTTTGTTCCATTTTACTAAATCCCAAAGATTTCATGCTCTAAGAGTGTACTAAACAACATGCAGGCTCCAACCTTGAAGGAATCCTCCTATTTGGAATTAGAGGGACTAAGTACTGAGGCATAAGATTTTGTTCAAGGGCAAGGTAATATGACAGAGGAAAGGATGCCTCAGGTTACATATTCGTAGGTGAACTACATAATTTGAAATACAGTGAGGGCAAAGCTGGTGATTACAAGTAGCTGAAAGGATTCCATATTATAGCATCAAAAGAGCTATATAATGCAACATAAAATTGCAGTTAATGTGATCAATCCACATAGGTCCTGTAACAGATATATAGATCTGTCCTATGGCTCTTTTGCCAGGTCTGCAACTACATCAAAGATTATACTATAATAATCAAGGTGTGTGTATTCTAGAATTCTCACATAGCAATTAAATCTCTTGCTGAAACATTTCTATCAAATACACATAGCAAGGAGAATTAAATCTAGTAAAAGAATTAGAAAGAAAACACCAATTACCAACAGCACAAGCTTAAACAAGTATGCTCATTCATTAAACAACCTAACAAACACCCATTTAGTGGTGAGTTTATACCAGTATGTCAGGAATTGGCAGTTTACATGACTTACAGGCTGGAATTTTGGTCAAGTATGGGAATGCAACAGTAAATTCAGTGAGATGTGTGTGTCACCTTGCCATTGGTTGGCAATTTTTGGGTTGGATAGGACACGTGTGTGGTTGAGATGTGTCATGTGTGTGTGTGTTTTTGATAATCTCCATTTGTTTGTAGAGGGACTGATAGTTTTCTAGAATGGGGGGAGTTTTGTACTTGTTTTCTTTTCTCTGTTAGATAAGTTGTGGAGAATGTAATAGAAGGGGGGGATTGATAGAGAATCGAAAGGAGTTCATGTCCATTCTAATACTCCCTTCAGCCTTTTCTCTACTCATATATCTTGTCTGGATCTTTGCTTGGTTTATATATATGGCTTGTGGAATTTGTGTTTGGATCCTTGGTGGTGAGCTTGCTTGATTTGCAGGTTGGGACAAAGCCTAATTCAAGCGCTTTACAGGCCATCTGTTCACTCTTGACGGACAGGCTTCGCTGCGTCGTTGTACTCGTGGGCTGTGTGCATGTTGTTGTAGTAGACTTTGTGGACCGCTATGTGGGCCGAATTGTCTGACTCGTGTGAAGAGAGTGAACATCTCGGCACGTTGAAGGAATCGAATTGCAAGCCTGTGACAAAGTGGTATCAGAGCCGAACATCATAACCGTGGAGAGGTGGTGATCTTGGGAACAAGCTGTTGTACTTTGAGCAAGAATAGTAGAATTGATCCCTGTGTGATCAAGCTAAAGATTTGGTGAAAAGTGAAGCTGATTTTGTGTTGGTGAAACTTAGTTTGCAGTCCAACTTTGTTGTCATGGCTGAATCTCAGTCTACTATTGAGGGTGGAGCTGGGAAAAGCAAGCAGAAGGAGAAGGACAAGCCTTTAAAGGAAACTGTGGCCTCATTAGATGTACGCTTGACTCGAATGGAAAGCGTTGTGGCTGACATGGCTCTCCGTTTAGAAGAAGAAGTGTTAACTCATGAAGGTTTCTCTACAGCTATGGGGAAGTTCAAGAGTGAACTTCAGAGCACTTTAACTTCAATGATGGACAGTTTTATGGAGAGTATTAAGTCTCAGATTGTACAAATGAGGATTGATATGGTTTCTGTTCAAGAGGGGATCCAAAGTGAGTTGAAGAGAGCTGGCGAGGACTGGGAATTGTGCAAGAAGGCTGTGCTCAGTGCTTATTTTGTTGGGCTTACTTCGGTGAAGGTAGAAGCTCCAAAACCTGATGCTTATGATGGTAAGAGGGATGCAAAGCAACTTGATGCTTTTCTTTGGAATGTTGAAAGATACTTTAGACACTTGAAGATTGATGATACGGAGAAGATTTCAGTTGCTACTATGTTCCTCACTGGCAATGCACTCTTATGGTGGAGATGGCGTAGCGGGGAGATCGAACAGGGGACGTTTGCTCTCAATACTTGGGATGAGTTCAAACAGGATTTCAAGCAGCATTTTTATCCTGGAAATGCTAGATTGGAAGCCAAGGAGAAGTTGAGATGGTTCAAACAAACATCAAGCATCAATGCTTATGTGACTGAGTTCACTAATTTGCTCTTTGAGATTCTAGATCTCAGTGAAGAGGATAGACTACTGTATTTCCTCACTGGACTTCAACCTTGGGCTAAGATGGAATTGCAACATCGCTCAGTTCAGACTCTAGCGTAGGCGATCACTACTGCTGAGTCCTTGATTGATCTTAGGAGGCCTGAACCTGGGAGAAAGATGCAAGAAGCTGCATTCACTTCAAGTGGTCAGGAATTTCAATCTAAAGGCAAAGGTGAGTAACAGAGTAAAGGCGGGGGAACATCAGTAGCACAATCTAAGTCTGATGACGGTCAAGCTTCATGGAAGAACAAGGCAGGAGACAGAGGCCAGGTATCTACTCCAAGAACTTGTTACTTTTGTAGAGAATATCATCTCATTAGAGACTGTCCAAAGAGGAAAGCATTGAGTGTTATGCAAGCACAGGTGGTTAACCAGGGAAGTGATGTGAGGGAAATGAGTTCATTGCAACTTCTTGGTGTTGAAACAGAGCTGGAATCACTGAAGAAGAAGCCGAGTTGATTGTGAGTTTGTATGTGTGTGTGTGCTAGGCCGGGATGGCACACACAAGTGTGGATGCGCAGGGAGTGTGCACCACACAAACATGAATGTGTAGAGAGACATGCATGGTGTATTGAATTGCAGCAAGAGTGTATAATTCTCAGCCATGAACTGGTCGTTGCGTGAGGCTGGGCGTGAGCTTAGACAGAATTGAATTCAGTTATGGGATGTTGGTTGAATGCAACCAAGGCATGGTGTGCAAACATGCTGTGTATGGTGTACAAATGCATAACATTGTGTGCAAGTGCAAGGGCATTATGTGCAAATACAGGGCATGATGTACAGATACAAGAATGTGGTACACAAATGCAAGAATTGGGATGCATTGCCAATGTCTAAATTGCATGGTGTGCAAGTGTTGAAGTCACGGTGCACAAATGCAAATCAAGGTGTGTGCTGCAATGTATGGTGTATATATGTGTTGCAGTGTGCAGAGTATGTATGTTTTGTAGTGTTGTGTAAGTGTTCAACAAGAAGAACCACAATGATGTGAAATTGGCAACTTCCACATTACCCCTGAAGTTCAAAAGGCAGTTGCAATGAGGGCATTGTAATGGTTGGTGGGGGAGAATTGTCAGGAATTGGCAGTTTACATGACTGACAGGCTAGAATTTTGGTCAAGTATGGGAATGCAACAGTGAATTCAGTGAGATGTGTGTGTCACCTTGCCATTGGTTGGCAATTTTTGGGTTGGATAGGACACGTGTGTGGTTGAGATGTGTCATGTGTTTGTGTTTTTGATAATCTCCATTTGTTTGTAGAGGGACTGATGGTTTTCTAGAAGGGGGGAGTTTTATACTTGTTTTCTTTTCTCTGTTAGATAAGGTATGGAGAATGTAATAGAAGAGGGGGATTGACAGAGAATCGAAAGGAGTTCATGTCCATTCTAATACTCCCTTTAGCCTTTCCTCTACTCATATATCTTGTCTGGATCTTTGCTTGGTTTATATATATGGCTTGTGGAATTTGTGTTTGGATCCTTAGTGGTGAGCTTGCTTGATTTGCAGGTTGGGACAAAGCCTGATTCAAGCGCTTCACAGGCCATCTGTTCACTCTTGACGGACGGGCTTCGCTGCGTCGCTGTACGCGTGAGCTATGTGCATGTTGTTGTAGTAGACTTTGTGGGCCGCTGTGTGGGCCAAATTGTCTGACTCGTGTGAAGAGAGTGAACATCTCGGCAAGTTGAAGGAATCGAACTGCCGGCCTGTGACAAGTAGCTATTAAATCCCAAAGCTTTTACAAAGCTCTCCAATCACTTCAGCTCCAGTTAGGCCCGTCCAAGGGTTGGGCTACCCGCCCAAGCCAGATGGCCTGCCCCAAAAATGGAAGGGTTTGGACAAAAATATTAGGCCCGAACCTTGGACAAAGAAAAGGGCCCGTTTAAAAAATGGGTCGGGCCTTAGGTAAGATGGTTTAGGCCCGGACCCGGCCCGGCCCTACCCGAATTATATATAAATAAAATAAATAAATTTTTTATTTATAATTATTTATAATAAAGTTGAACAATTTATTTGTATGCCTTAATTTAAAGGTGTAAAATTCTAGTATAATTTAATTTTTTTTATCGAAACTCACTTAGATTTAATTTATTATTAAATTATTTTTATTTTAAAATGTAAACTCTATTTCTTTAATAAATTTTAATTTTAATTTTAATTTTAAAAATTAAATATGGGTGGATTTGGGCGGGCCTTAGTCATGTGTTTAAAAATATAGGTGGGCCTTGGACAAAAATATAGGCTCGAATACCTGGCCGGGCTGAGATTGAGCAAGCATGCCTACCATGATTATTAAAACTTTGCCCAGCCCTAACCCGACCTAGTCGGGCCCATGGACAGGTCTAGAGCCTCCAGCCTCCATTATCCACCTGTTTTAATGGCCAGCAGGAGCTTCTAGCACACTACCAGTAGCAGCTGTGTGTGATCACTTCAAAGCTATGGGATATGAGTTTTTGAAGGGTTTCAGTTTCTACTATAGTTTGATATAAAGTGGCAACAAAACTAAGTGCTCACCGGAGCTTAAGAGTTGTCATTTCCACTGAAGTTGGTGTTGATCCTTGAAGAAGTATGGCGCCTGGCTATTGTCATTAGAACGCCTGATGATAATACTCAGAGGGGAGGGAATAGAGGGGAAGGCCAAACCTTCCGCTAAGCCTCTTTGCAGGTCTTTAGAGGAGCTAGGTCAGTCGACTTGGAGGCATAAGAGATGGAAAAATGGGTAAAAATGGTTAAGGACTGACAGTGAAGAGGTTCAGAGATAGGTGATTCACTCTATCACTTCCTCTTGCTCTTGCTGAAGGATCATAAAAGAATGTATGGAAATTTTAAAAGGTTCCTCTCATATCAGTGGGTTCAGTACAGGTTTTATGGAGAAGGAGTGGAATGTGGAATTTCGAGCCTGGTGAGGATGAAGGAGAGAAAGAGGAGAAGGAAACAAAGGTGGGATAATAGACAAGCTCCTTCTCAAAGGTTTTTAAAACCTATCAACCCTAGTTGTGGAGTCACGGGAATATTTTCTCTAGTAGTCCTCATAGAGATTGTTTCAGTGAGGAGGAAGTTGGCTGATCATGGGGGTTGGGAGAAAAGAGAAGCCTTAGCTGGCTTCTCACCACCTTTCTCCATCCTTTTCCCCAACCCCTATCACATAGGCTGCCATTAATCTTTGAGTCCTCTCATCAATAGTTTGCCTATGAGGTGATAGGGTATAGACTCTATTAGGTTAGGCTAATCAGTTTAGTTTAAACTTAATCCATAGTAACCAATTGTTCCATATAATTATACCTCTTTTGTAAATCAACCCTTCCTTTATTTTGTCATTACATGCTGTTAAGGGGGAAAAACACCCTCTAGACACGTGGTGGGGAACATGATCACTCTGAATAAGGAAACAACTCCGCCAAAGGAAAAGGGGGCGGGATTCCCTTCCCATCCCACAAAGGCAGACCTGTCTGTCAGAAGCCGTCCACTGCAGAGAAGCGTTCCCCTCAAGGGGCCGCTCGACAGCGCAGTCGCCAGGGGGGCTGTGTTAGGCATGTGCTAGCAAAGACCATTGGCGCGCCCATCCAGGTATGAAGGAGCTTAAAGCCTTGGAAGACAGGGCCTCAAAAGGGTCCCTGATTCTTATCTACTAAAAATCTATCTTCTTCTCCACAAAAAAAACTCTCTACCCAAGTACTAACTTGAGCGTCGGAGGATTTGGAGGGAATAGACCCCTGGACTTCTCTATTTTGCAGTAGGAAGAAGGACATCTGCCGGGGACCTTCTACCTCATAAGACCATCGCGAGGCCACCGTTAGTAGAAGCTCGTGTCCTCTCTTACTCTCTACTACCACAACACCTTATCTCTCAGCTGAACTCTTAGCGATCACCGACCAATCCGGTCGATACCGATTTAAGCATCAACACATGCAAACCCTATTTCATGGCTTAATAACCCTCATTAACCCTCATTATTCACTTAAGTCCCCAAACAAGGGTTTATTTGCATGCAAGCCACTAATCACAAATATATTAGTAAGTCAACTCACCTGAACTTACGGCGTTTTATTTAAATTCTTAAATTTAATTAATTACATAATTTCAAAGGGGTGGTCCTTACAATCAATGACCTAGTAGACCACCCACAAACCGCTTTTATCAAAGGTTGATGTATACAAGATAATATTATTGTTGTAGAGGAGTTAATGACACCGGACAAGATAGTTATTATCCTTCGGGCTAGCTGGAACCTAGGATTGCAAGGAAGATGAACGAATAACAAAGAAAACAGAGAGGAATTTCTTTGAAATTTTGAATATTTTCATAAAAAATCAAAGTCTAATGAGAAACTAGTCCACAAGCTGGACTAAATAGACTAGAATCTCAAGAATCACATATTTTCTCTATTTTTGTCAAAAATGGCAAAAATAAGAAACTATTCAAAATAAAAATTCAAATCAAACTAAAGAAGCATCCAAAATCCTAGATCAAATCAAAACCAAATCATTCTTTATTTGGTAGATAAATTATTACTAAAAATACAGAAAAAAGAACATCAAGAAACGAAGATTTGGCGGAGAAAACAGTGGATTTTAGAGGGAAAAATGATGTCCACCAAACTTAGCTGATGGACCTCACATGTGTGCCAAGACAAGATTTCTGTATTGGGGTTGAACGTGTGATTTCGACACGTGTAACCAAAGTTATGGCAAAAACACCGAACCGCACCCAAAACTACCCCAATCACGGCAGTGACTCGATCACTTCTCTCTTTTATGTCGATCAACCACTTGTGATATTCTAAGGCCATACAAACAGATTGCTCAAGTTCGTCTGACTTGGGTCCTCCTGTGGTAAACCACATTAAAAGATATCATCAGACAGAACAAGTTAAGTGCAAGATATGTTTCCTCATTGTTAACTGAAAAGGAACTTTGTGCTACGCGAAATAGCAACAAAATAACTCCAGAGCATTTGTACACCAATGTACCCATGAAAGATTTGAATCAATAATTCTCAAAACAAAACCACAGTTGCTAATTGGAATATAAAGGTCATCAATCTGAAGTACATATAACTGATGCTAGGTAGGTTACAACGATATCATGTACATTCACAGGGGAACCATGAGGAATCTCAAACAATGATGTAACACCTCTAATCTCGCTTAGAAAATTATACACGCATGCTGCAGACCATTTTCCTTCAGACAAGAGGCAAAGAAGTTTGACTGTGCAGAAAGGGAATTCACTCTCTAGCATGTGAAGCAGGGACCGAATTGGGCTATCGACAAAACTTTCACCATCCCAAAATTATGTTAAAGTGATTCCTCCTAAATCAGGCAAAGCGTATCCAAAGCTAAGAACTGGTTATTATCCTTAATCTGATGGGTCACCTACTATGAGACAATAAAAGTAGAAATAAATGTCCTCAAGATGCTCAAAAAGTGAGAAACAGGGACATCTAAGTCCCTCAAAGAGCCCATATGAAAAATTTCCAATACATAATTGAAGAGACCAAGTTCAAATGCTTGATGAACATGAGCAATATAATCAAGCTCTGAGAGTAGGTTATAATCTTTGCTTTTTGAGAATAAAAGAAGCAGACAAAGGAAAGTTGCCCATGTTAAAATAAGAGGAGATATTGTTTGACATGGGTCACTATTCAAGATAGATTTAATGGGTCACTATTCAAGGTAGATTTCAAAAAAGCCTTCGATATGGTGGACTAGGAGTTCCTGTTGGAGATACTTCAGGCCAGGGGAATCAGCCCATGGTGGGTAGCCTGGATTAAGATAATCCTGACTTCCTCCAAGGCTAAGTTTCTCCTTAATAGACAACCTACAGGATATGTTTGATACCAGCGGTGTCTGCGACAAGGCAACCCATTATCGCCATTTCTTTTTGTTCTAGCTGCAGACTTACTCAACACTATAATGACAAACGTACGCCATGAGGGCAAACTTATTCAAGGGTAATCAATATGGTAGCACAGACGAAGAGGAGATTTTCATCCTACAATATGCAGATGATGTCCTATTCCTATGCTCGGGAGATATAGGCCATTTTAGAATCCTAAAAATGATATTTTATCTGTACGAAGGACTTTCTAGCGTCCGAATAAATTATCACAAAAGTGTGATCATCCCAAATAAAGCACTCACTTATACCCCCGGGACCTCGAGCAAATGATGGGGTGTGGTATTGGCAGTTTACCTATTGGATACCTTGGGCTCCCAATCTCCTGTTACAAACCAAGAAAGGAAGATTGGAAAACAATCATCGACAAAATCAAGGACAGACTGAAAACATGGAGGGGCAAACTCCTCTTACTTGGAGGACGCATCACACTACTCAACTTAATGATCGCGGCTATACCTAACAACTGGCTCTTCATATATCGTATGTTGGAATGGGTGATCCATCAAATCGATCAGGTTAGGTGAGACTTCCTCTGGAAGGGTACTGAAAGGGAGGCGAAAGTATACAGATTGGTTTGGTGGGAGTGATTATGTAGACCCAAAGAATTTAGGGGATGGGGCATAATCAATAATCACAGTTTTAATACTGCCTTACTGGGTAAGTGGTGATAGAGACTCCTTACTAGACTGGTGGGCATTTGTGCGCAAATACTGGAAAACCACTACTCTAGGGATAACAAGTTTAGGCCTCTCTACACGACACCAACCCGTGCCTCATTCTTTTGGAAAGGTGTCACCCAACGGTTAGAAGCACTTACCCATACCTAAAGACCAAAGCCGGAGCAGGGAACATGCTCTATCTCTGGGAGGACAACTAGATAGATGGAAGCGCACCACGAACTTTCTATCCCATACTATATGTTTTGGCCCGAGAAAAGGGACACACAATACACAAAGCTAGACAGCTGCTTGCACAATGAAACCTAATTTTTCAGGATGGCCCACTATCTAAGGAGGGAAATAGAAGAGCTTGCTCAACTCACTAGGAGGATACAAGATTGTCTGAGGACACAACAGGACTCTAGGAGTTGGAAACTCACCCCTAAGGAGAATACACAGTTTGTTCCTTCTATTATTTTCTCATGGATGGTGGCATCGGACCAGTTACCGACAAGCTTTTCTAGAAGCAACCCTGTCCAATCAAGGTCAAAGCATTCATCTAGCTTGCCCTTGATAACAAAATCCTTACCTTAAACAACATTAGAAAGCGTGGTTGGAGCAACACGAGAACGATATGTTACTAATGTGAAGAAATGGAGGAAACAGTAGAACACTTACTCCTATGATGTCGATACACAACAAGTGCATGGCAAAGTACTTCACACAGCTCTTTAAGCTGGGTCTCACGCCCCAACGAATACAAGATCTGTGGGAAAGATCTACGATAACAAATCTACTACCCAAGGATACCCACATGGTATGGAACCTCCTAACTATGGCAATTGCATGGACTATGTGGTTGGAGCATAACAAGAGATGCTTTCATGATAAACACCGCGTTTACATGAAAATAATCCATGATATTGATTTTCTAACATTGTCTTGGTTTGGTGTAACATACGCGTCAAAGAAGCCAAAGTTAGTCGCGATGGAGTCCAGTATGAAAAGGAGCCTCACGTTTACCACGGAGGACGCCCAACAACACTCACCAGGGAGGGACTTTGAGGACACCCAAGCTGATTGAAACAAACTAGCTCAGGAGCTTAGGGGTTCTTCACCCCTAATATATCTAATCCATCTATGGATCCATATATGTATCTTTTAAATAATATTAAATAAATAAATATGGTTTATTCATTTTTATTAAAAAGAATTTGACAAACTTTAGTTCTCATTATGAAAGTGAACAAACTCTAGCAAAGACTTGGATTTATATTGATGTTTTTGTTTTAATTTTTAGTTAGTATAAATCATTAGGAAAAATGAGATCATAAAATTATATATGATTTGACATTAAACTATTTATCAAAATGAGTTTGGTTTGAATCATTGTCTCAACCAAGTAATAACTACTTCCAAGAAGCAACCCAATTAATTAGTTTTCACAAGTCTCATCCTTTTTGGAGATGGATTGTGGCAGTCTTATAACTAAGTCTTACTTGGTTGCTAATATATCAACATTTTACATATTAACTAACACTATAGGTGGATAATCAACATCACTGTGTCACCCTAAAGCAGCCACAAAAATAGTGTTGGAATTGAACTATGGTTGCGTTTCTCACAAGAGAAACCTATCCATATCTTTGGATTCATCATATGTACCCGTGTACTAAACTAAAGATATGTTAGTTTATTTCCTTTCCGTTTCCATTTTTAATGAAGTATAACACTAAACTAAAAATGGGTTTTTTTTCCCCTGTGTTTAGAAAATGGTTTAACTAAAACTATATAAATAAATAAAAATCATTTAAATCTATACTTATTTTTCTGAATTAATATTTAATCTTTGTTAGTGGCTTGTTCAAATTTATAAAAAAAAAAAATTCAATGTTTGTTTTTTTTTATTATTTAATATAGGCTTCAAGAAATAACTTAACATCTAGCTTTCTTAAGCTGTCGTACAAAAACAGCTGTGAAATATATAATATAAAAACATAAATACATTCCCCCAAGCAAAGGTGAGGGTCATCTGTATAAACCATAATGGAGTTTTTCACAAGGAATCAAAAAAGCTTTATATATGGAACATTGGACAAGAACTTTAATGATAGGATTCATTCTCTCACATGTTTAACTTATAATATAATTTAAACGTGCCATCAACTACTGGAGCATTTTTTCATTATGAATTAACAAGTGGATCGTTTATCAAAAAAGAAATAACAAGTTGATCCTTTGCTCTATAAAGTGGAGAAAAATTAGAGGCAGCCTCTTCTCCTCCCCTTCTATCATGTCTTAATCAACTTACAAACTTGGACTATTTAAATGATTAGACAGTTCAACTTGTAACAATTAATTTCTCAAGGTCAATGAAAACATTAATTCTACCAGCGTGTGACTAGGACATGGAAACATCAACTATGTTCTAATCTTCAAATTACACAACATTAATTGAATGGTAGGAGAGAACCGCCAGCGTGTCACTAGGACTTGGAAACATTGAACAAGACTAGTTCTTCGGCTTTATCAAAAGGACTAGTTCTTTGTCTGCTTAATTAACTAAGACTTCTTCATTGAGTTTCTCTATATAAGTACCTTCTTGCTTTAGTTTGATCTTTGTAATATTCATTCTTCTCTGAGTTCTTTCACCTTATATATATCTTAGCATATATATCTTTGAAGAAGATCGAGTTTTGAAAGTATGTCAGATATAATCCAAATCCAGGCCCCAACTTATGGGAACTTGATCACAGTGCTTAGCATCGATGGAGGTGGGATCAGAGGGATTATTCCTGCAACCATCCTTTCCTTCTTGGAAACTCAACTTCAGGTATGTGTGTGTATATATATGGATACAATTTTAACTCATGTTTGTGCATGTACGTATATCATGCATGCATGACTGGTGTACATAGGGCTTTTGCTGCTATACCCCTGAATAATTTTGAAACTGTGTATTTACCCCGAATAAAGCATATAATTTCATACATACCACTCAATAATAAGTATAAATGTGTATATACCCATGGGATTAAAATCAAATGAAAAACAGTAAGTTAACAAACTATAGACATACAAAATGACCACTATACCCTTTATATATATATCAATGAAAAATTTGTTTGACTGCAGATTTAAAAATACCCCTTTAAAAATTTAAAATTTAAAATAGTTGAAATATACAAAGAGGGGTATTTGGGGCATTTTCCGACCGTTAACTTTAAGTTGTAACTATGGTTAAGATTATCTAGTTAACTTTTGTCAATGGACCCTAACAGCAGGGGCATATCCACAATTCAATATGTTTAATTTTCATGGATATACAAATAATTATTATCTTTTTAGGGGTAAATATAGAATTATGAAACTTTTTTGAGGGGTATATAACTAATTTCCCTTCATATATATATTTATATATGATGTTTTTTTATTTTGTGATTTAGGAACTGGATGGAGAGGATGCAAGGCTTGCAGATTACTTTGATGTGATTTCAGGAACAAGCACAGGTGGTCTTGTGACTGCTATGATAACAGCACCAAATGAGAACAATCGCCCACTCTTTGCTGCTAAGGATATCAAGACCTTCTACCTTGAGCACTGTCCTAAGATTTTCCCACAATCTTGGTATAATTTTAGAGGGCTTTGTAGTCAAGAACTTAAAACTAGAGAGATCATTAAGTCAACCACAAAATATACAAATGTTTCTTTCAAAAAATAGATAAAAAATCATGTGTGTTTGCATTACAGGGCACCTCTTGGGCTGAATCTCTTCAAATCACTTGGTGGACCAAAATACAATGGTATATACCTGCATAAAATTATCAAGGAGAAATTAGGCAACCTGAAGCTAAATCAAACTCTCACCAACATTGTCATACCAACCTTTGATATCAAGCACCTACAGCCCACCATATTTTCATCCTATGAGGTTAATTCTTCAATCTGATCTATGCTCACATTTAAATTAATGTTAAACTAATATTTTGTTATATATGCAACAGTTTAATATTGTATCTTTATAACTGATATACATTTATGCAGGTGAAAAACAATAACAGTTCAATGGATGCTGCACTCTCTGATATCTGCATTAGCACATCAGCAGCTCCAACCTATCTTCCTGCACATTACTTTCAAACGAAAGATTCAGAAGGAAAAATTAGGGACTTCAATCTTATAGATGGAGGTGTTGCGGCAAATAATCCGGTATTTTATATCAATTAGAACACTCACTTTTCTTCTTCAATGAAAGAATATATTTCGTATGTGTAGTAATTAAATAAGTCCATTTTGATTTGTTTCAGGCATTGGTGGCTATAAAAGAAGTAACTAAGCAAATATTCAAAGGAAACTCAGATTTCTTCCCTATCAAACCAATGGACTTTGGGAGGTTTTTGGTGATCTCATTAGGTACTGGAACTTCAAAGAATGAAGAGAAGTTTGATGCTAAGAAGGCAAGCAAATGGGGGATTTTGAACTGGTTGATAGCTGATGGTTCAAACCCACTTATTGATGCATTCACTCATGCAAGTGGTGACATGGTTGACATTCATATTTCAGTTGTTTTCCAAGCTTTAAGATCAGAAGCCAACTATTTGCGTATTCAGGTATATATATTTAATTACTAGTCTGATATTGTAGATCAGAGAAATATACAAAGTAATAATCTAACATGCCAACTATTTAATTTTTCTGTATTATTCAGGATGATACATTAAGCGGGACATTATCATCTGTTGATGTCTCCACGGAGGCTAACTTGGAAGGGCTTGTGAAAATTGGTGAGAATTTGCTGAAGAAACCTGTTGCTCAAGTAAACCTTGAGACAGGAGTTGGTCAGCCTGTGGGGGATGAAACCAATGAACAAGCTCTGATTAGGTACTTGGAATGAAAGCTTAATTTCTCTCATATCAATAGAAGCTACAATATTCATGGTTGATTTATTTTGATTTCTAATCTTTGGTTTCTTGTTTTGTTTGTGATGTCATAGGTTTGCCAAGATATTGTCTCAAGAACGAAGATTGCGAGAAATGAGATCACCAATTACCAAATCAAGAAAGTGAATATTACTTTAGATGATGTTCATGTAGACATCTATTTTTATGTGACTTTAGTTGATTGTTTCAGTTTTTAAGCTTTCTCTGTAAAAGAGGAGCCTTACTCAATAAATGTGTTCTTCATCAATAACATGATCATTTGAATGATGTTGATACTATTTAAACAATTCAGCCTTTTCTCTAGAAGCTAGAAAAAGACAACACAATTAAATATATATATATATATATATATATATATATATATATATATATATTAGCAAAAAAATCAACAATCAGAATTGTCAAATAAAAAAATAAAAAATAAAAAAACAGAAATCAAGAATGATAAATCAAAATCCAGAAGATCAGAATTCAATTTAGAAAATTTAAGATAAAGGGCATGTGAGAAATCAACATGTGCTACCTACTTTACACACCTCTTTGGCACCAAAAGGGACAACAGGCTCTCAACCAACCGGAACATGCTATTTGCTCACAAAGAACAAATCAACCTCAGTCATTTAGATAACCCCTTCACTACAAAGGAGGTTTGGGTGGTGGCCAAAGACCTTCACCCTAACAAGGCCCCAGGGCCAAATGGATTTCCGATGACCCTATACCAGCAAGGTTGACCCTAAACCAATGGATTTTCCCGAAATATGCTCGCCGAAACATGATCGTGTTTTGCCTGCGCTTACTTTAGGGACTGCCTTGACCATAATTCTTTCTTTGTGTACACTATACATGTGTGTTATTTACTTTAAATAAGAAAATTTGGTCGATAATCTCTAGTAAAACACGTAAACACCAAAAAGTCACAAAGGACATGAGATCATCACTATCACACACCTAAACTCTAAGACACAAAAATGAAAACGAAAATACGGAAACAAACTACAAAACTTGGGGAGCTTGTTGGTGAGAACGACCGAACATTCCTTCCTTAGTGTCATCGTGGACACTTCTTCCAACATCCTCTTGGTTGTGAGCAACTCCTTCAAAAATTTGGCGTACTAAGGCATTTGTGAAAGTGCTTCAACAAATGGGACATTTATTTGAAACGCCTTGAACATATCCAAAAATTTCTTGAATTACTCACCTTGTTGATCCTTCTTGACCTTGGCCGGGTAGGGTAGTCTCGGTTGGTATTTGGGTATCCTTGGTGCTTCTTTTTCCTTTCCCTTGGCCGAATTTTTTTCAACACTCAATTTCTCTTCTCTGAAGAGCTCACTCTCCTTCTTTTCAGCGGGGAAATCTTTTGGAACCTTGACTTGAGGCATAGGCAGCTCTATCTCACTCCTAAGAGTGATAGCCTTGAGATATATCCACGGGTTGACCTCTGTGTTGCTCGGAAGAGTACCTAGAGGTCATTTGACCAAAGACTTGGCGATTTGGGAGACTTGATGCTAGATCTTTTGCAATGATGCTTGTTGGTTCCTTATGAACTCTTCGTGCTTTGTGCGGTGATCGTTGTTGACACGAATGTATTTTGCAATCAAATTCTCCAAACATAAACCTCTCTTCTCTTACGTCGGCTGTTGGAAACCCCGAGGCTAACTTGGTCTCGACTTCCCTTGATTATGCCAAAGGGTGCTCCATGAAAAATTAGGGTGATTTCTCCAACCAGGGTTGTATGTAGAGTTGTACGGGTTATTCTGAAATCTGCCTTGACTACCCACTAAATGAACTTGCTCAACAGGTCCGATGTTAGCTTATGTGGACGGACACATGGAACTCGGCTAACTCCCACAAGTCCTGCAAGTCAAGCCATCTAAGCACTTGCTGATTGCATCAACTTGGGCTACCAAGGTTCTTAATGCATTCACTTCGTCCATTCTCTATAATCTTGATTTTCCTTTCTTCGTACTGTCTCATACCTCCATAACTCTAATTTTCAGTCTCTTCTACATACCCTTACTATTGTGGCCCATCTACCTACACCTTTTGTAGGTGATTGTCCTTCTGCACTCACAAACACGATATTCTTACTGGAAATACCAGCCACACACCTAGTTTTCCTTTCTTGCCTTTATCTGAATGGAATTGCTTGTGCTTGAAATGGGTTTTTGTCTATCCTTAGTCCTAGAAGGCAAACTCTAGAGGTCCAACAGGGGTCACCAATGCTAAGGAGATAAAGTTTGAGTGTTCATGGCTAGAGGCAAAGGGAGGGGGGTAGGGGGGTGCTAAAGCACCCCCTTGGCTATAGGAGCTAGGGCTCCTACCTCCATGAAGTGGACAAAGGGCAGCACCCCTTGTCCCTTTCATTAGGTTAAGCACCTACTAAATTGATGTTAAAGAAGTAATGTTAAACAATTGATGATGAAGTTATTTCAGTGCGATTTCAAAATAAGCAAAATTGAAGGATTCAACTCCCACCTCATAATGGTAGTCATTAACGGTGTGTATATTTTATATTTTAGAAATATAGATTATTATAATCTTAAGTTCGAATTAATATAATTTTTTTGGTTTTTATAATTCTTTTAAAGTTAAAGTTAGCACCCCCTTAATTTTCCTTTTGGTTCCTCCACTGCTCGTGGCCCTTGGTGGCTGATGCAGGAGGCTCTGGTCAGTTGGTACCGAGTTGGCGGATCAATGTAAAAACCAGGAAGTGATCAAGCCAATTCCATGATTGAAGCAGTTTTGGGGGTGGTTCTATATTTTGCCCATAACTTTGGCTGCAGATGTCGGAATCATGCATTTGAACCCAATCCGGAAAGCTTATTTTGGCGCCCCACATGGTCACCCAGATCAACTCGGTGGGCATCATCTTAGAATTCAAATTCTGCAATATTCCCGCCATATCACCGATAAGATGTTTTTTCTAGTTTTAGTATTAAATTATTTGACAAATTAGAATAGGATTTGAGTTCGGTTTGATCTAGGATTTTGGATAACCATTTGGTTTTTTTAAAATTTAAGTTTAGATAAGTTTAGGTTTTGAATAATTATTTGCTAATTTGGCAAAATTTAGATAAGTGGATCAGGTTCTAGATTAGTCTTTTAAAGTTATTTAACCACCTTGTGGGTTAAGGTTTTGGTCATTGAATTTTGAGTAATAATATTTCTAATTGGATTTTCAGAGATTTCTTCTCTGTTTTATCTCTCTTGCTATCTTCCTTTCGTAATCTAGTGGTTGCAACTAGCCCACAGGTTAATCGCTTTCCTGCCCGGCTTCACTATTCCTAATTCCAATGTCCCTTCAAAACTTTATTTTAGATAATTTTTACCACTTTTGGTAGTAATTAGTTTGTCAAATTATGATAGGATTTGAATCTGATTTTATCTAGGATTTCGAATAACTATTTAGTTTGTTTTAAATTTTAAGTTGGGATAAGTTTAGATTTTGGATAAATATTTGATAGTTTTGGCTATTTAACCCGGCTTGTAGGTTAGTTTTCAGGAAGCCTTGATTTTATGAAATTGTTTTGAATTTCAGAGGCATTTCTCTCTTATGTGGATGTCTTCTTGCGTTCGACCTTGCGATTTTTAGGTTACGGCTAGCCAGCGGGATAATCACCACCCCGCGCGACGTCAACTAGTATCAGAGCTCAATATATTCCTTGGATGAGATCGCATCGGCATTAATAGTTGGTGGAGGTCGAGGTCATGGTCTTCATAGGCGGGTTCCGAACAAGGATGTCTAGGGTTGTGATAGTGACGTCAAGGATGTGATGATCGAGGATCTACAAAGGCAAGTCGCAGAGTTATCTGGGAGTTTGGTGGCGCGCGATTTCGATCGTGGTCTTCATAGGCAGGTTCCGAAGGAGAAAGTCCAACGCCATTATCAAAACATTCAGAAGCTGATGGTTGAGGATTTGCAAAAGCAAGTCACAGGGTTATCTCGGCTTCTAGCGGTGTGTGATTTCGATCGTGGTCATCATGAACAGGTTCCGAACGAGGAAGTCCAACACCATGCTTGTTTCATGGATTCTGAAGACGATGTTGTGAACTCAAGGGAGAGTTATTTCCAACCCGGGATAACTAATGCAGGAGGATCCGAGCCAATGATATGATTCAGTTATTTGGCCCGTTTTCGATGCCAAATTCCAATGTTTTCCCTTCAAAACTCTGTTTTTATATATTTTTTTTACCACTTTTGGTAATAATTAGTTAATTGTCAAATTATGATAGGATTTGAATCTGATTTTATCTAGGATTTTAGATAACGATTTAGTTTGTTTTAAAATTTAAGTTTGGATAAGTTTAGGTTTTGCATAAGTATTTGCTAGTTTTGGATATTTAACCCGCCTTATGGGTTACCTTGATTTTTATGAAATTGTTTTGAATTTCAAAGGCGTTTCTCTCTTGTGTAGATGTCTTCTTGCGTTCTTCCTTGCGATCTTTAGGTTACGACTAGCCAGCGGGATATTCACTACCCCCCTCCCCCTCGGGCATCAACAGCTCCAGTATCCATGTACGTAAGACCCTCAGGGCTAGGGCTCGCACTACTCGAGGTTTGCTCTAACTAGGGTGATCCAACAACCCCCAAATAGTAAGGGAGAGCCTTGTCGGCCATCCCTGGCCCTTCCAGGGTTGTCATCTTCTCATAGCCTTGCCATCCCTTCTCCTCATTGCGGTGTCCTTGTATCACCTAGTACCTATTGCATGTATGGTTGTATTAATCTACAGAGATTAGTAACAACTTATATTACCTTGCCATATTAATTAGAAAGAATTTATGTATATTATTATTTTAATAAATCAAATATTCAAAATAACGGATATTTTTATTGTAAGGAGCAGTGAAGTTTTTCATTTAATGTTTTTTTTTTTTGAGAGAAGGGGATAAACCCCACCCAACCCAGATGGGACACGGGCAGGAAGGACCATCACGGGGCTCCGCGGTTAAGCGGCCCGACCCACGTGACTACCAAGTCCTCATGCTACATGCACTCCCACCACGAGGATTGAACTCGCCTCTACTACTCCTGATGGAGGACCCTTGCCGCTAGACCAAGCTGTCTTTGGCAAGTTTTTCATTTAATGTTAAGAGGCACTAATTAGAACTAATATGTGGTTTAGAGTGTACGTAGTTTAGATGCAAGAGTTAATTTCTCGCTTATATTATGAATGATATTTTTTATATGTAGAAATAAACGAAGTTAAAAGGATAGTTTGTGTGATCAGTCCATATATATATATATCACCAATTCAATTTAAGAACTAGCATTTAATTTTAAAAAGAATCCACAACAACTTCCAATGCGTATGTATATACTAATAACTCTTTCCAAATGTTTTATATTTGTTGGATTAGTTGCCACTTTTAAATTATAAAAAATAATTTAAAATTTTAATTATATGATCTAATTTATAATAAACAATGATTTGGTCATATAAAGGTGCAATTTGAAAGCCATTGAGAAGTAACCTTTTCCGAAGTCTAGAAAAGCCAATGCTTTAGCATCTAACTTATGATTATTGTTTCTAATATCTTTATTTAGTTCCTGCTATACTTCCTCGTTAGAGGCTTTCATTAATCTATATACAGATAATTTAGTTTGTTCTTAAAATCTATACATACAAAACACACACTCTCTCATAAGCGAGCAATAAGTAAATAAATAAAAAGATGACAGGTTATTTCTCATTATGAAATTGAACAAACTCTAGCAAAGACTTGGATTTATATTGATGTTTTTGTTTTAATTTTTAGTTAGTATAAAACATTTAGGAAAAATTGGAGAATGGAATTATATATGATTTGACATGAAACTATTCATCAAAATAAGTGATTATTCAAAAAAATACACACTCTCATATTACTTGGTTGATAATATATCAACATTTTACATATTAAATAACACTATAGGTGATTATTCAAAAAAATAACACTATAGTTCCTGCTATACTTCCTCGTTAGAGGCTTTCATTAATCTATATACTAATACAGATTATTTCTCATTCTGAAATTGAACAAACTCAAGCAAAGACTTGGATTTTTATTGATGTTTTTGTTTTAATGTTTAGTTAGCATAAATCATTTAGGTAAAATGAGAGCACGGAATTATATATGATTAGACATGAAACTATTTATCAAAATGAGTTTGGTTTGAATAATTGTCTCAACCAAAGAATAAATACTTTTATTGGTATTAGGCTCCCTTGTTAAATGATGGGTAATAATCCTATAGAAGTCCCAAGATAGAACCCTCTCTCTTACAAGATGAGGGCTAGGTGAATAGATCTCTGCTGAACTTCTATGCTCTCACACTGCTGAATCTATTCGTGTCCATTGACGTCCTTATTGGGTGCTTGTTGCCTTAATTAAAAAATAAAAAAAATAAAAAATAAAAAAACTACTTCCAAGAAGCAACCCAATTGGTTGTCAGAAGTCTCATCCCTTTTTGGAGTTGGATTGTGGTAGTCTTATAACTAAGTCTTACTTGGTTGCTAATATATCAACATTTTACATATTAAATAACACTATAGGTGGATAATCAAGATCACTGTGTCACCCTAAAGCAGCCACAAAAATAACGTTGGAATTGAACTATGGTTGCGTTTCTCACAAGAGAAACATATCCTTATCTTTTGGGTTCATCATATGTACCCATGTTCTACACTAAAAATATGTTTGTTTATTTCCTTTCCGTTTCCATTTTTAATGAAGTATAACACTAAACTAAAGATGAGTTTTTTTGAGTTCATTAATCTAATGAACTCAAAATAATAAAAATAAATAAATAAATAAATTTATATTCATTTTTCTAATAATTCATTTTTTTTCTTCAAGAATTTTCCACTCATTCTACTCTCTCTCTCTCTCTCTCTCTCTCTCTCTCTCTCTCTTTTTTTTTGAACAAACAACAAGCGTCTCCCGAAGGTAAGTCAAAGACGTGTGTAGGAGTGACTGTTCGATCTCGAGTTAGTCCACAGAAGAATAAGACCATGTCTAACTGCAGACGTGTTCACTCAACCCTAGGTATTAGTCTTATTCCCTGCACCTGACCCTCACCTTGTAAGAGTAGCAGATTCAATGTTGGGTCATTCATAAGAGAATCCCTCATCTTAATAAAGGACCCAAATACTAATAAACTACCCTTGGTCTACTATTGAAAAAACCTTTCTTATAATGTTGAACAAAAACAACTAAGAAATTTAATATAAAAACAGAAATACATTCCCCCAAGCAACCGTAAGGGTCAACGGTATAAACCGTTCACAAGGAATAAAAAAAAAAGCTTTATATATGGAACATTGGAGAACTTTATGATAGGATTCATTCTCTCACATGTTTAACTTGTAATATAATTTAAACATGCCATCAACCAGTGGAGCATATATCCTTATAATTAAAATAACAAGTGGATCCTTTGCTTTATAATGTGGACAAACATTAGAGACTGCCCTTATCCTCCCCTTCCATCATGTCTTAATCAACTTAATTACAAACTTGGACTATTTTAATTGGTTAGACACTTCAACTTGTAACCATTAATTTTTCAAGGTCAATTAAAACGTTCTACTATGGTGCAATTAACTAGGATTTGCAAACAATATCAACTTTGTTCTAACCTTCAAACACATTGAATGGTAGGAGAAAACCGCCAGCGTGTCACTAGGACTTGAAAACATTGAACAAGACTAGTTCTTCGGCTGCTTAACAAAGAATTCTTCTCTTCATTAATCAGTTTCTCTATATAAGTACCTTCTTGCTTTAGTTTGATCTTTGAATTCATTCTTCTCTCTGAGTTCTTTTTGAAGTAGTTAGAGCTTTGAAATTAGTATGTCAGATCAGATAATCCAAATCCAGGCCCCAACTTATGGGAACCTGATCACAGTGCTTAGCATCGATGGAGGTGGGATCAGAGGGATTATTCCTGCAACCATCCTTTCCTTCTTGGAAGCCCAACTTCAGGTATGTGTCATGTGGATAGAATTTTAACTAGTGTTTGTGTAGGCACATATATAAATTATCATGCATGCATGGCTGTTATATACGTATATATATAGATGATGTTTTTGTTTTTTCTTTTTGTGATTTATTAGGAACTGGATGGAGAGGATGCAAGGCTTGCAGATTACTTTGATGTGATTTCAGGAACAAGCACAGGTGGTCTTGTTACTGCTATGATAACAGCGCCAAATGAGAACAAACGCCCACTCTTTGCTGCTAAGGATATCAAGGCCTTCTACCTTGAGCACTGTCCTAAGATTTTCCCACAATCTTGGTATATATATATCTACATTCTGCATCCTTCTTCTATGAATTGGAAATAATTTTCGAGTATTCACCGTGAAAATATTTGTGGAGTCTTAGGATCGATGTTGAACTCATTAGAGGAAATAGAATTTAGGGTTTAGCCCACATGTATATTTGTTTCTCTTTGATTTGGAAAGAACTATTGTTGAAATATATACTTTAGGTTTTTTCTTTTTTTAACCTCTCTTATTTACGTATATACCTTTGAAAAAGTCAAATTATTGACGAGTTGATTTATAGAGCAATCATCGTTCTTAATGAATAAGTTTGTAATTCCCAAAAGTGGGTCATGTGCCAAAGCAATCTAAATCCAAGTTTTTTTGAAGAAAAAAGAAAAGGGGAGATAGTGTAATACCTAGCGATTATAGGTATTACGCTAAATTTATCAAGGATTTGTAGTAAAGAAATTAAAACCAGAGAGATCATTTTTAAGTACTCAACAATAACATATACAAATGTTTCTTTCAAAAAATTAGAAAATAAAAATCATGTGTTTGCATTACAGGGCACCTCTTGGGGGAGTCTGGAATCTCTTCAAATCACTTGTTGGACCAAAATACAATGGGAAATACCTGCATAAAATTATCAAGGAGAAATTAGGCAACTTGAAGCTAAATCAAACTCTCACCAACATTGTCATACCAACCTTTGATATCAAGCAGCTACAGCCCACCATATTTTCATCCTATGAGGTTAATTAATTCCTCAATCTCTATGCTCACATTGAAATTAATGTTAAAACTTATATTTTGTTATGCCATAGTTTAATCTTGTATCTGTATAACTGATATATATATTAATGCAGGTGAATAACAATAACAGTTCAATGGATGCAGAACTCTCTGATATCTGCATTAGCACATCAGCAGCTCCAACCTATCTTCCTGCACATTACTTTCAAACAAAAGACTCAGAAGGGAAAATTAGGGGCTTCAATCTTATAGATGGAGGTGTTGCCGCAAATAATCCGGTATTTTATATCAACTAGAACACTCATTTTTCTTCTTTAATGAAATATTTTAGTGTGTGTATGTGTAGTAATTAAATAAGTTCATTTTGGTGTGTTTCAGGCATTGGTGGCTATGAAGGAAGTAACTAAGCAAATATTCAAAGGAAACCCAGATTTCTTCCCTATCAAACCAATGGATTTTGGGAGGTTTTTGGTGATCTCATTAGGGACTGGAACTTCAAAGAATGAAGAGAAGTTTGATGCTAAGAAGGCAAGCAAATGGGGGATTTTGAGCTGGTTGATAGCTGGTGGTTCAAACCCACTTATTGATGCATTCACTCATGCAAGTGGTGACATGGTTGATATTCATATTTCAGTTGTTTTCCAAGCTCTAAGATCAGAAGCCAACTATTTACGTATTCAGGTATATATATTTAATATCAGATAAATATACAGGGTAATAATCTAATTACATGTCTAATGGTTACAGTTTTTTTCTGTACTATTCAGGATGATACATTAAGCGGGACAATATCGTCTGTTGATGTCTCTACGAAGGCGAACTTGGAAGGGCTTGTGAAAATTGGTGAGAATTTGCTGAAGAAACCTGTTGCAAAAGTGAACCTTGAGACAGGAGTTTGTCAGCCTGTGGGGGATGAAACCAATGAACAAGCTCTGATTAGGTACTTGGAATGAAAGCTTAATTAATTTCTCTCATCAATAGAAGCTACATTCATGGTTGATTTATTTTGATTTCTAATCCTTGGTTTCTTGTTTTGTTTGTGATGTCATAGGTTTGCGAAGATATTGGCGCAAGAACGAAGATTGCGAGAAATGAGATCACCACTTACCAAATCAAGAAAGGAGATATTTCTTTAGATAATGTTCATGTAGCCATCTATTTTTATGTGAATTTAGTTGATTGTTTCAGTTTTTTAGCTTTCTCTTTAAAAGAGAAGTCTTACTCAATAAATGTGATCTTCATCATTTACATGATTATTTGAATGAAGTTGATAATATTTTAGGAATTAAAGTAAAGAAACACAGTGGGGGTTATGCTTTGAACCAATCTCATTATATTGAAAAAAAATGCTTATAAAATTTGAATATTTGAATATAAAATAAACAAGTAGATCGGTCCCACAGTTAGAATATGTAAATGCAGTTGCTTGCTTAATGTATGTTATGCATTTCACTAGACTAGATCTAGCAATTTTAGTCAATAAACTTTCTAGATATTCTAATAATCTCAGTAATAATCATTGGAAAGCTATAGGGAGGGCCTTTGGTTACTTGGAAAAAATGATTAATTTGGAGATATTTGATAGGTTTCCAATAGTGTTGAAAGGATATATAGATGCTCACTGGATAACTAGCATTGGTGATAATAAATAAACCTCACTATGGGTTTTTACTATTGGAGGAGAAGTGATGCATGCACAGGGTGTGTGGTGACACTCCTGCAAGTATACGGGGTCGATCAAGTAGTAAAGTACGCAAAAGTCGGGTAATCAAATCCACAAGGACTGGTATACTAGTACTCTCTTTCGCTCTCTAGCATAAAAGAAATATTAAAAGTGTTTTGAGATTTCACAAACTAACATAATAAAGAAACTAATGCGAACAATTGGTAGATTGTGGGTAATCAAAGATGAAGTGTGGAACCTCAGATCACAATCCCCTTAAGAATCCCTTGCTAACGCTTGATTTCCAATATTGGCTATCCGTTACTGATTCTTGGGGAATTCGACAATTGCACCATCTAGATGCCACATCTGATCTCTTGATATGCGAATCGAACTCAATTACCCATGCCAAGTTGTGTTCTAAACATGGTAAGATATGGGCTAATGCACTAATAGGCACAGATCATAACCATAAACACCTACGTGCTTCACTATGGCAAAACGAGGTATATGACCAGGGCTCATGCAAATAAACCACATAAATCAAGCAAAGACATGCAAAGATAACTCACAAGAATTAATAAAATACATAGCACTAATAAAGGAAATTGGACAAAAATATAATAGAAAACATGGGCGACTCACTTGCTCAATGTCTCGAGGCACCATAAAGGGGTTTAGCCTCTCATACTATAAGAAGCCCTAACAAGGATATTGGACAAAAATATAATAGAAAACATGGGCGACTCACTTGCTCAATGTCTTCTCCACCTTCGATCTTCTCTAAAACCCTAGCCTTCTCCCGCTGAAGACTGATCTCCAAAAGTCCACGAATTCAATACCTTCGGCAGGTTATATAAGCTTCAAATTAATTTGATACGGGCATGTGGATCCAATGCACAGCCGTATAAGTCCCCGCACAATGCGTTTGACGTGTTAAAAATAAGAGAGGTGCACGGGCAGGTGCACACCTGTGCACAATTGCGTTTTGATCGTGCACACCTATGATAAGCTCTTTTTCAGCCTGTTTCATCCTGATTTGTCCCGTTTTTCGTTCCTTTAGCTCCGGGCACCTATTTTACATGCTCAATCACAAAACAAACCTAGAGGAGTATGAAAATAGAGAAATTAATGCAAAACAATGGGATAAGTGCATGCAAATATGATAGAAATATATGTATAATTATGCACTTATCATACCCCCACATTTGAATTTTTGTTTGTCTTCAAGCAAAGAAATTATAAGAAAAATAGATGAGTGCAGAATCTCCGATCTCAAAATAGTTGGGAATTCCTCCGGTACCCGGAGAACACAGTGTTGGGTGCTAAGAGAAGTTTTTATGGAAAATAGGTTTTGCCTTGTACTCAAACCCCCACATGTGTGTGTGTCCCCTTTCCAAGGTGCCCCCTACTGACTCAAGCATTGTCCAACTAGTTATAGTCTTTATTTACTATAAAGTGAACTCTTTTCGACTCTTCTAGTTGGGTAGTGGCTTCATACATCCATTAAGGTAGTCATTTCCCCCAGTAGGCCATCAAGTGGACATTTGTGATGCCCAAGATCCGACTACTCAAGAGTGGCTTTCACGCTTCAAAGGTGATAGCTCTTTCTACCATCTTTTCCTATATGACATTCCTAATGAATCCGACTTGCTATATATCACGCCCCAACTCAAATCTCGGGGCTCGAGTACATGACAAATCGGTTATACCTAAACAGAGACGGACCCCACCCAGATACAAGGTCTAGGTAATCAGTGAAAAATCAAGATAAACATAATGAAATAATGTCAAGGACCTTATAAATGTCAAGGACCTATAAGGGTCCTACAAAACATACTCTCACTCACAAATGGAAAAGAGGTTAGCAAACCTCTACAAATGGTCTCCCAACCCTTGTGCAACTCCTGAGTTCGAGTTAGCTACTCCTCAGGATCTGAAAAAGAAAGAGAACACATGGATGAGTTTCCGAAAGGAAAGCTCAGTAAACACCCCGCAGGGAACACAAGGAAGTCATGTAATAAGCAATAAGATAAGCCAAGAAAGAGCAAAGCAAATCAACTAGCATGACTTAGTCAAACAAGTGGGGACCACACACCCAAACCACCCAACATCTAGGAGTCCCAAACCTATCTTAAAGAGTTTATCAATGGTAGGGACTCCTAACCACAACTACAACCTCAAGCTCCGAAAGAGTGATCCAAAGCAGACTCTCAAACATCCCCTGGTCAGCAACATCAGCCCCAGCTGGAATCGACTCTCCGATCGGAAGTCGGTAGGGTCACCTCTCGTACGTGTCGACACGGTCAGCTTATCGTCCCACTGACAGGTTGGACGGCCAGAGTATCCTCCCCTTGGCATGGAACCATCAGAACACCAGGGTGTCCTCAGCCCTGAACACTCCACAGGAGCCTCGCTCCACTGTACCGGGCGGATAAATTCATAAGAACAGCTAACATATACCTATCTAGCCAGCACACAAGCTCTAGTGTTTCCATAGCCACGTGTCGGTCAACAGATAGGCATATTCAGCGTACATAAATGAATGACAACATGTTAACATGCATACACAACCATGGAAATAGAAATCCAATGAAGTATAAAAGCAAATATGTGTGTATATAAACAAGGCAAGAATATGCTAAAGCATGGTAACAAAAAATCCAATAAACACTCAATCAAAGAGTGAGATTTAGGCAATAGTACTTACCTGTATATCAGATATGTTCAATAGTCATCTGATGTCTCTACCTGACTTGGCTCAGTGCTCGACGTCGATATCTGGTAAATGGGATACGTCTTCGGTATTTACACAAATACATACTAGATAAATATTCCTATTAAGTGGTTGGCCCATCACTAGGGCCCACTAACCTCACTTGTTCTTAGTGGGGCCGAGAGCCCATTAGCAAGTATTAACCCTCCTAAGCATCACTCTTCCTCACAATATGGGCTTGGCCCATTAAAATAGACTCTAACTCGCATGAGGCAACTGTTCGAGTCTAACCACATGGGTCTACTATTTTTATTTTTATTTTATTTTTATTATTATTATTTATTTTTCTATATCCATCTCTAATGGACTGGGTTTAGCCGCCCAAACTTAGATGACTTTGAAATGGGTTGTGGCCCACCAATCCCCTTTAGGGGCCGTTTGGTTGGGGGGAATGTGATCACATTCCTGGGAATGTGGTGGGAATGTGATCACATTCCCCGCTTACATCAGAAGAATGGGAATATGGTGAATGACATTCTAACTTATCCAACATTCCCATCAACTCGAGAATCCACATTCCTACCAAAATAGGTGTCTTTCTGGATTCCCAAGTTGGTGGGTATGTGAATACCCATTTTGCCCTCACCTTATTATTATTATTATTATTATTAGTATTATTATTATTATTATTTATATTATTATTATTATTATTTCTATTATTATTATTATGTTTATTACTATTACTATTACTATTACTATTACTATTACTATTATTATTATTATTATTATTATTATTACTATTATTATTATTATTACTATTATTATTATTATTTGATATTTGATGAAAATTTTAGATGCAAGGGTATTTTGGGAAACTGTGGCATAATTATTTTTTGGTAAATTTAATTAGTTTTGATCTAACATTTAATTTTAATTTAAATTTAAATTTGCTCAAAATTTTATATATAAGGGTATTTTGGGAAATTTGGAACATTACCGAGTTGATTACCATGACTAAGCAAATTTGAACCAAACATGGTAATGCAACATTCCCATAATATTCTCGGGAATGTAGCATTTCCGACTATATTCCCAGGAATGTCACATTCCCATGATAATATCCCAAAATTTGAACCAAATAGATGGTAATATGACCATCTATTTTATATATAATATTAACTCTTCCATTCGCCCTATCTCCACAAGGCTTGTCATTAGGCCGTGACGGCAAGCAGCAACCATTTGAGCCCATTTGCCTCACAGTTTGACATTTAAGCCTATTCATTAGGTCTTGACCTATTAATCCTGGAAAACTCTATCTGTAATTCTTTCAACCACCTCCTGGTTATGAATAACATCATTCCATTTCAGCCGTTGATGGTCATATATGAGAGACGTGTGTATGGATGTAAGGCGTTTGCTCCTTTTTTTTTTTTAATTCAAAATAGCTCCTTATCCGAATCCTATAAATATATATACAGTTAACGTAGCCCCTCGTGAAAATTAAAAACTAATCCAAAAATAGGAAGTAATTACTCAACTTGGTTAAAAGGGTAATTACACAATTTATTAAATTCATAATTTGCGTGGCATTTACACCAGAATTATTCACTACTAAAAGTAAATGCTTCTTTTCTTTCCCTTTTTTCTCTTTTTTCTAATAAATAAATAATAAATAACATAAACAAATGGTCGCAAGTTAGATGGAATCCAAAACTAAGCAAATAAGTGACAACCTAGTCAAAGTTTGTGCTCAAATTTTTGTAATGTGTTTGATAAATGCAAAATTATATAGTATATTTTTGAAGAAAAAAAATTAGTCCCCAACACTATTGCTAACCTCGACACAAAAGTGGGCTCCCATTAATTTGCTCATCGATCATCATAAATCACCACTTTGCATGAATAATATAATTTTCAAACAGTTAATCCCTCCCCCACACTTAAATTGTGTATTGTCCCCAATGCACCAATATATAGATAGAAAGAATATGTCATGCAAAAACAATAAGGGGCCGGAGAGAATATGGACTTAGTTCAATGTGTGCCATGATGTGTCTAGTCTTGTTCATCGTGTTTCTTGCCAAGTGTGAATTTCAGCATATCCTAAGAACATTAAAGGCACAAAAAGTGAGGCTCCATAGTATATAGAAAGGGTAAACCCTTTAACGAACAAACTGCCTCAACTAGCATATTGTAGGGTGGATGTCGGGGTGACAACCCGAGACCCCACTAGCATATATATATGCAATGGTCTTTCATGGCAGGATAGCTTCTAGGTCCAACAACACTGTATCCTACCACCATAGACGTGTGGGGAGGAATTGAAGCGTATTCCTTAGACATAGGAAATCTATAGGTTGCGCTTCGATTGCACATAAACACCTTAGAACATCTCTGAACATCTCTCGTCTAGACAACAACACAAACCATCCTCAATCAATAGAGAAACATTGTAATCATGCCTGATACCACATAACCCTAGAGTTTTATCACTGATTGTCTTCTCGATCTCATTATCCTTCTGTTTGATAATCGGTTTTAAGACAGGACTCTGTCACCATCACTTGATTTCATCTCTAAAGTGGTATAATTTCTTAGTAGTTTTAGTCCACTTAGTCTCCCACTCCCTGTGGATTCGACCCGATACTCAACGGTTATTTTATTATTTGTGACCATGTACGCTTGTGTGTGGAGGCATAGTGTTTGCACTTGCAGTGGGTCAACATGCTCCTCCTAGCCCTCACCGGTGTGGGACCCGTCTCCAAGTTCTCGCTATGGGTCTTTTTATTCGTCATCACTCCGCCGCAGCTCCGCCATATTACCGCCCAAGAGCAAAGTGAAGATGGTGAATGCATTATTGATGGTTGGTTTATTTATTGAAATTTGACATAATAATTTCCAATTCCTAATAAAAAAATTATCTTGTTTAATTTCTCTCCATTTTAATCCTTTTGTTGATAAGTTATTAGTGATGCATTATCTTTCATTGACGCAGCGGACTTTGAAGAAGATGACCTTAAAGGACAAGTCCTGCCTCCCCTCCCACAAACCATGGAGGAGTAATGTAACACTTGGCCGAATAAGGGACCTTTGTATCTTACTTTAACAATTGATAAAGTAACCCATTTTTATCAAAATAATAATAATAATCTTTTATTGACTGAGCAAATTTATAATTTATATTTTGATGGAGATTGAAGTTGGACGGATACATATGGTGAATTTCCTCAATAATTGTTTGTGGACCCAAAGGTACTAAGCTAACTTTTGTCTTAACTTCTACTTCATCTTTATGATGGGATAAAATGTAAGAAAATGATCATAACAAATAATCTTTTTTGAGATTTGGATTATGGTTTGATTGTGTGCATTTAGGGCGCATGAATCAAATAATTCTATAACCAAATATGAAAGTGTTTTGCCAAAACTATAATAAGTCATTTTCTATGTTGAAAATAATAAAATTTACCAACGACCACAAAGATTTATTGGTACTAGAATTCCTTATTAAGTGATGGGTAGTAACACTATCGAAAGATCGAATTTAAACCCCTCACTTATAAAGTGACGATCAGGTGAACAGATCTCTGTCAAGCCTCTGTGCTCATGCACTGCCGAACTTTACACATCCTTGATGTCCTTCGGGATGCTCGTTGCGTTAGTCAAAAAATAAAAAAAAAATATCTAATCAGAACCATTGTATAAAAATCAATTGGCTAAGATTACTTAAATTTTATTGTTAAAAACAGACAAGAATTTAACCAAAAATGGGGACTTATCTGGCAGATGATTGAGATGAACTCAAAGTTAATGTTTTCCCACGCTGTAAAAAAACAGAAAGAAAGACATTTGCTTACCTGCTGTACGTCTCTGTCTCTTGTCTTTTTCTGGTCTCAATGACCTAAATAACTAATCTTTTTTCCCTACTTAAAAAAAAAAAAAACATTTCAAACCTTTCAATTGAAAGCTTCAAAAGTTCGAAGTCCTCTTTGCCTCAGAGACTCTTCCTTCAAGGGCCCTTGGCTACCCTGTCTCCCTCTCTCTGTCTTGTTTTTCTTTGTTGTGTCACTTCTTCCTCAAAGGGATTCTGGCTAAGAGGTAACTAGAAGTTTGTTGTTCTTATCTCTTTCTTTCTTGATATGTTATTGTCTTAAATGAAATTTTTTTAGCTGTTTTAGTCTCTGAGAACATATATATATTTTAATCGTTGGATTGATGCCAACTCGGTTGTTTCATGTATTTTGATGGTCTGTAGGTGATTGTGGTTGTAAATTTGTGGGCACTTTACATGAAGATGTTGAATATGTAATTTTTTTTTCATGGTAACTATGCAGTGATTTGGTGGACAATAGTTTTAGATGCAAATGACCAAAATTTTGTGCTTTTGATTGATAAAACTGAACTCTTATTTGGGGTTCATTCAAGATATGGTGTTGGATAGTTGTTAAATGAATCAGAAAGCTGTTTTTAGTATGGATGTTCTAGTTTGACACTTGAGATGCTTCTATAAATACATGTAAATATGCACATCAGGATATGGGATTCTGTGTTGCAAACTAGATATTTTTTCGGTGATAGTTGGATGATTTGCTTCCTTTTAACAGACAAAGGATAAGTTTGGAGTTTAGATTGTGGTAGATGAGACTGCTTATGCATATTGTTTCTTCGCGACAAAGATTACTGATAATAACCCTCAAAAAAGAATCTTTCTATGATGATGTCTTTGTTCTTCTTATCAAAGGAAGAATGTGTTGTAACTCATGGCTAAGGGCCATCCTATTAATCAATTTAATGTTGATGCAGCAAATGCTCTGAAAAGATGTGGGCACTCACAGAAATCATACTTCGATTAAATCTTTAATAAGAGAAATTTATGGATTTTTCATGTCAATTCGTAGATTTTGTTTGTGCTGTTTCTTTCTTGATCCTTGCAATGCTGCCCCTCTAAAATCGTCTATCCTTCATAATCTATGCAGTTTGGTGTAGAGAAAGAGTAAAACATGGCCATTAAAGCTCCTCAAAAAGCATTTGATGTAAGAAGAGATGTTGGGGAGATAGACACGAGTGCGCCTTTTCAATCTGTCCGAGCTGCTGTCAGTTTATTTGGGGAGGTAGCATTTTCTGCATCCAGAGTATTTTCACCGAAAGCAAAGCCTCTCCCTGCAGAGGTATTTCTAGTTTACTCATTTAATGAGAACAGTTTTGAATAGACTTGTTTGTTCAGATAAAGATAGGAAAAGCGCATGAAGGAATGTTTGCATCTTGAAGAAATTCAATCTGCTAATGTCCAACAACTTCATGTTTGAACTTTCAAAATGTTGACATACAGACTAAAGATATCATGTATAATATATGCTTCCACTGATGCATTTCTTGTTTTCTTATTGCAGACGACTTTGGAGAGTGAGGCAGAGCTTCAGTTGGCCCAAAATGAGTTGAACAAGTACAAGGAGCAGCTGAGAAAAACAGAAACAACTCAAGGGCAAGCGCTCACTGAACTAGATTTGGCCAAGAGAACAGTTGAGGATCTAAACCAGAAGCTCAACAACATAAACAAATCAAAAGAGTTAGTGAAGACTCGAACTAAACAAATCAAAGAAGTTGGTTTCAAGAGTAACCAGACCGGTGAGGATGATGCTTGGAAACATGAACTAGACAATATGAGGAAACAATATGGGGTTGCCATCACAGAGCTTGATGTTGCAAAACAAGAACTTTCAAGAATCAAGAAAGATTTTGAGATGTCCCTGGAAGCGAAAGTTTCCGCAATTCAGAAAGAGACGGAAGCTAAAGAGTTATCAGGTGTCAACAAAGAGAAGGCAGCTCAGCTCAGCCTGAAGATTGCGGCTGCACAAGAGTCGCTCAAACAAGCCAAGCTTGCTCTTCTGAAAACACAGCAAGAGGAATCCAATGTTCTTTCTGAGAAGAATGATACTAGGCAGTCCTACAGAGGTGAATTATCAGAGACAGAGAAGAAGCTGTCATCTCTGAAGAAAGCGTTTGATCCTCAAGTTTATCTTAATATGCAGATGAAACTTGCAGAAACAACAACCGAGATTGGTGTTATTCAGAAGAAGATGAAATATGCCAAGGATTCAGAATTGCAGTCTGTTACAACTGTGACAAAGGAGTTGGATGGTGCTAAAGAGGTGTTGAAAAAAGTAGCAGAAGAAGAGATCTCCCTAAGAAGTTTACTGGAGTCCCTGAAACTGGAACTAGAATCTGTGAAGAAGGAGCATGCTGAAGTGAAAGAGAAAAACGCAGAAACGGAGTCTATTGCTGAACAACTTCATGCAAAGCTTCATAACTGCAAATCTGAACTTGAGGCTGCCATGGCAATGCAATTAAAAGCATCTTCATCAGCACACTATGACTTGATGTCAACCTTGAAACAACTCTCCTCTGAATCAGAAAATGCGCAAATGGACTCAGAAGCATTAACAAGAGAGGTTAGTGAGTTGAGCAATGAAGCTAACACAGACCGATTATTGCTGAATGAAATGGAGAAGAAGCTGGAAGTTGCATTGAAGTATGCAGAAGCAGCACAGGTAGCAGAAGTGAAAGCAATTAACCAGATCAAGATATTATCAGACAAAGCAAATGAATCTCGATCATCGACTTCAGAAACGGGTTCTAAAATCAGTATTTCAAGAGAGGAGTACAACACTTTGAGCCAAAAGGTGGAAGCTTGCGAGAAGGTGGCTGAAATGAAGGTAGCTGCTGCCATGGCTCAAGTGGAAGCTGTAAGAGCTAGTGAGAATGCAGCAATTAAGAAACTAGAGGCAGCTCGGAAGAGGATGGAGGAGATTGAGGTAGCTACAGAGGAGGCACTGAGGAGAGCCGAAATGGCCGAGGCTGCAAAGAAGATGGTACAAGGGGAGTTGAGAAGGTGGCGCGATAAGGAACAGAAGAAGGCTACTGATACTGCTTCATTAATACTAGTTGAGACACAGACGCCAGCAGTGTCATCACTGTCGAGATCAAAGAATAGGAAGACAAAATCAGTAGGGGATGCCATAGAAATCCGAGCTAAAGATAAGAACTCAATGCCAAAAAAGAAGCTTATGCCCAGTTTCAGTGATCTATTCAGCAGGAAGAAAGGCCAGGTTGATAATGAATTTGCATCTTATCTCCCCGGAGAAAAACTTGAATGATTTTCCTCCTTTGTTATATTGTTCACAATCCTTTAGTTTTTTTATCTTGAAGAACACATACAGGCTTTCATTGTGCACAGTATTGAGTGTGGCTTTTACTCTTATGATCCATTGAGGTTTCCACAGTTCAAAATCAAACCTCAATTGCTATCAGATTTTGATGATTGTAAACATCTTAACATGGCATTTGTGTATATACTATAAATTTCAGAAACCATTTATAGCATTACACCTTACATGAACAGATGAAAACATTACTGACAAATACCAGCATCTAGGGCATTACAGCTACTGTGTTTAACATGCCAGGACATAATTATCATTTGAGTTGGTGATAATAGCTGTACGCAACAGCAACTGATGCAATGGCTGCAACAACAGCAATGACTGCATAGGTGTCCTCACGTTCCCAGCACTCGTACCACGTTGGCATTGGACATGGCTTTCGAGCCCTGGTCCCTTTGCTGCTACTGACCTTTGTTTCCTTGTTGCTCGTATTCTCAATAATCATCTGAGCCTCATTCTCAACCACAATATTATTTTCCAATTTCTCCTTCACAGCACCATTTTGGCAACAAACTGACTTTTCTATGCCCTGACAGCAACTATCTGCAGCGATCTTTGTGGCGTTTACTGTGCTATTGATTTCAGATGAAAATTGTGTGGACTCTGCAGAAATCTTATCATCGGTGCCCCCAGAATTCAGATTGAGACGGAGCTCTTGTGCCTTCTTCTGGTCCTCTTCTGACATACCCATTTGGCCCCTGAAGTTTGATTCTCAATAAAATTTATAGCATGCTAAGATGCATGTGCCAAACAGTACAAACCAACAGAAATAGAAATACTACTCCAGAAAAAAGAACTTTTTTATTTGGTTAAAATTAAACTGATTAAACTGGTATTTAAAACCTATACCTCTGTCCCTCTGGACTAAATTTTCATTTTTTCTTAAAATTAGTGAGTAAAAATACAAATTTTATTAAAATTTATTTTAATCAGTTTTAATTAAGTCAAACATTAGTCAACTCAATATTAAAAAAATTCCACCAAAAAATTAGTCCCAAACAGTGTTTGTCCCACTTTTACCAAGCACCACCATATCATTTTATTTACTTTGATGAGATTGATGAAAGTGTGAAGGGTACTCTCCCATATAAAAAAACTAGACCAAAAATTTAAAGCGTTTGGTTGCTTTTCCGCTTTACATTTTTAAAAGGCGGAAAACACGTAGAAAAGCAATTTTCATTGCGTTTTCAAATGGAAAACTGTTTGCTTTGGTTTGTATTTAAACCGCTTTTAGAAACAGAAAATGGAAACGATTTACAGAAACAGAAAATGAAAAAATTACATGATATTTTTATAAAGTTCAACATATACCTAATAATAAACATGATATTTTTATAATAACAAAAGTTTAACAAAATATATTTTAAGAAATAAAAAATAAAAACATGATATTTTTATAAAGTTTAAAATATGAAAATAATAAATATGATATTTTTATAAAGTCTAATACCCAATTCAGTATAATAGAGAGACTAAATTGGGTATTAGATCTTTTTATATAAATTTTAAAATAAAAAAAATAACAAATATGATATTTTTATATATTTTATAATAACGAAAGTTTTAAAAAATATATTTTAAAAAATAAAAAATGGGAAACATGATATTTTTATCAATTTCAAAATATATTTTTATATATTTTTATAATAATAAAATTCCAAGAAAATATATTTCTAGAAATTAAAATGACAAACTTGATATTTTTTGTATTTTTATAATTATTTTTAGAGTTTGGTTTATTTACAATTATGCCATTATCATTTTCCAAAACTGGAAAACGACTTTCTATCGTTTTCCAGTTTTCCGTTTTCCAACCATTTCCGTTTTCCGCCTTTTCCAGAAAATGGCCAACTAACGCTTAGCGTTTTTCGCGTTTTAAGTGGAAAAATGGAAAACGCTTAAAACGCAAACCAAACGCCCCCTAAGTAATCACTGATAAAGCACATGGGTGTTCTAGGAATTTGATGATCACATTGAATGATACTCCGCATAGGTGTCAAATCACGAAATGGGACAGTTAAAGAAATTCTACTCAATAGAGGAAAGACAACTGAGATACAATTATTGCGTGTTAAATTGTGCAAGTAATCAGTATATAATTTGTAAGAACAAACAGGAGCAAGGATTACAAGCCGAGCAGGAGGAGATTTGGTAGCAAGGAAAAGATATTAAAGAAAAAGACAAAAACCTAGACTAAAACCTCAAATGAAACCACAGTACATTTTCAGATGAAAAGTTCGAGTAAAATGGAATTTGACTTCGAAGAGAAATGTAGAAATGTACCTCCAAAGATGATCTAAGATTTCACCTTTTCCAATATGCTGTTCAAACAATGCACGGACGTCATCTGGGGAAACATATCCATACCTGGTAGAAATGAATCGGTCAACAAAATTTGTCTTCCAAAGTAAAATAAGCTCAAGAGATCCCTAGATTGAACAAAATTCAACAAAAACAAAAGACAAGAAATGAAAAACAGAAGAACAAAGAACAATAACAACACTGAAGAAGAGAATTTGAGAAGGCACTCAGATCCAGAATTGCATACCAATGGCCAGTCACTTCTCCACTACTATTTGGGCTAAATATAATGACATTTCCAGCATACTTGTGACCCCCAATGTGTGAACAAGGACTAACAAAAACTTGATCTTGAAGGCCGCGTGAGTTTATCTCTTGTCTAAATTTCTGAACAAGAACAGGTCCACAAACACCACACCTTCTGTCACGGCTTCCATGAGCACAAACAAAAACATAGGAACCTGTCAATGTCTCAACCGCTCCAGAGAGCCACTCAGTGTCCTTGACAAGAACTTCTTCAACAAAATTATCAACATCAAAGTGTGTCAATTGCCTGCATTAATGGAATGTAATATAAACTTGGGAAAGGTCTATCATATGCTTTGGTAATTTGATAAACAAACCATCAGCAAAAATTCAATATAAGAGTGAACTAACCTGTATCTGATCATGTCCGGAAAGATTAATATATCTCCATTTGATGATTCAGTTCCATCCTCTCCTTCACATATGGTCAAGCGTGTCTAAAGATTAAATATGAAGGAAAAGAAAGATTCAGAACAAAGCATTCAAATAGCAAAAGGTGGTTATTAACCTAGTGTAATTAATCCAAAAGAAAGAACTGCATTGACGTGCACAGAGTCAAAGACTTAGATACAAGACAAAATATGATTATCATTGTAGACAAAGAAGAAGTATATGGGAATTTAACAGATATATGATGTACAAAAAGTCTTCCTCTAAATAAATAAAGGAGATATGAATAGATTGATCAAAGGATAACTTAGCTGAAAATGCAAAAAAAGGATTTTCTGCATAATTTCTTACACCATAAAACAAGAAATTAAAATTGACTATTCAAATAGGAGAGAGAACAGTATCATTCCAATAAACAGTTAAAACCCGTCCATTAAGTTCTAAAAAAAATTAATTTATGTTTGTATTATTAAATTATTAATAGGTAATGGGCCCATAAGTTGAGGATTTCTGGGCCTCTGGTGGTCTCTTCAATTTCATCTAGTCTCAGGTTTTCACATTCCTTCTCCACTTTTCCTATCCATAAGAGAATAGTGAATACTTAAGCACACGAGGAGTATAAAAAAGGTTGAAGTTAAACTAGTCAATGTGGCACTCTGAATTGCCCAATACACTAGAAAGATGCTATAAATAAAATGAAAGAGTTAAATCGATCATCTTTGTCCAATACCTATTCATATTGCAAATTTCCATATTCATCTTCGTACACAAAGTACAAAAGAATTACATCACAGAATACAGATAACTTCTCACATAGTTTTGACAAATTTTTACAAATAATCCAGATTTGTGACCTCAAACAAAAGAAAGCAACATAGAATCAGACAGTCCCTTTCTCACTCCCTTATCAGTATTACTCACTGCCCTTGTTCCTTGAATGCTAAACAGTCTTATTCACATATTTGCAAAGTTGCCTAATGGGAACTAGGAATAATCTAGTGATTCAATTCAAATGTCTCAGAAACATGCATCTGGGCATGGACTTAGTCCAAAGATTAGTAATGAACAAGGAACAAGTACCATTTGCTCAAAAAATAAAAATAAAAATCCAACCTTTCAAAATGACACAAGTTCTAAAATAGAAAAGATCATATTCGAAGCAAGTGCCATTAGCAGCTTGTAGTAATTAGGTATTCACTCACTGAGGTTCAATAACCAAGTAATCAATGCATCAACGGAACTATATAAAAGGAACCTTGAAATAAAACTGCTCATTTTAAACTTCAAAGTAGTCTCACTCACTATTAAACGAGTAAACTAGATATACAAAACATGAAATTAAAAAAGAAACACTCATAATAAAAGTTCCAAACTATTCACAATACAAAATGACAAAAACTTATCCAAAGTTCAAACTGGAAAAATTGAACGCAATCGCAACCGCAATCAAAGCATTCAGAAAGGGAAGCCCTTTGGATTCACAAAATAAAGAAATCACCCTTCGCTTGATGTGGGGCATTCGGGTGGCGAGGGCGGCGGAGAGTAGGCGGGGAAGGCGGTCGGACTCGGGGGCCTCGACATGGGAAGGCCACACATAGGGGGCCTTGTAGCAGAGAAACACATGGCGATCGTACTCCTGGACGGTGCCGACCAGAGGGTCACGACCGAAATCTGGGCGCTGGAACCCGAAATCGGCATCGCTGAGGCCGGCGGCCTCGCCGGAAGCGGCAGTCAACCCGGAAAGGTGGCCATCGTTTTGGAAGCTCCCGGCGGCGCTTCCGGCTTGGGAGCTAGGCTCGCCACCGGAGAGGAAGGAGTCTTCAGGGCCGCCGCCACTTGAGAAGGCGATCGGCGAAGAGCGAGCGAATTCGTCCATTGGAGCACAAGAGTGTTCCTTCGGTGGCCTCGGTTTTTAGGCACATTTTATAAATATTCAATTTCGAAACCAGAATTCTTTTCTGGAAAAAATTAACTATTTTTAAAAATAAATAATAATAACTTTATAGAGCACTGTGATGTAATAAAAAGGTGTAATAACCACATTAACCCCTCTATTGTAGTGAATCGGCCCTTTCGGTCTTTCTATTATAATTTGAGCCCTGGGATCCCTCTACTTTTCAATTGAGAAATGTCAGTCCCTAAAGACATATTTAAAAGCTTGTTCAGCCCCTAAAGTTGAAGAATTGAGAGATTGATATTTCTCAATCCTGAAAGTAGAGGGACCCCATAGCTCAAATTATAATAGAGGGACCAAAAAGCCTGATTCGATATAATAGAGGGACTAATTTGGGTATTAGACCTAATAAAAACTAATATATTTAAATATATGTAATTTATAACCTCTAACAAAAAAAAAAACTAGAAGCAGGCATAAGTGTGGTTTGAACCCTCAACCTCTTTTTGGGGCTGTTTGGTTGGGGTAATGTTTTCACATTCCCGGGAATGATGCGGTAATGTGTAAACATTACCGCGTTTGGTTACTGTAGCAGTGGGAATAAGTTAGTAATTCACATTACTACAAAGGTGGCAATCCACAAAAACACTAAAATAGGTGTCTGTGGATTACCAAGTTGATGGTAATCCAGCCTTATAATTCTTCCCCATTTTGCCCTCCCCCTCTCTTTCCTTACCTTAGCCCTAACCCAAGCTTCCAACAACCCAATTAAGTCTCCACCAACCAACCTCTACCACCGTCGGGCGCGCCACCACATACCAAGTTGATCGGGTATGCACTTAAAGAAATAGTTGAGTCTTTTGTTGGACTTGATACCGCCGTCGCCGCGCGTCCTCACCAAAGTGACTCCGAGGTGAGGAAGTTTCCTCCTTTTCTCATTCTTCTTCTTCTTCTTCAATTGAAGTTTAGTGGAATGTGTGGATTATTTTGTGAGTGTAGAAATGGATCTCTCTATTAAGTGAGCATTGTTTTTCTTGTGAACTGATTTCTTTCCATCAATTTCTTGTATTATGAGAATGCTCCTCATTGCCTTTGATTTTTGCAAAATAAGTACTAAAGTATCTGGCTATTCTCCTTTTTTTTTGAGACCGTCCTTCAGCAAAAGGTTCCTCTTTGGCTCTTTCTCACTGCTTTCAAATCAATCTGTAATTGATATTTCAATTTCATGGTTCCTTCAGTCATTGGTTTGGAACACTAGTCTTGTGTTTTCTGCATCATGATGGAAAATAAGTTGTGCTTTCTCTATTCTATATCATTTCTTTCAGATACTTTGAGGATTGTGTTTTTTCTAGCAGTTGTCATTGGTGTTGTTGTGATTGTTAATTGGCAATATATATACATCATTGTTTCCATCATTCTGAGTCCTTTCCATTCCCTTTGATTATATTCCAATCAAGCATGAGTGCAATTGTTTTACTAAGTTTCTCTTTAAAGGGCAATATGCATTTGATTGTTAATTGGCAATATACATGCCTCTTTAAAGGGATGGACAGATTGAGTTTCTCTCTTATTTTTGGGTTCCATTTGATTATATTCCAATTGAGCATGAGTGCAACTGTTTTACTGAGAAATATCAAAGCTGTCACTTGTTGTTTTTTGGTAGATTTCTACTTCTTTTGGTAGTTTAATGGTTGAGAAATATCAAAGTTGTCAATTATCTAGCTACTAACTTGAACTTTGATTTATATATAGATGAGAAATATCATTTACAAATATTTAGCTTTGCAAAAATATCATGACATTGCATTTGTTTCGAACTGAATTTTATTATACTGTTCCTTTTTTTTGTAGATGGATCTTTTCTCTCCTAATAATTTGGGATTGCTTGTCACCATAGCTTATTTATATGTAGAGATGATGAATAAACTAGCTATATTAATGTGCGTCATTACCTTACAACATAGCCATAGGTGTAGCAAAAAGAGGCCACGAATTGCCTATGATAGCGTCAGTAGGCAAATAATCATAATTGTCAATATATATAGCCTTGTTTTTTAGAGTGACCTAGCTTGCATTGAGAGTATTCATATGGATTGACGGGCATTTCATCACCTATGTGATTTACTTACCACAACTAGCAAACTAGTAGATAATAGGATCATGTGTATTGAGGAAATGGTCACATCCTTCCTATATACCATTTCACATGATAAAAAAAATAGAGTAGCAAATAGGGAGTTTGTTAGATCTAGAGAGACAATAGGCTGACATTTTAAAGGGGTTCTACATGCAATTTTGAAGTGTCGTGAAGTCTTGCTCAAAAAAACAAAACCAGTTCGTGAGAATTCAACCGATGAAAGTTTGCAATGGTTTAAGGTAAAAGAAAACAATTAACTTGTTTGAAATTCATGTTTTATTATATATCTTACCCTTTTTCCTCCCAAAAGAAATAAAGTTCACTATACTAAAATTAACCATTTTTTATAGAATTGTCTCGAGGCTTTAGATGGAACATACATCAAAGTAAATGCAAGTGAAATTGAGAAGCCCAAATATCAGGCATGAAAAAATGAGATTGCCACTAATGTCTTGGGTGTGTGCACTCAAGACATGCAATTTATTTACATTCTACCTGGGTGGGATCAGCAACTGACTCTAGGGTGTTACGTGATGCGATTTCTAGGAGAAAAGGGATAAGGGTCCCCCATGGTATATTAATTTTTAGCATAGTTAGCTTCCAAATATGGTTTTGTTAAAGCACTAACAGCCTTTAACCTTAATTTAGGTTACTATTATTTATGTGATGTTGGTTACCCGAATGGAAAAGGGTTTCTTACTCCTTTTAGAGGGCATAGGTATCACTTAATTAAATGATTGGAGGCAAGGTAGTCAACCCACCACACCTGAGATGTTCTTTAACTACAAGCACTATTTTGCTAGAAATTTCATTGAGAGATGCTTCGATCTATTGAAGGGAAGGTGGGCCATTTTGATGGGAAGGTCATATTATCCTTTGAAGACACAATGCAAGATTATTTCTGCTTGTGCATTGCTACACAACCATGTTAGGCAAGAAATGACTATTGATTCTTTAGAAGTAACAACTGGAGAAGACATTGTAAGAGAAGATGTAGATGGTGATAGAATTACCTTCGTTGAGACATCTGATGCTTTGACAACATAGCGCAGGAATTCGGCACTTGATATGTTTAATCAGTGGAAGGATTGTAGAGGCCAACATAACTTAGGGAACTAATTGAATGGTCTGTTGCACAGTGATGACAACTATGGTCTTAAATGTTAAATGATTTATCACTTACTTTCCTTTGTATTGTTTGTTAGATAATTAATAGAAATGCGTTTGTATTATGTTATATATGAGATCAAGATTGAATGGTCTGTTGCACAGTGATGACAACTGTATGTTCTGCCTACAAATCATATTGAATGTGTTTGCAGTGTATTGAAAAAAAACCATTTTCTCTTTTGGTTATGACTAGCTCCATTTGTGGAGTTGCTTTTATCAACTTGACTATTAGCTGTTCTTTGTGGCTTCTGAATATAAAAGGTTGAAGTATATAACCACGGCCCAGGCACGTAGACAACCGGCCGCACCCAAACAGGAACTGGTCCCCATTCAGGCGCAAGGCCTTAGAAACCCTTATTCAACAAGTGTTCAGAGTTAATGATAACAGAAGGGAGGAGTTTATACAACTCCGTACAAGTACAATACCGGGTTTACACAACCCAAAACTAGGATCTAGCCCAGTCACCCCTAGAAATCCATACAACAAGAAATACGACGACAAGTCTCACACAGAATAAAAGAGTGCAGCTTGAACCTCGAGACAAAAGAAATGGCCGAGTCGGCAACTTCGGTATATCCCGCTAAGCTCGACCCTACCTCCTGCGTAGAACACGAGAACATACAAGTCAAGTGCATGAGCCTAAAAGAATAGGCCCGATGAGGGTGCATAAACAATGAAGTGGCGAAGCCATAATCAAATAACGAGAATAAAGCAAGTACAAGTCACGCAAGTGCAATATCATCACAAGTAATCAACAGTAATGGCTGAAATGTGGATAAATCCACGAGATGTACTCAATCTCCGGCATATATGATACTATGATGTCTCGACATCAACGACACCATCGGTGTCGTCTTAGCCTAAGCCGGACTTCTACGCTATAGCATACATGTGCACATGGTCGGAAAATGCCGCTCTCGGTAGGCGAGGTGGCCGGATATTATCGCCCTCTGTAGGGGCATCCGTCCGAATGGCGGATACTATATCGCCCTACTGTAGGGGCCCGGGTGGCCGATATTATAAGCCCTACTGCGGGGCATCCGTCCGATGTATCATGCATGCGTAAGAGATTGCTGAAATACGAATACCTAACAACATGTATATCTATATATCCAAGGCAGCAACATCTCGAATATATAATAATCAGTGATCTCCTCGAGATCGAAAGCCAATACGTATTTAAGGAGTAACTCTACTCAAATACGCATAAGAAGACAAGAAAGCAAAATCTCCTCGAGATGTAAAGCCGATACATATGAGGAAACCCATCTCGAATATGTGTTGGAAACATCTCAAGAAAATATGAGTACGAAATCAAAGCGAGGTAGGAGGAAGGAATACTCACAAACCTCCCGTGCGAGAGCCTACCTGGCTAGAAGCAACTCACTGATCCTCGTCGCGTCTCACGCGTGCGAGTCGGGATCTAGTAGATGGAATAAGAATCTCAGTATCTCCATACTAACATACGAACAAAAGCGTCCTTACTAATTTACTACTTATTAGCTACCATGAAGTTCAATGTTCATGTGTTCTCTTAGAATATGGATACTATTTTCTTATTCTACAATTTCATCTCTTTTTAAATACTAAAGGGCATATGAAGCCCTAAACATCTCTAACTTGAGGAGTTAACTCCACAATTGATGATTTATTATACTTAATCATGCTTGTAAGACATTAAGTTCACTCCAAGTGTGCTTTCCTACTTAACATGCATTTTATGTCTTTAAGATCCTTAGAATGCCCTTAAGCATGTTTAGTTAGACAAGATTAATTAATCTATAGCATCAAATGCGTCAAGCATGTTAAATCATGAGAGCTAATAGCACTTAAGCAAGTTAACATGAATACTAATAGGGATTTACACTTAGAGATTTTCATGAAAAATTCGGCGGCACTTCCCCTATTTATAGGGCCCCGAAATTATACAACATTCATTCATAGACAATGTAGTCAAACACATGGATACATAGCATCAATACATGATCATCTCATAGTCCTTATTAAGAGCATCTTAGGGTTCATAACATCCTAAATTCTCCTCTTAACTCATAGGCTTAACATTCCACCCAATATCATGCATTCAAATCTAAAATTCATTAGTCCAATCTCTTCAATTTTCAGCCTTTAGTTCCCTGTGGTATTAGGTTGCTCACCGCGCGTTTGTCCTCCTCAACGAAGGAGTGGTAAAGATTCGGCTAGTCTTCCTCTCGCGGTGAAAAGGAAGGGGGATAGGTGTGTGGCCAGTCGGTGGTGAGCTTCCGAGGCGGACAAGGCGAGGAATGGCGGCGTCGGTGGCCTTGACACGGCACGTCCGTGAGCATGGGGTCGACCCAGCCATGACGGCTGGCGTACGTGGCCTGGCGTGTCGCGGCTTTGTGGCCGGCTACAGCGTGGCGTGGCTTTGGCCCGGTGGCGTCTTTGATCCGCGGCCGGTGGCGGCGTGCGGCGAAGCGCCCTCCGATCTCGGCTAGCGCGTGGTCGAGAGAGAGAGATGAAAGGGAAAGTGAGAGAGAAAGCTTTTCTCTTTCTCTCTCTCTTATCAGAAGGTATATATATATATATATATATGTAATAGATTTTGTTTTATTTAAAACAACCCCTTTTAATTTCCTAAACCCTTTTATTTAAATCCCCAAAAAGTGGTCACATGTGTACTAATCATTCACATGTGTACTATTCACTCACGGGTAAGTGAATTGTCTCTCGTCGGGGTCCGTTCTGAAAATTCTCAGGTGTTCATGCCCGACCCAGATCCGCGAATCTCGGGTCAATAATAATAATATCACTGGGGTACCACTGTAGTGTAACTTGGTGCATCTCTCATCAAACAGTCCAGGGAATATCGGTTTTAGATCCGTCCTCCCGTCCTTTGGGAATCTTTGTGGCATCCCGGGCCTTAGTCCCCACAGATCCACTTCTTCCGGGATTTGAATAATTATTTATTTTCTCTTCGATGTTTAATCAGAATTAATTAACATATAATTAATGCGGATTAATTAACCAACGATTTATTTGATTGATTAACGTTTAACTAATCTGGATTATTTCGACATGTGAAAATAAATCTAAAAATTGCCATCTAAAAATTCTGGGGAAATAGATCTTTATTTATTTCGGGGCGGGTTTTACATGTTTTGCCTACAAATCATGCATTTCCTATCTTTTTTCTTTTTTTTTTATTATATAAACTAACTAATGGAAAGGTGTAGTGCCAGATAACATTGGGTCCAAGGTAAATTGCATGTGTTTGCCAGTATATAGCTTGTTTCTCTGGTGTGGACTTGCAGTCCTTGACATGATCAGGACCTGCAATTCTTCAAGGGCTCTGATTTCCCTCACACTTGCTTACTTTCATGAGGTTGTATGTGTGTGATTAATTTTTTTTGGCATGGTGAGGTTGTATGTGTTTGATTATTATTTTTGGCATGGGAGCATGTAATTAGCTTATTACTTCATGATTTTACTTTAGGATTCCATGATATGATTTGTATAAATTTCTAAGATTCTTCACATGGGGGCAGACCTGGTTTCATCATTCTCATATGTATTTCTTCCTCAAATTTTTAGCTGCAAATTGAGCAAAGTGATGGCAATCACATGCTTTTTGACTATGCAAGTAGATACTTGTAGAGCTTTCATTTAACATTCATTTCCTTAGCGGTACAACTTCTTATTAACATTCATTTCTTTAATGCTACAACTATCACTTTTTTGGCATAGGATGGCTGAAAATACAAACGTTGATGAGATTGACACAATTGGGACAAAAGGCAAAAGGCAGTCAAAACAAGGAAGCAGACATGTCTAGAATATAGACCAAATGCCATGTTAGTTGAATGCCTAACTAGACTTGCCCAATCTGGCAAATGGAAGGCTGATAATGGTCAATTTCGCAGTGGCTATCTACTCCAACTGGAGAAATGGATGTGTGAGAAGGTACCGGGTTTTAATATCAAGGGCTCACTCCATATTGAGTCCAAAGTGAAGTTGTGGAAAAGGCAGTACCAAGACATTCAAGAGATGTTGGGCCCAAATGCAAGTGGTTTTGGTTGGAATGATGCCGCAAAATACATTACATGTGATGCCACTGTCTTCAATGATTGGGTGAAGGTAATTCTATTGTAATTGCAGTATTTTGATTTTTACCATGGTGTGTAAATTCATGTCTTGCCTATGTTTACAATTTTTTGTATTTGCTTGTTTTCAGAGTCACCCGGGGATGTTGGACTAAGGAACAAGCCTTTTCCTTTCCTAGAGGAGTTGAGCCAGGTATTTGGTAAAGATTTAGCCACTAGGGAGGATGTTGAGGCTCCAGCCAATGTTGTTGAGGATATTGCAAATAAAAAAGTTGCAGCAACTACTAACTCCTACATAGGAGAAGCTTTTTTTGACTTAGAATTAGAACATGGCATTAATCCAGTAGATGGGGAAGACAATGCAAGTGTCCTTCCAAGCCCAACTAATGCTACTGCCACTTCAGAACCAGGTCCATCACAGGCTGCACCTTCAAGGAAAATTAAGCGCAAACACTCCTTAGGTCAAGATGTGAGCACTAGCACCATGAGCTCTATTAGGAGCTGGATTGAAAGTTCTGGAGAGCATGTTTCAAGGCTTGTTGGTTGCTTCCAATTCTTAGCTAATGAGGTGAAAGCAAAGAAGACATTTTATACTGAGTTACTTAAGGTTGAAGGCTTAACCCAATGGGAAAGGATCAAAGCTGGTGGGCTAATTCTATCTGACACTATCAAGGCGTCATACTTTTCTCACTTCTTGATGAGTTCTAGAAGGAATATGTCACTTGGGTTTTAGATGGTTGCTAGTAGAATTAAATTTTGTTGTTTATTTATGGATTTTTATGACTATATTGTATGGCCTTTGAGACTAGTGTTGTGTGAATGTATATTATAATGTGGTTAGCTTATTATGTGGACAACTTATCATGTGAAACTGAAGCAATTTGCATGGATTTTATGTGGACAACTAATTATGTGCACAACTTATCATGTGAAACTAGTGACATGTGAATGGATTATTTGTGGACAGCTTATTCTGTAGACAACTTATCATGTGAAACTGTAGCAGTGTGAATGGCTTTTGAGACTAGTCTTGTATGCTTATTATTTTAACATGGAGATTGTGTATGATGTTGTATGAAATGTTTTGTATTATACAGAATTTGTTGGATGAATTCAGTGATTTTTGGGGTATGAAGTTTTATGTGTATGAAGTTTTATGTGGATGAAATATTTTGTATTATAAAGATGTGCCCGGACCCTCAAATAGAGATCAGAAAGATGCAGAATCAAATTCATGAAGCTTCACTTGAGGAACATGACACTCATTTGAAGAAAAAGTTGGATGAGTTTGGGAGTAAACTAACAAATGCTATTGGTATTAAAATTTAGATTATCAAATTTTCATTATAACTTTAGTGATAAAAATTTTAGATGAAGGGTATTTCGGAAAAATGTGCATTTTTGTTATTAAAATTTAATTATGTTTAATCTAAAATTAAATTTAATTTAATTTTATATTTGTTCAAAATTTTATAACCAAGGATATTTTAAGAAACTTGGAACATTAGTACATTACCAAGTTGATTACCATAATCAACCAAATATGGGGATGAAAGATTACCGGGAATATTGGTTTTCCAACCAACTATGGTAATGTAATATTATCACAACATTCCCAGGCATATAGCATTCCCAACATGGGCGGATCTATGTAGACATTTGGGGGGGCCTTGTTGAAAAAAAATTTATATATTATTTATATTATGTATATAGTTGTATGTTGATAGGGGTAAAAGTGGAAAACGGTTTCTCTCAATAGATAAACATATGGAAGGACCACAACCCATCATCTACCCAACATAAAAGGTAGAATTCCAACTCTGTTGATCGGCTAACTTTGCTGTTGATCGGCCAACTCTACTCTTGATCTTCCAATATTATTGATCGGTCAACTTTACTATTGATCGGCCAACTCTACTGTTAATCTTCCAATACTGTTGATCGGCCAACTTTATTGTTGATCGGCCAACTCTACTGTTGATATTCCAACTCTGTTGATCGGCCAACTTTACTGTTGATCGGCCAACTCTACTGTTGCTCTTCCAACTCTGTTGATCGGCCAACTCTACTCTTGATCTTCCAATACTGTTGATCGGCCAACTCTACTCTTGATCTTCCAATACTGTTGATCGGCCAACTTTACTGTTGATCGGCCAACTCTACTATTGATCTTCCAACTCTGTTGATCGGCCAACTTTACTGTTGATCGGCCAACTCTACTATTGATCTTCCAACTCTGCTGATCGGCCATAACTGTTTTGCACTCTTGTTGATCGGTCATGATTGTTCTACACCCTATTGTTCAGCCAACTCTCCACAATTCAACCACAGTTCAACCAAGGTCTTCTCTACCAAGACACTCTTTCACAAGGCTCTTCTAAAATGACCTTCCACTAAACCAAGTTTGCAAAAGAAGAAGAATAACCAGAAGCATCCAGAACCCTCTAGAAGAATAGATTGCTGGACATGAGCTGGCAAACTTGGACAACAAAACAAAGAAGACTTGGGCATCAAGTTGAAGGAAACTTGGGTCACAAGCTTCCTCCACAAGCTTCCTCCAGCCTATAAATAGAGGATGAGACCCCCATCTACAGTGAGTGCTCTTTCCCAACAGCGAAGCCCTGCCGATTTGAAGGCTTAGCTCTTTTCCATCTTCTTCTCCATGGATTCTAGCTCCTAAGCTTCTCTCTCACTTCTTCTTCTTCTCCATTGTACTGAGAAATGAATAGTGGAATTAGCTCTCACCAATAGAGCTCATGGTTTTTCTCCGATTTGAGGGTTTTCCACGTTAAATTGGTGCCTCTCTTCTTGTTTGCTTGGTCTTTCTTCGATTTTCTCACTGTTCTAAGTCTCAATCTCAAAATAAATTCAACCGTTGGTGCGAAATTGGATTTGATCTCGAGGCCATTCCAATTTTAGCATCAACATATATAAAATCTTTAATTTACTCCCCCCCCGCCCCAAATATAAAAACAATCATTAGCTCAGTGGGTAGAGCATTTGTCATCAAGCCTTAGGTCGCTGGTTCGAATCTGTCATGTTGAAATTTTTTTTGTTTATTCTTTTCCAATTAAATTTTGACTTTTTGTTCTCATTTTATTGTAGCATTACATGTATAATACCGTTTTTTATACTATTTAATTTAATACTAATAATTTTCATTAAAACATATCCTATTTATTATTATTTTTGTTTTTCAATAACCAAAGCATAATAAGAAAAAGCAATCTCTTATCTCTTCTTCAAATTCCATTCTCAATGAATATCCATCAAACAACCACCTTGAGAATCTTTATCATATTTTATTATAACTTTTTTTAGATTTTTTTGAAAATATGTAAAAACCATAATTTATTAATATATTAAGAGTTTTACGTAAGAACCCTTATTACATGATCATTACAAATAATTGGAAAAATCATAATTTATTATATAAAATAATAATCATATAGATTGTATTTTTTATTATTTTTATTGATAATTTTAATGTTTACTTATTTTTTAAATTATTTATAATTTTTTGTATTTGATATATTTTTAAAATCTATTTCACAAACAATAATTATTTATATCTAGGTAGCAAACACATGATATGGGTCTAAGAACAAAGCATCTCATTTTATATAATTATGAAAAATTTCAAAGGGTCAAATAGAAATATAATTATTGTTTTGTGAAATCATAGATTTTAAAATAAAATTTTGTCTTGGAGGTGATAAATAAAATAAAATTAAAAGATGGGGTTATGGAGTATTATTGAAAAGTAAAGGGATGATAAAAAGGGAAATTGCAAAGGCATTTAGTTCAGATTCAATTTTTGATGATTTTGCGATTCTAAAAGACGCCGCTCACAATTTTAATTGTGTGAATTTTTCTATTTATCCGTTTATTTAATATATAGTTTTAAGAGATTTTTATTATTTATCGTTGAATTTTTTGCCCCCCCACCCCCCCCAGACTTAATGTCAAGATCCGCCACTAATTCCCAACTCCATTTCAGGCATATCACATTACCGTTAGCCCCCTACATACTATTGTTTTGAGAAGCAACATTATCAATCTAATTTATATCTCAAACATGGTAATATTATCACATTAACGTGATAATATCTTATTTTATCTCGACCAAACAACCCCTTACTAATATGTTGACAGTGAAATCGGGTTTGCCTTGAGATCAACCCCAATTCCAAGTCGACGATTGAATTTGTTTGATTTGCGGGGCTTTGAACAATGAGAAAGTGAAGAGAAAACCAATCAAACAAGAAGAGAAGACAAAGTTCTAAGGTGGAAAACCCTTGGTAGGGAAAAAACCACGGACGAAAGGGGGAAATTGTCTAATATTTGGGCCTGGAAAGCCATTTTACAAGTGGAAAAGGAAAAAGTGGATCAATCTTCAGAGAAGCAGAGCTTCGCTGTCTGTTTTTTCATGTCCCAAATGAGTCGGGATCACTGCTTTTTATAGGCTTCGATGGCTTGGAGAAGAAGCTTGGTTTTTCAACACGTGTCTCATAGAATTAGGCCACGTGCTCTTCCAACTAAGCATCCAGCTAGGCTCTAGCTAAGCATCCAGCTGGATCTGAGTTGTCGACAACTGTAAATCTTCTAGAAGGCCAGCCTGGTGACAGCTAAGCTTCTTCTAGAAGGCTTCTTGTGATAACTGTCATTATTCAGATGAGTTGTGAACATTTTAGGTGGATGAAGTGAGGAGCGCTTCCAGGCTGATGAAGAAGTGAGGAACGCTTCCAGGCTGATGAGTCGGTGTTGTATACCGGTAGGTGCCGCATTGATGATTCATCGGCCCAATCTGATCTGATGTGTTGCGATTACGTTTCCGGTATTGTGTAACCAATCCGATATGGTACAAGAGATGGTTGCTGTGATATGGGCTGGTTCAGTATAGGCCGGCCCAACCTTAATGAGGGGCTCTTTGATGTGGACACGTGGATGGCTCTGATGGGCTCCACGTGTCTTACCACCTTTCCTCCTATCAGAAGTCCCCCCTCAAGTATGCTTGCGATGAGCTAAGCATACAATTATCTTAGTAAACTGTTTTCCTTCTGATATGTATTCCTAGGCTGTCTATTCACAGCACACCCCTAGTGGTTTCATACTCATCGCCATGTGTCCGAGCCATGATCACTTTAAGATTTTGATGAAACCATTTCGTGAATTCTTGAGCCATAAGTTACGGATGGGCAAATAGGTCTTTTACCTTGGTCATTTATTACCTGTCGTTTCGTTCTTGGGCACCGCTTTCGAGGAAGGATCAAGAGGCGTATCAGAGGTCTTTCTATGTAATAATAGGTTAACTGATCCTTGTTCCACGTGTTAAGAATCGCGACAGTCAAAGTTGATTAAAACCCTGTAGATGATTAGTGCTTGAAGGGTTTTTCAAACCTTGCTGTGGCGGTGGTTCTCCTTTTATCTTGCACTTTTGTCTTTCGTGCGAGATTTCCTTCTTCTCCTCTAAGAGTTCCGGTTGCCGAGAGAGTGCATTGATTCAGGTATGGGATCTCTAACTATTCCTGAGATTTCTTCTTCTGATGTTCTTTCACCATTTGGGAATAAGCTTAAGTCGAAAGGAGCTAAAGCTTGTTCGGATTCTTTCGCGAATACACTCCCGGCGGACGTGATTGAGAAGCTCGTAGACCATTATAGATTGTCCATCTCCCCTTTTAATTATAGAGTTCCTGCTTCTACTAAACGGGCCTGTTCACCATCTCGAGAGGGAGATTTAGTGGTCTACTATGATGCTTTACTCGCCGGTCTCAGACTTCCTTTTCCTCAAATCTCTGTTGATATCTTCCGTTTCTTCAACGTATGTCCTTCACAATTATCTCCTAACTCTTGGAGGATCCTCTGTAGTTTTGTGATAGTACTATCCCAAAACAACTTTGTGCCTTTTGTTCATCTTTTCAATCTCCTTTTTAGTCTGAACAAAGATAGGAATACGGACTGGTATTACTTTTGTGCTAGACAAGGTAGACAATTTCTTGGTTCCATTCTCGACTCTATTACGGATTGGAAGAGTAGATTCTTTTTTTTTCTTGCAACGAGGGCTGGGAATTTCCTATTAAGCGAGCGCTTAGACAGTCTAATACTTCATTGAAAAAGTAGAATGCTATCCTTAGTGAGAGAGCTGAGAGTGCTGAAGATGAGGTCCAAGCTGTAAAGATTGAGAAGAGTGTTCTCACTGTGAAAGTAGCATCTTTACAAACTGCTCTCTTTGATGCTGAGGCTAGGGAGACAAAAGTTAAGGCGGGAAAGGATAAGGCATCAGCCGATCTGTAATCTTATCGGAATGAACTTGGACAGTGTAGGGAGAGGATTATTGAGTTGGAGACTCGAGTTAAGACTCTGGAGGAATCAGCAGAGGGTGCTGGAGAGATATCTGAAGATGAATTGCAGAGGCTCGGGGAAGACAATATTTACCGACCTCCAATCCGTCGATCCTTCAATTGTTTTCAAGAATTTGAGTTATGCGGATACTGTGGAAGAATATTTCAAAAAATGTCGAGGACAACCGTCTTCCCCAATTTCTGAAGATGAGGAACTCGGTCGCAAAGGTGTGTCTCCTTGTGTCCTTATTCGACTTTCTTATCGTTTCAGGTTTTTTTTATTTTCCTTTTTCGAACTTCGTCTGAACAGACGATTCTGTTCCCACCGAGGATGAGCCGGCGATAGATGAAGCTTTTGTTGATAGGGTCATGGAAGAATTGAGCTTGATTGTTGCTTCTGATGAACCTTCTAACCTTATAGGTGAGCGAGCTGTGGAGATCGGTGCGACCGATAGGCCGGATGCTAAGGTTGATGAGATGGCTTCCATCGCCGATGTTAAAGATGTTAGTTCATCGGGAGTGGCCGATAAAGAAGATTCTTCGGTTGTTCTAGCCGGTTCTTCACTGGTTGTTAAAGAACCAGAAGTTATTTCGATGCGCAACCGGGGGAAATCGATGCTGTTGTTGATGCCGCTGTTGGTCGAAATTTGACATTTAATTCTCCCTTTTCCTCCTCGTCTGTTCTTTGAATGGTGTTTTACTTTCTTTTATTTTGTCTTTTAGTAGGGGAAACAACTGTTGCCCCTTCGCCTAATGTGATTCCTGGCGATGTGACAGAGAAGGATACTCCTGGTCCCAGATTAGTTGGGGAGTCTTCGAGGCTTGGCTCGAGGGCAGGTGAGTATAGTCTTTTATTCTTGATCCATCTCTTTATTTATCGGAAAAAGAGGCTTACTCAAAATTGTGGGCATTGTTGAACTAGTTTCCGCTGATTTTAGAAATGTAGGATTCCAATCCTACCGTCGAATCTTACGAGCTAGACATCCCCGTAGAGGTCAAACGTTTCTTCTTTTTCTTCTAATTTCTTCTTGATGAACCTTGACTGACTTCCTTAACCAACGCAGGTGGAGCTGAGGCAGAAGCCGTTCGCAAAGAAATCAAGTCTGTGAAAGCTGAATTGGTGAAGTGGGTTAAGAAGCTGCCGATAGACCGCAGAGCTGCGGTAGGATCCATGCTTGTTTTAGGCCCGCATGGTGAACCTTATGCTCCACTTATTAGAAAAATTTGGGAGGAGTTGGATCCAGAAGAGAGGGTTCATAGGGGACTCGACTTTGTAATTGATAATCCTCCCTGGAACTGGGATGTCGTTCCCTGATGATGTTATTGACTTACTTTTTGTAATATGACTTTTCTAGACACTAGATTCGATATGTTGCTTGATAGTATCACTTGCTCTTTTGTGTTTGTACTTTTGGTCATTGCTTTGTTAATTGTATGTGTTGATCTTCGTTTCCTTTCAACGATCGTTTGGAAAATCATATTCTTTTCGCGATATTCCGTTTTCGGAATTCGTGTGATTTGATTCAGTGAATCTTCCTTGGACGTTCTTTTGATTGACCATTGTCTGTCACTTGTTTCCAAGGCATTTCAATATGCTTTTCACAATAAGTTACGAGAATCTATTAATCGTCTTGAACCCATATTGTCTTTTTGATGTCGATTCAAGAGATCGGCACATCATTTCAGAGGAACTGCTTAAGGGATTCAAATCGTCCTCATAAGTCATGTCTTTGATCGAGGAGTCACCATTAATTAAGGCTCTTCAGTTCACCCAGATATTAATTGCTTTCCCTTGGCTTCCTTGTCAAGATAGTATAAAAGGGGAATAAGGGGATGCTAGTTCCTTACAGATCACTAGTCGAACGATATGGGCGATAATAGTTGTCCCTCCTTTTACAAATTCTTCCTTCCTAGCGATCATACTCGGAGCTTATGGATTCCTAGGTCTTTTCATCCACGTATGACGTCTGTTCCTAATGGGCCAATGATGTTGCGGGGGCCAAGTGGTAACTACTGGTGGGTTATGCTATCAGGCCTCCGGGAGCTTGGAGAGGCCAAGCTTACAGGAGGGTGGCGGGACTTCATAGCCGACCACCAAGTAGAGGAAGGGGATCTCCTCGTGTTTGTCCTTCGTGAAAGCGGATGCTTCGAGGTTCACATCCTTGGGTGGAACGGGTGTCAAAAGATGTCTACTCTTCATGTTGTTCCTTACCAAACACCAGATTTTATTGCACCAAGTTCTGCCAGTGACGAAGAATCATCTGGTTCTCCTTGATTTGGATGTTTCCTTTGTACTTTCCATAATTTATCAATGTAATTGGTGCTTTCATGCTCTTGTCATTTCCCCGTCTTAATGGTTCAAGAAATGAATTACTCCTTCCACTCCTTTTGCTCTGTGGTTGACGTAAATCTCTTAAAACCTTCCAAGAAGTGGAGTACGTTTCGTCTCTTGATATGATTTCCAATGTAAGGAGTTGATGTAATTCCTCGATGTAGATGATCTGTTACGGCCTTAGCGTAGATTCTTCAGTGGGGTTTGTTGGTGTAGAAAACCGATATGATTCTCTTGTAGAAGACGGTAGTGACTTCTTTGTCGCAATGGATCGGTATGATCCTTTGTTATATCGGACCGGTACGGTCTTTTGTGTGACGTTTAGCTATTGGGAAACTGTATACCCCGTATCGATGGATTCTCTTTCCTGGAGTTTCCTCGATTGGTCATTGTTTGGAGATGGGATCTAAAACTTTTTATTATACCTTGGAAACATAATATTTTTTGACGTTACCGAAGAGGCCCGGCTTGAGGAATTCAAATCGTCCTCATTAATAATGATCCCAATCAAGGAGTCGTCATGAATTAGGACGGTTCAGTCCGTCTAGGCATTAATTGTGTTCCTTGGGGCTTTCCCTGGTAGGTGGTATAAAAGAAGAGGGATGGAGGCTGCTCGAGACAATCTTTCTGATCAGTATGAGCAGTAGTGGGGGTATTGGTAGCAACGGCCGCCCCTCCTTTTACAGGTTCTTTTATGCCGGCGACCATGCTCGAAAGTTGTGGATTCCCAGGGCCTTCCATAGAAACATGGCATCTATGCAAGGTGGATGGAAAAGAGTTCGCGGACCGAGCGGGGGTATTTGGATGGTTATTCTATCTTCTTCTGCAGAACTTGGAGAATTCAAGTTCACTGCCGGATGGGAGGATTTCGTGGTAGATCATCAGCTGGTTGAGGGAGATCTCCTTGTTTTTGTTCTTGATCAGTATGAATGCTTTGAAGTTCACATCCTTGGGAGAGATGGTTGCCAGAAGGCGAAGGCATTGACGGCTGTCCCCGGGGGAAATCCAGCTTTCAGCTCTGATTCCGACGCCTCTAGTTCTCTTTAATTTGTTTCTCTTAATTATGTGTATTTTGTCAGTTGAGTCTTTGGATCTTCTGTCATGTTTTTCCTTTGCCTGTTTGGTATCTGTATGTCTTTGATATTTCAGCATGAAAGATAATTCTTCTTCTTTTCTTTCTCTCTTTTTCTTCCTTGTTCTTCCTTATTTTGGTTGATGTGATTCTCTCGAGAGGGAGTGCTTATTCAGTTGCTCGAGCAATGAAGAATTGAAATGGTTTTTGGGCAGTTGAGGAGCTATGACGATTATCGTTGAACTTTTCTTGGGGTGAAAAATTGGTAGGAGTGTTCGATCTATCGGACCAGTAAGGTCTTTTCTGATGTGTTAGACCGATATGGTCCTCTTCGTGGGAGTAGGTATGACTCAATGTCGTAGTAGACCGGTGCGGTCTTTTGTGATGAAGGACCGGTATGGCCCGTTGATATTTTGGGACCGGCATGCCCCGTTGGTATTTTGGGACCGGTATGATCCCTTTCTGACATATCGGATTCTGATCAGTATGATCCTTTTTTGATATATCGGATCGGTATGATCCTTTTTGATATATCGGATCAGTATGATCCTTTTTTATGTATTGAATCGGTATTGTAACACCCTTATCCTTCTCAGGACCTAGGAGTCACACCAGCTAGGTCAGGGAGTGAACCCCGGCCTAAGGCTGTATAAAATAAATATTTACTCAAAATCAACACTAATATTAGAAAATATAAAGTCAAATACAATACTATTACAAACCATAATGTCTTAAAAGTTTCACACAAGTTTAGATGGGAGTTAACATACTCCTCAAACTATACAACAAGAAATAAGATAAATGACGCGGCCAGGTAGTCAGAGCCAACTAAGGGAATCCAAACCCTAACTTCCACTCTAAGCAGAGCCATGACCCTGCTTACTACCTGCAAAAGATCATAACACAGGGTGAGCTACAGGAGCTCAGTGAGGTACGAACACTACTGTCAGGTTTACATACATGTATGCTTTCAATTTCAATAAATAAAATCTCGAAGATTGAAATACAAAGATTGAACAATATTTAAAACATGGATAACAGCATGTTGATCATAATATAAATCATGGCAATATTCAATGAAATCATACGATATGCTCTTAATTAATTCTTTAATCTTTTATCATCAGAACGGGAAATGAATTCCACATATGTCCTGGCTGACCGTATCATGCCAGTAGCCTTCCAGGTTGGACCGTATCAACAACCATGGAGGTGACAAGCTATGGAAACAAATCCTCGTCTGCGGGAAATAAATTCCACATATGTCCTGGCTGACCGTATCTAGCCAGTAGCCTTCCAAGTTGGACCGTATCAACAACCGTGGAGGTGACAAACTATGGAATTAAATCCTCATCTTCTATCATATTAGTGTCATCTACTCCTCTACTTTCATACAGCGGCACCAGAGTGGAATAAACCAACACTCAATATCTCTCCGGTCGATTCAACTCATCGGCCGTGAGCTATAAGAGTATATACGTATACTAAGCACCCAACGGGTATGGGAAGGGGGTTTTGTTTTCTTGAAATCAGGAGGGTTTGAAAAATAGATAGTTGGACAAGTAAAAACAGAATTTTATAAAACCACCCCTTCCCTACCTAGTACCGTACTCTCTGGCTCTATCGTAGAGCCACGTTTGGCGCAGACATGTATTCGAGTATGATGCAATGCACTAATATGTCCATCATGGCAATTTCTAAATATGTGTAAATGTTTTCTCATGCTTTTCATAAACATAAATTCAAACTCCGAATAAATCGGCAAGTCATGCTTGAAACTGAAAAGCATTTCATGAACATCATAACGATTTCATAACATGAATCTCCGAATATCAATACGATCAAAATACAAATGAAATGCGAAGATTTACAGTTGTGTTCCCTCACCTTGGTCTGAGTGATTCCTAAGGCTGGCTCGGTCCTTCCACAGCAGCGGCCTTGTCTTTGCCCTTCTCTTGTCCTTAATATAAAAATACGGATTTCTTTAGGAATACGGAAATCGTATTCTTAAGGCATTCTCATTCTATACCATTAGAGCACGATAATACCATCAATTAACTAAAGCATGATCTCCGCTAGAATGAACTCCGTATTCCTACAAAATCATAATACGAACTTGCTCTTACTTGAAAGAATTAACTCTAATCATCGGCGACTTTCAAACAACTTCTAACATGCTCATTTAAACATGATTCTTAGTTAAGCCAGATCATGAAGCTTAATTCAACTCTAATTTACTTAAATTTTCCCCAAAAATTCGGCAGCACCTCCTCTATTTGGAGGGCCCCGAAAACATACAAACATCCTTCCATAATTAAACATGGCATATATATAAGATCTCACAACAAGAAATTCAGATTATTTCACAGCCTCTACACACATTCACCTCCTAATCTCATCCATCTACCATTAGAGGATTTAAGTTCAGTTCATGCACACATTCTAAGCAATTAATTCAAAGTTCCCTCTATTAAGGCTAACAAGGGTTTTACTTGAAATCCAATCACTCCGGCGTAAGCTTCTCCCCGTCGGCCTGCTGCTGGACACGAAGTAGATGGTGGTTGTCGCGGTCGCTCGGCAGTCAGGTACGCACACCAGCTGGCCAGGAGAGACGTCGTCGGGGATCAGCCGTGCAAGGAGGTTTGGCACCGGGATCGGCTGCAGATCTCGCCGTCGTCGGACTTCTAACAGCGGTGTTGTGCGCGCACGTGAAGAGGTGGGTGAAGTTGAGCTCCGCCCGGCCGTGCATGAGGGTGAAGACTCGTTGGCGTTCACGTGAAGAGGGACGTGCGTCGCTCCCCGCGGTCGGTCGAGAGACAGGGAAAAGGCGGACGGTAAGGGGTGCTGACGCCGATCTTGGCTAGCCGGCCGGCCGTCGAATCTGAGGGGACTAGAGTGCGTGTGGGGTTCAGCTCAAAGAGGAAGGAGAGGGAGAGATGAGAAGCTCAGGCTTCTCTCTCTCTTTCTCCTTTATAAAAAGAAAATTTGTACTTTAATAAAGTGGCTTTAATAAAGAAGCCATTATTTAAACAAAATCATCATTTATTCTTTTACTGTATGAGCACGGAAGCGAACCAAAACCCCGACCAGATCCGTATTTCACGGGTCGGCATCATTAATTTAATAATTTATTATCTTGTTATTTAATTCGTTCTTTACGTCTTATCAGTAGTCACGAGCCCTACTATAACTTCACGGGTCGCAATACGCACCCGACCGAGATCCCGATCTTCCAGCTTTTGACTCTGTCAGTCGTGCTTTATCGGGACTTACATTTTGTCCCGTATCTTTCACTGAATAATTAAATTAATTTAACACTTACTAATTCTTCCAATTAATAAACTGTAATTAATCTCTTCAGTCCATCTCCAACCATTCACATCTATTTGGCATGGCCCAATACGGCCTTCTCGGGCCCAAATTGTTGCGAGATCGGATTTTAATTTCATAAACTCCTGATTTTCCTTAATTAGGTTGTTAAAGTGATTAATGTCTTTTATGTGCTAATTAACCTCAGTGGTTTTCTCCAGAACATAATTTATTTAATCGTGAAAATTTTCGGGGCGTTACAGGTATGATCCTTTTTGTATGTAGAAGGTTGGCTTGGTTCTTTTTACTTTGATGAGGTTGGAGTTGCTATGTCTTCGGGCGTAGGTTGTGGTTGTGATAAGCACTCCTAGCGATCTTTATGAATGTTGTTTGCTCATCTGAAAAAAGAAGAGTAACGAGGGAGCTAATAATTTGTAAAGAAGTAATCAGATTTATTGATAGCACTTCCGTAGATGCTCAGCATGGTATGGGCGTTTGAGACTTCGCCCATCCATTTTTGTAAGCCAATATGTCCTTGGTATTACAATTTCTTTAACAATATATGGCCCTTCCCAATTGGTGTTCAGCTTCCCTGTTCGGCTTTTATTACCCTGGAATTTGTTCTCCCGGAGGACCAAGTCCCCAACTTGAAAAGTGATTTCTTTCACCTTGGTATTGTAGAATTTCTTGACCTTTAGTCGATATGTCGCAGCTCGGATATTGGCAGAATCTCTCCTTTCTTCCAGAAGGTCAAGTTCAGCCTTGAGTCGCTCTTCATTGACTGTTGGGTCAAAGGACTGTGTTCGTGGAGTCGGGACTGATATTTCAGTGGGCAAGACCGCTTCAACTCCAAAATCTAGTGCAAAAGGTGTCTCTCCTGTAGGGGTCCGAGCTAGGGGTGTATTCGAGCCGAGCCGTTTATGAGCGGCTCGGTGTTCGGCTCGATAAGAGCTCGTTCGTGTTCAACTCGTATAGAAAACGAGTCAAGCTTGAGCTTCAATTTCAAGCTCGATTAATAAACGAGCCAAGCTTGAGCAGAGGAAAGCTCGGCTCGTTTTGACTCGTGAACACAGCTCGCGAACAAGCTCTTGAATACAGCTCGCGAACAAGCTCGTGAACAAGCTCATTTATCAGCTCGTTTGTAAGCTCGTGAACAAGCTCGTTTATATATATATATATATATATATATATATATATATATATATATATATATATATATATATATATATAGTAAAAATAAATTTATAAGCTCGTGAACAAGAACAAGCTCTCTTCTATAAGACTACAACGCCATCAAAGATCACGGTACTCTCTTTCTCCTCTCTTTCTGAATTTTTTCCTCTTGTTTTTATTAGTACGAAACAATATTTTTTAAGTTAATTGTAATTTTATTATAGGTATTTTTCATTTTATTATAAATTTGCTGAAAAGTAACCTTTAAAATAGGTAAATGTTTTTGTAGCTGTTAAGTATGTGGAGTCTGATTGATGCCTTGACAACCTTGACTACGTCGCTTGCGGGAGTCCGAGGGAGCGAGTGCATCAGCGGGGTTTTCCAGGGGCAGCGCCCTTGGAAGCAAATTTTTATTTTAGGCCCAAGCCCATGTGGGATTTTATGCCCTGTTTTTCTGACTCTATAAATATCCCTGTATTTTGTAAAACCCTAATTTTGTGAAACAAGAAATAAGAAACTCTACTGCGGTTGTGGACGTAGGTCAAAATTGGACCGAACCATGTAAATCTTGTTTTTCTGTGTGTGTGAGCTTCTTCTTCTTCGTCTTTCTATTGCTCAGGTTTTTCATTCAATCCCTTCACCTTCAGTAGCGACATTTATTAATTATTGGGGCATAAATAGATCTACAGAAATGTAAATAAACTATATCATGGCAGGGAATATCCTGAAAAAAAAATTAAATGAATAATCTAATGGTTCACCATTTATGCCATTAGTGACTTATGTCACACTGGAGTAATCGTTTTCAGTTGCTTTTAATTTGATTAATTTTTTTTTAACACTTAACAGTCAAGCACCCTGTTGACTAACTTGATATGACTTAACTCGATAATTCCTAACTTAATATGACTTAACTTAATATGACTATAGTAACTTATTAATGTTAAGTCAATTTCTAACTTAACTTGATTAATTTCTAACTTGATAATTTCTATTGATAATCCTCAGTTATAGGCCCGCCTAATCCTTGCCACCCCGTTGGCTCACTTGGTTGTTGACTAACTTGACATGAGTCACATGACTTAACATTAAGTTGCTTTTAATTTGATATTTCAAATTCAATATTTGGGCCTCTCTCTCCTCGTTCTCTCATCCACCCGACCTGAACCCTAGCCACCACTCCGCCAGGCGCCAACTTCCTCTCCGAGTCTCCGGCGATCTCCTGCCCTTGAGCAAGCCTACGCGCGACCTGTGCTTGAGCGCCACCGTCTCCGGCAACCCGAGCTGATGCAAAGCTAGGGTTATTCTCCCCTCTCTCGACGAGCGCCCGACCGAGCTGCCCTCTTCTCTCTCCGGTGGCGGCCAAGAGCAGACGAGCTCCGGCCACGAGCAGCACCTCAACTAACAACTCCGGCGGCCTCTTATAGTCTTATTCCTCCGGTGAGCTGCAGGACTGAGAGGGAGGACCTGCTGTTGACTGTTGAGCCTCGACGACTAGGCCTCTTATTCCTCTTCTGGTAAGCTTAATCTCTATATTTTGCTCTTATTTTGTTGCTTAATCTCTGAGTTAAGTGCTTATTTTGTTGGTTTGTAGCCATGTGGGTTTTGATGTGGGTTTTTGTGCTTTTTTGGCCCATTTTTTTGGTTGGTTGATGTCAGGGTTAGAGTCTCAGAATCAGAAATCAGAATGTCTACTCCTACATCAATTGATGAATCGTCTCGATCTGCTAGTCCCATTTGTAGTGTGGATTTGGATGATGTTGTTAATGAGGATAATCATGTTGAAGTTAATGATTCTCCCATCAATGTTGAAGATGATGAAGTAGAAGAGAATCCATTTGCAACCAAGAAGAGAAAGAGAACCTCTAAAGTTTGGGATGAATTCAAAGAAGTTACCCTCTCGGATGGAACAAAGAAGGCAGAGTGCATTCATTGTAGGGTTCAACTTGGCCTATTGAAGTCGGGTGTAACAACTCAATTTATTCGGCATTTGAAAATATGCGTGAGATGACAATTGGTATTGAAGGGACAAAAACAGTTGACTTACTCATCAAATTTGGCAAAATCTGAAAGTGTAAATGTCATTCAAACTTGGAAGTATGACCAAGCAAAGGTGCGACAAGTCTATTCTCATATGGTTTTAGTACATGACTTGACATTTTCATTTGCCGAGAATGAAGTTTTTAATCATTTTATGAGAACTGTTAACCCTAATTGGGAAAGAATAAGTAGAGGGATTTCAAAAAAAGATTGTATATTTGCTTATGACATTGAGAGAAAAAGAGTAGTGTCATTGTTGAAAGAAGTTGATCGAGTTAGTGTCACTAATGATTTGTGGACATCTTTGGTGCAAGATTTAGAGTATATGGTTGTTACTTGTCATTTTGTGGATCCTGAGTGGAAATTGCAAAAACGTATGTTATGCTTTCGTTCTATTGTCCCTCCACACACTGGTGTTGCTGTTTGTGATGAGTTACAAAGATGTATAGCTGATTGGGGTCTTGAAAAAAAGTTGATGAGTGTGTCAGTTGATAATGCTAGTTATAATGATCTTGCTGTGAATTTGTTGAAAGATAATCTGAATTTGAGCAATCAGAATGCACTTGTACTTGATGGAAAATTATTTCATGTGAGGTGTTGTGCACATATTTTGAATCTCTTGGTTCAAGATGGGCTTGGTGAAATTAGTGATATAGTTCACAATGTGCGTGAAAGTGTGAAGTATATCAGTAAAAGTGTGTCTCGTCTTACTATGTTTAGTGATATTGTTAAGCAATTGAATCTGCCAAATAAAAAGCTCATTCTTGATGTTTGCACAAGATGGAATGCTACATATTACATGCTTGCAGCTGTTTGGATTTGAAGGAGGTCTTTCCTAGATATCAACTAAGAGATTCAAACTACCATCACTTGCTATGTGAGGAAGATTGGAGTAAAGACCAAACTGTTTGCACATTTCTTGAAGAATTTCATTATGTTACAAATGTCATTTCAGGTTTTGAGTATCCTACTTCCAATTTGTTTCTCCTGGAACTTACCACTGTGAAGAAAGCTTTGTCTAAAAATGTGGAAAGTGATGATGACTTTATGAGGCAAATGGCAGCAAGAATGATGAGAAAGTTTGATAAATATTGGGGTGACAATAATTTGTTGATATCAATTGCAGCTATTTTAGATCCAAGGAACAAGATGTCTTTGGTTGAATGGGCTTTCCCCTATTTCTATTCAACAGAGGATGTTCCAAATAGGATGAGATTTGTTCAATCATCACTTTACAAGCTTTATAATGAGTATGTGGAAGCTTTCAAGGCCAAGAATGTCATAGAAACTCAAAGTCAACTTTCTGCCCCTACAACTTCCTCTTCAATGTCTTCATCCACACTTGGTGTTGGTAAATCTAGAGGAAGGGTTGAATTTGATAATTTCATTAGAAATGTGGGTTCTTTTCAAATGATAAAGTCAGAATTAGATGCATACTTGGAAGAAGGAGTTCACATACACAATGAGGGCATTGACCCTCCGTTTGATGTCTTAGAGTGGTGGAAAGCTAATTATTTGAAGTTTCGGGTTTTGTCAAAAATGGCTTGTCATGTTCTATCCATACCAATAACCACAGTACCTTCTGAGTCGGCTTTTAGTATAGCTAAAAGAGTTATTGAGTCGAATCGTGCTTCATTAGCACCAACTACGGTTGAAGCATTAATGTGTGGTGGAGATTGGTTGAGAGCTTATTATGGGATTCAAAGAAAAGCAAAAATAAGTAAAATTAATTTATGTTTTTCTATTTTTGATTTTTATTATATGTAAGACCATTTTTAATGTTATTTGCATTTCGTAGGAGAAGAAGGAAGTCCTTGAATTTTCTCTGAAATGAAGCCATCTTTGACAAGAAGAAATTAGTAACCAACCAATATTGGTAAGAGTACGGCATTTTTTTTTTTTTTTTTGACAAGGATGTGTCCTATATGCTTTTATCAAATGGTTGCATTTGGTCAATTTTTTTTGGTGAATCTTGCATGTTTGACAATATAAAATCAGTTTTTTTTTTAATTATCATTATCATTTTTCACATTGCTATATATAAATTTAGGTTTGATATGCTTGTTATATGTTTTCTTTTGTTCTTCTACTATATTGCTCATTGATGTTTTATTTGAAATGCAACACAAAACAAGGATTAATCCTTTCCTAGTTTTTTTTTTTTTTATTTCCCTAAACTTGTTCTAAAGTATGAAACTTCTGTTACTCTCTACTGTACCCTTTGTAATCTCATTTCCTTTCAAGTCTAAAGTCTCATTATTGGAAATTTGGGTTGGGTATTTTTCTGAGAATGGGTATGTACTGGTGCTTACTGATTAAAAGCAGGTGTTCCACACCTCTCATATCTCTCTCTTCATACAACAATTTTAAAGATAGTTGCTATGTGAGGTTCTTATATATATATATATATATTAGTTTGAAAATCATATTATAGTATTCAGAAAAACAAAATGTCATTAAACTGATTTGTCAAGATGTTGAAGTGCTGATTTACATTATTAATGTTTTGAAGCATTGCAGCAATATAAAATACTGACTAAGAATTGACCATTCCAAAATCATCTAATTCCTAAATTTGAGGTCACATTTCTAATCATTTTATACTTTTCAGATGATATCCTTTTTTCTTCTTTTTAATTTTTTGATCCTCTGGATGTTTGATTTCTTTTTTATAATGGTTTATGTTCTAAAACAATGTTTGGGGCCAATGGGTTTTATTAGGAGTTATTTTTTGTGATCAATTAGGTGGATATGAATGATTTATGAGAAGAATGAAACTCATTAAGAGCATTGCAGATTTGGCTGAGGATCTGGGAGATTTGAGTTATTCTAGGGTTAAGTAATTATGGTGTTTAGTGTTTTGAGTTTTGAAGTAATTTTTTTTTCCTTTTTTGTGGAGGTCACTTTTAATCTGAACTGGGGTTTCTAGTAGCTTAGGTTTATTAGGGTTTGCTGACTTCATCAATCGCAAAGGACTACAATTTTTTGACAGTCCAGGAGAATACCACACCCACCCTTGATGAGCTGTATGAGCATGTCCTTTGTCTCATCCCACTGTGTGAAATTTAATTTGGCAACAAACATGACTAGAATTCATTCAAGTTTATTTTGATATATCAACTTTTATGTTGGGTTTTCTTTGTTCAATCTGGATGTTTTGGAGCTCAATGGTATTATCTGGATCCTTGTTTTTGGAATATCATCTAATCATTTATGAATTTTAAATTAACCATGATTTGATGAATAATTCTCCCATGATCAAATAATTCACATTATTATAACTCAAAAAAAAAATAATATATATTTTTTTGTGTGCAATTAACTACAACAAAGCCTAACATTATCAAGACAGACAAACAATTGGCAAGCTTTTAGCTTCTTCAACTCTCAACCCATTATTTCCTGTATATGATGTATTCACAATTTTCGATGAATCATTCTCATCCTCTATTAATTCATTCTTCATAGTGTTAACTGTCATCCTATAATAAGTAGAAATAAAATGGGTTTGACCATTTTGCCAAGTCTTCTTTGGATGTTTCCATTGATCAATGTGGAATCTTATTTATCATCTTTGATTTCTCTGCAGGTTGCAGCATGATGTGGAAGCTGGTACACTGAACTGAAGAAAGTTATCTTATAATTGTGTCTTTTGTTTTTAGGTAATTATGCTTTTGTGAATGTGCTTGGAGCCTTGGACTTGTGAGTTTGTTTGGAGTCTGGACCATGGGGACATTGAGGAGTTTGCTTTATTATTGCTTAGAAGGAATGAGGAGTTGGAAGGCTCAAGTGTTTTTATGTTTGTTATTATTTGATTATGTGCAAGATACTTGTTATTTCAATATGGACCAATGATGTTTTTGTTGTTGTTTCATGACTTGTATTGGATGACCTTCTGTTGTTTATTTCAAGACTATGTTTTGCTCTTATTCTCTTGTTTATTTTAGATCATTTCATATTTGATATTTGCAATTGATAATTTATTTCTAAGTGAGCTTTGTAAACGAGCTTCGTAACGAGCTTCAAACGAGCTTTTAAACGAGCTTTGTAAACGAGCTTCAAAAAAGCCTCAAACAAGCTTTTAAACGAGCATTTAGCGAACTCGAGCTCAAACAAGCCTACAAACGAACTCGATCTCGAACGAACAAATAAACAAGCTTTTCTGAGCCGAGCTCGACTTCTGTAATTCTTCAAATGAGCCGAGCTCGAACAATATATTAGGCTCGATTCGAGCCACGAGCCGAGCTTGAGCTCCTTCTTTTAGTCACGAGCCGAGCCTGAACACACGAAAGCTCGGCTCGGCTCGGCTCGAATACACCCCTAGTCCGAGCGGTACTACGGTATGCCCATAAGGCCCTAGGGACTTCATCCACCCAACTGGAGCTGTTCCGGAGAACTCGAGTCTTCAGGCCGTGTAGTAAAGTCCTGTTAGTTACTTCAACTTGCCCATTTGCTTCAGGATGTGTGACGAAAGTGAGCCTTGACTCAATTCCGAGGTCAGTACAGAACTTTTTGAATGCCGGGTTGTCAAATTGGCGGCCATTGTCAGTGATAAATGCCACTGGGATGCCAAACCTACAAACCACTGACTTCCATAGGAAGCTTTGGCAAGCCTTTTTTGTGATGGAGGCTAATGGCTCAGCTTCTACCCACTTAGTGAAGTAATCAATTGCCACAATTAGAAACTTCAACTGCCGAACCGCTGCTGGGAATGGACCAAGTATATCTACTCCCCATAAAGCAAAAGGTCTTATGCTCACAATGGCTGTCAATGGGGCCGCTAGTCGCCGTTGGATGTTTGAATGGCGCTGGCATGCATCACATTTCTTGATAAAGTTCATTGAATCCTTGACAAGGGTTGGCCAATAATACCCTTTCCGCAAAACTTTGTGGCTGAGGGCTTTTCCTCCTAAATGATCTCCGGCAATCCCTTCATGGATTTCCTGAAGGACATAATTTGATTCTGAAGGACGGAGACATTTCAAGAGTGGAAGGGTGTATGATCTCTTGTAGAGCTGCCCATCCACTACACTATATCGGGATGATCTGGTGATGACTCTTCGTGCCTCTTTCGGATCTTGGGGGAGGGTTCCATCCTGAAGGTAATTTAAGATTGGATCGATCCAACACGGGGTGTCATCAATATCCATCAACTCCTCAACTGGCCTGCATTCAATGGTTTTTGCCATCAAGTATTGAACATTGATCGGTTGCTTGATATCAGCATCCGATGAAGCAAGCTTTGAGAGAAGATCAGCATCCTGGTTCTCAGCTCTTGGGATTTTCAAAATGTAACACTTCTGGAAGCTGGAGGTTATTTTTTGCACCAAAGTCTTATACTTCATCATGTTTTCTTCTCTTGCCTCAAATTCTTCAGCTTGATGTCCAACCACCGGCTGTGAATCAGTATTGGCTTGTAGGTTTTGAACTCCAAGGCCACAGGCTAACTGTAAACCCGCAATCATAGCTTCGTACTCGGCTTCATTGTTGTCGCTTTGAAGTTGAACTTCAAAGCAGTGGATGTACTCCATCCTGAGGGTGATTTTAGGATCAGGCCTGCTCCTGAACCATCACTAGTCGATGAGCCGTCAGTATGTAAGATCCATTGATCGGAAGAAGTTTCCTTTTCTTCTGATAACTTTTGGCCTACCCCTTCATCGTTATCTGTTGTGGTAAGCTCAGCAATGAAATCAACTAATACTTGCGCCTTTATGGCCGTTCTGGGCTCATAACTGATATCATATTCCCCCAATTCTATCACCCAACGGGATAATCGACCGGATATATAGGGTCGATGAAGGATCTGCCTCAACGGCTGGTCGGTCAACACCCTGATCTTGTGAGATTGAAAGTATGGGTGAAGCCGTCGAACAGAGATTATTAGAGCAAAAGCTAATTTCTCCAAAGGAAGATACCTGGATTCGGTATCGGCGAGAACTTTACTTGTATAGTAGACAGGTTTCTGTAAGTTCTCTTCTATTTTTACCAGAACTGAACGACAACTGCGTCAGTGTCAGAGAGATGAATGTAGAGATCTTCTCCTTGTCGGGGTTTGCCTAATAAGGCCGGCGACTGTAGGTATTCCTTCAATTGCATCCGCCACGCCTTCAACCGCCGTGTACTCCAAACAAGGACCGACCGCTCAGTGCACAAAAGCCTCCGAGACCTCAGACAAGAATTATTCCGTGAGATAAACAAATGTTAATTTCCATAAATAAAAAGGAGTTTATACAACTCCGCATAAGTACTCTAATAAAAGTACAATACCGGGTTTATATTAACCCTGCATCAGGATCTAGTCCAAACTACCCCTAGAAATCCATAACAACGAAAGAAATACAAGTCTCACATTAATCGGATAAAGGAGGTAACGCAGACCTCAAGGTACAACAAGCCCGAAAGTCAACTATCAGGAAACTCCCGCCAGGCTGGCCTCGCCCCCTACCCTAGTCCAACCCCGAAACACAATCGTGCATGAGCCAAAGAAGAGAGCCTCAAGAGGACCTCATAAAGCAAGAAAAGTGGCAAACGCCATAAAGAAGGAGTAAGAGAAGCAATAAACAAATCAGCAGATGAGACAACAATCACTAGCAAGTCAGTTCAGATCTAAGATGTGGATAAATCCACCTAATGTACTCAATCACCGCATATGTGATACTAGGATGTCTACGACATCAACGCATAATCAAGCCAAGATCATCTTCGCCTAAGCCGGATAGCGCTTATAATCATGTATACATGGCCGTAAAATATCACTCTTCCTGACCGAGCCTCCGTCCCCGCAGTATCATGCCCTCAGACGTAAGAGATTGATGCTACTCAAATACCTAATAATAGGTATACACACATATGTACATCTAAAGCAAAACCACATGAATATACATATGAAAGTAAAGATCCTCTCGAGATCAGAGCCAAACATATTTAAGGAGTAAAGACTCAACTCAAATATGTATAAAAAATATAGAAAGAAATAACCCTTGAGATATATAAAACCGGCATACATATCCGGATGTCCGTCTCAATATATGTTGGGAACCTCTCAAGGAAAAAGAGTACCACAATAATAAAAGCAAGGTAGAAGAAAGCAATACTTGTATAAGAAATGTAGAAAGCAATTATCCCTTGAGATATAGAAACCCACACATATCCGGCGTCCTGCCTCAATATGTGTTGGGAACCTCTCAAGGGAATAAGAGTGTCAATAACTAAAGCAAGGTAGGAGAAGGCAATACTACAAAGTACTGCACGTAGATCCTACCGGCCACCATGAAAATCCTTCGATCCACGCCAAGCAGATCACGCCACTGGTCGATCTAGTAGAAGGACAATAGTTCTTAGTGTCTCTACACTTAAATACTTCATTTAGAAAATACGGAATAATTTGCTTATGCTTAACCTCCTAAATTATCCCTAACAAGAGATTAGGTCATCGAAAGTGATAACCCTCTAAGCTCATATTATACTTGAAAGTCCTCAACTAACAAGTAATGATGCATGAATTTATCGGGAATTTTATGCATCTCCCCTATTTATAGGACCCCTAAAATTAATACAAATATTCTCCATAATCTATCCATTACACATGGATCTAACAAATCATGCATACATGAAACATTAAAAGCTTATACAATCATACAACTATCACATTTCATCCCTAATTTTCCATGAAATTACCAAATCATAAATCATGCAAATCCCCTTTTACTTTCTCCTTAATTACTTTCTATTCCACCAAATCAACTTAGAAGTTAAATCCTTTATCAACATACATTCAATGGCATCAAACTTAACACATGATAATTCTAAAATCCCAATCATATCAAGTAAATTCCAACCATTAAATCGATAAATTCCATGTGTACTCCTCCCCCAAAATTAGGGCTTACAATCGGGAGTGATGACGGGGCGCCGTAAGTCGGCGACGGTATGGGCCGCGACGCTGCGTGTGGTCAAGGTATGGCGCGGGTGCGCAGTGTGTCACCGCGATAAGCGCTGGCAGGCCAAGGCGCTGGATGGTGCAAAAGGCACACGACGCGCTGCAAGTGCCGCGCTGCTGGCCGCGCTACGGCCCGCTGCAAGGCCGAGCCGGGCGGCGCGTCCAGACTGGGCGGGTTCGCCGGCGGGGATCACCGGCGTAGGAACGGCCACGGCTGGGCGCCGCAGCCGGCGCTACCGCAGATCGGGCGGACTGCCGGCGCAGGCCGCCAAGCAAGCTCACTGCTCGCGGCGCGGGTGGCGCATACAAGCTGCAGCGCCGACGCCAAGCAGTGGGGCCGACCTGAGGAGTTCGCCGGGCCGTACGGCCAAGAAGGGTCCGGCCGCCTGGGATGCTCACGGAGAGAAGTGGCGCGGGTGAGCTCGCCAAGGTGTTCAGATCTAGAGGAAGAGAGGGATCGAGAGAGAGAAATGAATTTCTTTCTCCCTCTCTCCTCTTATCATTTATAAAAATTTTAATTTAATATTCATTAAATTAAGTTGTCACATGATTACTATGCCCTCACATGTCTACTGTAGCGTCACGCGGGTACTTTTCATCCCGGGTGAATGGATTCATTTTTCGGCGGGGTCCACCGCCATAATTCTCTCGTTCCTCATGCCCGACCTAGATCCGCGAATCTCGGCCTTTAGTCAATTCCTTTAGTCACGGGTCCACTGTGGCATCATGGGGTTGTCAGCCGTCCCCACTGCATCCACTTTTCCCGGGACTAAAACTTTTGTCCGTTCCCTCCAATAATTAATGAACCCGAATTAATTACCGTTAATTAACTCCCATTAAAGATTTAATAAATTAATATCTTTATTTATTTCGGGCAGGCGTTACAGCATCAATGCCCTTTCACATTCCTCAGTCCATTCGGTGCTTTCCTCAAAGCCCGGAAGAAAGGAAGGTTTCTTTCTCCGGATTTTGAAATAAATCTCCCCAGAGCTGCTAATTGGCCATTAAGCCTCTGTATTTCCATGATAGTTTTTGGGGATCTCATTTCCAGAATAGCCCTGATCTTCTCAGGGTTCGCCTCAATACCCCGTTGAGTGAGCATAAATCCAAGGAACTTACCGGACCGTACACCGAATGCACACTTGTTGGGGTTAAGACTCATTCCGTGCATCCGAAGAGCGTTGAAGTTTCTTGAAGATCAAGTGTGTGTTGTTTGACATTATCACTTTTCACCAATATATCATCCACATATGCCTCCACATTTCTGCCGATCTGGTGTTTAAAGACTTTATTCACTAGTCTTTGGAATGTGGCACCTGCGTTTTTTAAGCCGAAAGGCATAACCTTATAACAATAAGTCCCTCGCCCAGTGATGAAGGAGGTTTTTTCTTCATCGGATTCAGCCATGCGAATCTGATTGTACCCAGAAAAGGCATCTAAAAAGCTGAGCATTTGATATCCAGATGTGGAATCTACCAAATTAAATGTGAGGCAAGGGGTAGCAATCTTTGGGGCAAGCTTTATTAAGATCAATGAAATCTACACACATGCGCCACTTGCCGATGGACTTTTTTACAAGCACCATAACCAGTCGGGGTAGTTCACTTCTCTAATGAAGTTTGCTTTCATCAATTTGTCAACTTCTTCCTCCGCTGCTTGCAGCCGGTCTGGAGCGAAGCTTCTTCGCTTCTGCACGACCGGTTTGTACTCAGGATTGACATTGAGGTGATGCTAGATGACTTCCCGTGGTACCCCAGGCATCTCCTCAGCCGTCCAGGCGAACACATCGGAATTGCTTTTAAGTAGATCTAAGATCTCACTTTGTTGAGTAGGCTTCAATTATGTTCCCAGTTGCACAGTTCGCTCAGGCTGCTCTTCTTTTAAGGGGAATGCTATTAGTTCTTCAACAGGTGTTGGCCTTCGTTTTTCCCTTTCTTCATCTTCCCCTATTGCTTCTTCAACAATTAGTGCTTCTCTCGCATCGTTGCTCCCTTTCCCCAAATCTTTGAGCATAGTAGTGTAGCATTTTCGGGAAGCCAACTGGTTGCCCTTCACCTCTCCGCAACCATTCGGTGTCGGGAATTTCATCTTCATATGGTACGTCGACGGGATTGCTCTCATCAAATTTATAGATGGTCTCCCTATTATGACATTGTAGCTCGAAAGACAACGAACAACAAGAAAATTAATGTTCACAGTAGTTGTCCAAGGAGGAGTTCCAAGAGACAAGGGAAGGAAGATCATACCGTCGGGTTGGAGGGGGCAACCATTGAACCCGATCAGAGGGGACTTCACCGGCTTCAAGTTCTCGACCGGTATCTTCATTCGGTCGAAGACACAAGAAAAAATAATATCTACAAAACTCACAGTATCCACCAAAACCCGCTCTACCGTAAAGATTCCGATCCTTGCGGTGATCACCAAGGCGTCGTCATGAGGGTAATGAACGCCTTCCAGATCTTCATCGGAGAAACAAATCTCCATGGATGAATGAGGCCTTTTAAGTGGTAGGACGTTCTGCACGGCTCCTAACATCCTGGTGTAATTCTTCCTAGATGTAGAGCTTTCTCCCCCATATCCTGGCCCTCCTGCAATTACTATGACGTGAGTGTCACTCACAGGGATTGGTGGTACCGAAGGGGGATCTTCAATCTTCTGCTCCCTTAATAAGAACCTATCGAGCTTCCCCTCTCTAATGAGGCTTTCAATCGCGTCCTTCAGATGGACGCATTCATCGATTGAATGCCCTTTGTCTTGGTGATATTGGCAAAATTTATTGCTCTTCTTCCTCTTAGGGTTATCCTTCATCGGCTGTGGTGGTTTCAGGATTTTCTGATCCTGGATTTGTCGTAGGATGTCCTCCCTGGAAGTATTGAGAATTGCGTAATTATGGTACCTTGCCATTCTTTCCGGATCATACCTTTGTCGATGAGGTGGCCTCCTGTCATCAGGTTGCATCGGTTCGCCCTGGTTCCGTGTGCCCTCCCTGCGAGGCATATCTTCTTTCAGGATTCCCTGTTTAGGATCCTTGTACTCCCTTTTTGGGGGTTCTCTGCTGCGGAACTCCCCCATTTTAAGAAGATATTCTTCTTCCCATCTTGCTTTCATCTCTTCTGAGGCCACATATTTCTCAGCAATTGCAAAGAATTCTGATATATCCTGAGGGACTTCTCTGGTGAGGGAGTCTTTAAATGGTCCTTCATTCAGCCCCCTGATTACGGTCCCCACTACCATAATAGAACTGAGGTCTGTCATCCCGGTAATGTCCTTGTTAAATGGACTGGAAATGTCAGTTCCCCGAAGTGAGTAAAGTGACCATAAAATTAGACCATGGTGTTCTTTTGAGTTTAAGTGATGAGTCATGACCATTGGAAGTGTTCACTTTTTCACTTTAGAATACAAAATCCGTAACATAATACACCCGAAGGTGACAGGTTGAATTTCAGACCCTCCATGCATGAAGACATTTATATGTTCTTTTTGGTGAAAGTGAGGTTGAAGTGGAATGGGACTAAAGTGACATTTTATACCAAGGTCACTTCGATTCAAAATCAGTTGGAGTGGATGTAGTTAATTTTTTACGGATGTCTCATTTCGACGAAAGTGGTTGAAGTGGGACTTCTGCCTAAAAGAACACATGTAATGGTAGAAGTGGGTCATTTCGGCCCACTTTCATCACTCACTTACCTCCTAAAAGAACGCTAAATGAATGCACTCAATAATCACAAAAATTCTAAAATATGTGATAAACAATTTTAGAACTGAATTAAATTTAGAAAATATCATTTTAAGTTTAGCTAATTTTATGTATTAAGTGCCTCATTCCTTCCACCACTTGTATTATTATCTCCCTTTGATTTATGTCCAAATCATCTGGATTGAATAAAAAAAATTAAAGACGAAAACAAGTTTTCCATCAAGTACAATTTTTTTTTTTCTGAAAAAGATCAAGGAAGTACAATTAATTTCTAATTTCTTAGTTTTTCTCTTTCACAAACAGGGCCCGGATAGCATGTGATAATAGTGAGTGATTTTGATGGAGACTTTTGAAAACAGTAAGAGATTTAACTGTTATTATTATTATTATTATTATTATTATTATTATAGGTTGTTAGTGCAAAAGCACTTAAGTTGGCATTATTTGACAATGGATGATGTAACAAAGTTGCTACAATGCAAGCTCACATGGCGAACAAAGTGACTTAATAGAATAATGACATGATAAGAATGATGTGGCAGAAGATGATGTGTCACAACTGATAAGGCGTAAAGTCAAAGCCTGCAAAGCATCATATATGAAAGTTCACATGTGCATACCATTATCTTTGGTCAGGTTTTGAAGATTTTATAGAAGCTATTTTTGGAAAGTCAAATGTTTGCTTGAGGTACAAGTGTGAAGAAGATATTTCTGAAGCCTTAATTGGAAGGTTGGATAATGAGCTATCATGGCAATGGAGTTATGTTTGGAAGGTTTAATGTTTGCTTGAGGAGCAAGCTTGGCGCAACCCAAGTTGGATTAGCTATCTTTCGAAGGAGATATTGTTATGAAGCCCACATGTGCTTGAAGATCTCAATGGAGTTATCTTTAGCAAGAGGATATTTTTGGAAGGCTTCGATGATATTATTGAAGATGAAATTGGAGAAAATATATTGGAGATATATTTGGCAAGGATTCAACGGAGCTAGATATTCTGGAAAATGAAGTAGAAAGCCGATATTTTTAGAAAGTCACAGGTGACTTGGAGAGCAAGCTGGGCACAGTCTAAATATGGAAAGTTCGTTACAACGCAACTTCGAGGGAAAGTTTGAATGGAAGCTATGTTAAGTAACAACTACATATGGCTAAACCATATCTTTAATCTTCAATTAAAGATATAATTGAAGATTTGATTGAAGATCTAGTTGAAGATTTAATTCAATGCCATATTTATGCGGGAGGCTAAATATGGTATGAAGAATGATTTGGAAAGATTATGAAGACCAAACTTGAGTGAGTCAAAGACTAAGTTTGGAAACCATTTGATGTTGATGCACCGGGAGGCGCCACGCCGGGAGGCATTATGAAGAGGTCGGTGGATGTGACGTAGAGGGATCCAACCAGTTGTCGTGGTCGTGATCGGGAGGATCAGACGACGTCGACTCAGACCCGACAGGGAGAGTTGGACGGTTGAGCTCGTAGAACAAAGCAAAGCCGTAGCCTTAGTCAGTTCAGCGGACTGCGCCATGTTTCAGGATCGAGTGCGTTAGGATCTGCAACCGCTATTTTTGGAAAATGTCCAAAAATAGTTTCCGCGGAGATTTTAGAGATTCTAAAAGAGGAAAGTGATATGATAGGCTCATGGAGCGTCTATATAAGAGGCCCAGCTCGAGGGTTTAGGATGAGCCACCCGAGAGCAACCTAGGGAGTAGGTTGGAGTGGGCATCGGTCAATCTAGAGTGGGTGTTTGTATGTGTGAGAGATGAGTGACAAGGGAGTTGTACTCATGTATTGTCTTCTCTTTTAGTGGATCGTTTTCTTCGGGCTTAGCCCCCCAAACATAGGCTTGCATAGCCGAACTAGGTTACCAATCTTATGTCTCATCTTTTCATTGTTTGCATTGCTTGATTAATTGTTTGAGTGTGTGTGAGGTTGTGTGCTCTTGAGAGAAAAAGTGAAAGTGAGTTTATATTTCCACTACAACCAACCACACAACCAACCCGTCGGAACTAACATAGGCCATAAAGACCCCCATACGGGTTAGTCAGGGACGTGACCATGGGCTCCGAGGAGTAAACTCGACTCGCACTTGCTAGCTTGCTCCCCCATTTACGGGGGCGGAGACTCGATCCCGAAACTTGCCCAAGGAGAATTACCTAATGCACGAGATCCAAGGTTATACTGTTAGGCTATGAGTCTTTTGGTAGATTTAACTGTTATCAACTACCATTTTGTGTGGTAATCGAAAAGGCCACATAAAATGAATGATAAAAGAAAGTCATTAATTAATCAAAAAATGAGGACCAACATTGCAATGCCTTGGATCCCATGCTTGATTTCTTTCCTCTTTATAGTGTTTTTAATTAAAGAAAGTATGTGAGAAATTATGCTCGATTTCCCTATCTGTCAATTACTCAATTATGCTTGATCTAATTTAATTTAAACGTTAGTGGGAACACTTAGAAGTTAGAATGATCATCTTTGGTTATTTAATCAATCTAAAACTAGATCCATCAATCGTTGATGTGATCTGCAGTAAAAATTTAATTAAAAATAAATATAAATTGACAGATAGGAATTTAATGATTTTTTTTTAAAAAAAAAGATTAATCCATAAACCATATGTTATCATACAAACCATATATAAATATATGTTCAGAATGAGAAAGATATTTAAAAGTAATAATAATTAAGATATAATATCATATTATCAACCAGATAATGCAATATTCTAGATAGTTTTACCTTACTTGCATACTTGATTTTCTAGTCAATGAAGGAAGAATTTATAGAAAATGAAAATTTTCTGTCATGTTTGGTGTTCATTACCTCTAAATCCATATTTTCCATGAATTAATCATATAATTTTTCTTAAAAATTATTTGTGATATATGTTTCCTCATATTATTTTGGTTGGATGCAACACCATTATTCAAAAAACCAAAACTGAAGACGACATAAAGGCTCATGAAGAGAAACTTGAAGTTCACAAATACCAATCCAACTCAAATCGCAGGAGGCAACGAAGCCTTCGAGGATAGGTTTGCAAACCAAGAGAGAACATGAAGCATCAACAACTCAAACAAAAATGTGACACTGTCTGAATTTATGTATTTTTTTATCAATCTTGATTGAGATTCCATGTAATGAACTTTTATATTATTATTAATAAACAATGTGATTTATCCCCTTATTAAAAAAAAACTAATCATATAATAAAATGTGTATTACACTGCTTTCTATAAATTTTGGCTGAAATGTAATGTCTTGATTTACAACCCAATTTGATATAAACTGAGATAGACATACCCATATATAATCATTTCTGGTGATTCCGAAAATCAATTCGGTAAAATTGATTGATTCTTGGAAACCAAAAAGACCAGAGGAGGCTGTACATTAGCACACTTTCAGTGATGAAAATGTTCAAATGGAATCCACAAAACATAGAACATCAAAAAGTGGAAAGCACCAAAAGCTCTTCTCAATTGCAGCAAAGTTTCAAGCATGAGGCCATTTCAGCAATTGGGTACTGGAAGATCAAAACATTCTGTATCAAAATATTTAGAATCCTCCTACACAATAGCTTATACAACAAATTGCATCACTTCAGCAAAAAAATCACTAGAAGAAATCGAATTCGAGATAGTTTTCAGGACCTTTCTGAATTGCAGTATGTTTCGCTTTTCCGCTGGTCGATGATGTGGGCACCGGAGACTTATCAAGCTCAACGTGTTTTGGAATCTCCGGCGGAGTTGCACACCGAATCAAGGCCCAGTTCACTCCTTCAAAGAAAGCATGCTGCTTTATTTCAGTTGCTCCGCGCTTGTATGCAAGCCTCTGCTGTGGTTCTTTGATGAGAAGTCCTCTTATCAGGTCTCTCGCAGCAAAGCTCACAATGGGAGACTCGGGGAATCGTAATGGCTGGCCGACGACATTGAATAATGTGGCTCTGTTACCTGATCCCTTAAATGGAGTCTTTCCAAACAAAAGCTCATATAAGAAGATACCGAAGGTCCACCAATCAACAGCACTGCCATGGCCCTCTCCCTTGATGATCTCAGGAGCTAAATACTCATGGGTGCCAACAAATGACATTGAACGGGCATCTGTTGGCTCAGCAATGAGCTCGGGCAATGGACTGACCTGGTTTACTACCTCAGGCTTTTGTTTGCGGTCCTTCTTCGACTTGGAGGAGAATAGCCAAGGGGAGAAGCATGTGGTAGGAGCCACACATGATGGCTGAATGCAAGATGGCTGGACACAGTATACAGGGTTGTTCCTCCTGAGAGAATCAGAGTCTGAGTTAGAGGACTTGATGAGGGTCGGGCTTACGGCACAGCGCAGGGAGAGGTCAAAGTCCGAGAGCATAATGTGACCATCTTCTCTCACAAGGACATTCTCCGGCTTGAGGTCACGGTAGATGATGCCGAGCATGTGTAGGTACTCCAATGCAAGGAGAACCTCTGCGACATAGAACCTGCATTTCGAAAAAAAAGAACAAGGTAAATCAATATAAATGGATGCAAAATATAAAATGAAAAGAGTGAGCCAAAAGTGGTTGCATGAACAAATTCCACTTCTGCATAACAATACTGTGTCTCTCATTTCCAACACGCTTAGAATCTGAAGGTAATCTAAATTTTGTGAAGCTAGAGATGCATCATTGGAACTGAACAGAAAGCACTTTAGATGACTTGAGAAACATATAGTTAACTACAACCAATGAAAAACTCGATAAAGCTAACTAATTTATAAAGTTTAGGGCAAACATGATGACGATGAATTTATGAGAAAGATAGAAGATATTTATATCATGTTAAACTATTAGACAACGGAGGCTTCAAGAGAGAAATCATACTTTACAGCTTGTTCTGAGAAATACTTCCCAGGCTGCCTCTGCCTAAGTGAGTGGAGATCTCCACCGGGACAAAACTCCATGACCAAACATGAGAATTTATCAGTTTCAAAGTGGGTATATAATGTCGGCAGAAATGGATGGTCCAAAGATTGCAAAATCTCTCTTTCAGTTTGAGCTCTGAGTAGCTTCTTTCGACTTGCCAAAGATCCCTTGTCCATAACCTTCATCGCAAAATAACACTTTGTTCCACTCAATTCAGACAGATAAACACTACCAATGTCACCACAGCCCAACCTTCTAAGCAACCTGAAATGGTTTAATCCCAAGACTCCATCTTTGGTGCGAATCGTTTGAATAGCTTCCCATCTAGAATCATTTGCTTTATGAGGCCGATTTATGCTGCTACTTATGCTACTACAAGTACTCTCATCACTGACATCAGTGCTTGTGCTAGCCCTGCACAAACTACTCTTTCCACTCTCAACGAAATCGGCCCTATCAGTAGTCTTTCTCAAACTGCTAGTTCCATCACTTAGTTTAGCTGATACTGAGCTATCCTTGACACTGTCTTGTTCTGAGAGTTTCTTTACTTCGTCTCCATTGCTGTCAAACATCAGAGTTCCAATGGAGGATGAATGTGAACTGTTAGCATTAGGCTCTTGAGGAAGGCAAGTATTAGGTTCCGATGAACTTGAATCAGGAGTTTGCAAAGGTGAAGACTTGCTAGCAATCGTCTCTAAATCTTGGTTACCAGGTTTCTTGAGCGGCTTTTCGGAGAAAGACTTGAGGACAATATTTGAAGCCATTGAATTGAAGTCTCTACACCTCTATTAGATTAAACCAGAGCATTCTGATGAACATTGACACCATTTACATACAATGGCGGCGTCAAATACTTCTCCATCACCACAAGATCTACTAAAATGAGAAGGAACCCTGTCAAAACATCAAAATTAAAATCAAAGCCATCAGAACAATGGTGAATATCTAGCAAATTTGTGATATCGAAACACAAATTGGTACAAGGGCAATGACATACCCAAAATCAGTAAAGCATAACTTGCATGGTTAAACTAAAAAATCAAGAATCAATTGTGAGGCTCTTTGTGCTTGAAGGTTGTCAAAGAACCACAATCCATTTGGTAAGATAAGATCTTGAGGGATGAAAACATTAAAAACTCCAACAATGCATCAGTATACCCATGAATTCCATTTAAAAGATAGAACAGGAAAGGATACACTCACAATAGATTGAAAGGTGCAAACTAGAAAGTACTTTACAAAGGGCTATTTCCAAGAAACCCCCAAAATGCATAAACAATAAGAACACCATACATGTGAAAACCATGAATCAAGGCTGTGGTACACACTGGGAACATCAAAATGTAACCTTTCTCAAAGAAAACATCACTAAATGCAGAAATACAACAATTTTTTTTTTTTTTTTACAGCTCAAATATCATTCAGAACATGACCAAAGGATGCATCTTCCATAAATTTCCAAACCAGATCTTAAGAAAAACAACTGCAAAACTCATGACAGATCCAACCAGCTCATAAATCAAACATCCAGATGCAAAAGGGACAGGATTTACAAAAGAGAAAAAAGCCAACCTGCATGTATCATGCCAATTAGAACCAAGCAATAAAGTGAGTGAAAAAGCAGCTCAAAAACAAACCTTGAGTCCAAAGGCCAAACCTTTAGGCCTCCCTATGATGGAGAAACAGCTCTGCAAACTCAATACCCACACAGGGATAAGAAGAGAGATAAAAGAGAAAGAGGAAGAGAGAAAGAACTCTGAAGTGCTTGCTTGTGTTGAGTGTTAGTTAATACTTAATTATATCCAATATCAATACCAAAAAAAAAATACTTAATTATATGTATGTCTATGCATAAGTGCATGTAAAGAAGAGGGTGGTCAAAGCCATGGCTAAGCTTTCCCCATTCCAATTATTTCATTAATATCTTTTTTGTCCCCCCACTCCAAGGACTCTGAATCACATCAAACAACCTGGTAGTCTCTTCTTTTTAACTTAAAAGACTTTTTTACTTGAATCAATGCTCTTTCAAATTTATTTCCCATTTCCCCACATATTCTCTCTATTTACAAATCCCCCCCTCCTTGCCATCACTTCCGATTGGTTCAAGGACAAGACTACAGGAGCATCCTCCATGGTTGCAGTTTCTACATCACTGTACTACTACTAGTAACTAATAATACTCACAGTTGCTCAACCCAAGGCTAAGATGCCATTGCATTCACAGCTTTTGTTGGAGAAGATGCTATACTATGTCATGAATATTGCTGTTCATGAGGGAATCAATGGCATTGTCGGAGTTGGCGGCCACACACCCGACAGCCATTTTGAATCTCTCTTTCTCTCTCTACGTTGTTCCACTGTAGATGAGATAGTACTTGGTCTGTTAACTAGTGACATGAAAGTATCTTTGCAGTTAGTACTGAAATGCCTCTTAACTTCTTAGTTTTGTTTTAGTTTTATGGATTTTGTTTGGAGTTTTGAAAAATAAAAAATTGATGCTATTAGGCATATTGTATTAAACAAAGAGAGAAAAGTTCTTTTTTATTTGATGGATAAACCATGTTTTACGTCATTAAATTGGAAGTTCTGTTAGACAATGCCCGGCAGGGATGCATATATAATAGAAAATATCATTCAATACTTAGTGTCGGTATCTTAAATGGTTTTTTCTTTTGCAGTCGTATCATCCTCGAAGCCCTCGTCACCCTTGTCAACACGTTGGGAGGTCTTTTTGGAGAATGCTAGGCTCCACTTCACTAGGTTTTGAGCGGCCTCCCATCTTGGTCTCTTGGAAATGGGAGTTGCATCAACCAACATAATATGAGAAAAGTAATATCGTGAGTAAGCATTAAGAAACCTCTTTTGTAGAAAATATCGCATATTTCATTCCCCCATATGCTTCATATGATGGCCATCACTTTGAGATCCCATGCCCATCTCAGTGTTTTGTCCATCCTGAAAAAGAACGCCTTAGAGCCCTAGATATATATCTTACAGATTTCCTGAGGCTTCTCGTTTTCCTAAAATGATGCAGAAGTGACTCTAGATGTTAGAAACATATGGGCATCAGATAAACAGGTGTGTGACCGATTCATGGGGTAATATCTTAGATGGGTACTTAATTTCAATTTGTATCATTTTGGTTATCCAACTTCGATTTCACTTCACCATGAGGATACTGAGAGGATTCCGGTGTAATTTATCACCGGACTTGTCTATGTGGCAAACTTATTGCCACGTCATATGCCACGTAAACAAGTCAAACACCAATTTCATGCCTATATGTTGCTAAAATATTGTTTGACTTGTCCACATGGCATATGACGTTGCATTAAGTTCGCCACGTGGACAAGTACGGCGATAAAATTACACCAGAATCCTCGATTTCATGCCTATATGTTGCTAAAAAAGTGTTTGACTTATCCACGTGACATATGATGTGGCAGTAAGTTCACCACGTGGACAAGTCCTGCGATAAACTACACCGGAATCCTCTTAGTACCCTCCCGGTGAAGTGAAATCTAAATTAGGTAACCAACATGATACAAATTAAAGTTCAGTGCTCAAAATGAAAAATGAGTATAATACAGTACCCATCTAAGATATTACCCCCCGATTCATCTTCTGAATCACATAGATAGCAATGTGTGCGCTCTCCTCATCACTTTCGTCTATGGAGGTTATTAAGTGTAAGGATTTTGTTTTCTTTTGCTAACCATGCAAAGAGTTTTACTTTCAGTGGGTATGGTTTCTTCTAGAAGCCCTATCATGGGTTGCTTCGGGTCCCTCCATCCACCCTGAAGGTGTAGAGAGATTTAACTAAGAATACCTTAGTGGGCGTTAGCCTCCATATTCTTTTATCAGATGTTTGATTGTTTTTGGATAGGTAACCATGAGGGACTGCAACATGGATAACAACCCTATACTCTCTATTTCTGATAGGGGTCTCGGTTTGATAAGTGGCTTGCCACTTTGGAGCATATCTCGGGCCTCTTGGATGGTTATGGATTTTTTGAGGATTAGGGGTTATGATTCTGGGTGAGAATTCCAAGGTTATTGTCCCTCTATCTAGTTGTCCATACAAAGGTTAATCAAGCAACCAACCCATATTTGGAGGTAATGTTGGCTAATGTTGTCGAGCCTTCCCGACAAATTCCTTTCTAGAAGTTGCAAGGATGCTTTGCCAGGGGGCCAGTTTGTAGGCGTTTATGAATCCTCTTATGAAGTAGGCTTCTTTGACTATTTTGAGACATAGCCCCGTCTTTCCAATGAGTATTCTCCACCACTATTTCCCCAGTAGTGCCCCAATGAACTCATGGAGGTTAAAGATTCCCCACCTTTCATATGTCATGAGGCGGCATAATTTGTCACAGTTTATCAGATGATAGGAATGTGAACTTCTTTCAATAAGAACTCCTTTCTAATAGAGTCAATCTTGTGGACTACCCATCCTGTCCTTCGATAGTTTGACATGCAATGTATCGGCATTGTGGAAAGGATTGAGTCAAGTAAGGTGAGTCTTCCCCTTAGTCTTCCCTCTAATTTTTCCACTAGTTTGATCCGGTCCTCTTTCTTTGGGTGCCCTCTCAAGATCAGGATTCCCAAATATTTGATTGGGAAGGATGCTATTGGGCAGTTGATAATCTGCACGAGATCCTAGGTTGTGTGTCCCACATTTTTAATTAGGATGATGACACTTTTGGTGAAATTTATTCTCAAGCCTAAGAGACCCTCAAATAGGTAGAATATCAGTTTTAGTGTTTGAAATTTGGCTGTCTCTAGAGCAAATTACTAGGAAGTCATCGACATATTAGAATACCATTATTGTGTCCTCTCTGTTTGGTCTAAGTGGTACTCCACTATAAATGTTTGCTCTTATTGCTAATATGAACATGGTGGAAAGTATATCTATGGCAAGTACGAATAGTAGGGGGAGAGGGCATCCCCTTGCCACATGCCCTGTTTGCTTACATAACCAAATTAAGGATGTTCTATTAATGAGGAACCGGGCTTTGAGGGAGGTGAGTAAGGTCTTAATCCATGCCATCCATCTAGGTCCAAACCCCCTTGCTTGGAGAAATTTCGAGGAAGTTCCAGTCCACTGTATCGAAGTCTTTCTCAAAATCAATTTTAATCAGGGCCTCATTGGTGTTTTCGTTTTTCATTTTGTGAATTAGTTCTTCAAAGGCTACAATATTGTTGTGTATCATTATCTTTTTATGAAGGCGGTTTGTGAGTCCACTACGAATTCCCCAAGGATCTCTTTGAGCTGGTTTGTAAGGACTTTGGAGATGATTTTGATCGAACAGTTAATCAAGCTTATGGGCATGCAATCTTTTACTATCTTAGGAGTATTGTTTTGGGGGATTAGAAGTATGTGCGCCCAGATGATTCTCTCTATGTTGTTGGTTTCTTGGAAGAATTCATCAAAGAGTTTTAGGACATCATTCATAATTAGATTCCACCATTGTTGGTAGAAGGTCATTGGGAATCCGTTAGGCCCTGGGGCTTTGTCTGCTCCTAGATAGTCTACTACCCTTCTGATTTCATCCTCTTCGATTGGTTCCTTGAGGTGTGTGAGGTCCGGTTTTTCTTTGTGTAAAAACAGTCTGTCCCATGAGGTTTTATACCGCATGTCCCTTTTTTAGAAAGAGATTGTTAAAGTATGCGGCTATAGCTATTGTTATTTGGTTTGCCATTGTGATTGTCGTGCCTTCGTTATGTTTTGGTCTCCTTGTTATAACCAAGTTATCCTAGATCTTTGTTGTCAGTATGTTTCTTCCTCTGTGATCATCTTCTTCCCATACTCATTCTGCAATCTAAGCATATAGGCTATGGCATGGTCTCCATATCTTGGAAAAGTCCAGAAACTATCCAATAGATAGGATGTTGAGTGTGCAAACATAGTACCACATCGGTTAGTCAGGAGAAAGTGAAGGGCTTAAATAGAGAAACACATCTCCATTAGTTGTGAGACCTTTTGAGCTTGTTCCAAGAACAAAACTACTTGGGCACTGGCCCCCGGTCGGGGGATTGTTGAGTGTGCAAACATAGTACCACATCAGTTAGTGAGGAGAAAATGAGTGGCTTAAATAGAGGGACATATCTTCATTAGTTGTGAGGCCTTTTTGGTTTGTCCAAAAAACAAAACCGGGCTCAAGTGGACAATATCACAACTAGTGTGGAGATGTTGGTGCCCCCGGCCCAGTCCTAACACATGAGGATTTTGTCAAAGCATATGAAAGCTGGGATGATCTTCCATTGATCCATGTATATGAGTAGTAGATCTTGTATTTCTATGGTTATTATTGGGTGTTGTTCTTCTTTGAGGGTCCTAGGTCTACTCTTATAAGAAGGATAAACAACACCTTTGAGGGTCCTAGGTCTACTCTTATTAGGAAGATAAAACCCTTTTTTTTTTCATTTTTATGTTGAAAAGTTTTCCTGTCCTTCCCCTTTAGTTGTTTATATAATTTTTAAAAGTTTCAAGAATTCTAGAGAGAGAGAGAGAGAGAGGGAGAGAGAGAGGGAGAGAGAGAGAGAGGGGTCCAAGCTGACACAAGCCTTAACTAATGATGGTGGCCATTCATCAATGTGTCTGTGAATGCACAGCAATTAATTTCCAATGTTTGGATGATGCTTGGAATGTTGTGAAGAACAAGATAATGAGAAACTTCATCAAAGTATATTCTTAGCATATCCTTCAACCTCTCTCTCTTCTCTCTCTCTCTCTCTCTCTCTCTCTCTCTAGGTCTAATTGGAACTTGATTTTTCCATCAATCATGAAGTTTTCTGAGAACTGATCAGATGAAACTTTTGGATGAGTTCTTATTGATTTGATTCAATTTCTGCTGAAGTGGAGTGCAGATAGAACTCTGAAAACTCTGGTGACCTTCCAAAGCACCAATCATCAGTAATAATCAAAGGAACATTTCTGAAACATTTGGATGAAATGATGAATTCTCATTGATTAGGATTCCATCTCTATGAAGTGGACCTCAATGTAAATCCTAAAACAAGAGTCACCTTCCAAAAGCACCAACATTAGGTCAGAAACACATAATAGGGACAACACATTTCAGATCAATTTATATACTGAATTTTGGGTTTCATATGACTTTCCTGAGAAAGGTATATAATTAGGCTCAGTGCATTACCACTCCCACTCTCACTCTCATGCAAGACCACTCAACTGCCACTCTGCATTTTTCTTTTCAGTTTATCCACCACTTTTTTCTTATTTTATCTTTTTGAGTTTTCAGATCAAATTATATAGTTTTTTTTTTTTAAACAAATCTGGATAACAACTTTTTATTTTATTTTTGATAAATATGAATAAGCCACTAAAACCATGTCATGGACATAATTCGAATCTGCCACCTCTTCTTTGTGAGAGGAATGAGTTACCAATTTTTTTTTATGAAAGTTGGTTTAAGTAACTTTTTATTTGGCAATACAAACTTAGAGCTATCCAACAGATAATGGGCATTAGAGGCACATAAGATTACAAGGATATGTATACGTATATTACTAATGTTAATATATAGGTTTTATAAGGATTAAACTGTAATTAAAATTTATGAGGGTATTCAAATGAAGAAAAGTTCAATTTTCACTTTTGGATTAATGTGACATGGTTATCCCAAGATTAGGTAAAAAAATTAGGTTTAAAAAGATGATTAGGAGACAATGCTGGTCCACTAAAAAAAAAGCATGAGCTATATATAAGCACATGCATGTCCTTCAAGGCTTCAAGGGGCATCTCTTCAAAGAATTTTCAATATTCACATTAAAAAAGGCCTTTTTTTTGTGTATACACCCTTAAAATACAACTGTTTGTGAAACACATGTTATGTTGTCTTAGGTCCAAAATAAATAAATAAATAAATTTTACATTTATATCCCTCACAAGGATATATTGTGGAAAAGTTAACTAAAATATATATGCACAAATACATATATATATATATATATATATATATATATATATATATATATATATATAGCTTGAGTTATAGGAAGAAATAAGTTTTCAAATCATGAATAAAAAAGCTCCCATCCTCAAGTGGATAAATAATGGAAGATTGGTGTGCAGTCTCAATTGGCATAGACCTTTTTTGCCATCCAAAACAATGGATGGCTGCCATGGTTGGTCCAGGCCTAACTATTCGCCTTCTTGCATATGTACCCCCACAAAAAATGAAACTGTTTACAAACCCTTATAAAATTAAAATATTCTCCCAAGTATAGCCTTGCAAATATTAGAACTGCATATATTTGGACAATATGTGTAATTCAAAACATCTCAAAGAGACTTTCGAGGAATCTCCGGGCGACTCGATTGTTTGGTGAGCGGCAGCGAGGAGTGTTTTTCCGATGAGGCATAAGAATGGCCAGAGTCTGGAGAAGAACATTTTTTGAGGGATAGGGGAAGGATGACAAATCCACATCCAATCCCTTAAGCACCAACAAGCGATCACCTACCAATAGTCCCAGGTGGGAGGGTCTGACATACACCGGAGCCGTGTGGGGTGATCATCCAAAGAATTTCATCATCTTTGTGCTCATAAAATCAATTGGGGCAATGGAGGTCACTTTTAATAAGGAGTCCTAGACGGATGTCCACTTTAAACGCCGCAGGCGGTTGAACATGAAGGAGAGGACTAGCTCCCACCAACAACCAAAGCATCATATTTTTTGAAGGATATTAGCCACACCAAGGATGCAATACTAAAAAACATCACGGTTAAAGTGGACAACGGGAGATTAACGAACCTCTGGTGGGACAATTTGATAGGGGGCAAGCGTAGCGAACCCTTTACCCTGATATTGTTGGACTTATGGGAAGTAACCACATTAATGTGGTACTAACCAGAAGCAAGTTAAGACAGGGGGTCCCTTTTCCTAGACCGCTAAGCTATAATGGCAAGGTGCAATTAGCCGCCATAATAGCAACACTTTGGAGCCCACACCAGGGCTACCAGACTATGGGGAATGGATATTAACCTCCATAAGAGGCTTATGGTAAAATCTCTATATCTCTTCCTAGTATAAGACGAGTCTAGGGAGCAAATTGCAAAAAGATTTTTGAAAACAACCATGCCCAAATAATACCAAAATCTTGGCTTCGTTAATATAGGATAACAAACTCATGACCCTTAATAATCTTGTGAAGAGAGGATGGAGAGAGAACAAATCACAATGCTTCCTTTTGTGAGCATGCCCAAGAAACAATCACACATCTCCTCACACAATGCCCCTACTCCGAACTCATTTTGGGCACACTACGGCCAGTTATTTGAAATAGGGAGAACACCCAACCAGATACAAGACTTTTGAGGTGACAACATAATCCAAAAACAAGTGGACATGGTGAAAAGACCGGGATGGAGTACTCTAGCAATCATGGAAATCACCTGGACGATATTCACAAAAACCATATGGGATATTAATTTTCTAATATTTTCCTGGTTTGATGAAGTGCATGCGTCCAAGAGACCAAAGTTGGTGGCATTGGAGTCAATAGCGAAAATGTGTTTGACATTAACCCCGGACGAGATGGACACACCATAAAAAAAACGACTTCATGGACAACCTCAAAACCAAAAAAACACTGGTTATGGAGAGATATTAGGTTGAGAGGAAGCTCACGGGGTCAACTAGGGTCCCCCTGGAAACTTCTTATGTGTTATATAAACTTTTTATTATATTATTAATAAATGTGATTTATGACAAGGGCATATATGCAAAAAAAAAAGACCTACTTTGTTCTCAGGGGTAATTGTGCAAAAAAATCATGAACAATTTTTAAGATGTAAAAAAATAAATAATTAAAAAGGCAAAACTATTTCGGTCACCATCAACACAAAAAGTATGTTAGGCTTTGATTTAAAATGCACAATAACCACACGTGACAAGATTCATTATCAAACCAATTTTTTCTTATTAAAAAAAGAGATTCCTGGACATAGTGACATACACACAGGTGACAGACCAAACTGACAACAACCCTTTCAGGGAAATTAATTATATATATATATATATATATATATATATATATAAATGTACAAATATTTTTTTAAAATTATGGGTTTTCTTTTGTTCATATATCGACCTGAAAATAAATATCAGTGCTCTTGTGAACTCCAAGGTAGAGGGTCTAGTTGCTAATCTAAACTTTTCAAGGGTGTAATTGAAAACAGCAACAAATAATCTTTTTTTTTTTTATTAAAACCTTCGGATTGCGTTCTAATGCTTAGAATTCAGACCTATAACAACAACAAAAAAAGGTCTTTACCACGTATATAATAACCCTACAAAAATCTCAATGTTACACATTCATCTTTGGTTAAACTTGGGTTTTTTTATAAGGTACAACTTAATTAAATATACTAAAAAGATATATAAAATAAAAATTTAAATATATAAAAAAAATAGCTTGGTGCTATAAAGCTCCCGAATGCACGAGGTCTAAGAAGGGTTAGACCACTTGAATCAATTATATGCGGCCTTACCTAGCTTTTTTTACAAGAGACTGTTTCCACGATTCAAAACCGTGACCTTCAAGTCACATAGCAACAACTTTACCATTACAACAAGGCTCGGCTTCATCAATATTTAAATATATGAATCTAAAATTTGATAAATATATAATATCAAGATTTATAGGGGTTTATGCACAACCAAAATAATAAAAAAAAATTAAAAAAGAATGAAGCATGGAAGGAAACTTCGGCAACTACTAAAAAGTAAAAAGTGATCAACAAAACTAAACAGAGTACTCACTACTCTTAAAATGATATGATGCTTTCACTCTTGCTAATATAAGTATTGAAGTTAATGAACTCAATGAAAAGCCACCAAAGTGCATCTTCCAATTCATCAAAAAGAACCAAAACTTGACAGAAATCCATAAATGTAAATGTACAGCAGGATATCATGCAAATTATATTAAGAAACATCGTAAAAAAAATAAAATACACAATATAAAGCTTCAGATGTCTGTAGTTTCATCTTACATTTCAATCTGGATCTAGAGCTTGTTTTCAACATTGATGTTACTCATTATAGCAGAGTTAAGCTGCAAATATTACTGATTATTTCACAGTATGGTTGGTAATTCCAGGCTGCATTTTTGCCTAATGAGCAATGAGAAATATGATTTGTTTCAACATAAAGAAATTTCTGCAGAAATATTCACAGATTACATCCCACAAAAACACTTTCAGATAATAATTGATCCAATATCTGCGTTTTTTGCTTATGGAAGTGCAGCAGTGGCAAGTCATGCCAGGGTGCCAGTAACTGTTATATATGTACAGTTTTACACTCAGATCCAAGGAAATTTCCTCACCTCAAAGCCATGCATGAAGGCACACTTGAACAACTTTCCCCGTGCCCAGGGAAGTCCATCCATCATCCGTAGAAATAATCATTGTATATGAATTGGAGGCGGCCATGTTGATTGTGAACTTTTGATTTCCATAGTACCACTAAGAATAGCATTGCGAGGCAATGTTTTCTCCAGCATGCTTGCATTTTGGAACATCACTAATGGGAAAGCCTCTGCATACTGCTTTAGCTGCTCACCGACAAACTTTTGTCAGGCTCGTTTATAAAAATTAGCTCAACATGTCTAATAGATCTGGTTGATGGATTCTGTTCCATTTTTTATACTTTATAACATGACAAAAGAAGTGAAAACAAAAGGTGAGGCCTATCAGGATGTGCTTACCCCCTCTTCTTTCATTTTTGAATAGCCAAGTTTATCTATGAATGATGGAAGTTCATCTTCAGCAACAGGAAGCATCACAATTTCCACACTCAAAGAGCACAATAGCTCCTCAATCAAAAAGAGAAGAGTTTCAAGGTATCCCTGTAAACCATGAGAAAGTTAGCTTATAATTTCTAACCACAGATATTAACTCTTCCACATTAAGAATTAAAAAACTCAATAGTAATGATGCAGACACTTAGAAGCAAACCTTTTCTAAAACCTAACTTGAAGATTATATTCTAGAATGTAACAAAGTTGATCACAATCTTGCAAAAAACACATTTGCAATTTGATGAATTCCAATAATTATCTATCATCCTGATTTCAAGCAAATTACTAAGGCCATACACATGATAGCAGATTGAAAGATCAAATAAAAATATGAATGCTCTACCTTCCCTCGGCTTTTATGATGTGTGGCAATCAGAGGAACTTCAGCAGCATCCTTACCAAATACTCTGAGAATTGCAGCAGATACCACTACTGACCTGTGTTTATGGAAAAAAGAACCCGCACTTAGCTTGCTTGCAAAATAATCCCCACATTTAATGTGTGCCATCACATCATTTCTGCTTGTTACTTGCAGTAAATGTGGAAATAAAGTATTGATGTCCAGATTTGAGAGTTAATGTAATCACATTTAATAGTTATAGAAAATAAATCTACATATCCATTATACATAACAACCCAACCAAATATGAGGCTATGTAACTACTGGTCTAAATATACAGATGGACATGGTAATGGTACTTAATCCATTCTGACGGGGACACAAATCCTTAGCAGATAACATCTCAGAGAAAACCCAAATTGATGGCATTTAAAGAACACAACTTCCAAATGCATTGTAGAGTGAAAAGCAGGGGTCTTACTTCACTGTTAGAACTGCACAATACATCCCTTCAAAACCTTGATCAGCACTCTCTCGGCTGCAAAATAATTCCAATAAACACCATAAGCTCTATCAGGTATTCTGCAGATAGAATGGTTGAGTAAGAAACAGCAGAAAGGATACCTGTAAACCATAGCAGGTATGATATCACAACCTCTTTCAAATATAGGACCAAATTCATCCTGGGAAGTGAAGAAACCATTAGAATAAACCAGTAGTCAAACATCTAAGAATGCAGGCAGTTGCCTGAATATTATATATGGGACACCAGGCCACCATAATACCAGCAAAATAAATAAATAAAATAAAATAAAAAAGAAAATGAAGCAACCTAATAATAAAGAATTTTCTTGTTTACAAATAAACAAGATTGAAATGTTATATTTTAGTGAAGGGAACCACGAGAGAATCCTCATAAATACTATAAGAAATTCTATTATATTTTGGTTTCACCTATGTCTTATCCCTTCCAGTTCAATCTTTTTGCATGTAACAGAGTTGACTTCTCAAAGCTAGATCATTGTCTAGATAGAGAAATTTCTGCCAAAACATTGCAAAACTAGATTAATCACCTTTATCTGATAATTGATATAGCTTTCAAACCAAGATCCTGCAGCAGGTTACAAGGATCTACTGGGAAATATGGTTATCGGAAGATAGCTTTGGCCAATTAGAATGAAAAGTAAAATAGATGCTTCAAATAAGAACTCACTTCAAAGATAGAAATAGCCTTAGCAAATAGTGTATCTGCAACAGAATTGCATCGCCCATTTAGAAGTTGCAACCGAACGTCATCTCCATTTTCATTGGATAAACCAATCTCACTGGTCTTACTATTTATCATTGTTATTATTGGCCTAGGAACAGTCATTGGACCATTACGCACCAAACTTCCAAAGGTAACATGGATTCTATAACAATCTGCAGAACAAAACCACATGCTCGCCGGAAAATCCTGCATGAAGAGAAAGTTGTTAAACTAAGTATGCACTACATATGACCCATAATTATCAAAAAATGTACTGATTGACACCTTAAAATCACAAAGCAGCTGATTTTTCAAACAACCGACATGGTACTCCTTCTCACACTGAAACAGATAAAGTATCATGTTAGGCCAAGCCCTTACAGACTTATGTTAGGCGGAGGGCTAGGAGGGCAGTTTAGTCTTTTGCTATTTTCTTGATTTAGGGTCAGCCAATGTTCAGCAAAAAGATAAGAATTTACATAAATGGACCAGAACAAAAAACCAAAAAAAACATACTTGGAGGCATAACAGAACTGTTTGTGCACTGAAATTATCTTGACAGGAAGAGTATCCCCTGCATTTTCCATCCCGCAGAAAACCAAATTAATAGGAGGTAAGAGAACATAATGCATTCAGACAAAACAAAGCATAAGAGTGCCCAGTGGAAGCTTGTTAAGTTTTGAGACACAAGCTTTGTCACCAAGAAATAGATAGCTAAACCCATACTTGCAAAGGGCACAACCACCAAGAAAATCTGCTGGTGCTTTAAGGATGCGTCTCGAGTGAACAGAAAGAGGTTGGGAAGTACTTGAGGGTGTAACTGAAGACACTGTTTCAGAAAAGCTTTCTTTGCAGTATGGACAGTGCCACTCACCCTCGGGAAGACATTTTAAGTTCAGGCAAACTGCCAAACAACTATCAAAGAATGAGCAAAAAAAAAGCATGGAAAGCTTCTCCTATAACACCTCCAATAAACATGGACCACCAGAATCTACTGCAATAAGTATAATTCAGTGTTTAAATTTCATTTTTGACTAAAAAGTTAAATCCCACAAGAATGAAAGGTAGTCAACAGCAACAGAAGTAACCAATGCACAATTAGCATAATGAAAGGTTGTCAACAGCAACACAAGTAACCAATGCACAATTAGCATAAACTTAAAAATATAACTAAAAAACAATTTCATGTACCGTATTTGTCATTGAACTTGGAGATGAAAAACAGAAACTTACTGACAAGCCGATGTAAAGCCAACAAATAAAGCATTGATCAGATTAGAAAAGAGATGTCATAATGATATCAGATACTCTAAGCTGAAACTCATTTGTAGTATTATACAAAACAATGAATTTCATTGAAGTCCAACCATTTCGGTTAGAAATATTCACCTGCATGGAAGGCTTTTGGGCATGCATCACAAGGAATCAGTTCTCCTCCAACTCCACATACTGCACACTTGTGTTCACTGAACATGGCAGTCAAGTTTTGACCACCTGACAGAATAATTGATAGCTCATGAAGTGATAGGCCCATGATAGGAGTATATATGTTATGGTAGCTGCAAAAGTACAAAATTCTTAGAAACACAAGGATTAGTTTGCAATGAACAAATAATAGTTTAATACTAAATGGTCCATTGAAAAGGAAAAGGAATTTCAAAGGATTCTCACGGTTGGCGCCTTGCAGAAAATCCCGCATGAGCTTCAAACTGTGAAGGGCTAACCTGATACCAAGAAATCATATCAATGTTTGAGTTTATGTCTACCATGCACATCTATTATAAAAGTCAAGTCGCACTACCTTGCTGTTACAGCAACCACACAGTATACCATTCTGTAACTTTTTACCCTTAAGGAATATCTGCAAATGAAAGAAATTTCATCAAGGGATATGCAAGGTTAGAGAAAAATAAAGTGAATATAAAATGTAAATCAATCATACGTGTCCCTTGGAACGGTAATCCAATTCAGATCCATCTGCTAGCCCACTTTCCATGAAAACTAATCCATGCAAATCATTAGACCTGTAAAAGAAAGCAAAATCATCAGCAATGAGGCTTTCTTTGGAAAAGCGAAGAATGACAAATAGATGTGAAAAAAGTGCATACCTTTTCTTTGGGAAAACTTGAGCAAAAGCCTGTTCTGTCAGGTAAAGAGTGGATTCTGGAATATTGGGTACATTCCATGATGATGGTAATCTAGAATTAGTTAAAAGCTATTAGCATCAAAGAAGTATATTGAATAAGTTTACAGTGTGCATCCAGAGCATTAAATAGGAATTAAAAACCCAAAAAGTTCAAGATACAAGTAGAGAAGCTGGCTACAATCACTTGCTTAATCATCTTCCAATCTGGAAAGCAGGGGAATGGATTGCTAACCTTTCTGTCATTTCTGACCTGTCCATCTCAGAATGATTCTGTTTTACAGGTGAACTGGGTTTGGGGATACTTGAATCTGAACCTATATTGCCCTTTGTAGCAGACTTTGTGAAAATTAGTTCACTGCCAATTGAGGCTGCAACACCAGTCCCTTCTGTAGGCAGCCCTGAAAAACTGAATTCAACTGAGGTCAACAATATCTGCATTTATTTGCTTTGTTAGTCTTAGTTTATAATATGGAAAAGAACAGGACATAGAGATAAGAAGATATCTCTAACAAACCTTCTACCATTTCTGATCATAATTGGATAATCTTGCAGGTAATATGAAACATACCCAGAGTTATTTGGTGACCAATCCTTCCCTTCCATATCATGCACCGTAAAGCTATATTCATCATTCAGATTGAAAGGTAGAGAAAATCTCTCTTTAATATTAGGCACTTGGGAGCTGGATTCAAGTTGGAAGTTAATGAAAGTCAGTAGGATGCCCAGAATTTAAGTCAAAGTTGATTTAAGTCTTAATTAGAACGACTGCAACCATACAAGAAGAGATCTCTGCTAACCTTCTCTCCTTGTTGATCACAATTGGATAATCCTGTCCATTGTCTAAAATTTCTTCAAAGATATTTGAAAGAGGGTAGTAGTTGCCTTCTATACTGTGTGCCACAGGGCTGAATTCAACATTGAGATTGGAAGTTGGAGAAACTTTATCTTTCACAATATGAACTTGGGAGCTGGATTTAAGTTGAAAAAGAGGAAAGTCAAATATAATTCCCTATAATTTACACTGGCATACAAATCAGAGGAATCAACAAAATGTCCTAGATAATAGGCAACCCTTGCTACCCATCTTTTTTAAGGGTGCATTTGTTTGGCAGGATTTGAGGGGAGAAAGAGTTTCAAATACAGCAATTTTTTAAATCCGGATTCAAAAAATCACTGGATTTTAAAATACCTGGGGATTTGGTTTTACGGCGTGCGCAACGATTCAGGGTCACTTTAAAAAAAAAAATATTATTATATTATTTTATATATATGAGAATAATATCCATTTGATCATTTAGAGAGTGTTTTAAGGATTTTCAACTATATGGATGGAAAGATCATCGAAAAATAAGCTAGTATGTTGATTTTCATATAATTTGGTAATCGTTTGGTCCTCCCACTTAATAGTTGAAATCTGGACCATTCAGATTTTTATAAAATAAGAACCGTTAAGTGAGAAAACCAAACAGTTACCAAATTATATGAAAATGGACATGCTAGCTTATTTTTCAATGATCTTCCCATCCGTACGGTTGAAAATCCTTCAAACACGCTCCAGGGATCAAACGGGAGGCGAGTGGGAATACACAGTAATCCTCACACGTCTATATATATATATATAATTGTTTAAAAAAAAATAATCTTTTAAATTTATTTACAATAATATAAATTATTCATATAATAAAAAATACATCCATAATTATTAAAAATCAATATTATGTTAAATACATCCATAATAATCAAGTATTATAACATGTAAATATTATTATAATTATTTTCTTAAAAAAATTATATTATATATATAATAATAATATAAATTTTTTAAGAAAATAATTATTAAAAATAATTATATATATCTATATAATTATATATTAATTAAGAAAATTTTATGAGGGTTTTATTATTAATAAAATCTACTAATAGCCTAGGGTGGGGGTAACCTCACCATGAGTAACCATATACAAAGATTTTATAATCCAACACCTTAAATACATCAAACCAAACACATACTTTCCAAATCCAGATTTACATATCTTTCTAACCAAACACTGGATTTGACTCTCCTGTATTTTCAAATCCATGGATTTACAACTACAATGTAACTCAAAATTCATGGATTTACAACTACAATGTAACTCAAAATCCATGGATTTGAAACTACCTCCAACCAAACGCCACCTAAATGTAGTTACCAAAACTCCCACAAATCATATGGTTTTCTCATCACAAATTCAAAAATACTTCAACAAAAAACACTAGGTGAGTTGGCACCAAATGATGCATACCAGAGCTTTCAGGCAAACAAGGTTGGCATAAAATGATATTCAACAGAAATATGCTTTGTTCTATTAGCAAAACCAACTATATGTAATTAGGAACATACCTTCTAGCTAGACCAGGCTCAAAATAAAAGTTTGAATGATTGTTTTCCTTGCTATTAATACCAGAACTTTGTGGTTCTTGGCCAGCTGCTTGAGCTGATTATGAGTAGAAGAAAAAACCAAGTGAGAAAGCAAAACATCTCCAAGATAGAATCAAATCACCATAAAGGAGATAAAGGGGAGTATACATCACCTCTCCAAGCCTTGTAGCCTTCTGTATTTGGGGGGTGTCCAATCAGTCCCTCAAGCACATCACATAGCGAATCAAGTGGAAGATTGCCCACTTTTTTAACCAGGGCATAGAGACTTATCCCACTCTCCAAGAATATGTGATTATTCTGATTTTTTGTTTCAGCCCCTGCATGGCTCTCAAACTTCAGAGCAGATAGCACCTGAGATCAAACAAGATTCCAAGTAAATTTTAACTTTCACGGATAGTTTCAAAAGTTCATGCAGAAGAGTCAGCTTAGAGAAACAGAAATTGAACTCACAACAGTGAAGTTACATGATGAGCAACCACACTGATATCCAGATCCTTTAATAAATCCAGGAAGCTCCACCTAACATGAAAGTAACAAAGAGAACTCTAAGAATGAAACTGACACATTAGATAAGAAGCAGAAGAGAAAGCATGGAGTTTTACATTTCCTTTCTTATAAATGTACTTCACTGGCATCCCCTCCAGCAGGCCAGTAGACAGCAGACTTTTGACATCATGAACAAAGCCTACCAAAGATGCCTTCTTGTATCTCTTCCATTCCTTAATGTTACTTGGCAAGAAGTCCTCATGACACTTCTCAAGGGTCTCTGCCTGCATCTTCTCCCGATCAGACCCCGAAAGACCCGCATTCATTTCAAGTTCTTGATGTGAATAGCCAGTGGTGTTGTGTCCTTGGTTATCTGATTGTTGGAATGGATTTCCATCATTGTTGGAGGCTGGCAACTCTAACAGTAAACCATTAGTGTGGGAGGTCCTTGTACCAGTTTCTCCATTAAATTTGAAAGGAGAGAGATCATTGGTCTCCAAAAGAGACAGAAATTCGTAATTGGCGGGTGGTGACTCTATTCCTGAACCATTACTTATATCAGTCTCTCTATTACATACCAAAGGAGAGGGCTCTTTGGTCTCCAAAGGAACTAGCATGCCATAATTGGAGAGTTGTGACGCTAATCCTGAGCCATTGCTTGTATCCCTTTCTCCATTAAGTACCAAAGGAGAGGGAACTTTGGTCTCTAAAGGAAATTGCGAGCCATTATTGGAGGCCGGTGACTCTAACCCTGAGGCATTGTTTGTTTCAGTTCCTCCATGAAGAAGCAAAAGATAGGGATCTTTGGTCTCCAAAGAAACTGGAGAGCCATCTTTAGAGAATGGTGACACTAATCCTGAGCCTCTGGAAGTTGGAATACCCATGGATGAGGATCCAATCCTTGGTTTCTTGCGAGGCCTCTTCAGCTCATTTCTTAATGCATAAGTTCCAAAAGTTATGTTAGCAAACAAGATTGAAGCAAATAGACAAGAATAGCAATGTAACCCATGCAAGAACTGCACTTACCAAAATGTAAAGTAATACTCTGAAATAAAAAGGTGGTTTCAAGTATAGCTAAGTGTACATGCTCACATTTCTTCCTTTAAATCAAGAATTAAGCATGATTCAAGTTGTTGAGTAGTGAATGCTCAGTTTGTCATCATGAACATTTAAGTAGATAACTCACCTCACCAATGGTTGAATATAGCTTATAAGATTTGGCGTAGACTCTACCTTTACGTTGCTATCAATTCTAGCTCGTAACCTACTTGTGGTTTGAGATGATCCTAAATAGCAAAAAGCAGGATGGAATATTAGAGTTGACAGATACAGAAGAATTTAGAGAAAAACAGAGTTTTTAGAGCTCAACGACTTGCTTCACCTTTCATCCAAGCCTTGAATAACTCCAAGTCAATTTCATGATCAGTTATCTTTATCATTTCTTCATACAACGACTTGGCAGGCACCCGTGCCAAATGCACAACAATTTGGTGAAGGGTTTTTCCATTTTCCAAGAATATATGATTGTTTTGGTGGCTAGAGGTGACCCTTGCATGCTTCTCAAACTCGAGTGCAGACAATACCTACACAATCCAGGACCAAATAACCAAATTGGGAGAAAAAAATACCATACTAAAGCTTGAGAAAAATTAAAACTATGTACTAAAATATCATCTTACTTTAGTGTAATTACATGATGAACATCCACATTGATAACCATCTCCTTTTATGAATCCATGGAGCTCTACCTAATTCCAAGTCAAAATAAAAGTTAAAGTATCAATGAGTCAATTTTATTAACATGAAAGGGGGAAAATTGTAACTAATGAATAAATCCATCTTACATTATGTTTCTTGAAGATATAGTTCACAGAAAGCCCTTCCAAAAGCCCGGTCATTAACAAGTCCTTCACATTTGCAAAATTTTTGTGATGCGACAATGCTTCCCCGTAGTAAATCTCATGTTTTAAAGTTCTTGAGGCATTTCTTGTTCTATATAAAGCCATTCTTGGCAAACTGAACCTTTTCTTTCTTGTCCTCTACATGAAAATCCACCTCTAAGAGCTAATGAATCTGAAGAGAAAGAATGAATACATTTTATGTTCTAACACTTAAATGTGCATTGAGAATGGTATAATATATATAGCAGAAGAGTTGAACATTATAATAGCTAGTGAAATCAGATGATGACATTATCTTTCAGGGAAGAGCATAACAAACAGCTTTAACATAGAAGAGCTTACTTACATCTTGGGGAAAAAAATATGGGTTTTGTTGCGGTTATGAAAAGAAATACGAGAAGTAGGAACTACCATTCAGGGTTTGTATGCAGTTGATGACCTGAGGAATGATGAGGAATGAAACCTTACCAAAAAAAAAATAATGAGGAATGAAAAGAAGTTAGGTAGTCTGTTGAGATTTTGTTAGTTCGAGTTACCTTTTTTTTATCCATTAAATGTTCCATTTGTCAAATTACCTTTATCTATCAAGAATATTTTGGTAAAAGATAAATAAAATTTAAAACAAATTAAAACTCTCATGGATTTAGTCTGTCAAAGTAAGGATAATAGTATAGGTTGAATCATATATATGACTCATTCGTTGAGAAAAATTTCCTCCATCCTATTAGGCAATAATTATTCTATTTTAATTTAGAATTGTTTTGAACTTTTGAAGGTATGTAGGATTTGAATTATAATTTAATTAAACAAATTTTTATGTAGATAAAAATTCAGATAAAATCTGTTTTAAGAAAATATACACAAGAATTATAATCAAAATCCTTATCAGTCAGTTCAAACATTAACAATAAAACATTTATTTAAATCAGACTAATTTACTTTTACTTTATATTTTAGTTTCCCATAAATTGAAATTATAAATAGGTTCCGATTCGTACCCGAATCTCTCAAGCGCTGCCAGCGCTTTGCCTGCCCTAGCCGCAGGAAGCCGCTGGCTGAGCCATCGTAGTGGCCAGGCCCATTGGCAGCTAGGGTTAGGGCTATTAATGACAAATGCGCTTGCTAACAATCAAATGAATTATTTTAGAAAAATCATAGAAAAATATATATATATATGAAAAAGCAGAAGACCAAACCTGGAGAATAATGCTTGTTCTTCCGATGTGAGATCTTTGTTCTATCACCAGCAAGGAAGAAGCATTCTCACGACTCACAAGCCAACCTTTCAATTCCTTAAAATCAAGCAATAAATTTCAACTTTTAGAAGATTAATAAATAAATTAATTACGCAATAAATTACATTATAAATTACCAAAAGGAAGGCAACAGGTCAAATCTTCAATTGCGTTTGAATGCATAAAATTTCATTCAATTTTCAATGTTTTCCATAATTTGCATTTGAAATTTACAACAGAGATTAACACGTCATGCACAGTATTGCAGAAAAACCAAACCTTCCCCATTGTAAGCACCGGTGCAGTAAACTTCAATCACCAATCAATCAATTGTACAGGAACTTCAGATCAAATGCTACCAATAATCTTTGCAGGAACAAGTGCCATTCTTGAAGGAATGAAACCGGTTTCGATCACGAACAACAATTTGCCTGTCAGTAATCTCTGATATCAACTTAAGAGCAGCATGACAATCACTGCAAACTCTAAGATTCTTCATTATCCTAATCGTTGTTCCAGGCAGTGTGTTCATCAGTCCAAACACCACTGCCAACTTCTCGCTGTGCCGGTAGAGGACATGCTCCTTCTCTGCTTCATCCATGTCCAACAGGACCACTGAATTATCTGGTACATAACCTCTGAGTTTCATTTCCTGCAACAATTCATCCCACTTCTTATAAATCTCTTCAGTCTGGGGGTGCTTGTTCTCACCAGCCACAAACTCATGAGTGACACTGTCAATTGTGATTGTGCTCCATCCTGGGGTTTTCTTCACACCTTGGTCTCTCATCAACCGTCGCACCTGTGCTGCCGCATCAAAATGGCCAGCATCTGCATATATGTTTGACAGCACAACATAGTATCCATCATTTAGAGGATCTAAATTGACAAGGTGTTTGATTGCTTCCTCCCCCATTTTGATGTCCTTGTGCACTCTTGCACCTCCCAGAAGAGCTCCCCACACAACACCATTAGGCTCTATAGGCATCTTCTTGATGAATTCATGAGCTTCTTCAAGCAACCCAGCACGGCTGAGGAGGTCAACCATGCATCCATAATGCTCAATCTCTGGAACTATGCCATAGTCCTCCTTCATGCTAGTGAAGAAGTGACGGCCTTCATCTAACAGCCCCATATGGCTACAAGCATGCAGGAGGCCAACAAAGGTGACACTGTTTGGGCGGATGCCGGACTCCTTCATCTTCACAAATAGCTCCAATGCCTCCTCACCTTGGCCATGCATTGCATGCCCGCCAATCATCGTCGACCATGAAACCACCGTCCTCTCTGCCATTCCATCAAATATTTTCCTTGCTATCTCAACACATCCGCATTTGATGTACATGTCAATCAAAGTGTTGCAAACTCGAACATTCTTCAAAAAGCCACAGCTTTCTGCATACTTGCAGAGTCTCTCCCCAAGATGCAGTGCACCAAGATCAGCACAAGCAGCAAGCGCTGCAACAACAGTCACTTCATTAGGCTGAAACCCGGCCTCCTCCATCTCATGAAACAACTGAACCGCCTCCTTAGGATTCCCGCACTGCACGTACCCAGCAATCATCGCCGTCCAAGACCGAATACTCTTCTCAGGCATTAACTCAAACAGTTCACGAGCAATCTCCATTACCCCAAGCTTCGTATACTGCGTGATCAAAATGTTCCAAGTAACGACATCTCTCACCGGCATTGTCTCAAACACCCGTCGTGAGTCGATCATTGCTCCGCATAGAGAGTACATATGAAGCAGAGTGTTGTAAAGAAAGACGTCGGTTTGGAAACCGAGCTTCTCAATGAGGGCGTGGACGGCCAGGCCGAGGGAAAGAGAGGAGGTTCGCGAGCAGGCCTTGAGTGTGAAGGAGCATGTGAAGGTGTCGGGGAGGATGTCGGCGGAGCGGAGGCGGGAGAAGAGGAGGAGGGCGTCGGAGGGGCAGGAGGAAGAGGAGAAGGCGTTCAGAGAGGCGTTCCAGAGGATGAGCTCGGGAGTGGAGGAGTAGTAGCAATGGCGCAAGAGGGAGCGGGCATATGAGAAGGAGGCGACGTCGGAGAGAGCGCAGAGAGAGGCAACGTCGGAGAGGGGGACGACGGAGGAGAGGGGAGTACCGGCTTTGAGGAGATGGGCGTGGAGTTGCTTAAGCTGGGAAGGACTCGCCGGCGAGGAGAAGGAGGTGGAGCTCCGATGGTTGGGTTGGATGGCGAGAGGGAGAGAGAGAGCTGAGAAATCCATCGGTTACTGTTTGTTCTTTCTAACCGTTTGAATAAATTATAAATAAGTTCCCTTTTAAGTTTTAACCCCTCAAAATATCAATATTATTACTTCTTTTATTTTTTACTGCTGTATTATTTTCATTCGTATTTATATTCTTTTCCCCTTTTAACTGTTGGAGAACTTTCTAAAAACATTAATATTATCACAAATTTTAGAAGGATAGATGCAATTATATAATTTTACAGGTGCCCACTCGTAAAAAAAAAGAAATCCTTCTTAATAATTAACGTAGCACAATTAAAATAACAAACACAATTAAAGTGAATCATACATCATCTCTGAAATAGCTCTGATCAACTTTTTTTTTTTCTTTAAGATCAATTGTCAAAAAAGGGCTTGCCTGCTTAAAGCTTATAATGCTTCACCTGACAAGCAGCTAGCTCTGCTTTGGCCTGAGAGCTCAAGGCAGCTTCCCTCGGCATCCTCTAGCGATCAAACATTTCATAATCTCTATAAACTAGCTCTAGCTCGCTTGCTTCTTCATCTTCTTGTTCCTCAAGGAATCCCTTTTCTTCTCTCTACAAATATAAAGACCAAAAAACAAAATAATGCAACAGCAGAAAATGCATTTGTGCGATGGCAAACTTGTCATGTATCAATGTGAAAGTGACGATTGTTTCTAGTTGATCAAGTTGATCATGTTTTACCTCACTTGTGAGATCTCCTCTCTTGATGGCAATTTCCTTTTCTTCTTCTCTCCGGCTATTCCATTTTCTGTCTTGATGGGAACACCATTTTTCTTTACTGCATCATTTTTTTGCTGTTTAGGCTTGAATTTCTTTTTCTTCCTCGAGTCAGTTGCAGGTGAGCTTGCCTTTGTAGCTCCTTTGTTTGGAACTCTATGTTTCTTACCAACTGCTTCTGCTTTTTCTTCATCATCTTGAACATCTTTGACATCATTGGTTCCTGCAGCTTGTTCTGCCTTTTCTGATGGTTTAGTTGATTCAGGTGCGACTCCTTTCGAATTGCTCACCTTCTTCAACTGCAGTTAGTATTCCATGAAAAAGATAAATTTACATAGTTCATGGATTCAAAATCCAATCAGAGATATATAAAGAGAACTACAGCATCATAGCATAATTCAGTACACACAGGTGCAAGTCAGGTAACCTCCTAGACGGTCATGTTGTCCAAGATTCAATTAGTATGAAAACTAGCACATTTTGTCTTGAAAGATGTCTATAGATGTAATTATGCATTTCCATTGAGTTTACAAATAGTGTCGTTACTAAATGTACATGGTGTAGAACTTTAAGATCTTTAGGGACTGATTCATGTTGTTTATCATGCCACTCATTTCTTTTGTAACTGAAAACAGAATGAATAATGATACAGTGGGCATGTGCACAAGGGACATACAGAGACACACACATGTCAAACAAGGAAAATTACAAAAAAAATCCAGGTACAAGTATGCAGTTAAATGGCCAATACATTACGAATGCAGGGGTATATGGTTATACAACCACACAATCAGTTTCTAAATGTCAGTAAGGCACCTCTTGAAATATATGTCAGACACTGACAAAATCTATGCATCTCAGTCAGCTCCCATGCAACTTTAAACAAAAATGTGGTAACCGTTGTGTTTGAGAAGCTTGACTTGATACAAGGAAAAAGGAAAGAGATAAATAGGAATCACACTTCTTATAGTTGGATAGAAGAAACATGCACGATTAGACTTCCCATGGTTTCTCCCTATTTGACTAATGGTAACAGATAGAGACCTATTAATGTAAGAATGTATATGAATGTCCCCAAAAAACTTAGCTCTCAGATTCACAAAAATGGGAGAATAGCTAGCAAAGACGGAAATACCATCTCTTATCAAGCATGTCTCCGGAAAAAGAAAAGCATGTCCATAAAATATGGCGATTTCGCCTATGGAAACAGAAGTAATTACCTTGGCCACAAAGAAACCATCCATGTTGTTTACATGTGGGTAAAATCGCCTTGTCTTTTCCAATGAGGGATGAAAACGGTGCTCCCTGAATCGTATGAAACTGGAAAACACATTACAAATTAGTTTATTTTGACTACTTGTGGCAAAGAAGAAATGCAAAATGTGAGAGTTGCAGACCCTGGCCGACCAAAGTCCAAACCACACGGCACAAGCTGCACATCTCTTTTCTTGAGTGCATAGTCAATAACCGCTTCATTCTACAAAAATACCACAAAAGATGTATAATCACCATTGTAGTTTACATTTCCCTACTCAACAATTGTAGTTGATACAAACCTCAGCAACCATTATGGAGCAAGTTGAGTAAACTAGATATCCCCCAGATTTTGAATTGGCGTCAACCAAATCAATTGCTGCTAAAATTAGTTGCTGCAAGAAAAGTCAATGTATTGGATGGCTTCAGCAGTAAAGCACATATAAAACATGTCACATCATAAGCAACATATAAAATAAAAATAAAAATAATAAAAAACTGCATTGATAAGTGCAAACAACACTCCCAACTAAATTGGGCAAGCAATACCTTTTGGAGGAAAGCACAATTCTGTATATCTTCAATACTCTTGGAGGTTTTAACAGATGCATCTTCAGATATTACCTAGAGAGCAAGAATCAGTATTGTCCATAATATAGAGGGCAAAATTTTACACTAAAAGTATACATCATCCCATTCACTTACCCCAGTCCCACTGCAGGGGGCATCCAGCAACACCCTATCAACTGAATTTAAACCCAAGACTTTAGGTAGCTGATTTTGGTTTAAGGAAAACAGGAAAAAAATATCAGTCAGTAAGATACTTCACCGCATAAATAGAACGCATCATTGTCAGATTGAGCATAATCAATATAAACAATCTCTGGCGGCCTTTCTGCACCTAACCATAGGTTTGTCTGACACATTGAATGCAGGACTAAAATGTTGTGAATGATAGAAATAAATGCTTAATTTCTTGCAAGTCGCTCACAGGCATGATAATGTGAAACCTCATAAAGATCATACAAAAAAGAAAGCAAGTCCTTGTGAGGTACTAAAGTAATACAAAATAACAAGAGAGATCTCATGATAATTGTGTATCTTTAGGATACATATAAGAGAGAAAAGATCAGTTCAATGAAAGGTTAAAAATGTCCAGCTGCATATGAATTCAAGAACTTGACTGTCATAATATTTGGTGCTGGCAGTTAGAAAAATGTCCATAAGAACAAACTCGACAACCCACCTCTTTCCCATCGTAATTGCAGACTACAGTATTTGTCACACCCAACCGATGTATATTGGCTGTTAGTGAGTTGAGCCTATGAGACTTCAGCTCATTCGCATAAATTATTCCTGCACAAAAAAAAAAGATTTTAGTTAAAGAAGAAAATGGTTACCTCAAGGTCTAAGAGGGAAAAAACAATTATGAAAGACACAAGAGCTGGTTCAAGAACAAATGAAAATGAGCAAGACAAGAAAATATCCAGAAATGTCAGACAACAAATTTGCAAAACAAATGCCAAAAGAATTTGGCCCTGTTTGGACGGGCATTTTATTTAGTGCTTTTTCAAAGTCTTAAGAAAGTTCAACTATAAGTGTTTTATGAGTGCGTTAAGCAATTGTGTTTGGACATTTCACTTTAAAAGCACTTCAAGGTAAATTGTGGGTGTGTGAGAGCAATTTTTAATAAAGAACATGGGCAAGCTATATGGGTTTTTCCCCATAAAGATCTTGAGCATTCTTATAACTTTTAACAAAGCATAAAGCTAAAAATTATGAAAAGCAATGTACTTGTCATTTATACAAATTTTAAATATTTGTAAATTTAAGTTCCGCTCAATCCCGGGTTAGTCCACAAGAGAACAACACCACGCTTGACTGCAAGTGTGGCCGCTCGACCCCGGGTTAGTCCACAGGGAAACAACACCACACCTGACCCTCACATTACAAAAGTGGGGATTCGATCCTGGGCCTCCAAAGGAGAATCCCCCATCTTAGCAAGGGACCTAGGTACCAATAGACCCGTGGGTCGTTGGTACTAGTAGATACAAGTTAAGAAAGAAATTATTCATTTTATGAGCACAAAGGAATAGAAAAATAATGTTGTACCAGTATTTTTCATAAGAGCGGCAATATATGTTGTTTTACCACCTGGAGCAGCCCTGCAGCAGAATCAAATGATATTATGCTATTAGGATGCATAAGGTAAATAAATATAGCAATTCATGTGTTACACTACCGTTGTAACAAAATTGAGTATGTTTCTTAACTGTCCCAAAGTCACTGCAGTGGTTTCTTTGGCTGCCCTTCCAAGGATTCAATCCAACATCAATATTGCACATAAATACCAAATTAGTGTTTTTATTAACTACAAATCTACGGTTTTTAGAATTACATACACCTTACATCCAGATGAGTACCTTTGCTTCAAAGACAGAGGTAAGCATCATTCAAAAATGAGAACTTTGTGAGGGAACAATGATATATTGGAGGAGAAAAACCTTGCCTCAAGTGTCGCATTTAACTTAGTATTGGACAACTTTGAAGCACAAGGTGAATTTCATTCATTCCTTGTTAGTCTCCCTCTTATCTAGGCACCTATAAATTAAAGCTAATTATTGGGAGATAGTATTGCCTCTAGCCATCTTGAACGAACAGTTTGATCTAGGATAAAAATCTAATGAGAAGATAAGTCTGTCTAATTCTTCTGATTGCTCATATAAAGATCTAATGATGCTCCAAAACAACTTAAAAATCATTGATGTATATTATACCAAGGTCTTTTCATCGACACAGTACCTCCTGACCTTGGTTTTTGCTAGCATAGCTAAAAATATATCAAAAATTTTGCTATTGCACAAAACCATATGACAAATGTCAAAACATTGACTTTTAAACTTCTATCAATTTTTCAAAAGCTAATTAGTACATGACAATCCAAGTTACAGGCTTTTCCCAACAATAACCAACATTACTTGTATGTGTCAGTCTTGACAATTAACTTGACAGTAACTGCTAGCCAGATTCCAGAATCACGTTCAAATAGGCATCTCTTGTTATGCTTAACCTTGATATTAATCAATATTAATCCAAGCACCGCATAATAAAAGTTTCAAGAGAAATGTATCCAACATTTTGACAAACTCATAGACTTCCAGAGTTTTCATATTGGCAATTTTAAACCAAATAATTCAAACAGAAAATGGAAGTTTCTTTTTGAAGGCACACAATGCAATCCAGCGAATATGGATCACTTTAGCAACCTTCTACAGCCAAAAGATACTAAATTATTTTGTTCTCCTCATCAAGAAATTAAATATAAGAAACAGCACCTTTACTTGAACTAGCACAAGCCAATGTCAAAAGTACAAAGTCCACAAAGCCCATACAAGTTAAACAATGAGTAAAAATTTTGCGCACTAAACCTAAGCATTAACAGGCAAAACACAATGTGAATTAATTTAAATATTCAAAGATAAACTACTTAATCAAGTAAAGAAGCTAGTAATCTTACGCCATATCCACAATCCGCTCTTTTTCCTGAGGAGCAAGAGCCATAACAGGTAAAAAGGAGCTTGCACCCTGAAGCTGAAGAAGTTTAAAAAAACAGAATATATGTTAATAGATACACCAATCAAGAAAGTCTAAAGAAAACAAACAAATAATTATAACAAAGATCAAATATACATAGATACCATGTAATGGCCTGCCATAATTTCAGGAGTTGCACCAATAGGAACTTGTGAATCATACACCACTAGCCCAACCTGTCATTTGCATACCATTTCCGTGTTTAGAAGTCTGAAGAATAAGAAAAAATCAAAAAATCAAATGAAACATTAACAAATGATTACCTTTGACCACTTGCCTATGGGATCCAGGTTCACTCCTTTATTTATCAAAACATTGGCGAGATCCCTTCTACGTGTCTACCAATGGGAAAAAGTAGGTTCAGCATAAAATCAAACACATTGGACAAACAATATCTAGAGTTAAATAAGGCATTAAAAATCCAATCTTGTGGTTGCTAACTTATAAATAATTGTCAAGAGTAATCAAAATTTTCTTAAGCAACTGCTTTAAGCATCTCCGAACACTCTAGATAAAGAAAATAATATAAATGAGTTATACTGCCCTATTCTACATAAATTCAGGAATAAAATCATGAAGTTATTTGGGTGCAACATGAACAAACCTTTAAGGTGTTTGTCCTCAAGCATATAGGCCGTTTCTTTTCAAAAGCTTCTAAAAGTTCAACAAGTTCCACGGCTGGAAATAACTGTCAAGAGATGCAGAAATTCCAAATATAATCAACTTAACAAAAAAACCATGTCAGCCAGAAAGAGTAAATGCCACAACAGTAGACTTCAGCATACATCTAGAAGTGCATCAATGAGAAACTCATTGTAACCATAGTAAGAAATCAAGTCTGCCTTGAGCTGCACTAAATATTCCTTCCTTGCAGCACCCTCTTGTCTCAAAGTCTTGAAATTAGTGAGCACGCGAACAACTAATCCAAAAAATAATATTAATAATCACATCATTTGAAAACTCGGCAATTATACACCATCCAGATAATAGTAAGAGAGAATACTTACTGTCATTAATCCTCTTATTGAGATTCGAGAGATTAGGTGGGAGATGAGCTTCTTGTTCCAGCTCCTATAAAACAAAGTTTGAAGATTCAAGTTCATTGCTTTAAAATTTAAACAAATTACAAAAAAAAAGGGCAAAATAGAGCTAAAAAGACCTCTTTAGTGGGCAAACGGAACTCATCCGATTCTTCCTTGATATTGAGCTTCAGTTCGGCCTCGGCATCCTCCTCTTCCTTCGCCCTTGCTTCCTCAATCGCCCTCGACTTCGCCTCTAAGTCATCCTCCTCTGATCCCGACCTCTCCTCGTCCTCTGGAAAGAAAACTCCTCACGTAAACCTCAACTTTGGGCCCTAAACCAACAAAAACAAGCTTAAAAAAGGGAATTTTTTGAAAAATTCCCTACCGTCATCGCTGGCACCGAAGAAATCGTCCCCAAGAGGCTCCCCATCGTCACTGGAAGCATCAGATGGAGATCCCCCCTCAGCCTCCACATCATCGTTATCGGAATCAGTGACAGGGTCCGTGGGCTGAATCTCTAGCTCCTCCTCCTCCTCCTCCAGCTTCTGGTTCTTCTTCTGTTGGTTCTTAGGGTTAGGGTTCAGGGGCTTTGCGCGATTCTTCTTCTTCAGAGCAGCCATTGGAATAGAGTCGAAACGAGCTTTGCTCCCCCGAGTTAAAACCCGCTCTAGGGTTTATGATTTGATATCTTAAAAACAAAATAACCAAAAAGACATTAAAAGTATTTTTATTCAAAACCCCCTAAATCATTCATATTTATATAACACACCCTCCCTCTCAAATCTTGTTATGGCAAAGATTCAGGGACCTAAACATAATTAATTAACTGGAGAGTTCAGGGTAGGAAACTCCCTTCCTTTTTTTTAATTCTGCGTTAGGGCTGTGCAAAAAAAAGAAAAATTGTAAACAAAATCGGACAGTTTTTTTTAACCAGTGGTCTGATTTCAAACGGTATTTTCGATAACCGATTTGGTCCGGTTTTGGAACCGATTCCTGAAAGGTTTGGTCTGATTCCAATTTTTGGAACCGCGATCCAAACTGGACCGGACCGGTTCATATATATTTTATTTTTTAATTTTTTTTAAAAAAATTTAGGGTAAATAAAATTCAAATGGTTTTAATTTGAGGTTTTAACATTAGTATTTTGTTAGACATTTTTAATTTTGGATTTGAGGTTGATTTCAAGAAAAAAAAAGATTTTTAATTTTGGATCATGTGGTCATTTTACTGAATTCTATTTAATATTATAAGGTCATTTTACGGAGGAATTATGATTCATATGGATTAATTTGTTTTTGAAATAAAGTGTTTTTTTTAAGTTTTTCAAGGGTGTTTTTGTCAAAAAGGTAAATATGGTCCAAACCTGGACCGGACCGGTCTAAAATGGTTTAGATTAGTTCGGTTTTTTCCCTTACTTCGTCCGGTCTGGTCCATATTTTTTCAAACCGGTTAAATCAGTCCGGTCTGATTTCAGGACCGGTTTGGGACCAGACCGGACCATGCACAGCCCTATACTGCGTTTATTTGTCTTTTGAGAATAAATTAGCACTTTTTCATCTTTATTAAATTAACAATATACAATAATTTATTTTCACAAATTATATATAATAAATATTATTTATTATGTTATTGAAGATTATTAAGAAAATAAAACCATTTTTTGGTTCAATTGTATTAACACTTTATCAATATTGTTGGAGTTGGAGTTAAGGATGATATAATGTGAAGTTGAGGGTTGACTGAGACGTGCTGACACACTGACCTTAAAAAATATTTCACCTCCTCGGAGTTTGTAACTCGGTGCAACAAGAATCTCGTTAGCGTACTTCTCCCAAGATACAACAGTCACTAAGTCTCCCGTTCGGTGCACACATGTTGCGGAAGCAAGTGATAGAGGAGATACAGGAGAGAAGAAGAGTAACAAAGTAAAGAACAACACACAAGTCAATTTTACATGGAAACCCTACAAACCGGGAAAAAACCACGGGGAACCGACAAGCAAAGGATTCCACTAAATCAGAGAGACAACAATACAAGACTAAAGTTGATGCCCTAACTTGAGATAAAACTTTACAAGAAGAAGATCAAACCAAGAAGACACAAATAACTAAACTCCTACAAACTATAGAGCTTTACTCATCTTCTTCTTCAAAAGAGCACTATCTCTTTTTCTTCTTCTTCTTCTTCTTCACAAGTTGCAGCTGTTCTTGGAGCTTCACTCTCTCTGTCTCTATTCGTGTCATTTTTTTCACTAGGATGCTCTTCTTCTTCTTTTCTATCATCCTGACGTATTTTCCAAGGCACCATTTCTTTAACTTAAGTGACACTAAACTGTCACTTCCTTGCTTGCCTTACTTTCATTATCCCAAGGTTCTTCACCTCGGGATCAGCACCATAACACTCGGCCTCTGCACACTCAGCCATAACACTCTACAATTGCAAGTTCGGCTATAACAGATAACACTCTGCAACTGGAGATTCAGACTCCGCAAATTCGGCCTCTACACACTCGAGCATAACACTCAGCAACTGCAGGTTCTGCCTCTGTAGATTCGGCTATAAACTCTGCAACTGCATATTTGGCCTCTGTAGATTCGGCCATAACACTCTGCAACTCCAAGTTTGGCCTCTGCACATTCGGATATAACACTCTATAATTAAACACTCTACCACAGAACTTGTCTTGGACATCAACCAAACAACACGAACCAGAGAACAACGAGTGCTCAAGATTGCTCCAAAAAATGAAAATTCGAAGAGAGAAAACTTGAGGGTGGGAGAAGGAGGAAGAAGATAAGAAATTTTTCTTGTATTTTCTCAAAAGGAACCAATTTTATTTATATAGATCATAAAACATGAGAGGATGGAAGGTTCTATTAAAGGATAGATTTTAAAAACTTTTAAAATTCTCATCGATCAATTTGCAAGAGATTTAAAACAGATCAATCAATTAGCATGAATTTCAAATTCTCATCAATCAATTGCATGAAATTCAAAACAGATCAATCAATCAGCATGAGATCGAATTATCAATCTCAATTAAAGGATAATTCCAAAACGATTGAATCAATCTGCATAAAATCCCAATAATCAATCTCGTTAATTGTGGAATCTCAATCAAAGAATAAATTCCAAAAATGGTAAAATATGATTGAAAGATTTTGCAAAACCAAACCGACGCGGGGAGCCTCAAATCAATCTAACATTCGTGTCTGCATGACGTGCTCGCACACGTTTACGCCAGACACATATAAAGTGAGTGAAAGTTTTCTCTATAGGCAATGTGGGACTAAACACTTCAAAAGTATTTTTGAATATTTTGAAACCAACTTTATAATAAGCCCACTTAAAGCCCAAAATTTGAGATGGGCTTCCAACAATCCCCCTATTTCAAAAATGCAAAACAAATTCGAACAATAGTGGAAAACATGAAAGAAAGAAAAAAAAAATGGAGCATGAGAATATAATGCATCGGAATTGGTGCCTTTTGGGCTATGAACAAATCCTTCGGATATATAAGAAGTGACTTACAGGAATTTGGTGAAATGAAATTTCTATAAACCAAAACTCCTTACCGTAAATCAGTCGTCTCATAATCCATATTATCTCAAAATCTGAGCAACTCTGATCGGGATAGCACCACTAGGCCATGCGCCAAAACCTAGAATTCATAAGTGCTCTAGAAAACTTGCTCAAGTTTCCATAGAAAGCGGCTCCACTTTTACACTTATATAGGTGAATCCATCAGGTGTGAATTGCAATTGTACACACCATCCAAAAAATGGACTATGGAATTCATTAAGAGTTAATACCCATCCTTATTCATTGCAATTACCCTACACACCATAGGAAAGGGACAAACAATAAGTAGTGTATCTCCAATCAACCAATGACTTATTTTTACCCATATGAACCTATTTCTTGGGTTCATCAATTACATAGGTTGGGTTACCATCATTGTTGATTTTTGTTATAAGCAACAATCTCATTCCCTTCGATGTTTCACACACTAGTTTTCTACCTAGTTCTTTAGTTAGAGGATCAACTAAATTCACTTCTGACCTCACAAAATTCAGTGATCACTCCATCATAAAGCAATTGCCTCACAATATTATGTCTAAGGGGTATATGCCTACTCTCCCCATTATAGGATTTACTTATAGCTTGGCCTATGTGTAACGCCCCGACCCGAATCCCGGGACCTCGGGCACGTTCACAGACCGGCCGTACCCAAGTGAAGACGGGCCCCACTCGGATACAAGGCCTAATAGATCAAAAGCAGATAACATGCTTAACAAAATAACTATAAAATAATTATTGAGTTTTACAACGGATACAATTACATGTCTCAAAATACCCTACAAGGGTCTACACAGGGTCGGATAAAAACTCACACACTCATACAAAATTCTTAAGGTGCCCGAACCTCAGCAAAGTATCCTGTTCCCTCGTATGTTTCTGAACCTGAGTCGACTAATCCTCAAACCTGAAAGAAGGGAAACAGAAAGGAATGAGCTTTCGAAAGGAAAGCTCAGTAAGTATACCTGCAAGGGAAGCAATGAGCTTGACACAGATATCAAGAAATAGTGAACCACTCGAACATAACATATCACAGAAAACAAAGTCAAGTCATACACATATGGTCCACCATCCTACAAGCACACAACACGGAGTCCAAAGAACTTCTTGTCATCTCCCAGGCAGCATCTTATCTTATCTTAAGTCAGACCCTAGAGTCTGAGAGCGCTCAAACATGTACGTACACGGCCAGCGTATCATCCCACTGACGGGTGGACATCCAGAGTTCCCTCCCCCTGGTAGGACTACAGGATGTTCAGAGTGTCCTCCCCCTGAACGCCCGCACACACAATCTGCACTAAATGGGAGAATCTTCACACGAGAGTGCTGACGCAAGTCTACCCAGACTTAGCACAGGCTCACGTGTTGCCACGGCCATATGCCGGTCAACAGATAGACATGTTCAGCAATTACAAACAAAACTTATCACATACATCTTTACAAAAAAAAAGTAAGCAATAAAAACAGATCAAGCATACTGATATCAAGGCCAATAAACAATGAGGCAATGGCTCAAAGATAATCAACAATATCGAATTCAACAAATAATCAAGCAAGGAAGCTGGAACAAGAGCATATAGTCAAGAAAACCCATCACTGGGCGGGTACTAGGCGGGTACACTTACAAGAAACATGAATCAGCAAAGTCAAGAAAGCCCACACTGGGCGGGTACTAGGCAAGAGTACTTACCGAAATCCCGTAGTCTGGTGTTCCAAGGAACCGACTTCCCTTGCATCCACGTTAATCCTGGTATTAAACCTAATGTAAGCGATAATACTTATTTAAATTTCTAGATGCAAATGAATAGTTCATTGTTAGTGCAAGTGTGAGTCCAATGGGCCCCGGTTATATTAGTGTTCCTAGTTTTTAGTCTCAAATTTCGTCTTATCTTGATAGGGACATCTGGTTCTATTAAAAGTTCAAGATGGCTTGATGGTTAGGGGCTTTCAATTTCAATGGAGTGGTCATGGGTTCCACTCCCAACCCCTACATGTTTTATTTCTTTTATTTATTTTCTCCTACTATTCTGGCCCACCAATAAGCCCATCAAGTAGACCAGACCCAATTGGTTTTATTATTTATTTATTTATTTATTTATTTATTTTTTTATGGACTTAGATTCACTAGTCTTGGCCCTATCGACCTTTTAATCAAAACCAAATTAGACTCAATCTCTTATACTTGGTTCGACCCGAATCAATTCTAGTCTGGTTGGTTTGAGCCCAACTAATCAATCCAAACCCAATTAACTAATAGTTTAGGTTCAACCCGATTAGATCAATTGAATTAAGACTGAACCCAACCAACTCAAATCAGGCCCAATTTGTATGGCTAGATTCAATCAACTTACTAATTCATTGAGTCAATTTGGATTAAATTAATTAAACCCGGTTTAATAATTAACTAACTCTAAGTAATCTTCTCATCTTCAACCTCTGGCGCGCCCAGGTCCAGACCACGCCGGAAGGGGGTGTGGCGATTTCAGGCGGCGGGTGGCGTGGCCAAGTCGGGACTCTCCCACGATCCTTGCCGTCTGGGGGCGACCGGCGGCCGTGAGGTTTGTTCTGGACCGAGAGCCCACAAGACCTTCTTTCTATCGCCGGAGCACCCACCCCTGGCGCTCGGCGTCGCGACAGAAGGCAGTGAGCATAGCTCCCATCCCTTCCTCTCGGTTACTTATTCACTCTACGTATACCCTTACCATCGATGAACAATTGACAGAGGGCGAGGACTTACCGGCGGTCTCCGTTCGTCGATCTTTCCGGGCGCTGAAGTTCTACTCCTCCTCTGATGGTGGTCACCACTCCTGCGAGTTCGAACCTGCGCGTTTCTTTCCTTTGCGTTCCTCTTGTTTCTCAGGGAAGGTGGAGTTCCGCCGCTGCTACTTGATGGCTCCAGGCATTCACGGGGCCTCCTATTTATATAATTTTGGCCGGGCTTCTAGATAACGGTATTTGAAATCGGATTAGGAGCTTAAATTTGAGTTTATCTTTGGTTTTAAATTCCTATCTCATCTCTGTTTTGCAGATTAGATAAACTCCGGCGGCATACGCGGCGGCGAGGCGTGGTGAGGTAGACCAGAGATGCCTCGCGATCAGGTCTCTCGATTGAGCGACCCAGATCAATCGCAGAGATCCTACGGCATCGGATCCATTCCCTTTTTCTCGTATCCAGGTTTCTTTAGATAAGTGGTCGAGATCAGGGGGGCGATGAGCGGTTGGATTTTAACACCGTGCCTCGAGCTCAAGTAAAGGTTGGTGATAAGCGGTCCGGACTCGCCCGTACGGTGAGGTCACCCGCACGCTTACTTTGCTGATCAAATTGAACGGCCGGATTGCCTCCATCACGTGTCTTCACAAATCCTGACGCCCACTTGTCACCCTATGGTTATTCTGGATGGTTCTCTCATAGTTTTGCAATTAAGTCCTCCTCTTTTATTCTATTACATGAAGGTCCTCCTCTTAGAGAGATATAACATTCTTATTAGGTCCCTGAGTTTTCTAAAATTACAACTAGGTCCTTAGTGACCCCAATTAATTTATATTACGGATTTGATTATTTGAAATTCCTCTTCTAATTTCATGATTCGTCTCCTTATCCAACTTTTATGAAACTATTTGTATTAAGATATGCTCTCTTATCTATTTATGTTAAGTGCTCAAATTTATTTTCTAATCAAATTCTTATTATCATCTACCAACATAATATTTATCCATATAACTACTTTGTAAAGTCGAATATTAGAAACACTATTAATATTTTAATCAAGAAAAATAACTAATTTTTTTTTTATTTCAAATCAAATTTAAATAAGAATCCTTGGGAGACTCTCCCTTATTCTCTAATAAACTCTATAATAATAATAATAACTAGGACCTAATAAAACAAACTCCTAGAATTATGGGCTTCACACTATGGCAACCATGCTATCACAATAATATTTAGAAATCAAAGGTACCAATTTAACCCAAAGAAGAACATCTGTTAGAAAGTTTCTAAGCCACTCTGTCTCGATATTTGTTTCTCAAGAACAACGAATTCAGATTCCATCGTTGATTTAGCTATGCAGGTTTGCTTGGAAGACTTCCGCCTTGAACCAGGCGGTCCTGTCTGGACCCCAGAACATTTCAAAGTTCCCTTCTGATTTGCCAGTGAACCTGACGGGAGTCCAGATGGTCGTCTAATATCCCGTCTGAATAGAAGAAGCCATACAAGGGAGTCAGATGGACCCACCTGAAGCCAGACGAGGCCGTCTGGCTCGGGAGATACTTATTTTGAAGAACCAGACGGATCCGTCTAGATATAGACGGACCCGTCTGGAATAGAAAAGTCATAAGTCTGACTTGCTAGTGGACCAGACGGGCGATCAGACACCCATTTGAGGTCCCATCTGGCTCGGGCCTGTACTCGATTATGTTGACCTAATTAAGCCCAAATGCCTTGAAAACTATATTATAACCTCTTAATCATGTTTGAGATTATAAATACTGAGGTTTAGGGTTTTGAGAGGAGCTCTAATCTCATTCATCACCCTTAAAGGCTCTCACCATCCACTACCATCCATCCATCATCTAGGGCACGCCGGAGGATTGAAGAGCGTCGCTTGGTGGCGGAGCATCGGAGAGGTATTCGCCAATGGTCCTCGCCAACAGTGGAGGGAACAATGTATCACTTTCTTATGCTTTTCTTTGTTTTAATCTTTGTATTTGATTTGTGTTCCCCTCTAATTCTAACTCTTTAGATACTTTGGTATGATGAACTCTTGGGTTAGGTTTTGATGTATGACATTGTCTTCTATTTTGTTTAATTAATCATTCTTGGGTTGAGATCTACTAAGTGTATTTTATGCATTGAATACCTACGTTGCGACAACCCGGGCATTCAATAAGGTTTACACTAGGGAAGAAGCAAACACCTCCTTGTATTAGAACTACCTCAATAGAGAGCTAGTGCCGTGAGCATACCGAGAGATCGAGTATTTAGGTGAGCAACTCTTTAATATGTATTATTCCCATGACTCTCCCAAGCCATAGATTACCTAGAACTTAATGTAACGAATGTGTTAGATATTGATCACCTCGAGAGAGGGATTAAGTATATCTTAGGAATTCTTGGTCCAACCCATAATTATCAATATAGAAGACCTTGTCGATATCCTTTATTAAGAACCCAAGAGGGATTCATTGCCCTAGTATTTATCCATCTGATTGATTGCCCTACGATTTCATCCCATCCTTCTCCTAGATTTGATCTTATCTCTCTTCCTTAGGTTTAATACTTGGATTAGTTCAAAACCCCACAATCTTTGGTTAGGTTAGATAATAGACAAGTAGTTAGTATTGGTATTTCTCATAGTCCTTGAGGATTTGATACTCGACTCTCTAGTCCACTTTATTACTTATTCGACTTGTGTACTTGCGGTAGCATTGGTGACGATCAGCCACTGATAACACTTGGGAAAACCTCACGCAGTTACAGGCTTAATTTCCTCTTCTGGACCTTGAGGACAAGGTCCAAGTGAATGAGAGGGGTATTGTAACGTTTCCTAGCAAGGGAGTGTTTCCCATTGAGCTTGCCATGCAGAGTAAAAGTAGAACCATGTCTATTAAAGGCTACGACCGGTCAAGGGAGCATCAAAAGGGAAGAAGCATAACGGCCTCAGACGCGTGGCAGCAGAGCGCTGGAGAGAATGGAATGGCCTTAGATGCGTGGTAGCGGAGTGCTGGAGAGAATGAAATCAAAGTAGCGTGTAGGGACCACAACACGTGTTGGCATAGTGATAAGGCAAGCAAGGAGCATCTACGAATCAAGGATTTCGTGATGGGTTGGGGCGAGGCTTAAAAGTAGGGTGCTGCTCTCATGAGAAGGTTATATGAGAAGTAGACAATGAAGCCCTAATCCTTGTTGGGAGAAGGAGAAGACCGTAGGGGTGATCCTCTAGAGGGTCATCGTTCTGGTCATCGTCAACCGAAAAAAGTGTTCCTTCTTCACCACTTCTGTGACATTTCTTGGTTTTGTTGTTTCTACTGATGGTGTTCATGCAGATAAATCCAAAGTAGATGCAATCTTGGAGTGGCCAAGGCCGAGGACCTTGCATAATGTTCGGAGTTTCCATGGATTGGCCTCCTTTTACCGATGGTTCGTCCGAGATTTCAGTAGTCTGATTGCCCTTATCACCGAATGCCTCAAGGGGCGTAATTTCCAGTGGACGGATGAGGCCGAGGCTAGTTTCTATCTGGTCAAGCAGAAGATGACTGAAGCACCAGTTCTGGCCCTTCCAGACCTTGACAAATTGTTCGAGGTCAACTGCGATGCATCTGGAGTTGGCATTGGTGGCGTTCTGAGCCAGTAGCGGCAGCCTGTAGCATTCTTCAGTGAGAAGCTATCAGGAGAGAAGAAGAACTATTCTACCTATGACCTGGAGTTCTACGCCATAGTTCAGTCCTTGAAGCACTAGCGTCACTACCTCATACAGAAGGAGTTCATTCTGTTCACAGATCATGAGGCCCTGAAGTATATTAATGGCCAACACAAACTGAGCAGGCGACATACAAGTGGGTGGCGTACTTGCAAGAGTTTATGTAACGCCCCGCCCTGAAAGTCCCGGGGCCCACGGGCACGCGACAGACCGGCCGTACCCGAACAGGGACGGGCCCTACCCGGGCACGAAGCCTCAATGTTCAAATAGTGCACAAATCATGCACAGTGGAAACATAGAAGGACATAATGTATCTAATCAGAGTACATTACGGAATCGAGTACGAATCCAGGAGTTCACAAACTCTACAGTCAAATCAGAGTCATAATCATAATATGGCTCCCACATGGGAACCTACAACATGTTCTCACACATATTAGGCACAAGATAAACAACTTCAGGAATTCTAATAACCCACGCTCAACTCCTTCGAGTCCTACAAGAGCTACTCCTCGTGTTTTGAAAGAAAACATGTCAACAAGTAGTGAGCTTCCGAAATGAAAACTCAGCAAGCACCCGCTGGATATATGTAATCATTCCTCATAAACAATAACATACATCAAGGAGAGATATCAAAGGAATATAGGCATGAAATGATCACCTCAAACAACAGGGTCACCCACATGAACAAGAAACCCCTGTCAAGTCGAAGAGATAAGGATCTATATCCTACCAAGAATACACCATCACAAGTGGTAGGGAAAATCCAAACCTCACGCAATAAATTGTACAGCTAATCACGACAAGTGAACAAACGAACTCGCAAGTCCTCTCCCTGGGCAAACACGGTCGAAACCGCAATCAAGTCCGTCGACAATAAGGTAGCGCCACCTCCACACATGTACGTACACGGCCAGTGCTTCGTCCCACTGACAAGGAGTACGGGACCGCCAGAGTATCGTCCCTCTGACAAGGAAAACTGAATGAACAGGGCGTCCTCGGGCCTGAACATCCGTACTGCCACAGGAGAATCCTCAACGACAAAGTAGCTGACGATATACGCTCAACGGTATAAAACCAGAATACCAACAAACATCGAGGAATCAAGATATATGTATTAACATGGAATCACAAACAATCCAAGGAAACAAATACACATATACCACAATGAATCCAAGCATCAAAGAGAGATGATAATCAATATACATCCAATAAAAGGAGTGCGGTGGTACTTGCCTGAGTCAATGATGCTCCTACTCAATCACAAATCCCCCTTGCTGTGCCTCCCCGCACCACGTCGATATCTGATAATTAAGTTTAAACTTAATATATTGGCCGACCAATAGACATGTTCCTACACAACTATATGACTGCTCATGAACATATATTTATGGTGCCCTGACAACTATCACATAGCTTCTTTCTTATTGTTAATCAAATGAATAAAATGGTCATTTGGCTCTCTTATTACCCATTGGCTTTTTTTTTCCATCTTGGTAGGGGCCGACCCAAGATAGGTTTAAATCCTGGAAATCATAACTGTAACGCCCCGACCCGGTTCCAGGGACCTCGGGAACATCGACAGATCGGCCGTACCCGAAAGGAGACAAGCACCAATCGGTTACAAGGCCTAATACTGATAAGCAAATAATACTTTAATTAGAAAATAACCAATAAATAATCCATAAAATCCCAGCGGAAACAATATGAAATCAAATAAAGGTCTACACGCCCTCTAGATAATCCAGGCCCTACAAGGGTCCTAATAAAATTAATGACAATGTTCTCTCACATAAAAGAAAAACAACTTAGGGAGGTCCTTCAACCTCAGCAAGACCCCGCCCCAACTCTCGCCGTCCCTGAGCTCGAGTCTACTTACTCCTCAGGACCTGAAATGAGAAAAGAGAAAAGTCGTGAGCTTTCGAATGGAAAGCTCAGTAAGTACCCGGGGAATCACAAATGGTCATTTGGAGCAGGATATCAAAATATAGGATCATCAAAACAAAGGGGCTACACCCCATACAAACAAACAAGCGATTCTAACATCCATTTCACGCCCTCGTGAGGCCACCGGATGAGAAGTCCAAGAACGACCAAGAAACACTTCCCGGACGGCCGCCTCGGTACGTAATAAGGAAACACGCCTGATCAACAACACAGCCGGCGGCGTGAACATGACGGCCGCTTGCCTTACGTGTCGCCACCTCGGCGACCGCCGGCAAATCAACCCAGCGGGGATACGAGTCTCGGACTCCACCGCAACCGGCGGAAGATCAAAACTTCGGGCCGCACGTACCTCCCCGGCCACACAAGACCATGTGTCCATGATCAGAAATTACTTACCGGGTGGGTAGTCCAACTAAGCATTTCAACCAACGGTAGATCAAACACTACCAAACAGAGCAACCAAGCACATACCAGGAAAGAAACAATCAAACATGTATGTGCAGGTACTCACAACAAATCATGCTAACTAATAGCATACAGTAAAACAAAGAAACCCATACAAGGGTGAAAACGAGGCAAAGTGACTTACCTCTAAGCGCAATCCAACCCAACGCTCGGTATCTGTCCCGACGAAGTCCCACGCTCCTCGTCGATATCTGACAACCATAGGTTCACACTCAAACACATGCATGGGTGCTTAATAATACCATCACTTATAATACACATGCAATTAAATGGGCTCGGCCCATTAAATAAACCCAACTTACTCAACTTAATTATTCATTAAAATAAATTACCCCCATTTACCTAAATAAAGTCAACTCAGCCCACATAATTTAAATTCCCCCAAGATTTTAACAAAAACTCATCAAACAATTAACCCAAATACTTTAACCACATGTAATCCACCAATCAAGTCAATATCAATCTTTCTTTTTTTTTTTTTTTTTTTTATAAACTCCACTACACCATCCTTATCATTTTTAACCATTAAATTGTTACAACCATTGATCCATGCCTGCCAAAGCTACACAACACCAATAAATCACTTCCACGTCCATTATCACCATTCAAACCAATGTACATGCAAACTCTATCTCTATCTCTCTCTAAATCTATATCATCCATCAACATGAATATCTACTAACAAATCACTATAATTAAGTTTCAAACTCATCAAACAAATTCCTCAACAGATTATAACAATTCATCAACACCATCAAGGAAAACCCACACCATTAACTGGGCATGTGCTAAGCCTCATAGTCATTGAGTACACTCTTGTTCTACAAAACATTACACAATCCATGAAACTATAAATCAAGTACAACACTGTTCTTAAACAAGTACCATCTAGTGATCCTTAAAACCCAATCATCACAGAAGAATACCTAGGTTTCAACGTCCAAACAACTACCCAAGAAAGTATGCAAAGGCTCAGAGGAGATCTAAGAAACTGGGTTCCATTTCATGAAATTGAATTCACTGTGCACCCCTTCATTTAAACCAATTGGAAACGAAGATAGCACTACTAATTTTCTAAGTAATCATCATCACCAACCGGTCTCAAACCACTCTAATGGCTAACTTTGAGTCATCCTCATCAACAGGTATCACCTCACGTAAGTTTGGCAAAGAAGACAGCCAATCACTACTCACCCAAACCTCCTCCACATGAACTACAAACTCACTTATCCTATTAAGTGCGTTAGTTAACAAAACTAAGTATAATCCGATCCTTGAGTAACTACACAAACTACAGAAATCTTTAGACTCTCCACCATGATGAAACTTACTAGGTTGTTGACTTCTAGAATGCATCTTATTAAGAAGTACAATACACATCTACTCACAACCCCCACACCATGCGTCCTTGGAATATATAAGCCCATATATAGCATGACCAGGAGTTTACAAAACAAAAGCATGATGTACTCTTCAGAATTTATATGGGGTTTTACCACTCCCTAACCCCCTCTATCTACACTTCTCATGCATATACCAGGACTGGACCGAAGACAAAGTGCAAAGGGGCTTACCGGCGATCAACCGTGCTCCTCCGGAAATCCCTAACACCAGCTCCGGTGACACACAACGCTCCAGCAGATGGCAAGAGGTATCAGCGCCCCTCCCTTCTCAGTCTCCGGCTTCCTTTGGACCGCGGCTCCCACCCGTGGCTCTTACCGATCGCCTTCACAATTCTGCGTGATAACTTTCCGTTGGCGGCCATGAAAAACGAGAGGAGAAGGCGGCGTCAAGATGTCTTGCTAGGGTTGAGGCCTCTTCTCTTAAAGGACGCCACGAAATCATTTAGTTACGATCATGCTCCTCCTTTATCCTCTCCAGGTTGTTGCTCACGCGCTATTCCGGCGAAAGCGAGGCACACCCATAACGAACCGACGCCCAGTCCACGACCCGTACCCATGGACTCGTTTGTATGGGTGTGAGCTTTCTATATAAATCCCCCTGTGTTTATTTCTATTTAAGCCTAGCTTACACATAATAAGACGTAAAACTTCCTTGAAGTCCCTCTAATCTAGCAGAGTCACATGCATGTCCCTAACTGTGAGTGGTGGACAATTTCCTCTAAATCCTCGTTAGTTCTAAAATTACAGACAAGTCCTTCACAGTCCCATTAATCACCAAATGAACTTAATCAAACAGACCCACAACCTTTCCAAATTTTATCTTCCACTATTCCCCAAGATTCCGCAATTATTCAAAAAGACAAAAATACCCTTGGGTTTTACAATAACCATTAACTAACGCTTGCCATCAATACTTCTAACTAGTTAGCTTCCACTAATTCAACCACCAAACCTTATTTGTTAACAATCCTAAACCATGTTTCCTGTAACAAACCGCAACCATCTTTCTAAGAAAACCAAACACTATCAATACTCACCCAACTAGCTTTATTTCATTAGTTTTAAAGCAATGCTTCATCCCTTACCAAAGTTACAACTTAATCAAGTGATTGACCTACCTTATCTCCAGAAAATAGCCCCTTTTGAGTTAATTAAACACCCCATTTCTTATAGAAATCTGAGAATGGAACGTCCATAGCTTTTGCATGAACCCATACTCTTGTTCTTTATTACAACAAGAACCTAATACAGCCCATGTTTAACCATTCTCCATGCATTCATGTTCTTGAGAGAGAAACATGACTAAGAATCATAAACCCACATTTTTTTTCTTTATATATACATGTACGTGAGGGTCACTGAGCTGTGTTTACTTGGGCTGCCCATTAACAAATCCTCATAATATGAGTAACAACTCAAGACCCCAAGACTATACTTAGAAGTGGATTCATAAGTGGTTCAAACCTCATAAACCAGGTATCCATACACCTAAGCATGCATGTATATTTAAAGACTCATGAGTTATCCTATAATATAGGCATAAATATGGGATCATACTCAATGATCATCTACGGTGGAGTTACTCACATTCACGAAATCTCTAACCCTTCATGCATGCCACTTTAATGTAAATCCTGAGGACGAGGTAGTGCATAGGTTTAGTACTACCTGAGTTCTCTTCGCCGACCCGTCTTGGCCTCCGTTCCCACCGGTTCCGGCAGTCACCAGTGTGTCAGCTTCCTCGAGTTCCGGTAATGTCCAATGGCTGGGATCGTCCACCCCACCTCGTCACTCAACCAAGTTCGAGGATCACTCTCTCCCTCACGCGAAGAGAAAGAAGGAGAAGTTCTGTGGCCCTGATGAGTTTCTCCGCGGAGCACCACCTTCCTTAAATCACTAGAATGGCAAGTTTTGAGACGACAAGACAAGTCTCTACTAGCCCCTCGTACAACCGGCGAGGTTTGCGGTCATTGGTATGACCCCCACCTCTTCCCCCGGATTTGTTCTTAAAGTAAACAGGGAGTTGGATTCTCGTTGGGGCGGGCGGAGTGACAATTTTTCTATGCCTCGTATCTTGATTGCTCTCGGATGGAGGGTGGATGGTGTATGTTGATCCACACAGGGAACTGAGGGGTAGTTTCATCTCTCTGTCTTGGATCCTATTCGTGGCATGAATGGATGATAGTGATCATTCCACGAGATTAGTCAAAGAGATACAATACGCTCCTCCCCTCCTCATGCGTTTCCTCTCCACCTGTTGCTCTTCTCCACTTGATCACCATCAATTACCACTTAATCCAGGCCGTCCCTCTCTTTCCTTTAACAACTACTTTTAATTCTAGCCATTCGTTCTAACTCTATGCATGGTTTTCATTGAGTATTATGTAACTATGTCCCTCTATTTCTATGAGTTTGCATGAAAGTTCTGAAAACTCTCTTCAATGAGAGAGAGGTGCATATTAGCATTTTAATCCCCATGTTTTCCACAAATGCTCACACTAATAACCCATGAGTATTTACATTAGCACTTTAATCCCCATGTTTTCCACAAATACTTTACACTAAAAATCCATGAGTAAATACTTTATAAATTTAGTAAAGAACCCTTGGGTTCTTTTGAAATTATCATAAGGCCCATGCTTGATTTATTTATGATAGAGTGCATATGGCACTTTAATCCTTCATTTTTCAACTTTCTCATCTTGGTCCCCATCTCTATAATACTCAAAAGAAGTCCGTTATGCATTCAAATCCCCACTATCAAATCTTATTAATACTAGTAAGGAATTAAATTTGCTAAACATACTTAGAGGAATATTTAGGAGATTTAATCGGGCAGTAAAATATAGCGGCTCTTACAGTTCACCTTCACCTTGAAGTATCAAGCAGGAAGCCTCAATCGTGTAGCAGATGCTTTGAGCCGCCGCAGTTCACTTCTCACCACTATGAGCACTCGAGTTTCAAGCTTTAAGGCTTTCATAGACATGTAAACAGATGATCCTTCATTCGGGTAGATATATCAAGAGGTAACCAATGGACATCGTCATGATTTTATTTTGTCCAACGGCTACCTATTTCGTGGATTACAGTTATGCATCCCCGACTGCTGGTTACGCCAACAAATTGTGAGCGAGATCCACAACGAGGGTCAGTTTGGGCGTGATAAGACCTACGCCCTCATAGCTTCTGATTTTTACTAGCCGAAGTTGTCTAGTGATGTAGCTTATTATGTGGGTCATTGTTTGTGTGCCAGCGAGTCAAAGGAGTTCTCACCAACGCAAGTCTGTACACCTTGTTGCCTGTTCCTGAAGCTCCATGGCTTGGCATCAGTATGGACTTTGTTCTGGGCCTTCCCCGTACCCAACGGGACTCGGATTCTATCTTGGTGGTAGTCGACAGATTTTCCAAGATGACCCACTTTGTATCGGAAGATCATGGATGTGGCCTGCATCGCACATCTCTACTTTCAGGAGATTGTCCGCTTACATGGTGTTCCCCGCTTCATCACATCTGATCATGACACCAAGTTCGTCAACCTCTTCTGGAAGAGCTTGCGGGGGAAGTTGGTAACACAGTTGAAATTTAGCAATGCATACCACCCCCAAACGAATGGCCAGACCAAAGTGGTGAATCAGAGTTTAGGCAACCTGCTGAGGTATTTGGCTGGAACTGAACCGAAGCAGTGGGATCTGACATTACCTCAAGCTGAATTTGCCTTCAACAGATCCAAGAATAGGACTATCGGGTTGAGTCCATTTGAAGTGGTCTATGGTCGGAACCCATCAGGGGTGCTGGATTTGGCCCCTATTCCATGGGTTGGACGTGTTCATCCTCGAGCTAACGAGATGACAGAGCATCTCCGGACCATCCATGATCTGGTGAAGCTAGTTATTCATGAGAACAACACCATGTATAAGACTAGGACCGACAGCCATGGTTGACAGGTGCTATTTGATGAGGGTGACTTTGTGTGGGCTATACTCACTCAAGACGGCTTTCCTGTGAGTAAGTACAACAAGCTCAAGGAACGGAAGATCGGGCCCTGTGAGGTGCTGTAGAAGATTAATGACAATGCATATTGGTTGTGCCTCCCTAATCATTTGAAGACCTCTGACGTCTTTAATGTGAAGCGTCTAAGCCCTTACTTTGTGGAGTCAGGTGATCCTATTGCGACTCGAGGACGAGTTCTTTCCAACCAGGGGAGACTAATGCAGGAGTGCCCGAGTCAGACGGTGCAGAGCTATCTGACTCGACCATGCATGCGTTGAAATGGCGGATCGACGTAAAGGCGGGAATTGATCGAGCCAGTTCAGTGTTGGGACAATTTTTGGGTGCGGATCAGTATTTTAGTAATAATTCAAAGGCCGATTTGAGGCATGATTTGATTCCGATTTTCTCTAGGATTTTGATTGTCTTTTTAGTTTGATTTGATTCCGATTTTCTCTAGGATTTTGGTTAGCCTTTTTAGTTTGATTTGATTAGATTTTTAGTAATAATTCAAATGCCAACTTGAGGCATGATTTGATTCCTATTTTCTCTAGGATTTTGATTTGAACTTTTAATTAGAATAATTTCGGATTTCTGCCAATTTTGACAAAATGCTGAATTCAGTAAGATTCTAGGGTTTCATGGCTATATAAGTCCGGCCTGTGGACTAGTTTCATAATTCAGCCTTGGTTTGAATGAAATTTAATTGAATTTCAGAGAAACTCTCTGGTTCTTCTTGGTTCTTTGTCGTCTTCCTTGCGATCCCCTTTGGATCCGGATAGCCCGCGGATTAATCGCTACCCCACCCGGCGTTAGAAACAGAAGTTCATTCACTAAGCTAATAATAGCTCTTTTGCAGGTTCCTTATCTAAGTTCCTCATTTGGAGTCATATATATCCTTGAGAAAGCATCTATTAGTATATATATATATACCTTTTGTTCTTTTCTTGATTATTGTTGTTTGATATCTCAAAATTCACAGGCTTACACAATTGTTTCAAATGCTGCAAACTTGACTGATCAGGTGCTTTTATGAATTCAATATGACAATTATATTTTTTTCACTCATTCATATCAAATAACTGTTATCCATCACATAAAGGCCATATAAACTTCCGAATGAAAGAACAAAGACATTAATCAAACTTTAATTTTGCAGGGGAAAGTGCAAGGTTTCTTTGCAGGTATTAGATCAGTGGCCATTTTTTTATCACCACTTGTAATGAGCCCACTCACATGTTACAATCACTCTAATAACACAATCACTCTTCATTCTCTTATGATTTTCACCTAAACTACATTTCAACTTTCTTTATTTCAAGCAAGGCACCATTCAACTGCAAAGGCTTCAGCATTCTATTAGAATTTGTTTCTATGGTGTCTCTCTCTCTCTCTCTCTCTCTCTCTCTCTCTCATTTATTTATTATTTTTGTTTTTTTAATATAATATTCAATTATTTATTTTTTTATTATTATTTAAAAAAAAATTAGATGATTGCATTGGTACATGATTTACTGCTTAATTCTGAAAATGGAGATAAGGATGAAAACTGTAGGAGTGAAGAGACCAGAGATGAATCTATTTGTGGGTCTTTTGTTGGGCCAGCTCATCGATGAGTATGGGCGCAAACCTTTGCTTCTTCTCACTATATTTACAACCGTAGAATCATTTGGTATTGTTCTTGCTTGATTAATTTTAGTAATTGGGTTCTGTGATTTATCATATTAGAAATAAATAAATTATTTTATTGCAAATTGGGTGAACAACTATTATTCTTGTTGAACAATGGGTGAAGTATTTTAGTTCTTAAATTTTTCATTTGTTTATGCTTATTTAGTTCTGGCGCAAAATTTTATCTTATCTATCTTCCTTAGGTTTAATACTTAGATTAGTTCAAAACCCCACAATCTTTGGTTAAGTTAGATAATAGATAAGTAGTTAGTACTAGTATTTCTCAAAGTCCCTGAGGATTTAATACCTGACTTTCTAGTCCACTTTATTACTTATCCGACCCGTGCACTTGTGGTAGCATTGGTGACGATCAACCACTGATAACACTTGGGAAAACCTCACACAGTTGCAAACCCAATTTCCTCTTTTGGACCTTGAGGACAAGGTCCAAGTGAATGAGAGGGGTATTGTAACATTTCCTAGCAAGGGAGCGTTTCCCATCAAGCTTGCCATGCAGAGTAAAAGTAGAGCCACACCCATTAAAGGCTACGACCGGTCAAGGGAGCATCAAAAGGGAAAAAAGCAAAACGACCTTAGACAAGCAGCAGAGCGCTAGAGAGAATGGAATGGTCTCAGACGCGTGGCAGCTGAGTGCTGGAGAGAATGAAATCAAAGCCGCGCGTGGGGACCACAACACGCGTCAACACAACGATAAGGCAAGCAAGGAGCATCCTCGATTCAAGGATTTCGTGATGGATAGTTGAGGGCGAGGCTTAAAAGCAGGGCGCTGCTCTCGTGAGAAGGTTATCTGAGAAGTAAACAATGAAGCCCTAATCCTCGCTAGGGAGAAGGAGAAGACGGAAAGGTTGATCCTCCATAGGGTCATCATTCCGGTTTACAGGGTTACTTAGCTCTAGTATACTTTTATATTCCAGTTCTTGTTGAATGAATGAACTCATACTAGTTCTATGGTTTTATCTCCTTCTGAGAATAGCTCAGTATTGTTGCTTTGAATGAATGGAAATGGTTTTTTGAGTTTGGCTCATCTTTCTTATTATTGAGAAGGTTATTCTAAGAAGATTCATTCATTACAGAATGCAAAAGACATGGGAATGGGAAGTATTTCAAGAGATGGAAGCAATGCCTGAGCATATTAGAAGTCTTGTTAAAGTTTTGTTAAGTAATGCAAGGGACCGGTAAACTGGGATGCTTTTAGTTCTAATGAACTCTTATTTTCAAAAAAAAAAAAAAGTTGTATATTTTGCATAGGTGGTGATTAATTTTTTTTATAAATTAATTAAATTTTAAGAATGCTTTAAAAACTATTAAAAATTTAGCATTTATTTGTGTTTCACCGGGAAAGAGAATATCCCTTTTAACCTTTTCCAAAAACCAACAAAGTGGTTTTAATTTATAGCAGCCACAACCTTACAACAGTAACAATGGATTATTTTCAAATGCATTTGGGGTTTGTTGAATTGGAAAGTAGTATAGATTCATGGAATTGGTTTATAGGTTCCATCATGCTATTAATATGTCATTCAAGGGAATGTGCCCACTTGCAGGACACCGGAGTCGCACGAGGAATGTTCATAAAAAATTTAGAAAACAATTTTGAGGAGATGCCTTCGATTGAAAACACTTAACTTTACTGTTTGATGCACCCCATGTGACAAAGCGACCGAAATTAAAAGCCATAGATAGAATCTACAGTAAAGATGAGAAGCATACTTATTTTTAACCTAATTTTCTAACTTAGAAATTTAAGGGTCCATTTGATAAGAGACGTGAAGAGTAACAGATGCTGAGTAGTTGTGACAAAGATAATTGTTTGTATTGTTTTTTGTTTGATATTAGGGATGTCAACGGGGCGGGGATTCACCGGGGGATGCATTCCACGGCCCCGACCCCGATTTTCCACCCCCATCCCAACCCCGGCCCCCACCCCGGGTATGGGGAAAAAATTTTCCCCATCCCCGTTCCCCTAGGATTACAGGGTTAGAGGATTCCTTCCCCGAATTTACTTGTTTACTAATACATACTTTGTTTAATACAAAGTAGAATCAAGTTGCCCTCACTTATTAATTGATTAATACTTAATTGATTAATTAGGGTTTAAATTATTTTTATATTTATAATTACAAAACTATAATTATAACAATTATTAGTATATTTATAATAACTTTTTATTTAAATACTTATAATATAAAATATACTATATATATTTTTTATTTAAATTAAATATTTCGGGGCCCGGGGGGGTATTCCCCGGCCCCGGCCCCGACCCCGACCCCGAAAAATCGGCCCCGGCCCAGTCGGGGCGGGGAATCGGGTTCCCTGTCGGGGCCGGGGCCCATTGACATCCCTATTTGATATTCAATGGACATTTCAAAATTTTTTGTGCTGTTCTCCGTTTGTTTTGCACAAGTACTAGACGAAAAAACTATAAAATTACTATAATACCTTTGTGCTTTCTTATGTTGTTTTGGAGTAAATTTTTTTAGAGTTTTAATATAAGTTGGGGGCAAAATTGTTTTTAACTTGAGGCCATTGATGTAATTTTAATATAAGTTGGGGGCAATGTTGTAATTTTGAATATAGATTGGGAGCAAAATTGTCTTTAAATTGGGGGCATTGTTGTAATTTTAATATATGTTGGGGGCAAAATTATGTTTAAGTTGAGGGAATTGTTATAATTTTAATATAATTTGAGGGCAAAAATATCTTTAAGTTGGGGGCATTGTTGTAAATTTAATAGAAGTTGGGGGGCAAAATTGTCTTTAATTTCAGGGCAATATTGTAATTTTTTAATATAAATTAGGAGCAAAATTGTTCTTAAGTTGGGAGCATTGTTGTAATTTTAATATAAGTTTGGGGCAAAATTATCTTTAAGTTGGGGGGCATTATTGTAATTTTAATATAAGTTGGGGGCAAAAATGTCTTTAAGTTGGGGACATTGTTGTAAATTTTAATATAAGTTGGGGGTATTGTTATAATTTTTAATTTAGCTTAGGGACAAATTTGTCTTTAAGTTGTGTTGTCCCTCACTTAAAAAGTTGTACCGTATATTTTGAGGGACAAAATTTTCAGCCACTTGTGCTGTACTCAAACACCTTCTTATGCTGTATGGCATCTCATTTGCAAATCAAACAACGTATAAGAAAAGTTGTCATGTGTTGTCCCTTATTTTTAACTAACTTCATATTTTCCTTATTCCCTCCTAGACAAACACAAAATTTAGCTAAATAATAACAATATACCATACCAACGGCACCATGGCCAATTAGTATTGAGGTCCCTTGTTAAGATAAGAGTTTTCTTGTAGATTGAACCCGTACTCTTACAAAGTAAGGGTCATGTGTGGTGATATTCTCCTGTGGAACTAACCCGAGATAGAGTTGTCATATCTATGCACGTCCTTGAGTTTCTTTATGGGGGGCGCTTATCGCCTTTGTTAAAAATAAAAAAAATAATCTATCCTATTAATAATGATTCTATACAATGTAAATATAAAAAATTGACAAAGGCGACAAGCGCCCCCACTAGGAAGTCATGAACCTGCCGAGACGTGAAACTTAGTTGCTACACACACCTGAGTCCTCACCTTGTGTGTGTGGGGACCGGGCTCGATCCCGGGATCATCTGAGAGAACACACTTCATCCATCTTATACAAGAGACCCGATACCAATAAACCAAAAGGCCATTGGTTAGAAAAAAAAAAAAACTCATTTGTATATTGGAGTACATGCCAAAAAATTCCCATACTTTCCTCCATGTTTCTAGCAAAATCACATTCAAGACGTTAAGGTCATAAATGGAGTGCATCCAACCATGTAATTAAATACAAGAGATATCATCCTCATTAAAATAGTAAAAAAAATCGTTGGCTAAACATCTCCTTCTTTGCATGTCCATCCAAAACCCTAACAAGAGACCTTTTCTTTAATGCATTCTCATGGCGTTTTCAATCCCTAAACTTGCCGTATTTTCCCTCCTTTTCCGGACCTCACAAAGAGCCATCTTACCTTGCATTCTATATATATCTTGAAGGTTAAGATTCTAAAGTTGGTGGTGATATCTATACACATAATATATATATTTCTATAAAAGCATGTAGAGTTTATGGGCACTCCTTGGAATCTAGTTTATTTATAAATATTCAATCCTCCATCCAAATATCCCGTACCTCTCTTCTCTTCGGTGCTGATGGGATTGGCAGGAGACGAACTTCATGAAGAACTCCCACCATCGAGAAATGGTATGTTTTTTTTTATAATTTAAATAATACAAGTAAGATGAATCTAAAGTGGTTGATTCTTTTTCGGATTCTGTATATAACGAGAGTTTTGTAGCACCAGACTGTTTGGACCGCTCTTAAGATAGATCTAAAATTAATCACAATATATATATATATGTTCGATTAGGAATGATGATGGAAAAGGAGGAAGAGGAATTGATAAATGATAATCCCATAGAGCAAGTAAGGTTAACGGTGCCGATCACCGATGATCCTACGTTGCCGGCACTTACATTCCGCACATGGACACTCGGACTTACCTCATGTGCACTTCTGGCCTTTCTGAACCAGTTCTTCGGCTACCGACAAAATGCACTGTATATATCTTCGGTATCGGCTCAGATCGCGGTGATGCCGCTCGGCCGGCTGATGGCGGCGTGGCTTCCGGCCACCGTGATAAGGGTGCCTTTTATAGGATGGTCTTTCTCTCTCAATCCAGGACCATTCAACCTCAAAGAACATGTCTTGATCACCATCTTTGCCAACTCTGGTTCAAACTCTGTTTATGCTGTTAATATCATCACCATTGTCAAGGCTTTCTACAAAGTTTCCTTGCATCCTTTGGCTGCCATGTTGTTGACACAAACTACACAAGTGAGATCTCTCTCTCTCTCTTTCTCTCTCTCACAGTTCATTGTTTCCAAATAGTACTAATGGCTAACAAGAAGGAGGACATCATTTCATTTGTTTTGTTTTCAATGATAATATACAAAAATATAAAATTTTGTTTCAAATGATCACCAACCTATAGTATGTTTCTTTGTTTTTAATCCATAGAATTATCTAAAAACTCTTTTTTTAGAACTTTTGGAATAAATGGAGTTTTACAAAGATGTCCTACTTAAATGGATAAAATATTATGAAAATATTAACTAATAAATTCATATTGTGCCAAGTGAATTGATGCTTTCAATTTAAAGGCAACCATTAACATGAGTTGAGTTATTGAAGATGAAAGAAGAGATAGGTTCAAAAATGTCTGGTTGGGAATATTGTACAATTACTTAATAATACTTTAATGTTGTCCACCAATTTTGAAGAAAAAAAATCAAATTAAAACATATAAAAATTTCACATCATGCCTCAATATAGTGTTATATATATTATTACTTTTTTCTTATATATATATATATATATATATATATATATATATATATATATATATATATATATTATGAAAGAGCTGGATCTTGGCTGGATCTTGGCTGCTTTCATTTGTAATTTTGTATTCAACTTGATTTTTAATTATTATTTTTTAACTTAGGAATATAGTTCCAAAACTTATTGAATTTTATATTTAGAAAATTTTCCCTTATCTCTGTTTGTCTTAATATAATTCATCAAGTAAAAGTAACAATTACTAAAAACAAAAACGAAAAACTATTTAAGGCACAGAGTTTTTAGTTTAAAAGTTTCATAAACCTGCAATTTAATCCTAAATTTGGAAATACATGTAAAAACACATCTATGATTTCATCACAGTAAATTAGATCTTATAATTAAAAATTCCAATGTCTTTAGAAAAAAGAAATTAATTAGCTTGTTAACTCTCATATATATGATGAAAATTTTCTCTCACTTTTGTATTAAAAACATTTGTGGCATTTTAAAAGAAGTAATTGAAATATTTATTAATCCCCATTAATGTTTGGATTATCGATTAGATGATGGGATATGGGTGGGCTGGTGTATTCAGAAAGTTCCTTGTGGACTCTCCTTACATGTGGTGGCCTTCAAACTTGGTTCAAGTCTCCCTCTTCAGGTCCTCCCTCTCTCTTTAAATATTGTTAGCCCTTAACTTTCTGAAAAATAATAGTTATATAATAATAAATGGTCCCTCATGTTACATAATAATAGCCAAAGGCGTGTGACAGTCTCCATGTACAGTAGTAGGCGAGTTCGAATCCTCTTGGTGAGTCGTATCGTGAGGATTTGTAGTCGGTCATACTTATCTGGTGATAGTCACTGTAGCGTGTCTCTATCTGAGTCGATTTATCGCTTATTCAAAAAAAAAAATAATTACATAATAATAAATAGTATAAAAAAATCAATAAATAAATAAACAAAAGATAAATGAATAAAAATAACAAAAACAAATAAAAGAAACATCAAATAGATAAATAACTAATATAAGACCTTGTCAAAGACTCGCTTGCATGCGGTTGCGGATGGTACATAGAAAATTCTATAATTTGCCTTCGTTGCAAATACCTCCTAAGTTACAAAGATTTTAAATAAAAATAAGTATCAGGAAAGATGAAAATATAGATCGATTTGGTTAGCGTGTGAAATGAAAATGCAGATCCAGTTACCTTGTGAAAGACTCTCCTGTGGATAGTTAATAGAAAAATTTATAATTGTTTCGTTGCCAATACCTCATGAGCTACAAAGATTTAAGATATAAAACAAAATAATAGAAATAAATATTAGGAAAGATGAAAATGTAGATTTGGTTAGCATGTGAATTGAAAATGTAGGTAAGGCTCCTACGCAAATGATAAATAGAAAACACTATAATTATTTTCGTTGCAGATACCTCCCAAGTTACAAAGATTTTAGATAAAAATAAATGTTTGAAAAGATGAAAATGTAGATTTGGTTACCTTGTAAAAGACTTATACTGTAGTCTTCAGTCATTTGAGTAGATTTGTAATGTACTATGTTATTGCTGATAAGATTTTGAGACAAAAGAATGAGTTGGGGAAGATGATCGTAGATGAGAAAAGAGAAATGTCAATTACAATTAGGATAATCATAACTTACAACAATTAACAACTACATTCGTCACCACCTCAAAATAAGATGTGGTTTAAAACATGTCATTGCAAGTAATTGTTATAATTTTTAAAATAAATATTTTTAAATTAAAGAAACAAACAAAAACATAAATGTAATTTTCAGTTTTTTTAATTTTTTAAAATCAAAATTATCTATAACAACCGATTTACTTCCTACTAGTAATATAGATAGAATTTTTGACCGCGACACTTGACCAGCAAATACATTATAATTAAACAGAGACATCTATAAGTATTTATATGTATATATATGTTTTTTTTGAGCTAAAGGGGATAAACGTCTCTCGGGAGTAGGGCGTCTGGGACTATCATCGTGTTATCTGAGCTACCCTGACTACCAAATCCGCACTCACGTCCATGGGGATTCGAACCAAGTTCTCGTCCCTAGATGCGGAGGCCCTTTGCGGCTGGACCCAAAGGTCTTTGGCTATATATATGTAACCAATATATACTGCATGCATGCAGAGCACTCCATGAAGTAGAAAAGAGACCAAAAGGAGGGTTAACAAGGCTGCAGTTCTTCCTCCTTGTGTTCATCAGCAGCTTCTCATACTACATCATCCCAAACTATTTCTTCCCCTCCATCACTGCCCTCTCCTTCATCTGCTGGATCTGGACCTCCTCCGTCACCGCTCAGCAGCTCGGCTCCGGCATCTACGGCCTAGGCCTCGGCTCATTCGCCCTCGACTGGTCCACCGTCGCCGGCTTCCTCGGCAGCCCCTTGGCCACCCCTGGCTTCGCCATCATCAACGTCATGCTCGGCTTTGCATTTGTTCTCTATGTTCTCATTCCCATCACTTACTGGACCAACACTTACAATGCCAAGAACTTCCCCATTTTCTCTTCTCATGTCTTCCAAGCCAATGGCAGTGCTTATGATGTCAATGCTGTTCTTGATCCTAAGACCTTCTCTTTCAACCAAGATGGATATGATCAGGTTGGCCAGGTTAACCTTAGCATCTTCTTTGTTTTCACTTATGGCTTGAGCTTTGCCACCCTTGCTGCCACTCTCTCTCATGTTGCACTCTTTCATGGAAGGTATATTAATTAATTGTAACTAATTAACTACTTTTTCTTTTCTTAATTCTTTCATCCATCTATCTATCTATAATTAATATTTTTACATATATATTAGGAGTATTTGGAGGCAAACAAAGGCAGCATTTTCAGATCAATTTGGAGATGTGCACACTAGGATAATGAAGAAGAACTATGATGTAGTTCCCCAATGGTGGTTCTACACCATCTTAGCTTGCATGTTGGCTCTTGCTATCTTCTCTGTTGAGGGCTTTGGTAAACAACTTCAGCTTCCCTTTTGGGGTGTTCTTCTTGCAGGAGCTCTTGCTCTTATTTTCACCCTCCCCATTGGCATCATCACAGCCACCACTAATCAAGTAAGCCATATTGCAAATTATATATGTTAAAAACAACTATATATTTCCAATACTGTTAATGTTTGCACATATTAAAGTTGTTTAATATGATTGCATATATAGCAACCAGGGTTGAATGTGATCACAGAGTTGATAATTGGATACATGTATCCTGGAAGGCCACTGGCCAATGTGACCTTCAAGACATATGGATATATCAGCATGACACAAGCCATCATGTTCCTCCAAGATTTCAAGCTTGGCCACTACATGAAGATCCCACCCAAGTCCATGTTCATTGTTCAGGTCAAATTAACTATTTCCAATTTCCCTTAATCATATCATTGTAAATATATATCTAACTGATTCTCAAAGAAAAATTTGTACATGCAGCTAGTGGGAACTGTAGTGGCCTCCTCGGTTTACTTCGGCACGGCGTGGTGGCTCCTAGTGTCCATCAAGAACATCTGTGACCCACCTAATTTGCCAGAGGGTAGCCCCTGGACATGCCCCGGCGACAGTGTCTTTTACAGCGCCTCCATCATTTGGGGCGTGGTCGCCCCGAAGCGCATGTTCGGGTCTCTCGGCCTCTATGAGAAAATGAACTACTTCTTCCTTGTGGGACTTGTTCTTCCTTTTCCAATTTGGCTCCTCTCTCGCGTCTTTCCTGAGAAGAAATGGATCAGGCTCATCAACATGCCGGTCCTCCTTGGCGCGACGAGCATGATGCCACCTGCAAGGGCAGTGAACTACATAATGTGGGGAGTTGTGGGCATCTTCTTCAACTTTGTGGTGTATAAGAGGTACAAAGGATGGTGGGCAAGACACAACTATGTGTTGTCTGCAGGGCTGGATGCTGGTGTTGCTTTCATGGCCATACTCTGCTACTTTGCTCTTCAGATCAAAAACATTCAAGGGGTGCAATGGTGGGGCTTACAGCTTGACGATCATTGTAGCTTGGCTTCTTGTCCTACTGCTCCTGGTGTTAATGTTGAAGGTTGTCCTACTTTTTAATAAGTGCTTTTGATCTCATAGTCTTTAATACTGCTTGAATGGCTGGATTGATGGAAATATTGAACTTTTGTTTATATAAATTAATCATGGTTAAGATCAAAAATCATTTCGAGGCGGTTCCAAATGTTTGGTTCGTAGCATTTTGATTGGGAGTTGTATTTGTCCGTGAATAAATTTGACTTGACCTATAATACTTTGGGCCAAAGAGGATGGACTAAGAATAAATTTTAGCCCAAAGATTCCTCATCTAGAATATTTGCAAGAAATATCAAGAGCATATCTAGAATAATCGCTTCTAAAACATTTTAGAGAAATCTTGTATTATAAATGTAGAATCTCCTAGAATGTGAAATGTCCCAGAATGTAGTCTAGAAATCTCTAAAGGTCCTTATATAAAGGGGTGGGGTGTAATTCTTTTGTAACAAGTCCAACAAGTCAAGAAATGTGATACAAGTTTCTTCTTGAAAACTTCTTCTCCACTTTCCTCTAGTCATCTATGTATACTCCCAAACCACCTCTCTTATTCCAACAAAGTGGTATGTTACAAACGCCCAGGAGAAGGCCATGCAGGGAGAGAAGAAGGAAGGAGATGACTACGTAGGGGGTGATATCTGTTTACCAGTCAAAAGAAGGAGACACGTGGCTAGAGGAGGAGAAGGAAAGAATGGGGAACGTGACTTAGGAGACCAGATCTCAAGGAGAATTGAAGGGCGATGGAGGCAGTGGGGATCAGGCCACGCGTCGCTACAGTACTAAGGTGCGGAAGGAGAATCAACGGCTCCGAGGATGGGCGCTGGTATAAAAGAGGGAAGATTGGTGGAGATTAGGGTTAGCCAAGTTGTGAAGGCTCTAGCCCCTTCTAGCTGGGAAGGTGGAATCACCGCGGACGCCGGAGGTGCGCCGGAGCTCGCTGGAGTGTTAGCCGTACCTTATCAGTATATCTTGTTATCATTCTTTACTGTTCTGAAGTTTGTATGAGATATTGAACTTCATCCCTAGTATATACTTGTGGTCTGTTGAATGTGAATGTTGTTGCTTGCTTGCTTGAATGGAATGAATATTGGCTTCGTAGGAACCTGGAGTTCTTGAGTAACGGATTTGTATTCTCTGGAGTGGAGATAATCCGTTACAATTGTGCTTTCATTGAGATCTGAACTCAAGGAGATGGCGGAGAATACCAGAATGAAGGAGATGAATGAGGGGTTGAAGGGGGTGGAATAAGCTGCAGAGAAGATCCCATCAATGGAGCAGGCTTTGAATATGGTCATAGACGGGCAACAGAGCATCCTCGCTAAGCTCAACCAAGGTATAGGGGGCCTCAACTTGGAGACAGCTTCCTTTGCTCACAGCCCGGTGAACTCGGCGGAAGAAAACCAACTGGTGACGGTTCCACCACGAACTGTGAGTATGGATTTTCCCCGTTTCGATGGAACGGATGTGCTGCATTGGATCTACAGGGTGGAGCAGTACTTTGAGTACTATGGGATAGTGGAGGAATTCAGGTTGAGGATTGCAGCCATACATTTCGATGGCCCAGTACTACCTTGGTTCCAGATGCTGCAGAAGACCGGAGCGCTCACTACCTGGAAGTCTCTCACACAGGCTATAGAGACAGCCTTTGGACCATCAGCCTTCGAAGGACCCAGGTAATCTTTGTTTCAACTTGCACAAGTTGGGTCGGTGACCAACTATTATGCCCAGTTTAGTGCTGTAGCCAATAGAGTGGAAGGAATGTCTTCAGAGGCGATGCTGGATTGCTTCATCAGCTGGCTGAAGCGAGACTTACAACGGGAAGTCATCCCATGGCGTCTTGACTCCATATCCAAGGCGGTAGCACTGGCCAGGCTTTATGAGGAAAAATATGGCAATACAGGGAAGGGAACCATAACGAAGACACATATAACACATGAAACTTATAGTCCACCACTGAAGATCAATACCGGAGGCAAGCAGGAGTTGCCTGTGAATCGGAGACCGTGGCACAACTCCCCTAACAACAGCGTCACTCCAAATCAGGCATACAAGAAGATGTCAATTGACGAGCTCCAACTATGGAAGTCCAAAGGACTATGCTTCACGTGTGATGAGAAATACACACTAACTCATCAATGTCCAAACAAGAAGCTGCTATTACTACAATGGGATGAAGAACCTGGGGAGATAGCAGCAACGCAGTACGAGATCGATCCGGGAACCCTAGAGGAATTAGAGGAAGAGTTCAGTAGAATGTCACTGAATGCTATGAACAGCTCTTCTGCAGCGGGGACTATGCGATTTCAAGGCCGGATTCGGGAACAGGAGGTACACGTCCTCTTGGACGGAGGAAGCGACGATAACTTTATTCACCCAAGGCTAGCATAGTTTCTGCAACTTACCATTAAGCCCACGAAACCAGCGCGAGTGCTAGTGGGTAATGGCAACTATCTTCAAGTGGAGGGGATGGTGGAGGAACTGAGTCTACAAATACAGGGCCACACTATCAAATTACCGGCTTATGTGTTACCGGTAGCTGGTGCTGACGTCATCTTGGGTGCGGCGTGGCTATCCACGTTAGGCACCCATGTGGTGGATTATAAGACCCAACGGCTACGGTTCTTTTTGAATGGGCAATTCATTACTTTGAATGGTGATCGTTCGATCTGACTCCAAGAGTCCTCATGCCATCAACTAAGCCGGATGCGATCGACCAAATCCATTGCACACTGTTATACTCTAACATGGCAAAACCCGGAGGACGTACCAGCTGGCGGGCCCAACCAGGTGCTCGAGGGGAGGGATCGGGATTTGGATTCACAGCTAAGCCAGGTAACCAACCCAGCTCTTAAATCTTTATTACTAAAATATCAACAGGTTTTCTCTGTGCCAGTGGGGCTTCCCCCGCCACGACAACATGTTCACCGGATCCCGCTAATGCCAGCCACCGCGCCGGTCAAGGTGAAGCCTTACCGCTATGCCCATCATCAGAAAACAGAGATAGAGAAGATGGTTAAACAAATGCTGAACGAGGGACTCATAAAACCAAGCACGAGCCCATTTTCATCTCCAATTATTCTCGTGAAGAAGAAGGATGGAGCGTGGAGATTCTGCACCGACAACAGGGCGCTGAACGCAATCACTGTCAAGGACGCCTTCCCCATGCCGACCGTAGATGAGCTGTTGGATGAACTCTATGGAGCGGCAGTATTTTCCAAACTTGATCTCCGATCCGGCTATTACCAGGTGCTGCTACATCCTGAAGACAAGTACAAGACTGCTTTCAGAACTCATCAGGGACACTATCAGTGGCGAGTGATGCCATTTGGATTGTCAAATACCCCCGCCACCTTTCAAGCACTCATGAATCATGTGTTCAACTTCGCGCTGAGAAGGTACGTGCTGGTATTCTTTGACGACATACTAGTCTATAGCAAGGATTGGGAGGCACATCTCTTCCATCTGGAGCAAGTCCTGCAAACACTGTAACAGAACCAACTTTATGCTAAACTTTCTAAGTGTGGGTTTGGGTTGGACCATGTGGAATATCTTGGTCATGTGGTCTCTGAGAAGGGAGTGGAGATGGATAAAAACAAGGTCGAAGCTATCATTCAGTGGCCAGCTCCCACTTCGGTGAAACGATTGCGAGGGTTCCTTGGCTTGAGTGGGTATTATAGGCGATTCATCCGAAATTACGCCTCTATTGCTCACCCATTAACTGAGTTACTTAAAAAGGACTGTTTTCACTGGGATGAAACCACACAGAGAGCGTTTGAAGCCCTGAAAAACAGCTATTACCACTGCTCCTGTACTTAAGTTGCCAAACTTTTCCAAACCATTTGTGCTAGAAACTGATGCATCCGGGGAAGGCATTGGAGCTGTATTGAGTTAGGACAGACAACCCATCGCATATTTCTATAAGAAACTAAACCACAGAATGCGCCAACAATCTACATATACAAGGGAATTCTATGCTATCACGGAGGCCGTGGCCAAGTTTCGCCATTATTTGATGGGCAATCACTTTGTCATCAAGCCAGACCAACAAGCCCTGCAACACTTAAACAACCAGTCTATCCATACACCAGAGCAACAAAAGTGGATTCCCAAACTGTTGGGATATGACTTTTTAGTGGAGTTCAGACCAGGTAAAGAGAATGCTACAGCAGATGCACTGTCAAGGTGTTTTCAGTTGGCTTGTTCGGTGCGACACACAGACCTGATGTCGCAACTGCAAACATTGCAAAATCAGGACCTAGAGTGTGCCCAGATTATTCAAGCAATACAAAGTGGAATAGTGGAACCAGGAACCTTTCTGTTGAAGCATAATACACTGTGGTACAAAGAAAGGCTGGTGGTGCCCCAAGATCAACACTTCAAGGAGCAACTAATCCATGAATACCATGCGACACTACTGGGGGGCATGCAGGTTCATTGAGGACTTTTGCAAGATTGGCGCAACATTTCTATTGGAAGGGGATGCGCAAGGAGATCGCCCACTATGTCAAAACTTGTGATGTGTGCCAGAGAGCTAAGGAAATTCATGCCAAACCTGGAGGTCTGCTACAGCCACTGCCCATTCCAACGCGAGTGTGGGAGGACATTTCAATGGATTTTATAACCGGGTTGCCACTCTCTAAAGGGCTGTCAGTTATTATGGTGATCGTGGGTAGATTGTCCAAGTATGGGCATTTTTTGGCTCTTCGCTCAGACTTCTCCAGCAGTTCAGTCGCAGATATTTTCATTTCAAACGTGGTGAAGTTACATGGAGTTCCAAAGTCCATTGTATCCGACCGCGACAAGACTTTTACTAGTGCATTTTGGCAGCATATATTCACTAAGATGGGCACCACCTTGGCTATGTCTACGGCATACCATCCACAATCTGATGGGCAAACTAAAGCTCTTAACCGTTGTTTGGAAATGTATCTTCTTTGCTTCACTATGGATAATCCCAAGAGGGGGTGGAGTTACTACCTTGGGCTGAGCTCTGGTACAACACAGCACACCATTACAACACGGAGACTACACCCTTTGAAGTAGTGTATGGCCGCGCCCCTCCCACACTGGTACCACAGTTTGCAGACGAGAATGACCCTCCCGCTGTGGCAGAATGGTTGGCGGTGCGTAATCAAACCTTGGCTCAGTTGAAAGTTCAATTACAAAGAGCACAGGAGCGCATGAAACGACTAGCAGACCTCAAACGTAGGGATGTGGAATTCAATGTGGGGGACTTAGTGCTGGTCAAACTACATCCTTACCGGCAAATGTCACTCCGGCACCAACGACTACAGAAGTTATCCATGCGATATTATGGCCCATTTCCAATGGAACTTCGGGTCGGAGAGGTCGCTTACAAGCTGCGATTGCCGGCAGAAGCTAGGATACATCCTGTCTTCCATGTCTCATTACTGAAGCCATATTATGGGAGTGCACAGAAGCATTCGTTACCATCGCTCCCACCGAACACTAGGAGATGTGGACCAGTGGTGCAGCCGAAGCAATTGCTACAACGACGCAAGGTGCTCAAACGAGGACGGGAGGTGACACAGGTGTTGGTCAACTGGGACGGACTACCATGGGCGGAGAACACTTGGGAGGACTTGCATCAGTTACAACAACAATATAATCTTAAGGACGTTGAGGGCAAGGTCCCCCATAATGGGGGAGGAATTGTTACAAATGCCCAAGAGAAGGCCATGCAGGGAGAGAAGAAGGAAGGAGATGACTACGTAGGGGGTGATGAAGCTGTTTACCAGTCAAAGGAAGGAGATACGTGGCTAGAGGAGGAGAAGGAAAGAATGGGGAACGTGACTCAGGAGACCAGATCTCAAGGAGAATTGAAGGGCGGTGGAGGCAGTGGGGATCAGGCCACGGGTCGCTACAGCACTAGGGTGCGGAAGGAGAATCAACGGCTCCGAGGATTTGTACGTACGGATGGGCACCAGTATAAAAGAGGGAAGATTGGTGGAGATTAGGGTTAGCCAAGTTGTGAAGGCTCTAGCCCCTTCTAGCTGGGAAGGTGGAATCGCCGCGGACGCCGGAGGTGCGCCGGAGCTCGCTGGAGTGTTAGCCGCACCTTATCAGTATAGCTTGTTATCTTTCTTTACTGTTCTGAAGTTTGTATGAGATATTGAACTTCATCCCTAGTATATACTTGTGGTCTGTTGAATGTGAATGTTGTTGCTTGCTTGCTTGAATGGAATGAATATTGGCTTAGTAGGAACCTGGAGTTCTTGAGTAACGGATTTGTATTCTCTGGAGTGGAGATAATCCGTTACATGGTATCGGAGCTAAGGTTCTTGAAGGAGAAGATGTTGAGTGGAATGTTTCCATTCCAATTCCAGAGTCTCACCAAGGAGAACTAAGATAGTTAGGCGATTCGCTTGAAGGCTTTGCTTGGCTCTCAAGATGAATAGGAGATTGTAGAAAAAGGCTATGCGTTGCCAAGTGATGAGGCCACCTTATCTCCAACTCAAAACGATGCCTTACAAAAGGCTTAGAAGAAGGACCAACAAGCTCTTTCTATCATCCACCTATGTTTTGGATGAAGATATGTTCGAGAAGGTTTGTATGTGCAACCTCTGCCAAGCAAGCAATATGGGAGATTCTTGAGAAGTCTCAAAAGGGTGTTAACAAGGTTAAAAAGGTACGCCTTCAAACTTTTAGAGGTGAATTTGAATCTCTTCAAATGACTAGTTCCGAAACTATTTCAGATTATATTTCAAGAGTTTTGGAGTTTTTAATCAAATGAGGAGATGTGGTGAAGATTTAAGAGATACTCGCATCATAGAAAAGATTCTTCGATCTTTGCATCCAAAATTTGAGCACATCGTAGTGGCCATTGAAGAATCTAAGGATCTTGATACTTTAAGTATTGATGAACTAATGAGCTCTCTACAAGCACATGTAGAAAGATATAAGAAGAGAAATGAAGATTCCATAAACCAAGCTCTCCAACGCAAGCTCACTTTGGGGAAAGAAGGTGATTCGACTAACATTAGAAGTGTATGTGCTCAAGGTCGAGGGCTTCATAAAAGGATGAAGAGAAATTTTTAGTCTATCTAATGCAAGGAGCCAAAACTCTTATTGACCAACAAGAGGCCGGGGAAGAGGAAACTTTTCAAAGCAAAAGTATGTCAAGTCTCAAACACAATGCTATAATTGTCGAGTGTATAACCACTATGCTTCTAAATGTAGAAGACATGCCAACATTGTGGATGAAAATAAATTTGGCCAAAAAAGATATGAAGAAATAACACTACCAAGAAGAAAACAAAGAAGAAAATTCATGTTACATGAGTGGCAACAGGAGCATGTTTTTTAAGCTTCATGAGAAGGTGAATGACTTCATCACGTACTTTTGGAGACACATCAAAATTTTTGGTGGGTGGAAAAGGTATGATTCTCATCTGCCTCAAAGATGGAAGCTATCGTTTTATTTCCGATGTTTATTATGTGCCCAATATGAAAAATAATATCTTAAGTTTAGGACACCTCTTTGAAAAGAACTATGATATTCAATTAAAGAATAAACAACGTGCTAGGCTCTCAAGGTGATCATATAGTGCGGTATAATCAAACAAAATATCACCTTGATGGTTTATGAGGGCGTCCCCATCCACGCCATAAGAGATGCTGAAAACAATTTAATTGCCAAAGTTCCAATGATCTTCATTAGCAAGAAGGAATTAGTCTACACTAGAGTAGTTCGAAGAAGAAAAGGGTCAAAAAATAGACTCTTTCTACTAGATATTAAAAATGATGTAGCTAAATGTCTAAAAGCATCCGTAAAAGATGGCACTTGGCTATGACACTTAAATTTGGGCACATATATTAATGAAGCAGATAAATGTGTATATAGTAAATTTGTTAATAATGTGGGTGTAATAATTTGTTTATATGTAGATGATATGCTTATTATGAGCACTTCTTTAGAAGTAGTAGTTGAGACTAAGAATTTCCTTTCATCTAAATTTGATATGAAAGATATGGGTGAAGCTCATTTTATTCTTGAAATTAAAATTTCCAAGTTAAATGATGGAATAATGCTTTCACAAGAAAATTATGTAGAGAAAGTATTAAAGAAATTTAATCAATTTAATTACAATCTTGTCTCAACCCCATATGATAGCGCTTTTCATTTAAGAAGAATAAAGGAGTTAATATTTCTCAAAATGAATATGCTCAAGTGATTGGTAGTTTAATGTATTTGACGAACTATACTCGTCCAAACATTACTTATGTAGTTAGTAGATTGAGAAGATATACACATAGTCCAAACAAGGATCATTGGATTGCTTTGATTAGGGTATTAAAATATTTAAAAGGAACTAGTAATTTTGGACTATGTTATTTTGGCTTTCCTGCAGTACTTGAAGGGTATAATGACGCTAACAGGTTTCAGATTCGGATGAAACAAAATCAACAAGTGGATTTATTTTCACTTTAGGTGGGGGTACAACGTCTTGGAAGTCTTCCAAGCTAACCTGCACAGCTAAATCAACAATGGAATCAGAATTTATTGCACTTGAGAAAACTGGCACAGAAGCAAAATGGATTAGGAACTTTCTTGCAGATGTTCCTCTTAGGAGTAAACTGGCTCCTTCGGCTTCAGTTCATTGTGATAGCATGGCTGCAATAGTGCGAGCTAAGAGTAAGGCCTATAATGGGAAGAGTAGGTATATATGCCTAAGACATAATATTGTGAAGCAATTGCTTGATGTTGGAGTAATATCACTAAACTTTGTAACGTCAAAAGTGAATTTAGCTGATCCTTTAACTAAAGCACAAAGTAGAAAATTAGTGTATGAGACATCGAGGGGAATGAGATTGTTGCCTACAACAAAAATCAACAATGACGGTAACCCAACCTATGTAATTGGGGAACCCAAGAAATAGGTTCATATGGGTAAAAACAAGTCATTAGTTGATTGGAGATACACTATTTATTTGATTATCCCTTCCTATGGTGTATAGTGCAATTGCAATGTATAAGAATGAGTCTTGACTCTTAATGAATTTCATAGTCCAAATTTTGGATGGTGTGCATAATTGTAATTCACACTTGATGGAATCACCTATAAGTGTGAAAGTAGGGTCACTTTCTATGAAAAACTTGGACAAGTTTTTCTAGAGCACTTATGAATTCCAAGTATTTGACACATGGCCTAGAGGTGCCAACCCGATTAGAGTTGCTTAGATTTCTAGAAGATAATGTGGATTATGAGACAACTGATTTATAATAAGGAATTCTGGTTCATAAAAATTTTATTTCACCAAGTTCCTGTAAGTCATTTCTTATATATCCTAAGGAGTAAAATAGATCTTAAGGTTAGTGCAACCTGCACGCCTCAGTTACATTGTTCAAAGCACTTCCTCCAACAATTTCCAACAAATATCCCCCCCCCCCTTCAAATTTATTTAGAGTTATGTCAAAATTTCTAACATCAGTAAACCCTGACTTGTTGAGATCAACTCATGATTATATTCTTTACATTCACACATTACTCCTTTTTTTCCCCTTTTTTCCTTAAAAAACCATAAATAATGGAATAAAAATATGTAAAAAGGAAAACAAAACCATCCATTTTTGTTAATTGTCATGCCGTTTATATGCAATCATTTCATATATTTCCCCATTATATCTAATTAGTTGTACAACTATCCCCACTCACCAACGACCAAGTGGTCTATTGGTATCTTGGTCTCCATAAGAATCCCAACGACCAAGAGATCTCGGATTTAATTCACGGGTGATGACACTTTTATGATATTATGAACAGTGGCTGTGAGTGGGGAATTATTGCCAATTGTGCATGGACCCCACCCGGCCATGCGCGAGGACCGTGCACACCCTTTGACTTAGTACTAACTGCTGACCACTAGACCATGGGCTCTTCATGTCAAAAAAAAAAACTATCTCCACTCAACAGTTATGTTTATTTTTTTAATTTAATTTTTACAGAATCTCTCTGCTCTATCTAATATGATTTTGAGAGTGGGTGTTAGATGTGTAGGATATTACTATGTATATTTGTATTTTATCACATCATTATCTAACATAGTTAATTTTCCCTTATAATTTTTTATATTTTTAGGATTCATCACTTGTAGTAATAATAATAATAATAATAATAATAATAATAATAATAGGCTAGTTTATATTTTCTATTTATTAAAATTATAGTTGATGATTCCGTGCATATGCTCATCGAAATAATTATTATGATAAGGTTGTGTTATTGACTACATTCACAAAGAAATTTGAATGTTAGGTTCTAGAAAGAGAACGAAAAAGGCCGGCTATTAATAGATAGCTTATAACCAGTTATACAATGGAATGAAAGAAGATCCTTATCACGATTAAAACATTATCAAAGAAAGTGGATAATCAATCAAGATCCAAGAATGGTCCACAAGGAAAAAATTTATTGACCAAAATAAATTATTAATGTTGGATTGATTGGGTTGAACTTATATAAAAAATATTAAAAAATATATTATATTCATGTCTGTACTTAGAACTCTTCATTATAAGACTCATTTAAGATGGTTTGGAAACTTTTTTTAGGAATTTTAACATCAAACTCCATCGTTTTAGTGGTTTTCGAGCAAATTTTATATGTATAGTTTGAGTTTTATTAAAATTCATATTAATCAATGGTGTTCAATTAGTTTATTTTTTTTAATATCAATAATATGCACATAACATATAAATTAACAAACCAAGTCAGATTATTGTTATTAAAATTTAGGACCACTTTTTAAAGAATAATCATTTTTCCTATAGGGGTATAGGAAAAAAAATCAAAATTGTTATGAGAGAAATTTGTGAGGACACATCATGGTCACAACTCACAAGTGGTTAGATGAGAAATTAACTATCATCATAGCCACCTGATCATCCAAACGCTGGAGGATGGATTCTTAAAGGCGCTGAAAGCTAGCAACTAACTGTCTCCAAGCTGGTCAACAGTCTCTAGCCTGGCAACTAATAGTCTTCGAGCTATATAAGGAGGTCATCGGCTCATGAAGAAGGTATTCTGATTCCACTGAGACTGAGCGCTAGCTTGGGCATCACTCTCACTCTCACTCTTCTCCTTGCTCTCTTCTTTATTTGGAGTCCCGACCCTAACTTGAGCATCAGAGGCTCCCTGGAGCACGAGCGCTCACACCCTCTTCCTCTACAGTTCCTTCTCTTGGCGAGATTCGATCACTGGAAATCAATCTCTGGAGGAGACACTGGCCCTGTGAGCATGAAGGAGTCTGCCTGAGAAGTCATCTATTACAGTTGATTTTCCGTCAAAATCAAATAAGCACCACTACTTTCATCGAATCTCACTCACTCGTTAATCTAGATCTGTTCCAATCCCCATGATGAGCAGATCTCAACATCAACAAAAATTATATATAATTAATATGATTTATTTTTTTAATATTAAGAATGTGATAAAGTTTAATAAACCAAGTGAAAAAATAAAATAAAATTTTTCTTTCCACGAATGGAGTGCAGAAGACATGATAAAAAATTGACAAGATCGATAAATATAAGTTGAACCACCACCAATGCTAAAATATAGGCCGTTCTTTTTTTCTTTCCTTTCTAAAATATCAGTTTTTTTTTCTCAATTTATATAGAGAATTTTATAAACTAAATTTTCGTTTAGCCGTTGGAAGTTTGCACAAATGTTTGATAACAAACACATCAAAATTCAGCCTTACATCCAAAAGGACACAAGGACATTTTCTTATCCTTATGGTCATTCCCCCCACTAAACAAAATCACAACGAAACACTAAACATCACATCCTTGAAACAAAAATTATGACAATATTCCCATAGATTTCTTCATCTTTGAATCATAAATATCCAAATGCAAAACACTCATCAATGGCCGGTACATTAGAATGAACAAAACATCAACTACCCGCCAAACACATCCTCTCTAGCTTTTGCCGTCTACTACAAACTATAAAACCCTAACCCTCTCCCCCCCTGCTTAAAACACCTCAACTCAACTGTTTCTTTCTGACACCTATATATTTTTATCATGAAAATAAATCTTTTTAAATCCCGGTCCTCGCCGCCGTCGCCGTCACCATCATCCGAGATGAATGGAGATCATCATCAAGTATCATCACCGTTAAGAATCATCCACGCTGGAGGCCTTGTAGAGCAGTACTACATGGCTATTCCAGCTTCGGAGATCATGAGAAAGTATCCTAAGGCAGTCTTGGCCCGGCCGGAGGTGTTCCACAAGCCGTGGGATTCTCTTGTTGGCCCCAATGAGATCCTCTCTCTCGGTGAGAAGCTCTACATCATACCTCGACACACCGTCCTTAAGCTTCAAAGACGGATTCAGCGCTCATGTGATCATAAAACTGAATGCAACAGTTGTACTACTACTCATTGCATGTTGCCCAAAAATAGTGAAGGGGTGAGAAAATTTGAACTCTCCCGAATTGAGACAGCAGATAAAATGAAGGCAGTGCAGTTCGGGAAGCGAAGAAGAGTGAGGATGGTGGCAATGTGGCAACCATCACTGACGGTTATCGACGAAGCATCACCGCTAGCTCAATGTTCTTCTGACTCACCAGAGATCTGGACTGATGAATAAACGAGGGTAACAAGAGATCTTGTGTTTTTTTTTTTTAATTTTTTTTACTGCAGAAATCACTTCATGTGCATACCATAATTGCTTTTGTTTTTCATCTCCATTTTGAAATTAATCATGGTATTCTGATCATATATAGAAAAGTGATACAATTCATTGTTTTAAGGTTTAGACATTCCAAAGAGAACATAACAATTAATACATGTTTGAGAATAGTTAAACTTTTACACTCCATTTGAACCAAAGACAAATTGTTTGCAGACTAAAGGAGAAAGAAAGCTTTTCATGGAAAACATCTTCTAAGTATAAGTATATATATATATATATATATATATATATATATATATATATATATATATATATAGTTTTCTCAAAGAAGAACATGAACCAATGTTTCTTAATTACTTCTAATTAATTCAACAAGATCATATAATATCCCTTAGCATCATCACAATATACTAACAATAACAGTTAGACATTTTGTTTTAGAATGGTTTGTTATTATCTTTGGGAGATCTAGTTAATTGGACTACTGCGGTTTATTCGATGATGATGAAGTTTGGATGGAAAATTGACTGAAATGAAGAAAAACAAATCCGAATAATATAATTTTATTTAAAAAATAAAATAATACAAAAACTTTTAATTATAAATTTATTAATTTTTAAAAAATAATAAAATTGTGAAATCACCATATTTCAAAATTATTTTGCAAGATCACCCATTTTTCACAGCATGAAGTTGACATTCTAAACACATGCTTTATACCACTTTTTTTTTTGTTTGGGGTAAATTTAAAAAAAAAAATCCATGAGGTTTCACAGATTTACAAAATAGGGAAAGTGCTTTATTTTTTTCTATAAACTTGTAGTTTCTCTAGTTAACAAAAAAAACCCGTTAACTCCTGTTAACATCGTTAATCCCTGCTTAGTTGGTATGGGCATTTTTGTCTTTTTTTGGCTTAAATATACTATTCATCTCTGTACTATACCCCAATGTTTATTTTCGTCCATGTACTTTAAAAATGTTCAATATGGTACCTGTACTTTACATATTTTGTTCAATACCGTCCCTGACGCTGATGTGACAACACATATGAAATAAAACCTAATTTTCTGATTTTTTTTATTTACATGTGTAGTATTTTGCTGACATGGAATACGTACTCTGCCATGTTAGAAAAATAATAGTTTTTTAAAAATAATTTTTTAAAATAATTTTTTTAAATAATTTATTCTAAAATTATTTTTTTAAAAATTATTATTTTGCTAATGTGGCTGAATACGTATGCCACGTCAGCAAAATACTGCCACGTGTAAATAAGAAAAATCAAAAAATTATGTTGTATTTCATCTGTGCTGCCAAGTCAGCGTCAGGGACAGTATTGAACAAAATATGCAAAGTTCATCGACCGTATTGAATATTTTTAAAGTATAGGGACGAAAATGAACATTGGGCTATAGTACAAGGACAAATAATGTATTTAGGTTTTTTTTGTTGTGATCTCTCAAATAGATGGGGATTTGAAAGAAATCCAATTTAGGGCAATTTTCATATAAAATTTGACAAAAATTCCCCTGCCAACTAAACAAAAGTTAACACCGTTAGCGGAGTTAACCGTTTTTCCTTTTTTTTGTTAACTGGAGAAACCACAAGTTTTTATAAGAAAAAAAATAAAGCACTTTCCCTATTTTCCAAATATGTGAAACCACATGGATTTTTTATATTAAAATTTACCCTTTTGTTTAAGCATGAACATAGGAGTTTCTGTTAGAATTTTAAACTTAATTTATAAAGCATACATGGTTGAGGAATTCGATTGTGTTTTGCGAAGAAGTTGCTTGGATATTTGTGAAAGTAATTAATATGAAAAATTTGTAAGGGTTACTAAAATACTATATATATGAGTAATGCCTTGTAGTGATAGTAAGAGTGAAACAAATATTGTCTTATGCTTCATCTCCCTCTTCCATCCTTCTTTATTCTGAAATTCTTTCAATATATAGTTATATTCTTCTATGTGTGTGGCCTTATTTCTATTTTCAACAAAGTAGTATCTGGTTCCAACAAAATAGTATTAGAGCCAGGTAGTGGTGACATGTGGAGATATCCGGAGCCAGGTTGGTGATCTTGTGCAGTGAAGATTTATTCAAAAGTTGGTTGGTTGTCTTGAAAGGTAAGACAAAGAAGAATAGAGAAAGTTTCGGCAACCTAAGTAAAAAAAAGAATCTCCAAGCAAAAGTTCTTGTTGAGAAGCTGAAAGAATCCCGAAGCAAAAATTGTCATTGAGAAAGTAAAAGAATCTCCAGGTAGAAGTACTTGTTGAGAAGGTGCAAGTCGAAAAGAAGGACTGCACTTGAGAAGACCATGAGTATCCTTGGAAAGTTTGAGAGGTTGCAAAAGAATCTTTGAAGAAATTTAAAGAAATGAAAGATGGTTCCCCTGTAGTCAATATAAGACAATTCTTAGGGAATTACTTGAGAAGTTGCATCTATCACCAACAATTTATGAATGTGAGAAAATTGGTCCATATCATGAACCAATTTTCGTGGCAAGAATCATTTTGAAGACAGACTTGGGAGGCACACACAATTCGGCTTTAAGACAGTTATAGATTTTTATGATGTGATTATCTAAGATATGAATAAGCTAGAATTACATAAAGTTTGAGTTAGAAGACATGAATCTTGCCTATGGTAATATGAGGAAGAGATATGATGATGTTGTAACCTACTGAATTACAGACTCAAATGGTTGAGCAAGAATTTGAAGAGTCATGTTATTATGAAGAAGTGATCCCAACTCATGAAGGAGAAGGTCAAGTGTCCGCATTTCATGATTTTCCTCTCAATTGTGGTCCAAGCAACCATCACCTGTAATTGCAGCTTGTTGAATAATGCATGTTATTTTTGGAGCAGAGAAGACAATTAAGTTTAAGAGGGGGTGTTGGAATTTTAAACTTTTATTTATGAAACATGTATGGTTGAGGAATTGGAAAAGGTGCTTCGGGAAATGTATTTGTGAAGGTAATTAATATGAAGAATTTGTAAGGATTACTAAAATACTTTATATAGGGGAAGTCCCTACTAGTGATAGTAAGAGTGGAACAAATATTTTCTTAAGCTTAATGTGATCTCCCTATTACATGCTGCAGCTTTATCCTGAAATAGTTCAATATATTGTTATATTCTTCTATATGTGTGCCTCTATTTCTATTTCCAACAAAGTGGTATTTACTTCCAACAGTTTCAACCTCCCCTCTGTGTTTTTTACCCACAAAAAAATCAAATCAAGAAAACGTTTAAACAGATTTATATAAATTAATATATATATATATATATATATATAAATGTCAATACTAATTATGTTTCTTAAATTCTTAAAAAAAATAAAAATTAGATTCGCATATTAAAAATTAACATAAATATTTATTAAATTATTACTAAATAAATAAATTTAAATGTTATCCAAATAACTAATTCTTAAATTTTTAAAGTTTTTATGACATAAAATTTAATTAATTCTAAGGATTTAAACAAGATATCAATTTTAATATAACAATCTAAGCAAGATAAAAATAATGGCACTATTATCCAAAGATGGCAACTAAGTGTCTAAATCTCTCTTTATGGAGTGGCATGATTTTTCAACTAGCGAAGGCGAGTAGCTTTTCTGGCGGAGCATAGGACTGGCCAGAGTTTGGAGAAGGAAAACATGATATTTTAAAAAGTGAACGTCTTTTTTCATAGATGGGTCTGGGGAAAAAATAGGGAAAACGATTTCACTATATTTTTGACAAGGAGTGGAGGGGCAGGGGAAGGGTGACAAGCCACACCAAATCCCTTAGGTATTAACAAACATTCATCCCCACAAGCAGTTCCCGACTGGAGGGCCTGATATACTCCAGAGCCATGGGATGTGATGAACCAAGGAATTTCATCACCTCCACACTCATAACACTAGTGGGGGAAGAGGGGGATAGCTCTGATGAGGAACCATGGACGAAGGTCCACTTCAAACACCGTAGGCGGCTAAATATGGAAAATAGGCCAAGTTCCAACCACTTGCAAGAAAACAGGAGATGATCGCCTTCAATGATGGCCACACCTAAGGGGCCAATTTACTTCTATAGGCAATGCCTACATTAAGGGCATTGCACTGACGAATGCAAGTGTGCGATCACCTGCAGGAGATGTGGTGAAATGGAATACTAGGGAGACCAGTGTAGGGGGATCATGGCGTTTGAAACCGCCAAGGCAAGTAGCGAGGCCAGTAGCAAGTTGAGATGACCCATAACGACCCCAAAGGTGAAAAGACGCATAAGGAGAACCCTACGGCCAAGCGACTTCCATATGGCTTAGAAGAGTTCGTTGAAGGGAACTGGGAACCGACATCCCACTTCATCTCATTGCTACTCAATAGTGAGATGATGCAAGGCAAAACGTACTACAAATCTTTCACAATCGCAACAGTAACAAGCTAAGGGAAGGAGTCACATACAAGGCGAGAATCTCACCCCTGCTTCTAACGGTGTTGAACGGGAATCAATACTAGAGTGCCAAATAATTCAGGGATAGACAGTTTATCATCGCATGCCCTTCGCCGGAAGAAGCTAGAAAGATGGAAGCCGCCGGAGAAATTCATCTGACAAATTTTTCCATCAAATTTTGTAACGCCCCAGAATTTTTTTCGAATAAATAACTTAACTTTTGGAAAATTTCACGAGATCAATTAACACAGGAAATGAGCTAATGACTTTTAAACTCAATTAAGAGAAAATCGGGAGTTTATGAAATTAAAATCCAGTTTCGCAACAATTTAGGCCGAGAAGGCCGTATTGGGCCAGGCCAAATAGATATGAAATAGTTGGAGGTGGATTGAAGAGAAAGATCCTGATTAATTAATTGAGAAATTTAATAAGTGTTAATTAATTTTGATTAATTAGTTAGAAGATACGAGACAAAAAAAATTAGAGTCCCAATGAAGGTGATCTGACAGAGTCAAAAGCCGAGAAACACAGATCTGGGTCGAGAGAAGGGACGACCCGTGATGCTACAGTCAGCTCGTGTCACTGGGTCGAAGAATTTTTGATAATTATTGATAAGATAATATTATTAAATGGTAATGTGACATAAAGTTAAAAGATAATATCATTTATTAAATTCTTTTTTATAAGATAAGTAAATTAATTGAGTTGATGATAGATTAATTAAAAGATTAGAATAATATATTATATGATATATTATTAACTTTTAATATATAATACTATATATACATTCAGATGTGAGAAAGAGAGATTGAAAAGAAATTTCAATCTCTCTCTCTTGCTCGTGTATAGAGGAAACGCCTTCCTCTTTAATGATTTTTTTTCAAATCCCTCGATCAAGCTCACAGAGCTTTGGCTCTTTCCCTTTTTCTTTCTCGATTTTAGACCTAGGCGACCAACGCCTTCTTCTCGACCTCTGCCCTCCCGCGGCCGGCTGTCGCCCTCGAGCACAAGCCGCGCCGGACAGCAGCTTCGCCGCCGCGAGCCCAGCCACGTCCCCAGCTGCCGCCCTTGCTCCGTCTGATTTCCCTCAGGTTTCCACCTCACAGCTCAGCCCACTGCAAGCACCGACGGCCGGACCTCTTTCACCCTTCCCCCGCCGACGAACAGTGAGGCCTAATATTTGGGAGAAAATCCCTATTTTTAGCATAAACTTTGGGCATGATCATATTTAAATAAATTGAATTGATATAGTGGGAAGGTAGGGATGAAATGTTAGTCTTGTACCTTGGAGGTTGGGATTGAGATGATTTGAGAATGTATGAATTGTATGAATGAGTTAGATTTAATTTGCGGGAATGTTTGTATTATTTCCGGGAGCCCTAAAATCAAAGGAGGTTCTGCCCAATTTTTCTAGAAATTTCCATGCTTATTCTCCACGTATTATATGGCATTAGATTTCTCTTTAAGGAGCATGTTAGAAGCCTGCGAATTAAGCTAAGGATGAGGATGATTAAGCCTGTTATATTGAGCGAAATTCATATTACTTATCCGCCTTAGAAACATGAAGGGCAAATTAAGTGAAAAGCATGCTCTAGTGGACTTAATGTATTTACTATACTTTCTTGAGTCTAAATTAGAGAATTAGTTAAGAATAGGGTTTCCGTATTCTTATGAGTTTTAGAAGCATGTATTAGATCTTAAATAGAAATCATGCTTAGATAGTTTAATGAATCTATCGTATTCTATTGAATTTAGACTAGAGTACGAGCCAAGAATACGGTCTCCGTATTTATAGATTTCGAATTTTTGATTATCAGGAAAAAGGAAAGAGCAAAGGCAAGTCACCTGCTGCCGAAGGATCGAGCCAGACTTAAGCTCGGACCAGACTCAGGTGAGGGGAACTAGCTGCACAGTTTCACATATTTTACCGTATTTTTATACAGTATAGATTTTAGTTTTGAAAAGCATAAGTTAGAAAGTTTATGAAAACTTCCAGAGTTTTACAAAACCATTCATGTACAGTAATCAGTAACAGAAAACAGAATCATGTAGATTACACTTTATTGATATGCTTGTATGGACCAGTAGTGGCTCGTGTTGAGCCAGAGAGTACAGCACTAGGTTAGGAGAGGGATGCCTTAAATCTCTGTTTTAATACCGAACTATCTGTTTTTAAAACACTTCCATTTTATAAAATCAAAACCCCCTTTCCATCCTCTCGGATGCTTAGTGTACGTATATAAATGACCTCGTGTATCAGATATATTCGTCAGTCGCTGGTCATACAGTATTGAAGTAGATGTGTAGTCAGAGATTAGTCTTGTGTTTATCAGATGATGCCGCATTCCTCGCCTTCTAGAGATAGAGCTCATCTCAGAGAGAGAGAAGGCACAGGTACAGATTACCCAGGGGGGAATGTCGGTTTCATATATAATTCACAAGATAGAGAAACAGAAAATTAGATTTGCATATTACAGAGAATACATTGACCAGCATATATTTGCTCAACATTATTTCAGATTTCAGTATTCCTATTCAATTATTTTCTATACATGTTTTATACTTCAGATTTACTGTTTTACTTTATTATTCGGGTACAGATTTCACCCGGCAGATATGTTCCCAATCTCACTGAGCTCGAGTAGCTCAGTCCCTTTCTCTTAACATTGTGATTACAGGCGATAGACAGAAGACTGTATGGAGGGTTTGTCTGATCGCTAGTCTATTGGAGACGTCCTGTAGATGGCTCTGACTTAGCAGTTGAGGATAGTCTGTCCTTATTGGATGTTTAAATTTTAGAACGCTTCCGCAAGTATTGTAAAGTTTTTATAAGATTCTAAGTACTTTGTTTATTAATTACGTTATTTAGTCTGATTAATGATGTCATAAGGTTTACATTACACAGCTTATGGGCTGGGTGCACTCCCGGCCCAGCTGGTGTGACAATCTGTCCTTGTGTCGGGATAGGGTGTTACAAATTTGCTCTCCGTTGGTTGCTAATTTGGTAGCTCACCTTCTTATATTGGCATAGGGACACAACTACACGCATCCTGAAGCCCATCAGAGAGCAGATCTTAGTTGACGAGTGAAATGGACGACCTTAGCTAATGATGTCTGTGCAATGGTGCGTGTCCGACAAGGAAAAACCCTCCCGTGTCAGATCTTCTACAGCATTCGCAGTATACGGCACCTGATTGAGGTGGAGATGGATGAGGGACAACCCTCTCTCCCTTTGGGTGACTGGAAGGCTAGGAAGACTAAGATCGACTCGACGATGCCAGGGAAGGAGAACCAAGGAAAATGATGGAGCCCCCGCGCATCCAAACCCACCCAGGAAGGAGCGCTACACACAAGCGGAGAAAGGGAAAGGAATTGCAAAAGAGAAGGAGCCATCGCCGCTAAGATTGAGGCAAAGGGGGTCCACTGGAATTCGCATCGACGAGGAGCAACGATACGACCACCGAAGGAGAGACGTACTAAATTGCTCCAGCAATCTCGCCGCTGTGTCAGCGGTCTTACCGAGTGGCCTGGGAGAAACCATTGATTCCCAGGATCACATTTCTCCCGGTAAATGGAGGGGTAGAGTTGATGGAGCCGCTGACAGGGCAGCTTAGGTAGGAAAAGACCTTGATGTGGCAAAGAACCAAGCTAGCGAAGTGGGGGCCCTCTAGGCGAGTGAGTTGGAATTAAGTTAGAGGTTTTGGGGGAGGGGGGTGATAAGTGGAAGGCCACATAGTTGCCAGGAGAAATCACCATCGCACAAGGCAACGTGGAGCCCAATCAAACCCCAAGGAGCCAATCAAAGCTTGCCAACTGAGAGAGAAATGGGTTCCTCAAAAAGTGACCAAGGCCATACAATTGCTATGCCAACTCAAAAGGCAACAACCAACCAAACAATGTTACATGGCAAGAGAGGGGCCCAACACATCTTAGAGCAGAGCGGGCTCACGGGAGGGCGGGCTTCACAAGACCCAAATGGCCTGCTTAAGCCCTCTGATTTCACCACCTCACCAACCAGTAATCCAACCCAGTTAAGCGAAAGCCCATTAAGAGCCCCTCAACTACGGGCCGAATCAGAACCCAATACAAATGAAAACCCAGTAACACTAGTCAAAACCCAAGTTAGCTCTAGGGCATCAATCTAGACTTACGCAAAATGTCATTAAGGTTTATCGGGGGTTCTTGGAACCTAGTTTCCGATGAAGCTTCGGCACTCTTGAAAGGAAAAAAAAAGGTACCGATATGGTGCCCCTGAACAACAGGGAACCAAAATCAGTCCCCTTCACTCCAATCAGCAGAAGTAACCCCTACTAAAATAAACACCAAGACCCAAGGGAAAACTAAGAAAGGTTAAAGGACCAGTTGAAGCACAACTGTCATGGACTTCCAAAAGGAAAATGGGTTGCATCGACCCATAAGGTATTAACTGTTGTCTCTCTGTCGTTCCCCTTACATTATTTGAATGGCCTAACAAGGAACTAATCTCGGCAGTACTAAAATTGGGCAAGAAACTAACTGAAGCACAACAATCATCGACCTCTAAAAGGAAAATGGACCACATTGACCCATAAGATATGAACTCTAGTCTCTCTATCATTCCCCTTACATTATCTGAATGGCCTGACAGGGAACTAATATTGGCGATACCTTAGAGTGAGAGTGAAAATGGGGCAATCCGAAACTGATATGAATCTCTACTTATCACACATTCACAGAAGAGAAGCCAAAAGGATCGGGGAAAGGAAAGACCACAACCAAGTACCCACCCCCATAAGATCGTGAAACCCACGGAGGACAAGAGGGAGGATGACTTCTTTCAGATTGATGTGGGTTGCAAAATTGGATTTTATTTTATTTTTTGTTAGTATGAAATTGGTGAAAATAAGTCTTTTTTGGTTCACTCTTTCATTTGTTTATTTGTTAAAGTCGCAAGATTTTTGTGGAAAGTGATTTCTTTCATATTGAATTGAGTCGTATCATTTAAGAATCGTTCAAATAACTATTTTCTATTTGTTCATTGAGAAGATTAATACAGGTTCTCATATTTTGTTTATTTATTGAAGTTTCATTTTTTGTTCAAAATTTTGATATGAACAACACTTAATTCCTCCTTTCATGAGTAGGTTGATTGAGATTTGAAGGTTGTGCAGATTAATTAAAATGTGAATTGAATCTTTATTACTCAATATTTCATATGTGAAAGGCTGCACTTTCAATGTGTTATGAGAGAATTGATTGTTTATGTTTCTTCTGCAAGGAACTTTGGCTATGTTGATGTAAATAGCTATCAGAATGCTGGTTGATTTAGCTTCATATATGTCTTTGAGCTAACTGATTGACAGAGGCTTGGTATTGTGGACAGGTGAGGGTTTGCAATGGGAAGCCAGTGACAATTGTGGCTTCTTGAGAAGGATTCTATCCTGCTGGAAAACAGTCTCTTCTCAGCCACACTTCGGTTGGTTTGTTGCAACAGATCAGTCGTGCCTTTGATGGTGTGAGTGCTTCACAGCCTTTTCAATGATTAATTAAATTGCATTATCTTTTTATTCGCAAACTTTGGGGTTTTTATTCGTGCATGTGGCATTTGTACATCTGAAAGTCAGATAGAATCTTGTTGTTTCTTTAGGGGTCATTATTATTGACAGGATCTCAATATGCCTGGTTCAACATAAATTTTTGTTCACTTTTCTAAGCATTTGACTTGTATTTCCCAATTCTATAAATTGATTCATTATTCGTTACTTATGCTTGAGACCATGGTTAACTCTTTTGAAGTGACAAATCTACAAGGTATTTTCCTGGTGACCAATTTACCCTTTATTTTCTAATTCATGTGAATTTTTGCAGTACATCTTACTTTATGGTTCTCAAATTTTTAGTACGATCAACAAAATTTATGTCTCGCAATGTTTCAGCTGTATGTTTCCATCCTGAGCAAAATTTATTCTCGCAATGTTGCAGCTATCTGGGATTACTAAATCAAGAGTTGTGTTCAAACACTAGAAGGCCACACTCACAATGTTTCAGTTGTCTGTTTCCATCCTGAGCTTCCTATAATAATTACAGGTTCAGAGGATGGAACTAATCGAGCCCTCAAACCTACAAGGATAAAGGCCGATGCAACCTGCAAGGAATCTACTGGGGCTGGACTTGGTTGATTTGTCACACTGCTTGCAAATTGATAAGAGCTTCAAGCACTCTTCAAGCACTCAAGAATCAGATTCCTTTTCACTTTTATGATTTATAAGAAAAAAGTTTGTACATTGTGAATGATTTTGAGCTTGATATGGTACAATGCCTCAGGACCTTCAATATTACCATTTGTTTGGTGTGTTTTGTGCTCAATCCTAAAACTTCAAAAAACATTAAATCTACAATCAAATCAAATCTAATGAAAATAGACAAATTGGGTTAAAACAATTTGATATTGAAATAAATAGGCAAACATTGTTAGAGGGCTTCAAAAGGTGCACTAATAGGTAGATCTCCACGGGTTTCACCCAATAACAATCTCAGATGTTATTCAGTAGAAATGAAACACATATTATCCAATATTGTGCAAACCCTAATATTCTAAGATTCTACCAAAATATTGAGTTGAAAGACACAAAATTACCATAAACAAAATCAATCCTACTACTGTTTAAGACCAAGACTTCATCATAACCTGGAGAATATAATCTCAAATCCAAGAAATCATAAAAAGAAGTACTTATTCTTGGAATTCGGTTCATCATACAAGAAAGAATATTTCTACCATCCATAATCCAAAACCAATCAAACTCCCAAAAATCAACTTAGCCAATGCATTAATCACATCAAACACCAGCACAAATTAGATACAAAGAAGCTCAAAAAGCTTCATCCTCCCATAGAATATCATGAAGACAAGTATCCAGTTAATTAGGCTCCTGACTCATTAGCTCCTTGCTTGGCTAAATAAATACCTGAAAAAAAAACATAAAAGCAAATAATCAGACTTCTCCTCCAATATGTTGCAATCATTTAGAGTTCACGAAATAATTTTCTTAAAAAATAGCATGAAAATTACTTAGATAATCATTTCCCATAGAATCATGATTCATTGATGTATTGAGTTGCAAGTGTGAGGATGTCCATTCATTGCCTGGACTTGTAAAACCTAGAGAAGAACCAAGCTGCATATTCATCTTGTTTGAAAGAGAGTTCGAATTCACCTAAGAATAAAAATTATAGTCCAACATATTAAAAAAAATATATGGAATACCTTATTGAATATAAATATTAAATTACATAGCAATTTAGCATTACCACACTTTCTTGTGTGCAAAGTTCAACTCGTATATCATTTTGAGTGGTAGAATTTCCCTTTGTTTTGGCTTTCTGAAAGAAATGACAATAATTTGGCCAAAAAATAATTATAAAATTAATAAAACTGATATACGATGTAAGTAAGTACCCTTTTCTTATTTCTAATGATTATTTATTTGACTTTTGACTTCTTTCTCTGATGGTGGACAACCCTTGCTCCGCACCTTTAAAGGAGTTAGAAACTTTGTGGGGGTTGTTGTTTGGTGTTGCTCATTATTTTCCTCCAACATCATTGGTAGAACTTCATTGGAATGGTTCCCCCAAGAATTTGCATTATCTATCAACTTCTCAATTTCCCCATCCACACATTTCATCAAAAAATTATATTTCTTCATAGATTCAACTCTAATTTCAGCAGCTTTAGAAAAATGAGAACATAATTTATTGTATCTCACTTTCTGAACACTAGTATGTGTGTGATCATAACAATTCATCACATAAGTATGCCGGCGTTTGATGTCCTTTCTCCAATGTGATAAAATAAATCGAGATGGAATCTCTTTTACATTCTTCTCAATAAGAACATTGCATATATGTCTACAAATAATTCCCTTAAACTCAAATAAATGGCATGAGCATTTAATATCAAATTCAACATCATTGTGATAAACATTGAATACCACTTGCTTTCTAAAGGCGCATTCTTTTCCTTTGAGAATGTATGTCACTTGAAATGTGTACATTGCCCCTTCTGAACTAATGATTGTAAGATTGCAATATATCATTCCTCTCAACTCATCTTGAAACAACTTAAAAATTTCATTTGTATAGGCTTCTTATAGTTGCTTCTCAAAATAACAATCACTCATCATTGGAAAACTTGGGTTAAATGAAGCAAAATCAGCTTTGTTTTCTTTCTCAATCTTACTTTTCAAGGCATTATCATATTGCTCCACAAATTGCTTCAATGATGTTGTTGGACCAACATAACCATCAAAAAAAGCATTTATGCTTTCACTTCTTTGAGTGGTAGACATCCCAGCCCAGAAAACCCCTTTAACATATATAGGAGCCCAACAATGATGATTTTTATATAAAAAATTCAGCCATTAATTTTTTTTATTTTAAAGTCCTTCATCATCTTCGACCAAATGTCTTCAAATTCTTGAATATCTACTGCTTCATAAATAATGCTTTTCAAGATTTTCTTGATTGCTTTGTATTCAGTTAGTCCTCCAAGCTTCTCGGGAACCTTTTTCATGATGTACCAAAGGCAAAGATGGTGATGAGAATTTGGAAAAACCACTCTAATTGCACCTTGAATAGCCATGCATTAATCTGTAATGATCGCCTTAGGTGCCTTGCCTGACATACATTCTAGCCAAGTTTTAAACAACCAAATATAAGTTTATGTATCTTCCTTTGACAATAAACCACATCCAAATAATATTGTTTGTCCATGATGGTTTACGCCAACAAATGGGGCAAAAGGCATGTCATACTTATTCGTTAAGTATGTTGTATCAAAAGAGATAACATCACCAAAAGATTCATAAGAGGCTATAGACCTTGCATCTGCCCAAAATACATTTCTCAACCGACCTTCCTCATCCATGTTAATCAAATGAAAAAAAATTTGAATCTCTCCATTGCATGTGAGAGAAGTAATTTCCAAGTGCCTCAGAATCTCCAACTCCAAGTCTGAATTGCCTTTCTTTAGCAATATAGTTCCTACAATCTTTTTCGGTGTATGCCAAATTTTCATATCCCACTTTCAACAGCCAAGGAATAAAATTTTTTGCTTAAACTTATACTTTCTTGGTCGTTTAATTCAAGTCTTCTTTTGACATATGTATCCATTGTTTTATTGCACCTTTGGAAACGAGATTTTTGTGGACTAAGTGCATGATTATGCTCCAAATGAGCACTAGAAATAGTAAAACGCCCATCATTGCCAACAATAACATTAATCTTGGCCGAACAATTTACTTTGGTAGATAGCCTTGGGTTGAAAGCATTTTTTGCAGTAGATATTCTTTTGCCCCCTCTTACACATACGAGCGTGTAATATTTTAACTGTCCATCATCACCAAATCTAGTGCTTTTTTTTTGTGATGCCAAAGCCTTTTTGCCTAGCATAATCAACATATAAATTGTAAACTTCTTCTTCAGAGCCAAGCACCATACCGGCCTTTAGAACAACTTTTTCAGATAATTCTAATTGTACCAATTTTTCTTTGTCCGGTATTTCTAAACTATAAGAACCAACTTTTGTCTCATCTTTACCCCACTCTGAAAACACAACTTCCAATTCTTCCATATTGTTCTTGATTTAGATCTACATTGAAAGACAAATAAGAAATTTAAAAGTTTCAACAGTACATTCTCTTTATCATCAATTCTACATTGATTATATATTGAAATCACAATACATAATCTAGCAAAGATTAAGGTGTCATCATAGAATTATAGGTCTAATGTCTAGTGACCAAGGGCAAAACTAGTTCAAATACCATTACAGAACAACCATAGTAATCATATAAGGGTAGTAATTAAAATAGAGCAATACTTTCTTCTTTAATTCATAATAGAGGTAGGGAAACATAATGGAGCTACAAAATTGAAAATTTTAGATACCAAAATCAGACTTCCAAGAATCCAGATTGAATAATAGAAACTCAAGCTCTCCAAATGAAGAATCCTGATTGAATAACTGAAACTTATCAACCTTTAATTTGAAGAACAGTAATGTAAGTTTTCAGTTTTATCAAGCTTTCAATGCAAGCATTCTTCTTCGAGTAAAACCAAAGGATTTTTGGCAATCTAATAGTGATTATTTCTTCTTTCAAAGTAAAGTTCATTATCAATGTTGATTAACAAGGAAAGACAAACACCCACAAATAAAGATCAAGAAGCATCACAAGCTTTTGAACAAAATTTCTAGTTTAACCTGGAAAATCATAAAAAAGAAAAAGAAAAAGAAAATTATAGTTGAACATCATCCATATCTCTAAAACTTCAGATTATTGAACATCCACCACAACAGGAATCCAACATTCACATCAAGCAATGCAAGACTCTTTCCTCATTTCACATCATAATAACAACAAAAACGCATCGAATAACTCCATTTTCTTTCCCGGTTATTCAACAAAAGGTACCACCCAAACAAGTACACATCCAATATTCATCATAAAATAAAAAAAACACAAGAAAGAAATCAGAGAAAAAAAAAAAAGAAATCCAAAAGAAACCCTAAAACCGAGGGGTATTAGCAAGATCAAACAAAAACAAAATTTATCTTCTACAAATCTCTACATATAAGAATAGTTACAAAAAATAAGATAAATTTTGGAACTTCTCCATCCTGCACTTTTAATTTACCAAAAAAACATGTCTGCTTGCAATGATATTAATTGAAAAGCATATTCACAGTTGACATACTATGGCTTCTTCTTCAAATGAAAATTTTAGATACCAAAATCAGACTTCCAAGAAGATAGCAAGCAAAAGTTTTTCCACAATATAGGCCTTGATATCTAAAAATTAAGGCAAAGCGGAATTAAAGATGAGCCTATGGTGAAACCTAGAACCCCAAGAGCTAGCCAATTATGCTAAATACAAAAATATCCTTTCCATTATGCAATTGAGGTCATGATTATATATTAAAAAAAAAAATCCTCAACTTTACCTGAATGAAAGACTATGATGGACCTTGGAGTGAAAACCAGCGCTTAGATTCGGCTTAGCAGAGCAGAAAACACCTGCCCATTCGAAAGAGTACAATCTTAGACTCAAAGAAGTCCAACGATTAAAAAAGGAGCTACTTAAAAAAAAACATTCATTAAAACCAAAAACCTGCAGGCAAGGGCTTCAATCCCACGAAAGTTTTAGAGGAGATGGAGAGGGGGATCGGTGGTGGCTTCGGCAGAAGGCGCGGATGAGGAGGTTGTAGAGGAGGGGAAGAGATGGGAGTAGTGAAGAGTGAGGGGGCCAGAGAGGGAGAGAGAGGAGGGGCAATTGGGGGTACGGTGGACGGGTGATGGGGTTCGTCTACGGGCGGCTCACGCGAAGAAGACGAAGGCGTGAAGAAGACGAATTAGGCCTTTGTTTCCTTAGGTGGGAGTACTGGAGAGAGAGTGGGCCGGAGAGGGAGAAAGAGGAGTAGCAGTGGGCTGGAGAGGGAGAAAGAGGAGGGACAGTCAGGGTGCGGCGGGTGGTTCGCGGATCTACGGACTCGTGCGAAGAAGTGATGGGCGGGAAGAAGAGGAATTAGGACAAATATTGTCTTTTTTTTAAAAAAAATTTAACAAAAAAAGGTGGGTTCGTGAAGACTCTTCGACCTTAATAGCATTACTCTAATATATATATGGATTAATAGTGTTTTGGTGCTTGAAGTTTAGGCATATTTTCAAAAATGTTTTCCATACATTCGGAAAATGGTTGTTTTTGGTACTTATAATAATAATAATAATAATAATAATTATTATTATTATTATATTGCATGTAGACTCTCCATGTGACACTTAAAAAAAATCAATTAAGAAGAAAAAATATGAGTTTTTTTTTAAAGGATAATTAATTATGGGTCCTTGTTGCAGTACCCAAATTGTCATTTGATCCCTGAGGTAGGTGTGTGTGGAGGGTGTAGCAAATAGTAGAAGGGGGTCCCTGGATATTGTTTTCAAGGACCTATAATTTATTTCCCTTTTTTTAAATAATAAAATTATTTTTATTTCTAGTATTGAAATTTACATATTATTTATTTTTATGCTTGTACTTTCAAAATGCTCATGTAATCCATATTTAAAGAACATTCGTTTTTGATGTCAAAGTCAACATACATATTTCTGATATATGAATTTGTTAATAAATTTTTTTTTTATATATTCGGCAGCCATCACTGAGTGGATTCCGACAGGGAATATATATATGTCGCATCAGCGTCTACTTAACGCATGGTATTTAATTATAAGAAAAAAAATGAAAACAATAACTTTTTAACAAAAAGTATTATTTTATTCTTTTGACATGTAGACGCTAACGTGGTAGGAGCATCTGTTATGTAAGCCAAATCCGAATCTTGACACGCGCGCGTATATATATATATATATATATATATATATATATATATGTATATAATTTATTAGAGAATTCATGTATTAAAAACATTATTTGAATATATATGGATCTTGAACATTTTGAAACTACAAAGACAAAAAATAACAATATATTAAATTTCAAGAAAAAAATGATATTAATCCTTAAATTTTTTATTAGAGTATACAATTTTCAAGATTATTTTTAAAACTTATTACCAATCTTTATTTTAATTTTTAATATTAGAATCTAATTTTAAGTATTTTGAAATTTAAGATGATAGAATTAGTATAGATATCTAATTTTTATTTATTTTTTAAAATTTGATACAAAACATGTTTTTAATATTAAATGGGCTTTTCAAATGGCTGCTTCATTTTGGATTTTAGTAAAATATAAAAATCTATCACACCAGTAGAGAGATTTTTCCAATAAGCTTGATATGAGTTATTTTCTAAACTTTTAAAAAATAAATAAATTGGCCTATAACATAATATATGATGTTGACGTTGACATTTGCTCCTCCTATGGATCAAAACATCAATAGATAAGAGAGGTCGTTGACGATTGGAGAGCTTCAGTTGATTTTGATGGAGAGATATGTTATGGTAGATGACTTATCGGATAGACCTCTTTATACTCACACGATCAGCGTCTCCTCCAAAGATCGAACCTTCAAGGATCAAACCTCACTAAGAGATGGAGTTGAAGAGAAAGAAGGTGTGAGCTCTCATACTCCGGGGAGCCTCCGATGCTCAAATCAGGGACTCTAAATGAAGAAGTAAGCTAGGAGAAGAGTGAGAAAGAGTGGGAGAAAATAGAGAGGATTTTAAGAGTAAGAGTGATGCCACCGATCAATTTTTCAGTGGGCTCAAAATACAATGTACTTGATCGGAATGTAAATTGTCTTTTTTTTGTAAGGCGAGGACCTCCTTATATTGTTAGAGATAGTTAGTTGTCAGCCTAGAAATTGTTGGTCGGAGATAATGGGGTTTTAGTTAAGAGACAATTGAGTGCCAACTTTCAATACCTTCTGGTTATAATAATAGTTGAGACTTCATCTGAGTTTTTGTAATCATGTAATGTGTCCTTAGTAGGAACCAACCTCCAACTTCCTTTGAAGTTTGAAGGCATGACTTAATCCACCAAATAAATTTTAAAATGAAAACACGCAAACGAGTTGATTTGATTAAGCTGGTCAAATTACTTTCAACTGAATCATGAACACCCTATTATTTTATATATCTGTACACTAGATAGATTAGTGCTCTCAATATATATATTTTTATTTCTTTTCAAGGTAAACACCCTCTATTATATATTTATATTTAGAGGTTAAGGCTACAAGTAGCAAGAGCCTGACATACATACCAATATATAGCCAAAACACTGGTATAGTCTGGTCACCTTCTATTTTGTTCGTGAAGCATATTTAAAAGATTTCTAACCATACAGATGATAATATCATCAAAAAATAAATTAGTATATCAATTTTAATATAATTTGGTGACCATTTAATCTTCCGACTTAATAGTTAAAATTTTAAACCGTTAAAATTTTCCTATAATAAGAACCGTTAAGTGGGAAAACCAAACGGTCACCAAATTATATGAAAATAGACATGTTATCTTATTTTTCAATGATCTTCCCATCTGTATGGTTGGAAATCTTTCAAATATGTTTCAGGAACTAGAATGGGAGATCAGTCAGAAATAAATTGTATCCAGCCGGTCTGATCTTCTCATCACTTTATATATATATATATATATATATTCGCAATAAAAATGAAATTTCGTAACATATATAGGGAGACTGGGCATATAGTCAAACATTGTAAATTTTATTTTTTTTATAAGGTGGATAAACAAACATTTGAAATTTTCAAAAAAAGAAATAAATATATATTGCTCAATCACCAATTCTTATACATTAAAAAAATATAAAATAAAAATAAAAATATATGCACTTGCCCTTTCTTAACCATCAACCCACAAAGATTACACCGACTTTGGAGAGATTGGAAATGGTCTAATTGGTCACTAAGGTAAATGGTCCACTAGAATTCCAATAGACTTGTATTCATTAAAGTCAACCACTTTTGTTTGAATGCATAATAAATTCATGATAATAAATAAATAAATAAAAGTTCCAGTGGAAAGTTTGGAATTTCTCAATTCATGTCTAAATTGACCATTTCTACAGTAAAAATTTATTGACACGTGGCAAATACAAATCCAAGAACTCTAAGACCCGGTGGATATAGATGTAGGGCAAATATAAAAATAAAATAAAATAATAAAGAAAAAAAACCAAATAATCCTGTCAAACTTATCATGCAACTTGAGTTTTGGTTGATGAAGAGATAATGAAGTCAAAGTTTCATGAAAAATAATTATTGATAATCAAATTATATTCGACTTTTAACTAATATGTTGGTTACAAACTACTATGATTAATTGCTTTTAGTTTAAAGTGAATATTATATAATTGTATTTCAATTGTATTTCAATAATGTAAAGTGAGGATTTGTTTTTGTAACATGTCTTGGTATACCATAAAATCATGGTAAGCTTGCTCTCCCTTGCTCTAATATAGATATATATTGAAAGATGGATAACTTATGTTTTTTTAATAAGATGAAAAGTTTACAAAGTAACTAAGTGGAGCCTTTGTGGAATCCTAGTTGATCCAGCTGGCGCTTACCCTAGATTGCATCCCCTAATTTGTGTTTTCCTGATCTAAGGTCGGGTTTTTAAAGTCATCTCCTGGTAGTATGCCCAACTCATTACAGGTGAAAGCCAAACTCCGATTTGCAATTGTCTCTAGTGCCACAGGCTTTGGCCTTTTAGACGTGTACGCTGCATCAAACCAGAAAAACATTAGGAAATCAATATCCTAGCTGTTTGGTTCGAGATATGAGATATGACCACAGTAATGTGATATGCCTGAGAATGGAGTCGGGAATGCTATATACCTAGGAATGTTGTGGTAATGTGTGATAACCATGTTTGGTTCATGTTTGGTTGGTTATGATAATCAACTTAGTAATATTCTAAATTTCCCAAAATACCATTGTATATAAAATTTTGAGAAAAATTAAATTTAAATTAAAATAAAGTTTTAATTAAAATTAATTAAATTTTAATACCAAAAATTAATTATGGCACATTTTCCCGAAATACCCTTGCATCTAAAACTTTGATCAAATATCAAATAATAATAATAATAATAAAGGGTGGAGGGCAAAATGGGGATTCACATTACCATCAACTTGGTAATGTGGATAGACACCTTTTTTGGTGGTATTCCATATTACCACATTGGTGGTAATGTGGAGTAAGTTGGTAATATGGATTACCAACTCATTCCCGCTACCACCTTTGCCAAACGCGGTAATGTTTTCACATTACCGCCTCATTCTCGATAATGTGAAAACATTACCCTAACCAAACAGCCCCAATGGTTTTTGTGAAAACACGATGCTTATCACAAAAACATCTTTGGTTCTTTTCTCTACATATGCTCCAAGTGATTACCATAATTGCTAGGCTCCTTTTTTTGGGATTAAAGTGGATAAACTATATTTATTTATTGATGGTCTAATACCTAAATTAGTCCCTCTATTATACCGTATCATCCATTTTGGCCCCTCTATTATAGTTTGAGCCTTGGGGGTCCCTCTACTTTCACGATTGAGAAATGTCAGTCCCTTCCTTCGTCAACTTTAGATATTTCTCAATCATGAAAGTAGAGGGACCCCCAAGGCTCAAATTATAATAGAGGGACCAAAATAGATGATACGGTATAATAGAGGGACTAATTTAGGTATTACACCTTTATTGATTAGTAATGAACTAATGCATTGATATTCATCATTTAGCTCTCATTTGGTCTTCTCCCAGGGGTTCCCAGGGTTACATGGTGGAGAGGAACTACTCCTGTGGGGTTTTCCCTGATGACTCCTCTTCAAAGTCATCCCCGTTCAGTGGCGCTTGTGGTATATCATCTTGATCGAAGGCCAAGGTTCTTCAGAAGATGGATGCTATCGGTCCCAACTTCAGCTTTTTGGCGGCATTGGTTGCATCAAGCCAAGATAGTATTAGGAAAGCGATCCCACAAATAATACCAGAGCAAACGCGTTGTTTGTTTTGGAAACATCTATGGTTTCTTTCGAGCCAAGTGCTCCATGTTATGGCCATAACCCCAAGGTTCCACCCCATACATGCTTCTTTGTGAAGCTTTTTCCCCAAGTTGTTATGTCCTCGGAGCTCCTACGTTGAATAAGGACAGGTGATTAGGTTGAATAACGGACAATAGTGTTCCCATATCTGTCTTGTGACCAGACATTCTATGAGCAAGTGTTGTACTATTTCACCCTGGTTATTGCATAAATAGCATAGTATTCGATTCCCTTTCCAATGTCTTTTGGTGAGATGGTCTAATGTGAGAATTTTGTTCTCTATTGCCAGCCATGTGAAGAATTTAATCTTTATTGGGCACGAGAGTCTCCATAGGTTGTTGGAGAACTGACTGCGTGCTCCACCTTCTACTAAGAATGCATAGAAGAATTTAACATAGAAAGTCTCGTTTGCCCCGATATTCCAGATCCTAGCATCTTTCCTTTCCTCCTGAGTCGTAGTGATTGCCTCTAATAGATCACTCAGCTCCCATGTTCCTTCCTTGGTTAGTGGGCCCTGCTTTAGTATTGGGTGATCTTGTGCGAGGTTGTTCCTCACCTTCCTAAGCAATAGATGATGATCTTGTGCTGAGTCAATGAGCGATGGGAATAGTCTACTTGGCACTTGACCCTGGATCTATTTATCATGCCATAGATTTACCGTGTCACCCTTTCCAACATTTACTGCAAGTCCCAATTTCACCATCCTCCACTGGTTGGATACATCTTTCCAGAAGTATGATGCCCTCGCGGGGGCCCTCTTGTGTGGGTTAAGGTAGATATTCCGGAAGTACTTGTTATGTATAATTCACCTACATATGGTTGTCTGTCCATTGAGAATCCACCATCACCATTTGCCAATTATGGCTATGTTGAAACATTTGATATTCGTAATACCCCAACCTCAATGCTTCTTAGGCCTTACATATGCGCTACAAGTTGACCAACCTATAGGCTTTGCCTTTAAGCTCCGGTCCATGCTAGAGGAATTCTCATATGAAGCTATCTATTTGCTTTATCACCCATTCTGGCAATTTGTAAACCGCGAGCCAGTAGTTTGGGATAGATGAGAGAACGGAGTTGATGATGATGATTCTCCCGGACATAAATAATTGGCGGCCCTTCTATATGCTGATCCTCCTCCTTATTTTGTCAATGAGTTAGTCCCATTTTGGTCGCCATGACCGCTAGGCTCCATCCGAGCCTTTTCTCCTTGTCCACCCGTATTTGGATCATATTGTTATTCCACGGATCTTGCACACCCCTAGACATGCACCTATACTAAATAGTTACCCAATAGTGTTCCCAACTATGTACCAAAATATTTAATATTGTTTGGAAGTAAAAAAATTTATCCCCTAATTTATTCAGTTCATTTTTATTCAATTGAGTAATAAAAAAATAAAGAAACTAAGCTCAATTTTAATTTATCTACAAATTCCATCTCAATTTTAGGACAAAATCAAGCAAGAGTTTTTCTATTCCCTTTTCAATTTCTCTTTCCCGGGTTCCCAACAATTCAAGGACAAAAAACGTTCATTTCAATTCATTTAACTAAATCAACATTATTTATTTATTAAATTGGATACTATAAATAATTATTAATATAAAAATATGAGAAATTAATGATTGGTTACATATAAAATAAGAAAAAAAAAATTGAAAAAAAAAAGTCAGCAGAGTACGCGGGGGAGAAGAAGCGAACAGAAGTCTTCTTCCTTGTTCCATCTGTTCTCTGGTTTCTCATAAATCTCACCCATTTGCATCAAATTAGGCTTTTTCAATCCATCCATTTGATCTATTTGGTTTAAAAATCTCTTTTTTTTCTTTGAAGGTGCCCCAAATTTGCGAGCTTTCCTTCATTTGGATCTTGCGGCTATTGAGTTTTCTTTTTGTGAAATGGACTTCCCTTCTTGCTGTTTTTCCTTTGTTTTCTGATATTTTTCATGGGTTTTTTCTTCTTTTATTTCGGTTTTATATCTATTTTTCATGTGATTTGTTTTGATGTGCTTCAATTTGTGAATTTGTGTCTTTGTAGTTGAGCTTTTTTTTTTTCTTTTGGTGATTTTATTATTAGATAATTAGCTGAGGAACATAAAAAGCAGCCTCTTTTGGCTAGAAAGGTTGATTTATATATCCTTTTTGATCTATTTGTTCTAAAATCCAATAAACTTTTTGTAATCTTTCTTCCAGCAATCAATTTTGTTGAGATATTGTTGAATTTTTTGTGCAAATTTTTGATTTGGTACTTTTTTTTCTGAGAGTTTTGTGATTCATTGGGATTAGTAATGTTGCTGTTGGTGCGTGTGATTGAGGCTCGTTGCCTTCCGGCAATGGACCTCAATGGGCTGAGCGATCCTTACGTGAGATTGCAGCTCGGAAGGCAAAGAGTGAAGACAAAGGTGATCAGAAAAAATTTGAACCCAGTTTGGGATGAGGACTTCCGGTTTGTGGTTGGGGACCTTGGGGATGAGCTCAGTGTCTCTGTGTTGGATGAAGATAAGTACTTCAGTGATGATTTCGTTGGTCAGGTGAAGGTGCCATTGTGGAAGGTCTTGGATGCAGAAAACCTCACCCTTGGGACTGCATGGTATCAGTTGCAACCCAAGAACAAGAAATCGAAGATCAGGGAATGTGGTAAATGAACTGTTCTGTATTAACCTTTACTTTATGTTCCCATAATTGTAATACCCACTACTTAAATGTGCATAATTTTGTTTCGGTATCCTCTATTTGTCATCATTGGAATATACATGTTGATATCTGAGCACTCCATTATCTTGGATATGAGTTATATTAGTTATATATGATTGAGAATTTTTGGAACTAAATATAGATTGCTAAAGAATTTTTGTTTTACAGTTTCGGATAGATTGGTTTGGTTGCGGTTATAGAAGGTTTACTGTGTGGTTAATGGTAATAATTTATGAGAACATAGCTGAGCATGAAATAACTGTCGCGAGAGAAAAGCTTAAAGAGATCAACCATTTTTGTTGACATAAACTAAGTGATAAGATAATCTGTTTTTGTGTTGTGTTGGTTTGCGTTGTCCTTTATTAAGAGGGGAAAGTTGGGTTCTGCTGCATGAGCCGGTATGGTAGTTACATGTTTTTGTCATGGGCTGTACTTTTGATGCACAAGCATCCAGTAGACTGGATAGATTTATTTTCTAACAATTACCTCTTTACTTATATGGCTATGGATTTGCTTTCCTTGGATTAATAGAGGAGTTGAAGGGATGCCTTGGCGCAACGGTAAAATTGTTGCCTTGTGACATGGAGGTCATGGGTTCGAGTTGTGGAAACAGCCTCTTGCTTTAAAAGCAGGGTAAGGCTGCGTCGTACAATAGACTCAAGTGGTCTGACCCTTCCCCAGACCCCACGCAATGCGGGAGCTTTGTAACACTGGGTTACTCTCTGGTTGTAATAGTGTAGATTTGCTTGATTGTATTTATCTATATGAACATAGGATATGAAACCGTTCTACTACTTGATGTTTGTTATTCTCCTTTCTTTCTATATTTATAATTTATGAGCTTGTGTCTGATGACAAAGACATACATCAAGAAATTTGTGATGGTTCCTAGACTTTTCCCCTTAATGGTGTATTTTTTGATGATTTAATCTTATATACTTCATGCTGAGCTCTGACTGCTGTATAGATCGCTGGATTTGATTCCTTCTTTAAAATCTAATTATGAAGCTAAATATTGAAATTTAGATTGTTTAAAGGGTCATTGAGGAACAATTTCCAGTTACCTACTTATTATAGAAATTAATATTATGGCATTGTGCTTCAGGCATTGATTTCATGCATTAAAATAGTGATTGCGTTTCGTGCTTATTATGCAGGTGAAATTCGTCTCCATATATCTTTATCACAGAGACACTCTTTTGATGAAACAGTTACGGTTTCCAGATCTTGTGGTGATGATGTCGCATCAAATTCGGATAAATCCATGGAATTAGCAAGAGAATCATTCTCTTTACCTTCTAATGGCCATGTAGAGCCATCCAGTGACCTGATAGCTGAGGAAATGGATCCTGCTGATTCAGACAAGTCGAATGCAGCATCATTTGTTGACCGCCTGTTTCAGATTATTGGGTGGAGGAATGTACAGATTGAATCATCTGACAGTGGAGACCAAGTTGGTGAAGATCAGGCTGATGAGATCCAAGAAACAACTTCAAAGCCTGAAATTTCTGATAAACAAGATGAAGAGAGCTCTAGTGTGACATTTGATGAATTATTGAAAACCATGGAGGCAAAAGGTGAGGGTGACGAAATGCCTGCAAATTTACCTGGAGGAATAATCATTGACCAGTATTATGCTGCCACACCTAATGAGCTGAACTCTCTCATCTTTTCACCAAGTTCAAATTTCTCGCATACTCTAGCAGAAATTCAAGGGAGTACAGGGCTACAGACTGGAGCTTGGAAACTAGAAAATAATGAGGAGCGCTTGAAAAGAGTAATCACCTACACAAAAGCTGCAACTAAACTCGTGAAGGCTGTGAAAGCCACAGAAGAGCAGACTTACTTGAAGGCTGATGGAAAGTCTTATGCAGTTTTAGCTAGTGTTAGCACTCCGGATGTTCCATTTGGTAGCTATTTCAAGACTGAAGTTCTTTATTGCATAATTCCAGGACCAGAATCAGCAACTGAAGAGAAATCTTGTCAACTAGTAATATCCTGGCGGACAAATTTTCTTCAAAGTACAATGATGAAAGGGATGATTGAAAGTGGTACAAGACAAGGCCTAAAGGAGAGTTTTGTGCAGTTCTCCGATTTGTTATCACAAAGTTTTAAACCACTTGATTTAAAGGACATGGGTTCGAATAAAGCGCAGATCTTATCATCTCTACAGACAGAGCAGGAGTCTGACTGGAAGCTGGCTTTCCGTTTCTTTGGGAACTTTACTGTTATGTCAACTATTTTTGTCGGATTATATGTTCTTACGCATATCCTTCTGTCCAACCCAAGTACCATTCAAGGGCTTGAGTTTGTTGGTCTTGATTTGCCTGATTCCATAGGGGAAGTTGTGGTTTGTGGAGTTTTGGTTCTTCAAGGAGAGCGTGTCCTAAAAATGATTGGGCGTTTCTTGCAGGCTAGGAAGCAGAGAGGTATTGTGATATCTGTCTTTACCAGATACCTACCTTCAATTTTTCTAATCATAAAATTACTTTGTTCTGGTTTAATAAGAAATGCTCCAGTTTCAGACATAGTGAATGGTTACTTAAGTTGAGACTGTTTTATTATGCATCTAATGATGTTTCAAGTAAGAACTGGTTAAAAAAATAAAATAAAAATTAGAAAACTCAACTTAATGTTGCTTTCTACATGGTCTCAAGTGTTTTGCGGGACATGTGGCTTCACTTGGAAATTGTAGGCTATCTTTTGATTTGAATCTCTCTATTTGAAGGTGGGAAACTTGCTTGCAGCATGATAGAGTTGTTCAGATAAATTTCTCACCTCTTTAAGAAAAAATATTTTTTTATCATTCTTTATCTTTACCTCCCACTCAAATGTATAGTGGAAGGAGAGACTATCCCTCTAGCCTGTAGTAAGACAAGTACAATGTTAGTTTCCTTTGCTTCTACATGTTACAACAGGAAATGTACAGTTCTCTCTGTGACTTTTTGGAGAGTTAACTTGGGTTCATCTCTGCAGGTGGTGATCATGGAGTTAAAGCACGAGGAGATGGATGGATACTGACTGTTGCATTGATTGAGGGGAATAACTTAGCTGCTGTGGATTCAACTGGTTATTCTGATCCCTATGTAGTTTTTACTTGCAATGGTAAAACCAAAACCAGCTCGATCAAATTCCAAACTCTGACTCCTCAATGGAATGGTAAGTCAGTAGAATGACAGCAACCACATAATTATATGATGGTCTCATTGAATGCTAACTTTGACTATGTTTCTTCATGGATTGATCTCAACTATTGGTTTTGGTTCCAAGTGCTGCCAACCTAATCATATTTCTTTATGATTTAGTGGAAGACATAAGTGAACCAGAAATTGTCTCTTAACGTGAAATTCTTTCTAGAATAACTCTATGTGTCTTGCTTTGTTTGAAACTTGACCAATTTTTAACTATTTGAGCAAAGGCTGGAGTTAGCTGTTAATGAGATTCTTGAGTTTCTATCCATTAGCTAATTGGTTCCATAGAAAAGTTCACTTGCATCTGCTTCCTTCTGATCTTTGGTCTCACTATTTTGTCTTTTTTGCTTGAGGATGATAGTCTTGAAGGTATGCCAAAGGCAAGATATTGGTGTGTCTATCTGAGCTAGCAACCGGATCTTGTCCAAAACAAGCTGGTTCACTTCTCTGGCTTTAGGACTCTAGACTAATTATAGACCCCAAAAGTAAGGTGGTGAGTTATTGCTGAGGCCAATTAGGCTTAGTTTTCTCATTATGTTGAACCAGTGGAGTTCTAGTCATCTCAAAGCTTCGGGTCATGTTTTCAGGCAGCTAATTCATGCCATGATCATTGACAAACACGAGCCTGGGTTCATTGACATACTGGATGTTGGTCTTTCTTTTTGTAGGCTATTGTGTCAAAGTAAATCGATTCTGTTTTCCTTATAAAATGTATAGGTTTGTATTAATTCTAACCTTCTGAAATGTTGTTGATGAACATGGATTCATATTTGAACTAGATTATGGTGTTTTGAAGAGGAAAGGATTGATCTAGAGTACACCAACTGTTACTATCTGATTGCATGTGCAGTATCAGTCTCAGGTTGGAATAATCTGTAATCTTCTAGAATGCATAACTGTGAACATATAATTTAGTATGATGTTATTATCACTTCAAGATGTAAATGCTATTCATAAATACCAGTGTGGTTGTAATGTTCTTGAAGAACTTGCAATTTCCAGCTATAACTAATTCTCAATTGTATTTCAAATTTTATCATTAGGTTAGTTATTGTTAAGAGTCTTTTGCTTTGATTTAGATAGAAGTTCTCTCATCTTCTGGATCATTTCCAGGAAGTTTATATCTATTATAGACTAAGTTGTAGCTTAGCTGAGATTGTCAAAATAGAGAGTTTTCATATGGCCGTGATTCCATTTGTACCTTGATCTTATTCTACAATATTTATTCTAAATGGCTTGAATCTTCATGATATGACAGATGGCTGTAAAGTTAGGACCAGGTGCATTATCAGGAAGATTTAATCCATCTGACCAAGTTTCTAATTACTTATCTAATCTCTTGTGGTTTTTGGTTTATAACTTTCATGGAGGTCTCATACCTAACACATATTTTGTGCTAAGTCGCTGCACTTAAACTTTTTGCATACTATTATATCCATTTTAGGTCAATTTTAGTGATTTTGTTTACTAACTTATGACAATATGCATTAGTGGAAGCTCATGAAAAGAACAAAAGGTGTTCTTGTTTTTTGGCTCATCAAACGAATAATGATATAGTACACCCCTTGTGCTGAGTGAATGTATGAATGATCTATGAACAATTGCGGTGATTTTACTTCATATTTTAATCTGTAATCTCTTGAATCTGCAGAAATATTTGAATTTGATGCTATGGATGATCCTCCATCTGTAATGAATATTGATGTTTATGACTTTGATGGACCTTTTGATGAAGCTACATCACTTGGCCATGCGGAAATCAACTTTGTTAAATCTAATATATCAGAGTTAGCCGATGTCTGGATTACACTTGAAGGAAAATTAGCTCAGGCATGCCAGTCTAAATTGCACTTGAGGATCTTTTTGAACAATACACGGGGAGCTGCTGTTGTAACCCATTATATATCAAAGATGGAGAAAGAAGTCGGGAAGAAGGTCAGCTATCATTTCATGTTTAACAGATTCCTCATGTCCACTCTTGTCAATGCCTTTTGATTTCTTATGTGATAAAACTGATGTTGTAGATAAATTTGAGGTCACCTCAAACAAATTCAGCATTCCAGAAGATATTTGGTTTGCCACCAGAAGAGTTTCTCATCAATGACTTCACCTGTCACTTGAAACGCAAAATGCCTATGCAGGTATCTGTTAAACTTAAGTTGAATGTAGAAATGATCGTCATCGTTTCTGTTACTTGTTACTCCTTTTGAACTTGCAAGCAACTAAACAATTAATTTCCTTATCATAGCGAGAAGTTCATTGATGTAATACTTCTCTGACCTCTGAAGTATCGTTTTCTGCAGGGACGACTCTTTCTATCTCCACGAATAATTGGGTTCTACACAAATCTTTTTGGTCACAAAACCAAGTTTTTCTTTCTGTGGGAAGACATTGAAGACATACAAGTGGTCCCTCCATCACTTGCGTCGATGGGCAGCCCGTCTTTGATTATTATACTCCGCAAGGGCAGAGGTATGGATGCAAAGCATGGAGCGAAGTCTCTAGACCCAGATGGAAAACTGAAGTTCCATTTTCAATCATTTGTTTCATTCAGTGTAGCCAATAGGTAATTATCGATCACCTAGTTTCTAATTTATACTAATAAAAATTCACTGATACTCAAAACAACTTGATGAAGTCTTATTTTTATCAGATCAACATATAATTTGAGCATGAGGTAGTTCAGCCTCACTATAAACTAATTTGTTTTCAATGCTATAAGAACTCTAAAGATGTTTCAAGCTACCCTGATACAGTCGGTTGTAAATATTCGTATTTCTGATTTTTATTGACAGGACAATTGTGGCACTATGGAGAGCAAGATCATTGAGTATCGAACAAAAGATGCAAATTGTCGAGGAAGATTCTGAAGCAAAGACCCTCCAAACCGAAGAAAGTGGATCTTTCTTAGGCATAGAGGATGCCAATCTGTCAGAGATTTTCAACTCAACAATTCCGGTTTCTGTGAGTCATCTAATTCTCTTCACATTTATAGGATATCTTGCTTAAATTTATATTAATGGCATCAGAGTCTTGACCTTTTGTTCCCTTGTGATCAGATCAACTCACTCATGGAGATATTTGATGGGGGTGATTTGGAACGAAAAGTAATGGAGAAAGTCGGGTGTGTTGACTACTCCATCACTCAGTGGGAACCAGTCAGATCTGATGTGTATCAGAGGCAAATTAATTACAAATTTGACAAGAACTTGTCCCGTTATGGTGGCGAAGCTACCAGCACTCAACAAAAATCCCCATTATCTGACAAGAATGGATGGCTTATTGAAGAGGTCATGGCACTACAAGGAGTACTACTTGGTGACTTCTTCAATGTAAGGAACACCTCTACTGTTTTGACTTTAGATTCTTAACTAAATATTCATTTTGATTATCTCTGTGATTCTTATCTTTCAGCTTCACTTGAGATACCAGATAGAGGATCTCTCCTCAAAGTGCATTGTCCAGGTATCTCTAGGAATTGCTTGGTTGAAGAGTACCAAGCATCAAAAGAGGATCTCAAAGAACATAATGTCCAATTCTTCTATTCGGCTTAAGGAGATGTTTCAGCAAGTTGAGAAGGAGTTCTCAACAGCGAAATAGTGCTTGAACACAAGAATTGAGAAAGATCATTGAGAAACTATTCATAATCACTGGCAATTGTCAGGTGACATCTGATTCTTCAAAAACTAGAAGATTTGTCTTCGCCTTCAGATCAGCTTTGCCAAGCAGTTTCCAAAATGTGGACTTTCTGATTAACATGGGATGAATACATGCAATTGATCCCAGCACCAGACTCGCAACCAATTGATGGTGCTTGGAGCTGGAAATGCTGCTCAATATCACTGATACCTTCACTAATTTCTTCTGTTTATCTGATTAGTCTGGAAAATATGATTCAGAAATGAATGCCATGAAGCATCTGCATCTGCAGACTTGAATTGAGAAATTCAAAGCGTCACCGAGTTCTTTCTTGCTAAACATGTGGTTTCATTGATGTTTGTAAGTAACCGTCACAATCTGTAAAATAACTTCAAATATATCTATTTTTTTCTGTTTGTATGAGATGTATATTTTTTTATCATAAATTCAATGTATACTGCAGTCATTGGATATGGCTGAGAATTTTGAAATCTGAAATGTTGCTAGTGTTTGATTTCATCTATTTCATTTTTTTTTCTTTTTCTTGGAATTATATATAGCATCATATTCAAGCCTAGCCAAATAATTTTATGGCCGGATTATCCATTAAAAGATGAATATGAACAAGAAAAGGACGTTAAATTTGGAATTGAATGAGAAGAGTGTGCACAAATAACACCACCTTTATTGAAAAGTAAAGGTTCCCTAATCTATACCAACAGTAAAAAAGGAAATTTGCACTATTGATGAGGGAGATTAGAGGAGATCGGACGGCTACGATCTCATGGAGTAAGCTAACCGGGCCAATTCGGACGAGGACGTGTGCCATTGTATTTTGCGGGCTTCGTGATGTGTGCCCTTGATTTCCGATTCACATCAGGATATTTATTATTTCACGATTTGTTTCACCGATGACTTCGGATTACGGATGTGTAACAATTTAGTCCCATATCAACTGATTAAATTAAAGAAGATGTAGTGCAATAGGCACCCTCTTCTTAATGACTAGCTTTTAAGAGTGAGTTCTACCTATCATATATGTGTTACAAATGGTGTTGGTCGGTGTTGGCCCTTGCGGTCAGATGCCGGAGCAGATGCTGAGCAAGATAGACCCCAGGTCCGGGCTGACGAGAACGTCAGCTCTCAATGAGTGGGGTATTGTAACAGTTTAGCTACCACCACTGCCCCGCCATTTTTTTTTTATACTTTTGAGTTATGAATGCAAAGTTGCAAACGAGCTACTAAAATTCTTGAAAACACTTGAAAATTAAATTTTTTTAAAATATATATATTTTATTCCCAACGATCAAACTAATATATATTCATAAAAATTACTAAAAATATCTAATGTAATATATATAAGGGTATTTTCATAATTTTCTTAGCGGGACGAGGTAGGGCAAATTTAAAATAGATGTTTACCAAACCCGCCCCGCCCCGCACTCCTCACAAAAAATCCCCGCCCCGTCCAGCCCTGTGCCTCGCTCTCCAACAAAAAAAAATGCCCAATTCGGGGCGGATCCGGTCGGAAACCATGGATCGGCTCGGGTTTTGTTATCCTTACTTCTGACATCATATAGAATGAAATGAATCATTTTTGTTCATTCGATCATAATCAGACAGTTGAGATTTTTTTTTTTTTTACTAAGGCGACAAGCGCCCCCCTAAAGGACATCGAGGACGTGTACAGGTTCGACAGTGCAGGAGCACAGAGGCTTGACCCTCACCTTGCAAGGGAGGGGGTTTGAACTTGGGTCTTCCACAGATTTACTATCCATCACTTAACTGTTGAAAAATTTGTTGATGGATGGATCTGCTGATTGATTGATGTGACTGAGGCGTGCATGTTGCACTGTCCTTAAGAACAATTTCGCCTCCTCTCGCGGTGTAGTAGGATTAAAGGGGCGATGTTCTCCGAGGATACAACAGTCGGCTTCCTCAGATTCGTGCGCCCGAATTGAAGGAAGTGAGTGCTCTTGATTTTCTCTGACAGAAGAAAGATTTAAGAAAGTTGTAGAAGGGGGAGAAGAGGAAAGAATAGAAATTTTTGTGTTTTTAGAAAGGGAGGATAGGGTTCCCTTTTATAGACCAGAATGCAGAGGGACACAACACTTAAAGGGATGCATCAGTTGGTTGTTTCAGACTGTAGTAGTTGCTGACTATTGAGAGAAATGACAGTTTGGAATAAAACGACCATATGAAATAAAACAGCCAGCCAATAAATACAATAATGAAAAGGAACACATAGATTTGCACCCCCTGCGCACGTGCGCGTAAGAGAGTATATCCACTAAACAAGCCTAACATGCTACTAGAGTGGAACATATAAAAAGAGGGTGCATGGTTTGTAAATAGTCAATGTGGTACTAAAAACATACTAGTGTAAATGAATGTTTTGAAACATATAGGAAGGCCCAAATATCTACATGGGCTTCCAACATTAACAAGAAACCCTGATACCAATAGGCCTTTGTGGCCGTTGGTCAGTTGAGATTTTTTATTATGCATAATTTTATGAAAGTTTATAGCCATTCTAGTCAGCTATAGTGCTTATCCGACATGGCAGATTATACGGGAGAAATTTGTTTGGTTAGACCTTTTATTTTGGCTAAAATCCAAAAAAAAGCCATATTTTAAAAAAAAAACATGAAAATAAACCCTAATAAATTTCCAAGAAAATTAGAAATATGAATTGAAATTTTGTATAAATTTATAAATTTTTTTTCAAAAATTCCACTTTAAAAGTTAACTATTTTTTATATAGAAAAAATAATGGTGTGAAGGGAGCCTGGTATCATGTCTTGCAGGTTTGCTTATTGGTTGATTGGCTGAATTGGGGATGGACTTCAATAAAACATTAATGATGCTCTAAAAGGTTGGTGCCTCATGCCATGGTTGAGGTCACTTTTGGACCTTGGGGCCATTATCTTGTTTGTTTGTGTATTTTATGTAAATACATGTATTAGTAGAAGTGTGTGGATCTTGTATGTAACCTCTAGAAGGTTTTCTCCTCTTTAGTTGGTTGGTTGGATGTATGTTTGGAGATAGAAAACCTAGTAGTGAAAATCAGAGGATATTCACTCAAACTCGATCTCTTCTTTTCTTCTTTTCCTCTTTTTATCTTGTTTGGGATCCTTGAAGGCTTGCTTAATCTTGTCTATTTGGTGAGACTCGGTTCAAGCGTCACAAGGGATGTGGAGAACCTCTTGGTTGACTTTTGCGCCTTTCCTTAGCCCGGGATGCGTGCATCTTAGGAACCTCTCACCACAGGTGGGCGCTCTGTCTCGGTCCTATGACATAGTGGTATCAACCTAGATACTAGGGACCTGAAAGCTGGTATCAATCTTGAGAAAGTTGTCGTAGAGCTTGAACATGTTGTATAGTTGAATCTCAGTCTACCATGGAGGGTGGAACCGAGAAAGGGAAGCAAAAGGAGAGGTCTCGTAATACTCGAGCATGCAGCCATGAAGGCATAATTGGTTCGCACGGAGAACATCATGGAAGATTTAGTAGGTCGCCTAGAAGAAGAAGTCCCAACTCATGAAAGCCTCTACACTATGATGGAGGAGTATAGGGCTAAGTTTCAGAGCACTCTTAACTCCATGATGGAAAGATTTATGGAGCAAAGTAACTTCCAAATGGAGCGGTTGAAGGCTGAGATGACTACTTTCCAAGAGGGGATCCTAAAAGAATTGAAGGGAATCATAGAAGATTAGGCATTATGCAAGAAGATAGTTCTCAATCTCAACTCTATGGGGCATGATTCGGTGAAGTTGAATGCTCCAAAGCTTGACCCTTATAATGGCAAGAGGGATGGGAAGGAGCTAGATACTTTCTTGTGGAACATGGAAAATGTATCTTCGGCACTTGCATGTGGATGGTGATGAGGAGATCTCTATTGCTATCTTATTCCTTACTAGCAATGCGCTTCTTTGGTGGAAAAAAACACTGTGGTGAGATTGAACAGTGAGTGTTCACTCTCATATCATGGGAAGAGTTCAAAGATGATTTCAAACGACACTTCTACCTTGGAAATGCCCAGATGGAGGAGAAGGAAAAGTTGGGAGATAAAGGCAAAGGCCATACCTATCCTCCAAGAGATTGTTACTTCTGTGATGAATCTCATCTCATCTGAGATTGTCCTAAGAGAAAGGCTATCAATGCCATGGTCGCACAATTGGAAGGAAGGAGGGTGAAGAGTTGAACATGAGTCCACTTCAACTCCTCGAAGCTATGAAGGCAAAGCCGGAAACACCGAAGATGATGCCAAAAGGATTAATGTATGTGGACATTATAATACCCTGATTTTTTTTTCGACTTCAACAAATCACTAAGTGGAATGATAGATTGAACAAGATGAAGAAAAGAAAAGAAGAATGACTAATTATGTATTTAATGAAGAGAAAGGAGGTTTGGGATTTAATTGAAGTATAGGGGTTAAATTGCAAAATGTCAATTTGGGATGTTATAGGGGTTAAATTGCAAAATGTCAAAAGAAAAAAAAAATTTCTTCTTAACCGCCAGATCACATGTTTCCAGGAAGTTCTTCTCTTGTTAATTTGCTAAATTGCCCTCATCTTTTCTCAAAATTATTCAAATGTTCATGCCTCTCATTCTCTATAAATAGACACCTCTACTACTCAACACTTAGCATGATTCCTCTCTTTCTCTCTTGCTCTCTTCTTCATCCTCTAAGTTCCATTGGTGAAGCCCTGCAGAAATCAAGAGTTCAAGAGTTTTCAAAGATCAAGACTAGTCTTCAAGTATTACGATTTCCTTTTACCAACCTTCTTTGATACTTATACATATAACCATCCATAACCATCCATAAGAATGAGTTATGAAGAGTTTTACAATGGTTTTTCATCTCTTACACACATAACCATCCATATGAAAGAGTTTTCCAATGTTTTGAAGAGTTTTACAAAGGTTTTTAACCTCCATAGAGGAACATAAATGTGTTTTAACAATCAATCAGTATTCCTACTGTCTTCTCTTTTCTGAGCAGTAGATGAATTCCTTGTTGTAAACTTTGTATACAAAGGTTGTAGATCATGATGTCTCCTTCGTGCCTGCAAATTTTCAGAATCTTTCATGAAAAATCCAGTTTTTAATGATTTTCCAAAGAGGGACTGCTGGTCTGTTTTTAGTGCAAGTTTGCTACTGGAAACAAGATCTTGTCATCTCTTTCTGGAGTAATAGACGAATTATTTTTCAAAAATTTTGTGAACAAAGGTTGTATATCTTGATGTTTCCTTTATGCCTACAAAATTTCAGAAACTTTCATGAAAAATACAATTTTTAATGATTTTTACAAAAGGGGCCTGCTGGATCTGTTCTTCTGCTGGAAACTGGACATGTCACCATATTTCTGGGGACCATCCAGTGATCTTTGGAACTGGACACAAATAAGAAAGTTTTAGGAAAATATGTTATCTACCACATACGAAAATTTCAGAATTTTTGGACATTTTCTCAGACTTGTGTTGAATTTTTTACCAAGACTGCTGCAGTTTTACGAACCTGCTGTGAATACGTTTTGTTTTGACCACTTAGATCTATTCATATTCACATATGATCTTGGGATGTAATAAAGTATGTAAGGATTATGTATGTTTAAGTTATGTTTTTGGATTAACACACCCAATCTGGAGCTCCCTGATTTGGGGGTGTTACAGACATGTTGGGGAAAGGAGAACCATCTCGCACGCTGGTAGATGCCGGGGTAACTTACAACTTCATCTCAGTTGGTGAGGCAAAGAGATTTCGGTTGAAGGTTTCCCAGTCGGCGGATCAATTGAGGTAGTATAAAAGTCAATAAACCATATTCATTGAAATATTAAAGGGTTATGAATAGGGTTAAAGCCATTTTTGGTCCTTGAAAATAGGTCAAATATTCATTTTCATCCTAAATTTCAAAAGTTGTTCAATACGGTCCCTGTGCTTTACGTATTCCGTCACATTTGGTCTCTGACGTTGATGTGACACTGACGTGGCATACAAATGAAATTCATGGTATTTATTTGTTTTTTTTATTATATAGGTGACTGTATTTTGATGACATGGCGGGCCAGCTGGACTGCTGACATGGCATGTCATGTGGCAAATTATCTATTTATTAATTATATTTTTATTATTAATTAATATTTTTTATATTTTTCATATTTTATTTATTTCCAAAGAAGAGAAACAAAGCAAACAATTAAAAAAATATAAAAATATAAAAAAATAAAAAATAAAAAATAAAAAATAAAAAATATAAAAAAATTGCCACGTGGCATGCCACGTCATCAGTTCAACTGGCCTACCACATCACCAAATATGCCACTTGTAAAATAAAAATAATAAATAAATATCTTGTATTTCATTCATATGCCACGTCAACGCCACATCAGCGTCATGGACCAAATGTAACAAAATACTCAATACACAGGGACCTTTTGAACAACTTTTGAAATTAAGGATATAAATGAACATTGACATGTTTTCAGGGACCAAAAATGACTTTAACCCTTATGAATATATAGTGGTGACCTTGATCCCTTGGTTGGGCCATATCTACTTTTAAAATCTAGTTGTTTTGTCTCAAGATCTTGTCTTCAAAGTCATCATCTAGTGGCATCTATGATCCCTCCCCGGTGAAAGCCAAGCTCCTAGACAGTGGATTCCATTAGCTTTGAGTTGGTCTCTTAGCTGTTTATATTGTATTAAACTAAAAAAGTATTAAAAAATCAATGCTACAAATAATTTTTATGAAAATGTGTTATTCATCAGGTGTTTTAGATGATTGTCACCAGTGATATAGGTTCTGATAGATTCTATTCTATTTTTGTGTCTCTTTCTACATGGTTGTGTAGCATTTAAACCATTGCCATCACTGTTAGCATTTAGAACCTGTTTTTCTGGAAAGGTTGTTCGCATTGGAAACAGATTTCTGGAAAGGTGGTTAGCATTTAAAACTTTAACTTCATGCTAAAGAAAGATTTTATATAAATTTTTAAAAATAAATAAATACAAATATTTATGAACAAATTATCTTTTAGTCCCTGATACTATTTAACATTATTTCCCATTCAAAACACACACTCAAAATACTATTACACTAAACCCTTACATATTCCCCAAGGGACCTATAGACAATTTTGGTATTATTTAAGGGACTAAAAATTAAATAACTAAATATTTTATACCAATTTGATCATCTTCAAATTGTTTTAAATTTTTTAAAAATAGATTAAAAATTTAAAAATTAATTATAAATATCTTTTATTCTCATTAAAAAATTAAACATAATATGAACTTATAATTAATTTCACCTTGAATTCTAAACATATAAATAAAATATTAGACTCTCATCTTTAAATTAATATTCATTAAAAGTTTAAAATTAATTAGAATTATGTTTAAAAATAAAAATATTTAAAAATCTGAAAAATGAGTAAATAAGAAAATGTGATTTAAAATTTCAAAACATATTAAAAAAAGGCCCATCATCCTCAAGATCCGACCCGCTTCCATCTCTAGCTCTATTGGATTCGGATCTGGCCAATCATTCCCACACATGGACGGCAAACGTAATAATACCGTTTATTTATTCGGTGTATTCAAAATAATTGATTAAACAATGAGATAAATAAAAAATAATTAATTTCAAAAATAAGAAAAATAAGGAATATATAAGTAAGGGAGGCTGTTCAGAGGGGACGGTGAACGTGAACCGAGAGGAGAAACATGCTTGCAGCTCTGGATCCCCTTCCATGGATTCTCTCCTAAAGGCGTGTTTTTTCTCCTCTTTGCTCACCTTTTTCGTGAGATTTTCTTGTTTTCTTATCTTTTTGAGTTTGGTTTTGTGTGTTTTCTTGGTGTGCTTTGGTTCAAGATCGGAAGGATTTGGATCGGGGGATTTGGTTTAGAATTGATTTAGATGGGGGATGGGGGTTGTTGGTTTCGTATATGAATCTGTGTTTTGGTGGATTTTGGGGGTTCGATTGGTAGGTTGAGGGATGGATGGTTTTCAGATTTGATTGGAGTTATGGAGGATTTTGGTTTCCCGTTTGGATTGGATCGGAACCTGTGGTGATGGAGTTTTGATGATCTTTATCGGCGGTTGAATGGATTCTGAGAGTCGATTATAGTCGGGATTGGGATAAGATGTGAAAATTGGAATCTTTGATATGTAATTTCTTATTTTCTTTGTATTTCTTGAGTTTTTATTGATAATATTGGATAAAGGATGGAAAAAAATCGATGGCCATTAGGCTTTTGTTTATATGTGATACTTTTCACCATTTAAAATCTGTTCTTTTGATGTTTCTTTTCACGTAGATGTTGAAAGAATTATTCCATTCCAATATGTGTTTTTCCTTAGTTGTTTAGTTATTCTATGATTAATTTATGTATGCTTTCTATTCAATTTTTCGCTCGCAGTTTGTTATTGTTTGTAGTTCTCAGTATCATACAGGTTTGCTTGTTGTGGTTTGATTCAGGTATGCTTTTGGATTGCTCTTCAGTTTCTATGATCCATTGCACTTGGGGTTGGGTTAGAAATATCTATAGATGGCCAGAAGGTATCTTCTTTGTTCTTCTTGAGTAACTTGATGCTCAAATTTGTTTAGATACAATTATGCTTACATAACTACATCTGCTATTCATCTCTCTCTCTCGCACTCTAGGTATGGAGTGTGTTGATGAGCGGAGAAGATCATGTTGCAGTGCCTAGAAGGGTTCAAGCACTTGTTTGCTGTCCTGCTGAAGTGCTGTGATCTTGAATTATACAAGCAGCCGAAGGGACTTGAAGATCCTGAACTTCTAGCAAGGGAAACTGTTTGTATGTCTGCTTGTTACTCCCTATATTTCTAATGGTTTCTATGCCAAAGAATTATAATCTTGTAATGGTCACCTTATGCTTGCATTCTTCTTTGCATAAGGATCTATCATTTTGTGTATGCACTTGTTATTGTAATGTTTGATTTGTTTAACTGAAACTGAATCTGCACCTGATTTGCAGTTAGTGTAAGTGAAATAGAAGCCTTATATGAGTTATTCAAAAAGATAAGTAGCGCTGTGATTGATGACGGGTTGATCAACAAGGTAATTTCTTTCTGTCTTTTCATCATCTGAAAGATGGTATTTTTCTCTTCATTTTTATTTTATTTTATTTTATTTTTTGGATGTTATCCATGGGAAAGGAAGAATCGGTAGGTTGTTTATCTGCCATACCTCCCAACGGCTGATGAAAAAAATGATGGAAAGAAGAACCAATAAAGTTACGTATTTCTTGTTTCTCCCATGATAGTTGTAAAAAACAAGGACATTTAACAGAATACATTATTTTAGTATTTGTCGTTTTCGTCAAACGTATGGCACCACAACTTTGTCTTCTAGTTTTGGCATTCTAAGTGGTATTGAATAAGAATCGGTTATTTGTCAGGCAATCCACTTCTGGTTTGTATTTGTCATCATTCCACCTTGCATGTTGCTGCTATAAATAGGTTGAATAATGTGGCTTAGTGTTGTAGTGACACGAGTCATCTTTGGCTAGTTGTGGCATCTATGTAAGCATGCAAGGTGGAATTAACCTGGTCTTAAATGGATTATGAACCTTGACCATGAGATTATGAGCCTATTCATTCTGCGTATGAGGTCCAAACCAAATAATTCACGAAATATCCTTTTAAATTCTTTTTGGAGAAAATAACTGCCTAATATAAGTGCAGTGCCCCATTGTTATGTTGAAAACCTAGACAGTGTACTATATATAATTGCTGAGTTTTTTAGGCTGGGAAAGTTGACTACTTTCCTATTTTCTGGTTGGCTCATTCTTGTCGATCTCTTTCATGCTATATAACCTTTAGCTTCTTTTTGGTTTGTAATATTTTGAGGGCACTATGAATTACCTTTTTTATGTTAATTGCATTATGAAGACATAAACAAGCATCATGTGTCCCCTTAAATGACACCTTACTTTTTTCCTACTTTGATTCATATCATTGTATGAACGTATCTTGTTCTAGCATTAAATAGGTTCCATTGTTGGTCTTTACCTGTCTGGATTAATCATCTTGCTGCAGGAAGAGTTCCAGCTCGCACTATTCAAGACTAGCAAGAAAGAAAGCTTATTTGCTGATCGGGTACTGTTAGATTAACATTGGCTATAGAATTATAATGCACTTTTGCAATATTTAGTTTTATATCCATACTTATTATTCTGAAGTGTAGTATATCACCACACATTTCATTTAATTACTAAGATATTTAAACTATTTACAATATAGTAAAATTTGATTTTAGCATGGTAAATGTGATCCAAAAATGAGGATGGAAAGAAGTACACCATAATTATTTTTACTCTTTCATTCTTCACTGATCATATGTATACTTAATGCAGTTCTGGTGACCAATTTCTATTTCCATTTTCTCATAATTTTTCTTAGAATTCATAACTGGGACGAAAGGATTCAACCCTCCAATTAACGGGATCAAAACCTGCTGCCTTACCACTTGGCCACGCCCCATTTAGAAAGTTTTTTATTCGACACTAATAAACACTAATAATGATATTGGTTATTTGTCAATTCCAACTCAAATACATATCATATACATTGTCACTAGGATTCGACACATATGATATAGAATAAAAAATAGATTGATTGATCATTACATATAATTCAATTAAGATATTTGATTAGAAATGACAGTTTTTTTTTTCAATTTATTTATTTTTTCTTGTGATATATTCCAGATTACCAACGTTGCTTTCTTTTGTAACATATTGTTCCTTTATTCTAATCATATCACAATCATATACAGCTCAAAAATTTTTATCTTGTAAGATTGATAACTAGCCCCTAGATGTTGGCTTTGATTACGCTGCTTCTAAACATATTCCATACTCTACCTGAATTACATCTGCTGTTGAAATTAGTGTTGTAAGGATTCACAAACAAAGAATTGTATGTGTTGGTATGAGGCTCTTCATATGTATCCAAATCTTTTTGTCATTTTCACTTTTTCTTAATACATTTTTGCAGGTATTTGATTTGTTTGACACAAAGCATAATGGAATTCTTGGTTTTGAAGAGTTTGCCCGTGCTCTTTCTGTCTTTCATCCAAATGCACCAATTGATGCTAAGATTGATTGTAAGCTAATTATTTCCTCATCTTGTGACTGTTTATACTTCCAAATCTTTCAGTTTGTAAACTGAATTTGTACTTGATAGTGAAGGGTTTTTTTTTTTTTTTTTTAATTATTATTTTTCTTCTTCTGTTGCCTTTTATGCTAGTGCGGAACTTTCCTTTTTTTTAAGCTTATAATAGCTAGTAGGCCAGCTTTCTTCCTTGCATCCCTTTGATTGTTCTGTATTTTCTCATTTGGTAGTCATGCTTCTGCTAAAACTTAGTATTATGCATACTATAAGAAATTAAGATGGGTGGGAGACAGGTCAGAGGGTGGGCGTTGTGCAAATGCATGCAATGTTAGGCATTAAGCATGCATATGATAATTTTGCGTGCGAGATTGGATAATAGGTCTGAGTTTTACTGAAAAGTTATTGGGGGTTGAATTTTCTTTTTCCAAAAAGGGGGTAAGTCATAGAAGGAGAGATTCTGTGTCTTTATGGAGGAATAATGATCCTTTATGAAATTTACCTAATTAAGTGGGTTTGAAAAAGCCAAGGATGCTGATTGAGGTGACCTGTCTAGGTTGTGGGTGCTCAGGTTAGTTTTGATTTGTGACCGGCTTGAATGATCAATTAGAGCTCAAAAAGTCGAATTTGTGAGACTCTATTTTTTATTTTTTTACTATTATTATTATTATTATTATTATTATTATTATTTTTACCTCATAATAGGACACTGTTATGAAAACTTGTGTGCTGACTTTGCAATTAACAAGAATAGTTTATGAAATTGGTCACCTCACCTAAGGTGGTGTCATGCGGATGCAATAAGGGCCTGAATTGTAGCATGAATATTTATTTATTTATTTATTTAACTGCTTCACTGCTTAAGTAGGACGAGCTAGATTGTGTTTTGGATGGATGTAATAAATGGAATTAAAAACGCTTTCATCATCTTTTATCTACCAATCTTAACCATTGGGTATCAAGATCAATTCTTGTTTCAAACCCTTGCTACCTAGATTGCTAATAAATGGCAGTTTAGTCACCAAAGTATCACAGTATCTGTGTTTTGGATGGAGTCAAGTCCGTGTGGCATCATTTACCTATATTGAAATTTTGATGGTTCTTGTTTTAAACTTAATTTCTAGCTCAGGTTTGACTTATTTGCTTCATGAACATTGATTTTCTGAATGTGAATTTCTATCAACTTGATCTTATTTCACAGATAACAGTTTGTATCTTTTTATCTTCCATAATGTTCAGGATACTTTTGTTAAAATGTGATGCTACCTTAATTCCTAGATAGTCAACAGTCATTCTTATACCAGAATAACAGTTTGTCTGCTCTGCTGTGTTTTAGATAGTGTTTTGCATCCAAATAGATTTGGATAACTTGATATTATTTTAGGTGTAATCTTTGATTCTTGGAAATCAAATTCTGAAACAACAGGGAAGTAAATTTGTTTTTTGTTACAATTCCATGTCTTGGTGACTTGTATGTCATCCTGCTTTATATGTATTCTTCATTTTTAAAGAGATTTATGTTTATCTGGATTTTGTGATTCAACATTTAAAGTGATACAATCTTACATAATTTTTAATTGCAGTTTCTTTCCAATTATATGATCTCAAGCAGCAAGGATTTATTGAAAGACAGGAGGTAAATTATTTATCATCTAGACATGCAACTATTAGTCCTGAAATTATCGATACCCAGTGTCTTTTTCTTTTTCTCAGTGTTCAATGTTTTCACATAAACTTTGGTTATGTGACTTTATGATGAAAATCATCCATTTCTGTTTTTTTGCTTGTTGTAATCCTATTGGCTATCCTTTTGGAACCCATCTTGTGTCTTATTTGTTAATCACACACAAGCTGATAATGGGAGAAGCATTTCCAGTTAATTTTCTTACATAAAAAGGCTTCTTGTTATGTTCTTTTGTTTTTTGTAACGTTAGCTTGCATTTCTTAGTACATACATTTTGGAGACCTACAACTGACAATTGGACTAATAAAGTGTGATTATGTGCATAAAAAATCTGATGCAGCCATTATGTCATGTTTACTTTAAGCTTTTGACGGCTGTAATACCACCATTCATGAGTATTACTTCTATAATTAATTTTTGGGTACTTCAAAATGTTCTTGTAGCAGACAAACATCTTTGTTTAGTCTTATGCGATTAACTGTTCATGTTGATTATATAGGTGAAGCAAATGGTGGTGGCTACTCTAGCCGAGTCTGGCATGAATCTCTCAGATGAAGTCATAGAAAGTATCATTGACAAGGTGCTCACTGATCATTATATTTATAATCTTTCTATAATGTGATTGCACTATCTAATTTGTTCCCCTTGAATAGATGGCGTGGTTTAATTTGGTGATCATAAATCAGTTTTAGATACTCATCTGCTCCTTTTTTATTTGATGATAGAACTTGTGTATTTCATCTGAGATAGTGTATTTCATGTTTTTTTTTTTAAATTTTTTTGTTTTCATCCAACTGTAGAATATTGGTATTTACACCTAAGTATTGAAGGAAATGATAACCAATTTATCTTCTTAACATATGATTTGATTTTAAAGAATAAGTTTTATGAATCTAATCTTTGTTGTGTCATACATAAAATTTTACTCAAGGTATGTTAAAGAAGAATCTTGACTCAATTTGCCTTGTTTTAACAATTTAGGTAACATTAGCGTGTATCTATCTATGTTTGAGAAAAACATATGATTCTAAGATGTAATTGTTTCTTCTTTTTTTTTGGCACATACTGATGATAGAGTAGGTCTAGTGCTCTCATACATTCTTGGGTCTTGGAAAGAATTGTAATAGTTATCATGGACCCATTTATTTAGAATCAAATTTACATCAATAAATCACACTTTTAAATCATTTAGTGCTTGAAATTCTTTTAGACATTTGGGAGTTTGTTCATATTTCTTTCAGACTATTGTTTCATTTCCTTCCAAAGCATAAGGCTTCTTTCCTGTGTTTTCTTTTTATTATGTTGACATTTTTCTTATTCTTTCCTGCCCCAGACTTTTGAGGAAGCTGATACTAAACATGATGGGAAGATTGACAAAGAAGAGTGGCGGAGTCTTGTCTTACGCCATCCCTCTCTTTTGAAGAATATGACTCTTCAATACCTCAAGTAAGTGCCCCCCTGCAACATAATTATGAGAACATCATCGATACATAATTATGAGAACATATATCATCGATACATAATTATGAGAACATATATTAATGATTTCAAGATTGATTCTTCATATTTTACATTTTTCTCCTGTTTGAGTAGAGTTTAGTAGCTTTAAGGACAAAACCTTTTGGTCATACAAGTTGGTGAATCATCCTCGATGAATTAAGAAATTGACATTGTTAATGAATGACCTAATTCTTTATTATTGTGGGGTAAATTATGCCTCAAACTAGCATAGATTTTAAAACACTTGAACTTCTTTTCTTGCTTACATTATCATTTTCTTTTTGATTAACACCTTGCCTTTCTTGAACAGGGACATCACAACTACATTCCCGAGCTTTGTGTTTCACTCCCAAGTTGATGATACCTGAGGTTTTGATTTGGTTGAGAGTTTAAAGTTTAGCTTGTTATTCATAATGGTTTGTTTAACTCTTCTAGGTAGCATGAGCATCATAAATATACAGTGCGCAGAGTGCTTTGAGATGGAACTAGTGGTTGCTAGGAACAATTTCTGTAGCATGTGTTCATGTTCTATTATCTTACAAACTGGGCTTTCTTGACTTCCAGAATTCTCATCACCATGTTTATAAATTTATGATTTATTTGTTTGTTATATGATATTCAACTCAAGCAGAATTTCATATCAAACAGGATATGCATTGGTTTTATTTGGAGTTCATCTGCCCTGAAATATGTCAGAACATTACAATTGTTGCTCTAATATTTGTGTTTGATCTCAGGCAAGAGATTTTTCATGTTGGACCATATCCTGTTATTTTTTAAAATAAAAGTGGATCAACCACTTTCATTAATGAAAGAGTAATAAAAGTATAGTATAGACATATGTATGAATATATATTGGATATTTAGTCCATAGATATGTGCAGGAATGGTCCTAGTACATAAGTATGAAAAGTGTTTTGTCTCAAAGTTTGCTAGGTGTCCTATTCCCAAGTGCCTTGTCTCAATGTCTGGGGTGTCATCCTTAGTGAATGTTGAACTTTTCTTGGTCCCTCCCATGAGTTGTATCATAGCAAGAGGCCCTATGAGTTGTATCAGAGTTCATTGTTTGGGGTGTCATTCTTAATGAATGTCAAACTTCTCTTGGTCCCATGAGTTGTATCAGAGGTCTTGTGATTTGTATTGAGTTTAATGTTTGGGGTGTCTTCCTTAACGAATGCCAAATTTTTCTTAGTCCCATGAATGTATCAGAGCAAGAGGTCCTATGAGTTGTATCAGAGTTTAATTTTTGGGGGTGTCATTCCTCGTGAATGTCAAACTCTTTTGGTCCCATGAGTTGTATCAGAGTAAGAGGCCTTGCTTCGTGATTTGTCAAATTTTTCTTGGTCTCATGACTGTATCGGAGCAAGAGACCCTATGAGTTGTATCAAAGTTTAATTTTTGGGGTGTCATTTTCAATGAATTTCAAACTTATCTTGGTCCATGAGTTATATTAGAATAAGAGACCAAGCGGCCTTGTGATTTGCATGAAGATCAATGTTAGGGGTGTCATCCTTAGTGAATGTCAAACTTCTTTTGGTCCCATAAATCATGTATCAAAGTAAGAGGCCTCATGAGTTGTATAGAGTAGGAGGCTTACCTTATTTAAGAATAGCAAATGAATACTTGTAGTAAGGAACCATTTTTATAATAGTTTGTTTCTTAATAACATTTTTTTTTAAATTCAATTTGGGGATGGTCTATTTTTTATTAAAATAGTATAATAGTAATAAAATAAAATTCTTCATATTTTTTTTGGGTATTTTGAAAAACTTAAAAAACTAAAAAAAGCCTTAAAAACCATAGTTTGGAATGCTGACTTATAACTTGGCCCCAAAACTAGAAAACAAGCCATGTTTGAAATGCCATCTTTTTTTAGGTTTATATTTAAATTAGAACAAAGCTCGTGTTTTGAAAAATAATTTATTTATTTATTTATAATCTCTAGGAAGATAGATTTTGGTTTTTAAAATTTTTAAATTTAAAGTAAAAATAATTGAGTTTCCAAAATGGATAACTATTAGTAATTAATTTGATATTATTTTTTATCTATAAAATAGTTTTAAAAATAAAAATTAAAAATAGAAATAGTAAAATAATTTTGATTTAAAAAATTTGACAATTTTTAGGAGATTAACCATGGAGCCGGTGTAATTTTTTTTAAAATAATTCTATCCCTTTAAATTAAAAATAACTTTATATTAATGCAAAATGATAAAATTAGAGATGAAAAAATAAAAATTAAAAAACTTAGTTATAGCAACTAAGACATCATATTTTAAAATTTTAAATATTAATTATATATCAAGTAGCTAAATTTTTAATTACTTTTGAATACGAGTTTTTACAATATTTTATTATTTGTATTTTTATAAAAATTTCCTTTTTTTTCACTTTTTCCAAGTGTTAAACTTATATGAATCAATTTTAGGTTAAACTAATAATTATCTTTCACTATTTTGTTAAATGAATTTTATTTTTAATTTCTCTCAAAAATGAATTTATAAAAATTAATATGGCCGATTTAAACAAATTTTTTAAAGTACAAATAAAATAACAAATAAATTTTAAAAACCTATTACATAAATTATTTCTTCAAAATTATTGCAAATCTATATTTTAATTAAATGGATGTAACAAAAAATTCATAAATTAATAATTTGGAATAAAAATTAGATAAAATTATTTATTAGTCGCATTATTTGATATTATTTTTCATCTAAAACACACACCCAAAATGCTATTATACTAAACTCTTACGCCCCTTGAGCTCTATAAGAGAAAAAATAAACAGTGGTGGAGATTTTTAATTAATTACCTATAAATATTAAAAAAAAATTTACCTAGCTTTTCACATCTCCACGCCACCTGTAACACCACTCAAATTTAAATTTAATTATGATATTGGAATTTGGAATTCCCACAATACCATGTCATCATATGTCTACTTTCCAAAAATAATAATAAAATTAAAAAAAAACTCCTCAACACCCAAATTTTAAATACTCTTTGCACAAATCTCAACATCCACTTGTTATCTTTTGGAATCACAACCGATCAGAACAAACGTGACATCTTGATTCTAAATTTTTTTCGAAGAAATAGAAGAAGAGTAAAGAGCAGCAGCAAGGTTACTGAAATTCCTCGCCGGATTCCATCACAATGAAAGGTCGATTTAGTTGGTTGTTGATGCTATCTATAATTCTTTGTTTTGCTTTTTGAGCTTCATATTGATTGTTCTTGTGATGGAATAGTCCCTGCTTATGTTTGTTCACGGCCATTGTTACGATTACTTGAGAAAACCGGGAGTGGGAGTATGATTTTACCTTTTTTATGCATTAATTTGAGATCTGTATGATTCTTTCTGAAGTTATACTTTTGGGGTTTAAATGGTCATGAGCATCAAATGGAGCATTTAGGGCGTTTTTGGTTGTATGAATGTAAAAAGATGAATCGATTTCTTTTGAGTTCAACATGGGATTGGGTTGATTATGAGCATCTAGGGTTTTTTTGATTGAGAAGAAATTGTGGAAAAGGAAATAAAATAAGAGGGTTTTTTTTTTTTTTTTGCCTTGTGGTTGGCTGTATGAAGAGTATAGGAAGGCTTAATTTTAGAACTGTTTCATTCTGTTTTTGAGCTGATCACATGATCAGAGTGATTATGCCTATCTACAATAGGGTACAGTGTTTGGTTTTATGTGGGTAATAAAATAATTTATTTTACACCTATTTGGTTGTTTTTGGAATTAAACATAGGTTTTGGTTGATTCTTAACATTTAGAGTTTTATTGGACTAGAGTAAACCGGGGAAAAGGAAAAGAAAACAAGAAGTGAAATGTGTTTTGATGTGTTTGGTTGAACCAAGATAATAATATGGATAACTAAAAGGGCAGCCCGGTGCAACAAAGCTCCCGCATGCGCGCGGGGTCCGGGGAAGGGTCGGACCACTTGGGTCTATTGTACGCAGCCTTACTTTGCTTTTTTCTTGCATGAGGCTTTTTCCACGACTCGAACCCGTGACCTCCTGGTCACATGACAACAACTTTACCGTTGTGCCAAGGCACCCCTTCAATAATATGGATAACTAGATTAAAGAAAATTTATTGATTAAATTTTATTTCTTTTTCATTCCATTATTTATGCTCGTATATTTTTTCCATTAATCTGAACCCCTAGTAAGATTTGGAATTTAACTCATTTGTACCAAGTTTTTTTTTTTAATGAAGCAAGTCTAAATAGTTTTTTATTCTCTATCTTGTGCATGCAGAGACATTCAATACTAAACATATGCACAAACAAAGACATCTTCTTACTTTCAAAGGAAATTAGGTTTTTGTTGGTGCCTATGGTACCTACTTTGAATGGCTTATAAGTGTTTCTTGTGTAGAAAGATAACTTTCGTTTTGACGCTCTGCCCTCTCTTAAGATTGAGCTTTAGTCTGCTTTGGTTGCAAATATTAGGCTAAAGGAATAACTGTGATGGCAAATGGCTTATTAAGCATGAATAACAACTTGAATAACTGGGATAAGCATTTTTTATTGTGAATTGTGTTTTGATTGACCACTCCAGCTTTTCGTTACACGCTTCTTACTGGAAACATGTTACCTGCAGGGTCACTGAAAGGGAATGATGGTGCTTCTGCAAAAGGAAGACATATCAAAATTGATTCTTCAGATTCAGATTCTGAAGGTCCAGTTCTTATTTTATGTTGTCCATTGTTTGTGATCATTTTAGCTGTTCTTTGTTAAGCATTTTCTTTCTTGAATAGTTTGTAGTTGAATTTAGCATGCTATAATCTAGCTGGTGTCTCTTTATTTAGTTTCTTGTCCTGCCTTTTGTTGAACTGTTAACCTATTCTTGGGAAAGAATTAATGCAGATAATGATGTGGCTTGATATGGCTGAATTATATATGTTCAAGAAGCTATGGTTTGCTAGATGAAAGCATCCATTTTACTAGATACAACCTGAGTTTCTCTCAGAATTTTCTAGTAACTCATGAAGCTATTGCAGCGGCCATTTATGGTTGCCATTTATGAGCCTAGTAACCAGTAAATTCTAGATCATATGCTGTGGGTGCTTAAAAGGTTCTCACGCTATTCTAATTCCACAGGTTTTCTCGAAGAGAAGAGTAAATCTTCCTCAAAGGGAAGCGGAAAGGGAGGTGGAAAGATATCATCAGATTCCCTGAAGTCTGGTAAGAAGGCATCCTTAGATAGCCTAAAGTCAGGTGGGAAGGCTTCATTCAGCACTCCAATTGTTTCAGGTTTGAATTCTCTTTGCCTTTCTGGTTTTTTTGGTAAATGTTTGTCTTTTGTGAGACACATGATTGTTGTTCCCTGAGTGGTAAATTTGTGGTTAAGATACACTTTGTGCTGCCATTGATTGCCAATTTTTTCAAATCTCATCTTTTGTGGTGATTGAGCCACAGGAGGAAAAGATTATAAAACTGGGAAGACTGGAGGAAAAGGAAGCTTACCACATGCCCAACCTGTAAAAGTTCCTATTGTAGAAGTTGACCTGAAACTTGAACTGGGTTAGTCTGACAATTTCTTTTTCTGTTTATGCACCTTCATTTTGTCAAGTAATATTTCCATTCAAATGCGGGTCATAATTGGACATACCAGTAATGCTGTATAGGATTCATTGAATAGATTATTTTGTGTATCCGGAACACATTTAGGATCTTTGCTCGGACATCTCAATATTTTATGTTTATGTTCATGATTTCTTCTCTTGATGTTTTATATCATGTGAATTTTTTGTCGAGTTTTAGGTACTCATGCTATGCAATTTGCTGGTGGGAGCATATTGCCTACAATCTGAGATTGGTGGTTGACCTCAATTTCCTATTCTGAAAATCATTTTTTTTCACTGTTCCTAAGTTGTAACAAAGGAGATGGAAGAAAAGGTGATCAGTTCTCAAATGTGACACCGAAATGGGCAATAAAGGAAGGGAAATAGCTAATGAGAATGCTTTTGGCTCCTATTTCAGGATAAAGTTTGACATTCTAGTACCTGAAACTGAAGCTATTACCTGTCAGGGTCATGTTTCCTTTAATGCTGCTCTTGATTCATATCCTGAATGGGCAATTTGAATTGATTATGTTGCTTTGGAAATGCTTTTAAATTTAATCTACTGTTGTACATTTGTACTATGTGAAATATGTATTTATGAGGAGTGGTATGATTTTCTGCAGATCTTCCTAAAGATGCTAAACTCTTGATGGATTGTGAAGCTGCGGAAATTTTGGAAGGAGTCCAAGATAGCCTTCAAGTCTTATCCAGGGACCCTGAGATAAAAATGCCTGAGTAAATAAATTGTGGACTCAAGTTTTTATTGATTTTTGCAATCATTGAAAAATGAAGTCCTTTCATCTTTGTTATGCCTTACACAGATCATTCAGCAAAGCACTGCAGTACTCAAAATATGGAAGCCATTACACAAATATCCAGTCAGTTAGACAATCCTTAGAGTATCCTTATTTCTAGTTTGGCCTTTTTTAATTGGTGCAACTTGTTTTACTTATGCATTTCTGTCATTGTATTATATAATTTCAAAATGACTGTTTGACCTTGACACAAGCTTCAGCACCCTGAAAGTTAATGGAGTTACTGATGGCGAGGTTTGCTCTCCTAATTTTTTTGTTTCATGATGCAATTATATTAAACTTAACATACTCCTTTTGTTGCAGATATGCATGATTGGCAACATTCTGCCAGAGTCCGTTGATGAGGTTTATGCTCTTATACCTTCTTTGAAGGTAACAATAATAGATTGAATTGGTCTATATCAGGGCAAAGGAAGTAATTAGCTGACAACATTCTGAAGTTGGATGTTTTATATATAGAGTAGTTCTCTTATGTAGAAGATTTGACTTAGAATACTATATGATTGGTTTTGGTCTCCATTATAAGTCGATCTGTGAGGTTTGGTGTTCTCTTCCGGGCTTTCCATATAATATTGGTGTATAAAAAAATTACCATTAACATTGTGTTGTTTTGAGTCTATTAATTTTACTCCCCTCTTCGATTCCTAACAGTAAAATGACTCCTTTTTTTTTAATATAACCACATTTTTAATTGTGAGAACCATATTTTTCCTCTTCCTCTTTACTCAGGCCAACAGGTATGATAATGAAGGACCAATTAGAGATGTGATATCTAACCTGGCAATGTGTAGAAACTCCAAGTAAATCTCTCCAGGATCATTGGCATATCGACTGTAAGTAATTTTTTCCTTGTATTCATGAACATTGCTTCCCTTCTCCTCAACTATTTTCTCATGATCATCTGTGGGTGTATTTCATGGTTAAGTTGGATATCAAGTTGTTTACATCCTTGAGGCATTTATATAGAACTGTGTTTGGAGTTAAACTCCAAGGGTCACAATGAACCGAACTCGAGCAAGCTAGACTATTCTTGCTGGCCAGCTCAAGTTCGCCCTGAGCCTGAGTTGTCCAGCTCAAGCTCATTTCTAGCGGAGCTCAAGTAGCTCAGGTCCAATTTTCTATTGGTGATAAGGAAGCTTCATTTAATGGGTTAAAAAGTTCAGGGCATTAATGCACTGGCCTGGGGGCCAAGAGATTCAAAACAGGGCAAGCTGTGAGGAGATCCAAGCTATTACCACTATGATATTTCTTCTTTTTTTCTGATTAGAAATTAATTATTATATATAATATGTTTTTAACAAATTTATTTCGAGTTGAACTCGAACAAGGCAACTAATGCTCGAGTTCAGCTGGAAATTAATTTTAATCAGCTTGAGTGTGGCTTGTTTTCTAAATGACCAAGTTAAAGTCAAGCTTACATCGAACCGTACCTGAACAGTTCGTGAGCAACTCGTTAGACCTAACCCCAAAAGAAGGTTCCTTCCAGAATAAAGTGATGCATTTGACCTTAATATTCTATGATGTCAAGATTGTACATGGAAGTGCTATATTCTTGTTATGATTTGCATTGTCATCCACAATAATCAATAGGGTAGCAACTGAAACTGTATCCTTGAGGGGCATTTTTTGGCATGAAACTGAGTTTCTGAAATTGTTTTTCACATCATTGGTGGAATTACGGGTTAAACACAATACCTGAGCTGGTCAGGTCTGCGGCCTTCTTAGAAGCAATATTGAGTCTGCTCAGACCACATGCTTGTAATTTAGAGCTTGGATATATTGACCTCAAGCTCACTTGTGTCCTACAAGCACATGGAGTAGTAAGATTAAAGATTTGAGTAATTTGACTTCAGCTTTTAGGACATGCTTGCTCATTTGGCAGTATTGTTTATGAATCAAGACTCATTTAAATTGGTTTTTTATCTTTCCAATTTGATTTTCCACTTGTGTCTCGATCTTCCACTGTATTTATCAAGTTTGTGCTCTCATTTTCATGTAGAACCAGTGTAATGAGGGGAAAGGGATCACAAAGGAGCAGTGTGAGCCTATTCTTCTATCATATTCCCTTTGGAAGAAACTCTGGTGGAACTTACCTTTTGATGAAAGGGTGATTTTGTTAACTGGTTATAAATCCTTTGTTCTTGTTATGGTTGCTGTCAATGTTGTGTATCCTTGTTCTGGTTAGGATTGTTGTCAATGTTTTCAAACAGCTGATTTTTTCGTTTTTATTTTATCGAAGTTGCTACTTCAGATGATTTTCAGTTCACTGAAAATGGTCAGGGAAATATGTGTGAAATATTATGTTTTTTTTTTCCATCTCTCTCTAAATATAGCTACTTATACTATAGGGAAAAGCTTGGTTACTTTTAGTTCTCGTAAGATTTATTTTTAATTCTAGTTTAGGTATTTCTTAATTCTAGTTTAGGTATTTTTTTTTATATATTTTTTATTTTTTATAGGGAAAAGCTTGGTTATTTTTCACAAGGGATTTTATTCAACTCCCTAAAAAAAAAATATATCTTAAATTATTTGCGACCTTGTAGCATTTGAAGTTGGGTAAAAGTTTCTTACCTTTAAGTACATGTTTTTTTTTATTGTTTAAGGAAAAATTTCTCATATATGAATTATCCAATATTAACTTCCGTGAGAATACAAGTTGAAGATCATTTGGATGTTTGTTTTTCTGACGGATCTAAGAAACAGGAGTAAAAAGTATGAATTGAAAAAAAAATCCTTTCTTTATGATAAAATTAGGATGATTTTATGAAATTTAAACTCGTAGGTGCATCTGATTACAAAATGGAAATTGGGTGAAGAAGAAAATATTTTTATGGAATAATTTTTTGAGTAGATTTTTTACATAAAAATCAAGATTGTGGCTATTATTGCAATTATTTTCTTGCTACAAAATCTAAAGGCCTGTTTGATTTAGCCGTTTTCGTGTGTTTTTTGTGTTTTCATTATTTTTTATTTTCCACAAAACCGTGGGAAACACGAAAACACGAAAACGCGTTTAGTGTGCCCGTTTTCGCAAAAACCCGGAAAATAACATGGTGTGAAAACGGAAAACACGAAAACGAAAAAAGTCATTTTCCAAGGATAGAAAAGGCGGTGGCATTTGCATAGTAAAATCAAACTAAAAGATAGTCTGAGAACAGATCTCGAGGTAATCTAAAAGATAGATAGCCCTAAAATAGATCTAGAGGCAATCTAGTAAATACAAATCCCAAGGCATAAAAATATAAAAATATAAAAAAAATATATGAAAAAAATATCAAATTATTTTAAAATTTTGATCTTATCGCTGCGGTTATACGGTGTTAAGATATCGCGGTGTGGATTTTCTCAAAATAATTGAAATCAAATTAAATTAAAATTTAAATGTTTCTTATCGCTTCGGTGATGAGGTTAGCAGGTTATGATCTCGCGGGATATATATATATATATATCGGGGATGATATTATAAGGCCAGTCGGATTACTGTGCAAGAAAGGTCGCCTCTCATTTGGCCACTTGCACAGTATTTTAAGGATTTCCAACCGTATGGTGGAAATAACATCAAAAAAATAAGCTAGCATGTTAATTTTCATACAATTTGGGAACTTGTGTCTTCATTTTAACGGGTGAAAATTTATATAAATCTTACCGGTTCAAAATTTCATCATTTAAGATGAAGACCCTACAAGTTCCCAAATTGTATGAAAATCGACATGCTACCTTATTTTTCGATGTTCTTTTCATCTATACGGTTGGATTTCCTCAAAATACTGTGCAAGTGGGTCAAAACGAGGTGACCACACTTGCACAGTGATAAGATCGACCGCATAGTATCAACCCCGAATATATATATATATATATATATATATATATATATATATATATATATATATATATTGTGAAATCTGAAGATTTTAGGTTATTAATTTTTCTAATTATTTTCTTAAAATCTGTGATTAATAAAAGAAAGTCCCAAAGTTGGATCGAATCGAGTTTAGTGGAATAGAAGTTCTAATTATTTAAACAATAAGATGATTAGAAAGGTCCCTTGAATTTGAAATGGGAGATGAAATTGGATAATGTCTTAATTAGGGTTAATTTGAGTCATCAAGGACCTTTTTGTAATTTCAGAAAAATTGAGGACTTAAATAGAAATAAAGGGGGTTTAGATGCAAAAGGGACATGACTTGATAAAATATATATATTCATATTTATTGGATAAGGAAAAGATTATCTAAATAAGTTTATATGTATATATGTATACATAAATAAATTGTTGGATCATTCACTTGATTAGGAGATGATTGATAGATGGATGGATAATGGATAAATTTAATGATTAAAATTAAGATGTGTATTCGGTTAAAGAAGTTTGAATTCAAATAAGAAGAGAGTGTAGCGATTTGATTGACGAGATATGTTTAAAATCTTATATTGTTTAAAATCTTATATATATATATATATATTCGGATAAGGATTTGGTTGAAGAGATTTGAGTGAATATAAGTATATAATAAAGAGATTTGATGGATATGATGGGTAACCTTAAATGATGAGATGGGTTGTTTGATTATATATATATATATATATATATATATATATATATATCAAAGTATGTGATGGTTCATGATGTTTTTTTTAAAATAAATAAATAAAAAGGGACGGACGTGCATGGCTGGGGGAATGTAACAATATTTTGATAGTATTGGATAAGTAAAGAGAGAGAAATATAGAGAGATATATATAGAGAGAGAGGAAGATACCTAGAGAGAGAATCATCTTATCTTCTCTTCGCCGAGCGCCTGCCAGCTACTTTGGATGTTTAAACTAAAAGATAAACTTGATCGATTCTTATTTGAATCCACCCGCAAGGCTCTATAAATAGGGAGGCAATCCTTGAAACCCGAGCAGGTTGCCGCCATTGTAGAGAGAGAAAGAGGGTGTCCATCTACAGATCGACGACGCAAGGCCGCTGGAGCGAGGTGATCATTTGATTGCTGTGGGCGATCGACGCCGGCCACCAGGGAGCCACCATCCAAGGTACTTGTGAGACTCCTTGCCCTGTGATTTTATGTGGAAGATCTGTTAAATGAATGCATGCGTAGAGATGTTTGGTAGTCTTCATGAATCACATATACATGATAAATCATATTTTGAGTCCAAAAGATGATATGGATGTTAAATCTCAGATAGATAGGCATGAGAACTTTAAGTTTGATTGCATGTGTTGTAAGGGCTGGAGATTTGTTGGTGGTTAGTTGTATGAAGGACCATAGAAATTAATAGAGTAGAAGAGTAACACTAGAGTATTAATAATTTTGAGTTTGCATGACTTATGGTAAAGGTTTTGACAGGTGAATAGATATAATAAAGAATAACCACCCAATTAAATATGCATGAGTAGATGCAGATGTCTTCTTGGAATGGATAACTAGTACACATGATCTTTGGTTTCATGGATTAGTTTGAAGGGACTTTAGATGATTCATAGGTTGGATGAATTTGATATGCAAGTTTGGAAGAGAACTAGGGCTTGAGTATAGTGATATCAGAATTTATTAAGGTTGGAGGTTAATAACAATTGATGTTTATTAAGAGTTGGGATTAATTCCATTTGTTTGGAGGTTTTGATGTTTTTCATTAATTAATCTTGGGATTTTTCTGGAGATTGGTTCCCATATGGATAAAGTAGAGTGATACAAGTATAAAGAGAATTTCTTTTAGTGGTCAAGGTTCCACCATTTGATGAAAAACTTGGAAGTATCAAGTATAAGAGATTGGGATTCCCATGTTAGCCAATTTCCATTGTTCAATGGATGATTTTTTATTTTATTTTAATCTTTGTGTCTTGAAGGATGCTATTGCCCAAGAAATAGTCCATGTATTGGATAGTTAAGAGACGATACCATGTATTCCGGAATTTAAGTGGAAATTAGTGAATATGAAAATGGTTTGATTTTGTTTTATTATTGTGATGGAAGGTGATTAGTTGAATTGGGCCTTAGGCCGGACTGATGGGCTCAATTGAGAGGGTGACACTATTTAATGGAGTGGTTAAGATAATTAGAAGATGGAGTACAAGTTTATTCAATGGGCCGGGCCCATTAGTTAAAACATGTACTATAGATGATGTAATATTATTAAACACTCGAGCGTTTGTTGAGTGTGGACTTGTGATTTACAAGATATCGACGAGGAGCGTGGTGCTTCGTCGGGACAGATACAGAGCGGGTAGTTGGATTTCGATTAGAGGTAAGTTACCTTCGCCTCGATTCCCGCCCATCTTTGGGTTTTCTTTGTGTTTGTTAATGCTATTTCTTTTAGCATGTGCCATTGAACTTCTGTTATTGGATGCATGCATGTACCTATGTTTGCTTGTTTTCCTTCCTTTGTACGTGCATGGTTGAGAGCTAGAGTAGAGTACTTCTATTGCTTGTTATGCTCGTTGGACACGCTGGCAGTGGGCCGACACTTGACCGTGGATACATGGTCTCGTGTGCTGGCCAGGTAAGCGTGCTCCGGACGGGTTCATTTTCCGGTTCAGTGGAGCGAATGCTCAAGTGATGAGAGTGGAGTGTTCAGGGCTGAGAACACCCTGGCGTCTCTGATGGTTCTGTGCCGAGGGGAGGATACTCTGGCAGTCCAACCTGTCAGTGGGACGATACACTGACCGTGTTAACACGTAAGAGAGAGGTGGCGCTACCGAGGTACGACCGGAGGGTCGAGTTCCAGCAGAGGCTGGGGGCTGACGGAAAAGTTTTGGTGTCATCGATTCTTGGAATTCCATTTCGGGCCCGAGGGCCAGTGTTTGACTAGGAGTTCTTGCTTTGAATATTTTTTAGACTCCTAGGTTCTTGTTTGTGCGGGCGTGGTCCCGGTTGCTTGTATTTACGCTTATTGCTTATCTTGTTATTAACATGCTCTGTTGAGATCCCTGCGGGGAACTTACTGAGCTTTCCTTTCGAAAGCTCATTCTCCTTGATTTCCTTTTCTTTTCAGGGTTAAGAGAGTAGTGATTACAGGCTCAGGAGCTGCGCGTTGAGGTTCAGAGATCACAGACCTTTTGAGAGAGAGACAATGTAAATTTTTTTAGGACCCCAGTAGGGCCCATTGTGTACCTTTGAATTTAAATTTTCCGCTGTGTAACTCTTGTTATTAATAGAAAAATGTTATCTGTTCTTTATCATTTAGGCCTTGTATCCGAGCGGAGCCCGTCTCCACTTGGGTACGACCGGTCTGTGAACGTGCTCGAGGTCCAGGGATTCGGGTCGGGGCGTTACATATATATATATATATATATATATATATATATATATATATATATATCTGCAGTCCGTCCGACTTTTAAAATTTCACCATTTAAGATGAATACTCATCAACTCACCAAATTGTATGAAAATCGACATGTTATCTTATTTTTCGATGTTCTTTCCATCCATATGGTTGGATTTGAAAAAAATACTCTCCAAATGCCTCAAAATGAGGCGACCTTACTTGCACAGTGATGCGGCCGACCTTTAAAATTTCACCATTTAAGATGAATACTCATCAACTTACCAAATTGTATGAAAATCGACGTGTTATCTTATTTTTTGATGTTCTTTCCATCCATATGGTTGGATTTGGAAAAAATACTCATCAAATGCCTCAAAATGAGGCGACCTTACTTGCACAGTGATACAATCGGCTTGATGTGCTTCTACGTTGCCGAGCCACGGAAGACGTTTACCGTGAGATCTATCGTGTTTTGAAACCTGATGTGATTTACGATTTAGTGACCACGGCTCTCTCCCACGCCAACAACGAAGAGCACGTCGAGATCATCCATGTAGTCGAGAGGGGCGACGCTCTTATTGGCTTAAGGGTCTATGGTGAGATCGCCAACATTGCCAAGGGTGTGAGATCCGAGGTTCTCAACGAGAAGGATCCAACCAAGCCGCCGGCAAAGCCCTGGAGAAAATATCTCAAAGAAAGGGGAGAAATTAAAGCCCTCCTCTTTGATGATGTCCCTCCGAGACATTTGAGGTCTCTCATCGAAGAAGGCCCTCGTCACCGCCAAGAAGCTCAACCATGAGAGCGATCTCGACGCCAAGAACGACAAGGTCAAAGCCAAGTGCGACTCTGTTGTCGTTGTCACCTTCTTTGCTTCCCATGTCTTCATTTAGGACTAGGATTCTCCGGCTGTGACCCCGTGAAGCTCATCACTTCTGACATCCAAATCTTCCGGTCGAGCTTGAAGAAGGGTATCATCCCTTCTTTCGATTTCCTTAAGACCTTCACCGCTATCAACTACCCCCCTTGGTTGCTTCATTTTGATCGCCAAATAATCATGGTGCCCAATGTGGACATCCTTCGCGACCTCGGCATGTCGGAGGGGAGGATCTCTAGATTGGCTAAGCTCCACGCCGACATACTCGTGGAGAAAACTCAAAAGTTTCGGAGGTTGTCATGGAGATAGGCATCAAGTTGGCGCACCATTAGTTCATTGTTGTTGTCTAGTGTCTCTCTGCGATTAGCCCTACTACTTGGGAGATGAAACCCTTTCGGCATTGAAAAAACAATGATGATGATTTCTGAGGATCAAGAAAAGTATGGGGTTGTTTGTGACAAGATTGAATTGGAGATCGGAGTGCATGGTTTCAAATCCACTGCTTCTGAAGTTCAGTCTTGAGAGAAGGATTTGATGAGGATAAAGCCTTTAAGTTTCTTGGCTATTTGCAAAGAATTTCTTTGAGAGATATGTGATGAGGTGTTGAAGCCCTATATCCTCTTTGTAACAGAGCAGTTGCTTTAGACTTTATAGTGTTTGCAAACTTGTTGGAATTTGCTGGAGCTGGAGAAGTCAATAGGTTCAGTTGAAGTTTTAATTGTTCCATTGCCATCATGTCTGCCGCCTACTAATGCAAACAAGACACAAACTGTTGCACCATATCTAGGATTTTGTTCTAAGTTTGATTCTCAAGAGACCTCGGCAATGAATCTGGAAATTGGGTAGAGGACAATCCAAGTTCCACAATGTATTTTTCAGAAATATAACTTGCTGAGAAAACTATTGAAATTAGGCAAATGGAATCCATAATTGGTGAACATGATGTCTCTCCTGAAGAACTTAGCTTCCTGATTTTCTAAAAGGATCTTAGAAGGAGTGTCTCATATGAAACCATTTCTAATATATGCCTGCATTTTCAAGAATAAATGTAGAAAGCTATGATGTTTGAAGAAAAATGAGCCAACATGTGGCAAATTTAAAGTCTAATGATGTCTTGAAGGTCAAAGGGCCAATTAATGAAGCTCGTATAAAAAAATAATAAAAAAAGGGAGGTGAGAAGTAAGCATGCCGGTGGGGTAGATACTAGATATCATTAATGCTATTTTTCTTTTATGAACCCTCATGGTAATACTTAAATGTCTTGATATGTGCCAAGTTGCCAACACATCACCTAATGATATACTAATATAAGTGTGCATCTCGAGGCGGCGAAGCACGTCTCCGGAAACGTCATACATCTCGCAGTGGCTATGGAATGTGCATGCAGTCAATGGAAAGTAAATCTCAAAATTGCACACATCTCGATGCGATGATGGAACACACATCTTGAGGCGATCGATGAAATACATCTCTAAACAGCACGAATCTCGAAGTGGGGATGGAATATACATTTCGAGGTAGCTGATGCAATACAAATCACAAAATGATACAGATTTTGAGGTAGTGATAAAGCACTTATCTCGAGGCAGTTGATAAAATACAAATCCTAAAATGATACGAATCTCAAGATGACAATGATACACTCATCTGGAAGCAGTCAATGAAATATATATCCTGAAAGGGGCACAAATCTCAAAGCGGCGACGAGCACGCATCTTGAGGTGGCCTATAAATATAAAAAGGACATGCATCTCAAAGCAGCAATAAAATATGCATCTTGAGGCGGATGATGAAGTACAAATCTCAAAGTGGCACACATCTTGATGCAATGATAGATTATGCATCTCGAGACAACCAATGAAATGGAGCGGTTGATAAAAATATGAATCATAAAATGGAGCAAATCTCAACGCAATTATGGAGCACGCATATTGATGTGGCCGAGATACAAATCCTAAAATGGTGCGAATCTTAATGCGGTGATGAAGCATGCATCTTGAGGCAACTAATGAAACACAAATCCCAAATTGGCAAAGCATCCAAGGCAGCGTCAAACATATATACATAAATAAATGACATATATACATATACATGATATATATGTTATAAAAAGTTATGATTTGCAAATATATGAATCATTTCTTTTATTCATTGCCTTTACTTGTACTTATGCCCTTAATTGGAGGTTCCAAAGACTGTGTGGGGTAGTTAATAATAGAGGCTTGTCTCTATTAGGAATGGAAGAACCCACAAAATGAAATAAATAAAATAAATAAAACCATTTGTGATTCGATGTATCGCCTGGTATCTCTTCACAGACATAATGCCAAGCAGGTAATTTCGATCCCACAGTCATCACATGACCCATAAACTCTGCACTGTCTAACAAGAATTCATACTTGGAGAAATTGGCGAACAACTACTTCTCCCTTAACATTCTCAACACCATCCTCAAGTGCTCCATGTGTTCAACATGGCCTCTAGAGTACACCAAGATATCATCAATGAACACCACTACGAACCTATCCAGAAATGGTTGGAGAGTTCTATTCATAAAATCCATAAAAGTGGTGGTCGCATTATTCTATCCAAAAGGCATTACTAGAAATTCATAATACCCATAGCAAGTACGAAATGCACTCTTAGGGACGTCCTCTTGCTTGATCCTTAGATGATGATAGCCTAACAAAAGGTCAATCCTAGAGAACCTTGAAACTGATCAAATAAGTCATCAATGCGGGGTAATGGGTATCTGTTTCTCTCTGTCACCTTGTTCAGTTTGCAATATGTGGGATCAAAAATACCTCCCAAACATAGTTTTTGTGAAGAGACATCAGGCGACACATCGAATCACAAAGGATTATTATTTATTTTATTTTGTTTTAGTTATCGTGGGTTCTTCCATTCATAATAGAGGCAAGTCTCTATTATTAATTACCCCAAATAGAGTTTTGGGAACCTCCGATTAAGGGCATTAGTACAAGTAAAGGCAATGAATAAACATAATTTATTTATTTGCAAATCATAATTTTTTTTATTACATATATAAATATATCATCACATATATATTATTTATTTATATATCTAACGTCGCCTTCAACCTTAGGATCGATGTATGCTTCGTCACCGCCTTGATATTTGCACTGCTTTAGAATCCGTAGTTTGGCCACCTTAATATGTGCGCTCCATCACCACTTTAAGATTTGAGCCATTTTAAGATTCATATTTAATATCAACCGCTTCATGCCACTTCAGGATTTATATTTCATTGGTTGCTTCGAGATGCGTATTCCATCATCGCATCAAGATACGTGCCACTTTGAGATTTGTATTTCATCACCCGCCTTAAGATGCGTGTTTTTTCATCGCATCAAGATATGTGCCACTTTGAGATTTTTGTCATTTCAAGATTTATATTTCATCGACCTTCTCAAGGTGTCGTCTCGAGATTCGAGTTATTTTGAGATTTGTATTTCATTGAATACTTCGAGATGACTGTTTCATCGCCACCTCGAGATTTGTATTTTCATCATCCGTCTCAAGATGCATGTTCTATCACAGCCTCGAGATACGTACTTAATGGCCTTAAGGTTTGGAGATTTGATAATTTTCATATTGTGGAATATAACCTTATATAGTATGCACTTTGAAGTCAAGTTCCCATATAGTGGCGACTTGGTCAAGGTGAAGAATGACAATTGACTCAGACCTCATCATTTAAATTAAACCCAAAATTGAAATGGACCCATTTTAGCCCAAATAGCTTGGAATTTAGAGGCCTTCTTCCATGTTAAGAAGGATTATCACGATAACAAACATGAAGTTGAAATTCTGTACATAATATCTAGCTCAATGCATTTGACCCATCAATCAGCATCTATTTCTTTTATTATAATAATTATTATGTATTATTATAATGAATATAAAGTTGAAGCGGGCTATATGGTCCTTTATTCATTGGAAATTTGTATAAGATGCATGCATTGATAAAAGGAACTCTTTTCCAATGAAATTCTCTTATATGATGTCATTAACCAAAAACACTAACAACCCTCTCATGAGCATCCTCATTATTGGGAGCATGACTACTTGAATATGTCCATTATCAGCCCTCAATCCTTGCTCCCTTCCATCTCCAATTTCATCATTATTCTTACAAAGAGATATTTATAAGATGTATAACAAACTGATATTCACCGTCAAATAGAACCCTTTCTTGCTACCTTAACATTCTCCAAAAGTTGGCCATAAAACCAAAGTTTTGAAAACCATCTCCTATATATGCCAAATATCCAAGCAACACCATTACTGAGTACTACTACCAATATCCACTCATGTGTCATGGAGGGATTAAGGGTTACAAACTTCAGGTTGTTATCAACAAAGCCTTCCTTGGGTTCTCCATTTTTTTTTCTTTATTTTATAACCAGAAACTTCCAAGTTTTCTAGAACTCTCCTTGGGGTTGACATTGTAATTTTTTTTTTTTTGCCTTACAACTTGATTGCGTATTTGGCAAAGTCCATGCACAGTTGCAATAGCACGTTTATCTGCAAGGCTTCAATTCTTTCTTTTGTTTCATTGTCTGAAGCTCAGTGTGGATAGTTTGATGGCACCATATATCATGTGATACTCATAAGAAAAAATCTATCCTTCTCTTTATTTAAAGCATTAACTTGAGAGCCATTAATCTCCAAAACAAACCAACAAAGCAAGCTCCTTTTGGTTTTCTTTGGAGCAATTCAACATACAGGTTATATGCATAATAATCTTTTTACTGAATAATCTTCATTATTGATTATTATTATTATTATTATTATTATATTTTTTTTTTTACAAAGATGCACAACCAAATTAAACCCAAGATTTCAGATCCAATGAACAACATTTCATTTGATCTTTTCACTCAAGCGATCATCGCATTCCAAATGATAACACTCTTGTTTTTCCCATGTATGCTATCAAAACATCGGTAGGCTGCGGCAAGTTTCCCACATTTGGCATACATGGGTCTGCACTGTATATTTGTTATATATTTGTTTTCATTGCTCCATAGCAGTAGACAACATGCTAACAGCCTTTTTCATCTCCATAACGACAGCAACACAAATCTTTAACCATTAAACATTAACACTTCATAAAAATGTGCAGCAAATGATTTTAGGTTTCATGGCTTGTTTCATACATATTTCATCGAACACCTATGTGAGGAACTTCACATAAATAGGTGTTTAGCATATGTTTGGACTGTTTTCTCAACAAATGTTTACAGTCAAATGCTTTCACATATCAATGTAACCCTATGGCATGAAGCAGTTAACAATAATATTTATAATTATACAATTATCCCTTATATTGGCTTTACTGACTTCATATATTTTATCGAACATTTGGAGGGCATTTCATATAAACCAAGTGAACCCCCCACCCAAAGGTCATCCTATGCCACCTCTCCTGCCAGGCCCCACTAATCTTCCCATCCGTCGTTTCTCTTCAGCAGACTTCCAAGAGAAACGTGCCAGGGGCGTATATTACAACTGTGACCAAAAATGGAGTGTTGGTCACCACTGTCGCAGCAAATTTCTATTGCTTATGGGCACGGATGATGATGATCCTGAGGAACCACCCGATACCACCAAACTCACAGACGCCGAAGACGAGGTAGTAGTCGGAGATATCTCCAGCCTTCATGCTTTAGCCGGCCAGGAGAATCCACGATCCCTTCGCATTACGGGCGAGGTCGCAGGCCAACAGCTGCAAATACTCGTCGACAGCAGAAGCACCCATAATTTTATCAAACCAATCATGGCTGAGAAAGTGGGGCTGCCCATCCAAACAACCACTTCCTTCCGGGTTTACATCGGCGACGTCGACTCCCTCCTGTGCGCCTACTATTGCCCTCAGGTACCTCTCACCATACAAGAGCATACTTTCCAGGTTGACCTGTTTGTGTTGCCCATCAAAGGACCGGACGTCGTCCTCGGCATCCAGTGGTTGCAGAAACTTGGCCATGTGGCCCATGACTACGCCGCCCTTATGATGGAGTTCTGTTGGGAGGGCCAAACTGTGTTACTTCGTGGGGACACACCCACATCACCAAGGCTTATATCCTTCCACTAACTTCAGGTACTATTACATCAAGCTGACTACACCAACATGTTTGAGTTATATCAGCTACAGGAACCAAACAACGCTTCTGATGCACCACAAGCTGAGCACACCTTGGAGTTCACCTTACCTGAAGGATTACCACTCCAAATCGTGCAGCTTCTACATCATTACAAAGATCTGTTCGAGGCTCCCTCTGGCTTACTACCTCACAGAACTAATGATCATAGAATCCACCAGCAACCTTAAACGAAACCGATCAACGTCCGACCATACCGCTACCCCCATTTCCAAAAGAACGAGATGGAACGCCTCGTGCACGAGATGCTTGAACAGGGGGTAATCCGGCCAAGCCAAAGCCCCTTCTCTTCCCCTGTGCTTTTGGTGAAGAAAAAGGATGGATCTTACCTATTTTGGGTCGACTACCAGGCCTTGAAAGCCGCCACCGTCAAGGACAAGTTTTCGATCCCAACAATAGATGAACTCCTCGATGAACTAGGCGGCGCAACCATTTTCAGCAAGCTGGATTTGCGAGCGGGCTATCACCAAATCCGTATGCATTCTTGGGATATCTATAAAACGGCATTTCGAACACATGAAGGCCATTTTGAATTCCTCGTTATGCCTTTTGGCTTGTCGAATACCCCATCTACGTTCTAGGCGATGATGAATCATATATTTGCTCCATTTTTACGTCTCTTCGTCATAGTCTTCTTTAACGACATCCTCGTCTACAGCACCACTCCAGAGAATCACACCGACCACCTTCAACAGGTTCTGGTATGTTTGAAGACTCATAGCTTCTATGTGAAACTCTCTAAATGTTCACTCTGCCAAGAATGCATTGACTACTTGGGACACTGGTGTTAGCCACCAGAGTTCGAGCCGATCCCTACAAAATCGAAGCCATGGTGTAGTGGCCGCTACCAAAGTCCCAGAAACAGCTGCGCGGTTTCTTGGGCCTCACCGGCTATTACTGGCGTTTCATAAAAGGGTATGCAACCATTGCAACCCCACTAACTGATTTGCTTTGCAGGGATGGTTTCCAATGGAATCCCAAGGTGGAGGCCGCCTTTGCGGCGCTGAAACAAGCCATGACAAAGGCTCCGGTATTGCGGCTGCCAAACATTAACATGGACTTCATCTTAGAGACCGACGCATCCAATGTGGGTCTTGGTGTTGCTTATTTCAGCTGTAAGCTTGGTTCCCGTCTGCGCGCCGCTTCAACATATATCAAGGAGCTCCATGCTATAGCAGAAGCTGTGAGCAAATAGCGACAATATCTTCTTGGGAGGTTCTTTGTCATCTGCACAGATCACAAGAGTATACGCGACTATTTCAGCAGGTCATGCAAACACTAGATCAACAGGTATTCGTTCGCAAACTTCTTGGGTTTCATTTTAGCATCGAATACAAACCGGGGTGATCAAACCATGCCGCTGATGCAGTCTCTCGAGTCTATGACGGAGACACACCACCAGCTACTCAATTCCAGATATTCTCAACACCTTGCACGAGGAGAACAAGACATTGGAGGACCTGCACACATTGCACCAACAACACTGTTGAGGTACCCTTCCTCCGGTTTTCACCATTCATAACGGACTGTTACTTTACCGGCACCGTTATTACCTTAGTCCACAGTCCGCTTTGAAAAATATTCTGCTTCATGAATTCCATGCAACCCCTTTGGTTGGCCACAAGGGGGTGCAACACACCTTGCTCCGCCTCTCATCAATCTTTTATTGGCCTGGCATGCGTTAGGATGTTGCGCAGCACATTGCTTCATGTTTCACTTGCCAACAGACAAAATACAGCACTTAGGCTCCAGCTGGATTGATCTAGCCCCTTCCAGTTCCTTCTTTGGTGTGGGAAGAGTTAACCATGGATTTCATCACGGGTCTTCCACCTTCCCGTGGTTATACCGTTATTCTTGTGATGGTCGATCGGCTCACAAAGTCCGCACACTTCGGTCCCCTCCCTACCAAGTTCAAGCTCCACAGCTTTCCACATGTGATCATTTCAGACTGGGATCCAATCTTTCTCAGTCAATTCTGGACCAAGCTCTTCGAGCTCAATGGGACAACATTGAAGCATAGCATTGCTTACCACCCGCAGACCGACGGTCAATCCGAGGTCGTCAACCGTGGTCTCGAGAAATATCTACGAGCCTTCACACATGACCGTTCGGAGGCGTTGGTTTCTGTCACGCACCGAACCGAAGCCGGAACGTCGGGTTGGGCCCCACTTGACAGAAGACCTCAGGTGGTCAACAGAATTATTAGAGCAACAGCGGAATATAATATAACATGATTAGTCTGATACAGACACATACATTTTATCACACACAACTTCCAGGGTTCAGGTACCTTGGACAACACGACTCCACTGAATCAAAACATATCTAGATCTACTGAACTTAAGGTTCTCTCACTCAAAGAAACAAAAATAGAGGCTACAAACCTCAACAGCGACCCAAAGCCCCGCGCGACGGCTCCCGTCACGTCACTCTACCGGATCTTTCGGATCTGAAAAGGGGAAGAAAGGGGGGTGAGTTTCAGGAGAAACTCAGTAAGTACCCGCTATCAAAATCTAAAGTCATGTATGATAATATCAGAAACTTGGAATTTATATGATCTTTTACTGAGCAGAAATAAACCATAGCGGCGGAAAATGATCAAAACAAAACATCAGAAAGTCTAGATAACCACAAAACCAAAACACAATCCGCAGGTCATCTCCCCGGTAACAACGGCTTAAGCCGACAACGACCACTGTCGAGTGGGACTCACAGGTCCCGTAACGCTATGATCGGAGGACGTGTAATGCATATGCCAACGAATCCACCAATCAAGGGTATGCTGCACAAACAGACACCATAGTATCCCCAGTACGTAATAATGCCGTCATGTGAGAATCCTCAAAATTATTCGGAAATTATTTTCCAACCGGTACCATGACTTTACATACAGAAAATAGCTCAATTGAAAGAATTTAACAAAAAATATATACTTTGTCACATAAAATTAATATTTAAATTCAAAACAATTGTTTGAAGTGATATTGCGATAAATACTTACCGGGCTTCAATAAGTTCTCTATGCACGACTTTACTCTCTTCGCCAATATCTGATAGGCGAAAATTAAATTTCAGTATCTTTTCACACTTAAACCTATAACTTTTATAGCTTTTGAGCTGATTGAATTACACTTAATTATAAATCTAAACCCAAAGAGAGTGGGTCACAGCCCATGCCTTTAATATGCCTCTTTTCTCTCTTTTTTTTTCATTCATTGTTCCAGCTCGTGGGATTCACTCCACCTGTTTAGTAGCTTCAGCTCATGGGCAGAATCTAGAAAAACCCAACCCTATAACCGTTCCACCTTATTTAAAAATCAAGGAGCCTCTTGCAAGCTTCCTTAGTTATTATATTTATTTTTTTATTTACCACCTATGTTGACAGGAAAACATAGCCCAAGGCAATGGAAAAGATTGGAAAACATATGCTTTCTCTTCTTCTCTGTCTTTACACTCAAGATGAAAATAAGAGTATGTGCTCTCTCCCTCTTTCTCTTCTATTTCTTATTGTGAAACCCCATTGATAATGGCTTCATTTGTGATGTTTTCATTCACAGTACATAGTATTTTATTTCTTCATCCTCTATGTTTTGCTTAGTTGATCGGTTTTATCATGAGCACTGAAGGATGTGCACTAAAGCTCAAACTCCACTCCTCAATACTTCATGAAAACTCCATTCCAGTATAACAGCTATGACTAACTTACCTATTGTTTACAGGGCTCCTGCAAGAGCTTGGCAACCTTCCAGTTCTTCGTCGATTCTGGCGAGGTGAGTTCTCAAAGCCCACCTATCACCTTCTCCAGAACAGAAGCCATGCACTCACTCTCAACCCTCAGAGAACAACTCACTCTAGTAAACTCTTTGATGGGCTTTCTTCCCTTTTAGAGCACTTACACCGGGCGGTCGATGGGCGGGCGATGGGAGGGCGATGTGCGATTCCCGCTCTTTGGACAAAATCGGAGAGTACATGCAGCGAGATGAATTTTCCGGGTGATTCAAGCGGGACCCACCAGCGCTGGTCGTGAGCGCCACAGCGAAAAGCTTGCTGAGGCGCTTGCCCAGGCAAATGTGAAATGTGGGGCCCACGCTTTTCTTTTTAAAATGTTAAAATTTGTTATATTAGTTAAAAGTTGTGTTTTTTTAATAAGGATTAGTAAAATTAGTTAATTTTTTTAAACCGGGCATATGAGTGATTAGTGATATTTTAGATTAGTTATTTTTTTAGATTTTTTAGATTAGTGATATTTTAGATTAGTTATTTTTTTATCCCTTGGAGATGAGTGATATTTATATTTATAAAATCCGTTTATATTTATAAAATTGTTATGAATTAGTTTTTTAAAAAAATTCTTCATATTTTAAAATTTTAAAATTTAATCTTAAATTTATAAATTTGTTTGTATGTTATTTTTTTATATTAGTTTGTATGTGTTGGCAAAGTACATACATATAAAAGAAGGGAAATGAGTACTTTTATTCATGATATAAATAAAATATAAAAGTACATTATAAATAAAAATAAACATTTAATATATAAAATATTTAATTAATGTAATTATATTATAATTGTAATGCACTTCATTACAATTATAATTAATATATTTTTATTTTAATTAATATTAATATAATTGCTTTGTTTTAATTAATGTCCTTAATTACAATACAAATAAGATATTAATTATAAATAAAAACTTACATTTAACCAACTAAAAATATATAAAATATTTTATAAATAGTGATTGCCCGGGCAATTGAAGGTTTGGGGTGGAAGTTTTTTTTTTGAAAAGTGAATTGCCATGGCAATTCTGGCCCTGGCAATTCTGGCCCGAGCAATTGCAGTTTTGCGGTGTAAGTGCTCTTATAGACGTGAAGAGCTCGGGTGAAACACAAGCAAGGCGGGTGGCCAGGTGTCTCTTTTTCACGTCTTCCCACTGATGAACGACGATCTCCAGTTCCACGTAATCAATCCGGAGAAAGAGATGTTCACTACTGTAAGCGTCTACCGCGTTGCCGCGTGGCACTTGTCGAGTAGCTCAGAAAAGAAACACACCTCCTCGAGTTCAGTTTCCTTCCCGATGGGTGGTTGATGTAGTTCGTGCTAGTGAGTGAAACGCGTTTCATGGTATTATTTTGAGTGATTCGTGGGGTTTCCCATACTTAAGTCCAAGGTTGAGGCAATGTTCCACGCGTCTCCCTCGTAAGTGTTGGATGAGTTCAGTGGATGAGTTCAGTGGTTTCTTTGCATGGGTTATGATGAGATTTGTGAAAAACCCCTCCATTATCTTCTCTTTACATGCAAACCCTTGGCCCTTATTTAAGGGCTTCTTGTCATTCAGTCCCTGCCTTTACAATTGTTTTTTATTTTTTTTATTTATATTGAACCTTTTACCCATTAAGGTACCCATTTCAAGGAAAAATAAGTAAATTTAACGAGGGTCATTAAGGACCATAAAAGAGGGATTATTACAATCTTCCCACCTTACAAAAAATTTCGTCCGCGAAATTTGTTTCCCGTTACTCGTTAAATAATTCTGGATAACGTTTCCTCATGTTGTCTTCGAGCTCCCACGTAGCTTCCCTGTGGGAATGATGATTCCATCTTATTTTAACAAATGGGATGACTCGACTTCTCAGCCGTTGCTCTTTATGATCCAGAATTTCTACAGGTCGTTCTTCGTAGGTCATGTCTTCTCGAATGTCTATCGGTATGTGGTGGATCACATGTGATGGATCAGCAATATATTTTCGCAACATGGAGACGTGAAACACATTATTTTCGCAACATTGAATTTTAGATTGTACATGATTTGTTAGGGCATTTCAAGCATGAAAACAAGTATGAACAAATTAAAGCTACGACCATGAATTTAGTGATGCTTCATTTCAAAAGCATGATAGAGACTTTCAAATATGTTAAGGATAGAGATATTTAAATCTCCTGTTATGAGAAGTCTCTGTATTTTCTTTCATACACTGTAGAAACATGAAAAGCATGCCCTGACCAACTTAAAGCGTTTGCTACACTCTCTTGAGTCCAACAAGAATATAAATTAAGAATATGGTTTTCGTATTCTTAAATTCCGGTATTTTAAAGCTATAAAACTAAGTTATGAAAAATACGAACTTCGCATTTACTTAGTTACTATTATTAATTTTAGGAAAAGATAAAGGTCCCGCGGGAGTTTCAGCAGGACTGAGTCAAACCTAAGTTTTGCTAAGGACATCAGGTGAGTGATTACACTATACTTGGAATGGTGTGAGGGAACACAACTTTAAATCATCGCATTGCATTTATATTTTGATCGTATTGATATTTGGAGAATTCATGTTATGAAATCATTATTATTTTCATGAAATGCTTTTCAGTTTTCAAGCATGACTTGCCGATTTATTCGGAGTTTGAAATTTATGTTTATGAAAGCATATGAAAATATTTACACATTTTTAGAAATTGCCATGACAGACATATTAGTGCATTGCACCATACTCGAATACATCGCTGTGCCAGAGGTGGCTCTACGATAGAGCCAGAGAGTACGATACCAGGTAGGGAAGGGGTGGTTTTATATAATTCCATTTTTACTTGTCCAACTTTCTGTTTTTCAAACCCTCCTGATTTCAAGAAAACAAAACCCCTTCCCTGTACCCGTCGGGTGCTTAGTATACGTATATATACACTTATAGTCCACGGTCGTTGAGTTGATCCGACCGGATAGCTATCGAGTGCTGAGTTAGTCCACTCTGGTACTGCTGTATGAAAGTAGAGGTGTAGATGACACTAATATGATAGATGACGAGGACTTGATTCCATAGCTTGTCACCTCCATGGTTGTTGATACGGTCCAACCGGGAAGGCTATTGGCTTGATACGGTCAACCAGGACACATGTGGAATTCATCTCCCACAGACGAGGATTTGTTTCCATAGCTTGTCACCTCCACGGTTGTTGATACGGTCCAACCGGGAAGGCTACTGGCTTGATACGGTCAGCCAGGACATATATGGAATTCATCTCCTGTTCTGATGTTAAAAGATTAAAGAAATGCATAAGTGCATATCATTTGATTTAATTGGATATTGCCACGATTCATATTTTTGATCAGCATGTTGCTTTCATGTTTTGGATTTATCCGAGTCTCTTATGCTTTTTAGCATGTTAATTGACAAAGAGATAATGCATATGATTAACATTGTTTCGATACTATTTTATTTGATATTATAGTTGTACCTTATATAGTGATTCTCACTCAAGTGAAATGTGCAGATAGACGAGGTTGAGTTCTCCCGTAGATGGCTCTGACTTAGCAGAAGAGGATAGTTTGTCTTTATTTAATGTATTAAATTTTAGAACCCTTCCGCAAGATTGTATTCTATGTATAAGATTTTAAATACTCTAATTAATAATCATGTTTATTAGTTTGAATATCATGATTAACAGGTTTAAATTACCACGACTTATGGTACGGGTGCACCCCCAAATTTGGTGTGACATTCTGTCCCGGTGTCGGGATAGGGTGTTACAGATACTATGGTCCTTATCGCATCATGGCACAGATTGGTCCGGTAGCATATCAAATGGCTTTGCCAGAAGGGTGTAGAATCCACCCCGTGTTTCATGTCTCCCTACTTAAACCACACAAAGGAACAAGCTACAGCGAGGGCGCCCCACTACCTTTAGCCACGATGGGTTCTGAACCCCACTTATTAACTGTGGCTGTCTGCACAACTCGGCTTATCCTCCACCACGGCAAAACCCAACAGCAAATTCTGGTACAGTGGCAGGATGAACCACTAGAAAGTGCCACCTGGGAGAACGTCGAGGAATTCCGCAAACTATACTCGGCCTTCCACCTTGAGGACAAGGTGGATGTTAACAGGGAAGGCAGTGATACACACTCAACACCACACCCTGTAGTGGCGGAATCAGCGGCGACGAAGATGGTGGACGACGGAGGTCAGGAGAACCAAATACAGGAGCTACGTGCGGAGGAAGCAACATGAATACTGGCGGACACACGTCGCGTGAGGAGACGTCCGCAATGGATGGCGGACTACGTCATTTGACTTGGTCCATGAAGGGTTCAGCACGTGGAGTTATCTTTAGTTGTTATGCTTTATCTCTAGTTGTTATGCCTTTTCATTATGCTTGGTAGTGCGCGCTACTGCGCCAAAGTAGTTAGACCACGTACCTCACTACGACTAGTGGCACAACTGTTACGTGGTATATCAGTTAGAGTTTCATTGTAGCAATGCATGCATGAATATTGTTGAACTTTCTTCTCCTGGACCTCCTCTCTCTCTCTCTCTCTCTCTCTCTCTCTCTCTCTCTCTCTACTCTTTCCTCTTCCCTCACTTCCCTTCCAAACTCTTATCATACTGGAGTAAGCCCTCACTCGAAGTAAGGTGGTTGATGCCCTCAACATTTGAAGCGGAGTATCAGTATCTCATAAGCTCCTATAGTTATAGATAGGCTAAACACCAAGGCATTTCGTCAAATAAGTTGTATGCATTCTTTGTATTAGAAAATTTTACATCATGCTTATAGGGGTCCTTCAAGAATATATTTCAACATCCTTCTAAATAGCATTGAATTCCAATCCAATGTCCACAACAGCAACAGTGGTGAACACCCCTACTTCACCTTTATTCATAGCACCAATGGCAACGTAATTTTAATTTTCTTCCATGGGTGATCGCACCTGCTCCTTCTCAAGCAATGACTTATCAGCATGAGAGACCTTCTCCTTGATTGCATCACTCTTATCCTTATGCTTGTTGAATCATAACATCACCTTCTCCTTTTTTTTTTTTTTTTTTTTTTTGGTTTTGCAACAGAAACATTAGGAAAGTCTACACTTTGTGGATCAAATATGACAACATATGTGTCACTCACAACAGATTGTAGATCAGTTATACGATAGATAGAGTTAAAACCAACCCCGAATCGACCAGTTTTCCAGGTCTATCGCTACTTCTTACTGTCCCCAATACGAGAGATTCAGACGAAATGATGTTCTGAGAACACAACGTCGTTGTAGACTGGAAGCGCCGAACCTTACCGCTGCGTGAGAGAATCAGAGAGCATGGATTCGGTGTCTTGAGAGCGATGATCAAGGCAGAGCTAGGCTTTGGTGGCTCTGGCATTCTGGATAAGCTTCTTGAGTACGGTGGTGCCCTCTGGGTAGTTCATTAGGACCTCACGGATCCGCCAGGTGAAGTCCACCTTATGCCTGAAATCTTCAAGGTTCTCCATCGGGAACTATGGGGGAAGGATCGTGGATCATATTGTTAGGAGAAAAAAAAAACTTTCAGGGGTGGGTTTAGAAGAGATTCTTCTTCTTGGAATCTTCAGGGCCACCGCCTGGATGTTTTCAATCCAGGAGGCCAGCATCTGAGCAGTGACATCTATATCTGATGGCGATGATTGTCGGCTTGGCGACAACGGCATCCACAAGGGAGCCAAAGACTTGGTGAGGGATGGCGTCAATGGCATCCACAATGGAGGCCCAGCAACTTGGTGCGACTTGAAAGGGTTGGCGGTGATGGTATCCGCAAGGGAGGCCTAGCGACTTGGTGAGGGCTAATGGCGACGGAATCCACAAGGAAGGTCTGACGACTTAATGAGTGCCGGCTTATATTATATGAAAGGAGATGGGAAATACCTTGGCTTTTTATCCTCTCTCTTTCTCTCAATTTCTCTATATTTTTCCTCCCTTTTATTCATGATCAGATAAGGATCCCCAATGGATTGAAATAGAGAGGAGATCGTGGTGAGATAAACCTGGTCAAACGATAACCTTCCATGCGAATAAAATCAAAAATTTTTAATTTAATTTAATTTAATTTAATTTATTATTATTATTTTTTAATATGGCATGACAGAGATAAACCTGGTCACTAGTTATGGATAGATCACCCCCCACCCCTTTTTTTTTTTTTAATATTTCATCTTTTTGTTTTATATTTTGTTTGGGATTTATCTCGGGATTTGTTTCCTTAGATTATCTTTGAGTCTCGAGATCATGCGCTCTCGCGCCATTTATCTTGGAGTCTTGTGGCCTTAGCGCCAAGGATCTGCCATTGCCTTATATATATATATATATATATATATATATATATATTATTTTAAATCAAAATATTTTAGTTTCAAGATATTTGAAGATATATTTCATTTGAAAATATTTCATCATTGGCTGTTTTAAACATTGGCACCTGATATTCATATAAAAAAATATGCGATAAATATCCAATAAAATTTAAATCTCAATATATCTTAATCTTATATTTAAGATATTCATGATAAATAAACAAAATTTAATATAAAATTCCTTATGAGATAAATTGATTGTATCTTGGGCCAAGAGTGCAAATCTCGAGGCAGACCCAAGGCACAAATTCCAAGATAGCCCGAGAACACATATCTCGAGGCAACCCCAAATCTTGAAATTGCACCCGAGAACATATCTCGAGGCAATCCCAAATTTCAGGATAGCCCGAACACAAATCCCGAGGCGATCCTAAATTTCAAAATAGCCCGAGAACATAACTCGAGGCAATATCAAATTTCAGGACAGCTCGAAGACATATTTTGAGGCATTTTTTTTTAAATATATATAATAATAAAAAAATAAAATAAAATAAAATAAAATAATACAAATCCCAAGGTGCCGAATACAAATCCTGAGGCAATTATTATTATTATTAATAAAAAAAAATAATATTCGATTAAATTTTAAAATTTAATTTAAAATCTAATTAAATTTTAAAATAGGGATTTGATCTAATCCGCTCACCTCGTTACGAGAGTTGGGATCTCGCGGAGGCAGGAGATAAGAATGAGACATTCTTTGAAAGGAAGCCAGATAGTAGATAAAAGAGGGGAGAAAAATTTTATCGGAAAAACTTTTTGGTATGGGGAGGATTTCTTTGTGAGGATTTTTTTTTCTTTTTCTCACTTAGACAAAAAGAAGGAAATTTTGGTCTTTTGCCAGTGATTGTCTAAAGCGAGAGAGAAAACTAGAGAAGGTGATTCCCCTTTCTTCTATATTAGATATGTATGGCCTTAGAACCCCACCCTTTGATCGCCTTGAAGAATTCAGGGGACATAAGTAAATCTAGAATTGAGGGCGAGTGAGGATGGGAGTCGTAAGGAGATGATTAACAAAAAAAAAAAAAAAGAAAAAAAAAGAAGAAAAGAGTGATATATATATATATACATATATATATATATATATTATATAAAACATATATATAATAAAATAAAATAAAAAAAAGAGATTTATCTCCTTCTTCACATCCGAGCCGCCTGAGAAGCCCTTGATTCTGCCCCTTCTTCGCGCGCCCACGCTCTAACCCGGATCCGGCCGACCAGCAGCCGCCGCCCGCTTGCTCCAGCCCGCCAGTTCCTTCACAGCGTCTCCTGGCTGTACCAGCACCGCCGTTCGCCTATCTCAAACCCCCTTCACTGCCGAGTATTTACCACTGCCGCCGTGCTCTCTGAGAACCACCGCTGGGGCCCGTCAGTTCTTTACCCAAGCCAGCGCCGCCTTCCGGAGACCCCAAGCCAGCCCCAGGCCGCCGCTAGAGGAGATCCCCAACCGCTGTTGATGCCCCTTCTCCAGCTACCTCTGAAAGCTGAAGCCAATCCCCACCAAGCGCCGCCAGCTACCCCTGCAGCCACGCCTAATGCCGCTCCTGCGTCGCCAGCTACCTAACCACTGCTGTCGCCTTGCCGCCGCAGACCTGCCCAAGCCTCCAAGCTGCCGCCCTTTTGCTGTCAGTGCCCGCGGTTATCGGAGAGGAAAACAGAAGGATGAAACCCCTCCTATGCACCTGCTTAGTCGAGCTGACGAAGTCCATCTCTGTCCTCTGCCGCTGAAGCCTTCTCACTGAACCCTTGCTGTTGTAGAAGCCTGATGCCGCCAACCCCAAATTACCGCTGAGGCTTTCCCGACTTGCATCTCTGTCAACAATACTGTGAAGATCGATATGGGGAGTCGCATTGATGGGTTCATTGCTGTGATGGCCGAGGTTGTACTGAGGCTTGTCAGGCTAGGAAAGAATAATGAAGATGTCACTGAAGCTATTCAGAAAGTCAAATTGTTGCAGCTCAAGCAGCTTTAGCCAGCCTAAAGACAAGAGTCGATGATGTAGTTCACATTGGACAAGAGTTGATGATACAACCTTCTCTGAGGACGGCTCTGTCTTGTCACCAGATTTGGCCTTTCTTTCACATTGGAGAGAACGGAGGATCCAATGGTAGCTAATACGCCCTCTCTTCAGGTTTTGGGGGTCGGACGAACACTATTGAATTGGACTTGTTATCAACGAATAAGAAGGAAGAAGAGCTAAAAAAACCCAGGATTTGCTGTTGTTCCCAATAATCATTCGATTGCAGCTTGCCAAGAGATGCCTGTTGATGATACCAACTCAAGTAGCCCTCCAAGCTTGCCATAGCACACGTATAATGCATATGAAGAGGCTATCAATTTGAAACCACTTATCGATGCATTTTTTTCTTCCCTTATTTCGAAGATGACAACCGAAAGATTGGATGTAAACATATGGAGGAAGAGATCAATTCATCGGTTCTCAATTATCCTCATCAGAACTGTGTTGCTATTGGACCAAATCATCAAGCAGATACTCCAGATGAATTTAAGAATCATCTTAGGAACTCAGCTGACTTGGAGGATATGTCTGCAGGTGACAATCCAAGCAGTACTTTGAGCTTGTCATGGAATACGAACAATACATTTGAAGAGGGTGCAAGGTTGGAGTCACCCGTTAGGACATCGTTTATACCTTATTATGAAGATGACTGTCAAATGGTTGGATACAATCCTCTCGAAGAGACCTCTTCATCAGCTTTTGATTATCCTCTTGGTGCAAAGAATTCAACATGAAGCAGGTGGAAGAAATGCTCGAGAGATATCAAAATGGACAAGAACAATATCCACGATGTTGTCAGTGGCTTTATAAGGATCCCCAAAGTTCAACAACTATTGCAAGACTTCTTCAATGAGGAGTTCAACAGAATGACATTAAAGTTTCTTGTAATTTGTAAAAGGATATGATAATCAACCCCCAGCTATGCATGGATGCCCGAAAGAGGTGTAGATCAATGGATAAAGCTCAGTTGATCCTTGATTAGTTACTACACTGATATTGCTTGGACAATTTGTTTGAACCAACGATTAAAATGTTTGAACATGTGTCATTGGAGGACTTCTGAGATGCAACAAGAGCTGTAGGTTAAGATGGATTAATTACCTTCAAATTCTTCTTGGCAATAGATGGGCAACAATAACCACGTCAAAGACTTTGAAGAAATTGAGCCAATTGTAAAACTGCAGGGACATGAGATGCTGCAGCCCAGAAGTAGCTTCAAAGTCATCATTACCAATCTACAAAGATTGTTCATTAGGCAGGAACTGGTTGAGGTGAAACCATGTTGGTGTATTTTCTGAGAAAGATAGAAATGTCATCAAGCTGTTGCTGTTGCAAATATGATGAAACAAAAGCAATTTCCTTTTGGCTGTTTGGTTTCCTGTATTTTAAATTACAGTGTAAGTGTAATTACATGTAACTTAAATTACTGTATTTTAACTTACATCAAAGTTGTTTGGTTTCCTGTAAATGAAAATGATGTATTTAATTTTTCACTGTTTGGTTTAATGTAAGTTTTTCTAGTAAAGTAAGTGGTGAGGTTACCCCTATTATCCATTTTTTATATATATTGGTAAATATAGGGTTTTTTTGCAAAAGACACTTGGATTTTAGAAATTTTTGGTAAAAAAACACAAAGTTATGTAATTTTGCTTAAAGACCCTTCTAATAATTTTGATAAATTGATGGGGTTTTTTGCAAAATGACATCAATTTTGAAAAGTTTGCACTGCACATACACCCTTCAAAAAAATAAATATTATTTTTATTTTTTTTAGTTTTTTTACAAAAAAATTACAAAGTTCGGCAATTTTGCAAAAAAACCCCTATAATAAATTTGGTAAATTGAGGGGTTATTTTAACCAAATTTAACCAAATGCTTTTCAAGATTTTCAACTTACGCCAATTTGGCGTGAGTTGAAATGCAAAAGTGAGATGTAAAAGCAAGTTACAATGTAAGTGGAAACTTTTACAAAGAAACCAAAGCACAATGAAAGTAAAATTTATAACGTGAAAACAAAGCTTACTTCACGGCTACTTACAGGTAACCAAATAGCCATTTAGTGTAATTCCAACGTATGAAAGATTGGTGTTGCAGAAATATCTTTGGAATGTTATGAATAGAAACAAAATGCTGGATTGTTCAAAGAAATGCCCCAAAAGAATTTGAGAGAGAATTGTTGCTGCAAATGAGACTGCTGCACATGGTGTAAAATTCTGAAATTTAAATGGAGATTATTAGAGTTGATGCAGTGTTAATGCTCATTATGTAGTTCTTTTCCAAGCAATAATGTTCACTATGCCCCTTTTAAATATTCAATGAAAGAAATATTTCCATATTTCATGAGAACTTTCTGATGACAGTGCAATAGAGAGAATTCAAAGATAAAGAGTTAATATTTGATGACAAAAGAAGAGCAATCATGAGAAAGAATGGGCCCATTTGAAAGTAAAGGTTTGAGGATTTTGGACCTCACGTTCTAAAAAAATAAAGGCAAAAATGCATTTTTGGTCCCTGAATTATAGTATATTGTTCATTTTTGGCCCCTCAGATATTAAAATGCTCATTACTGGCCCCTCAGATTTTCATAGAAATTTGGCGATTTACTTGGCCCCTAGAGTTGGCGAAATCCATCTAATATATAATTCTAAATACTGGATATATTTTATGATGGCGTGGCGGTGACGCGTGGTATCTTAGCATTATAAATAAAATTTTGAAATATGTTAATAAATTAATGCTGACGTGGCATGCCACGTCAGCCCACATGGCAAAAAAAATGAAAAAAATATGAAAAAAATATGGAAAAATCAGAAAAAAAAATATGAAAAAAATCAGAAAAAAATCTAAAAAATATTAAAAAATCAGAAAAAAAATAAAAAATATGAAATTTTTTTAAAAATATGAAGAAAAATCATAAAAAATCTAAAAATTATGAAAAAAAATCAGAAAAAAATCTAAAAATTAAGAAAAAAAAAATCAGGAAAAGTTTTCAAAAATAGGGAAAAAATATTAAAAATAGAAAAAAACTAACCTTGCCTTTTTACACAAATTTACTATATTAACCATTTAACAAAATGACAGAAAAATATTAAAAAATAGAAAAAATCTAAAAAATATGAAAAAAAACCAAAAAAAAATAACCTTACCTTTTTACACAACATTTTGTACCTAAACAACAACAATCAACATGGAAAATTAGTAAAAAAGGAACATGTCTCATAGCTTACAACTTGCTCCATGTCCTACAATCAACCACTGTTTGTTTACATCTTCAAAACCATTCATCTTAAACATTTTGAAACTATTGAACAATATAATATAAAATGATCAACAATTATCCAAAAGAAACCACTAAATGTATGTTTAAAACATCATTCAATATATAACATTTGTAGACAAAAGTGAGAACCATTCTGCAACATTTGTAGAAAATTAATGTCACATCATTAGCCCAACACTGGTGGGTTCTTAGATTTTTTTTTCTATTTTTTTATTTTTTTTTGTCATTTTGTTAAATGATTAATATAGTAAATTTGTGTAAAAGGCAAGGTTAGTTTTTCCTATTTTTAATATTTTCCCTATTTTTAAAAACTTTTCCTGATTTTTTTTCATAATTTTTAGATTTTTTATGATTTTTTCATAATTTTTAGATTTTTTTATGATTTTTTTTCATATTTTTTAATTTTTTTTCCTGATTTTTAAATATTTTTTAGATTTTTGTTAGATTTTTTCATTTTTTTATGCCATGGCATGCCACGTCAGCATGCTGACATGACATGCCACATCAGCATTAATTTATTAACATATTTCAAAATTTTATTTATGTGCCACGTCAGCACGCCACGTCAGCTGCCACGTAGGGCTGGCAATGAGCCGAACTTGAACGAACTGAGCCCAGCTCGAGTTCGGCTCGAATGCTTATAATTCAGCTCGAATTCGGTTCGAGTTCGAAAAAGCTCGAAATATTTGGATTCGAGTTCGACTCGATATTATAATCGAAGCTCAAGTTCGATTCGAGTTCGAAATTAATTAATAACTTTAAAATTGTAATACAATTCTTTAGTTGGTTCGAACTGATCGAACCCACTCAGAACCAACCGAGCCAGTTAGACCGACACCGGCTTCTGTTAATTTTTTTAGTTTCACTTGGTTTTAACAACCACTCATAGAAAGATAAGCAACCCCATAGACCCCAACCCATTTTATAGCAAACAACTCCACTGCTTTGCTCTCCCCAGCCGATGTGGGACTAAAACCTTCTTCAAATTAAATTCCTATTTGGCTCACTGCCTCACAGGCGTCACTCACTCACACACACACACACACTCTCTCTCTCTCTCTCTCTCACACACACACACACACACACACACACTCACACACATTGACACATCACACATATATATACATTTATATATAATATATTTTATATCATTATTATATATATGTATTCTGATTATATGATAATTTAATAATTATATAAAATATATACATAGTAATATATATATATATATATATATATATATATATATATATATATATATATATATATATATATATATATATATATATTCGAACTTCGAACCGAACTCAAACGAGCTGACTCTGGCTTGAGTTCGACTCACTTATTTTTCGAGCTCAAATTTAAGTTCAAGTTCAGTTTGTTATTAAAATAATCGAACTGAACTCGAGCCAATATCGAACCGACCTCGAGTTGCTCGTGAACAGTTTGATCGTTTGCCAGCCCTACTGCCACGTCATCATAAAATATATCCGTATTTAGAGCGTATATCAGATGGATGCCACATCAGCCCTAGGGACCGTAAATGCCAGATCTATGAAAATACAGGGACCGTAATGAACATTTTAATAATACAGGGAGCAAAATGAACAATATACCATAATTCAGGGACCAAAAATGCATTTTATAAAAAGGAGATGTAATAAAGAGAGATTGGTCATTTAAAATTTGGTGATAAAAAAAATGATAAAATAATGAGGTCATGCAAAATGAAGAGAGTTGGGCCCACTAACAAAAAGGAAGAGGGGTTGATTTTTTAAATCAATTATCATCAATGATATGGACATTTTGTAGCTCAAATATTGAAAAAGAGAAATTTGAATTCATATACATGTCCATGTGCATGCATCACGATGCAACACAGTGCCACATTCTCGGTGCGATGATGATGGAGCCTATATCATGAAGCGGGCGATGAAATATAAATTTTAAGACAATATTCACTTTGAAGCGGCCGATAAACATAAATTTCAAAGTGACACATATCCAGAAGCGGGCGACAGGAAACACACTTCAGGGTGGTCATTAAAATTATAAATCCCAAAATCTCAAGGCGGTGACAAAGTCGGCATCTTGAGGCAACGAAAAGCAGTGCAAGTTCTAAAGCGATGAAGCACATATTCCAAGGCGAAAGGCGGCGTCGTAAAAATAAAAATAAATAAATAAATAAATAAATAAATAAATAAATAAATAAATAAATAAGAATGTATATTCACATACCCATGATGATATTCATATGTAATAAATTATCATGTTCTGCAATAAATAAATTATTTTCATTGCCTCTACTTGTATTTTTGCCCTTAAACGGAGGTTCCCGCAATCTTATTCGGGGTAATTAATAATAGAGGCTTGCCTCTATTAGGAATGGAAGAACCCACACAATAAAAAATACGACATTTGTGATTCGATGTATCGCCTGGTGTCTTCTTCACATACACGATGCCAGGCGGGTATTTTCGATCCCACAATATATATATATATATATATATATATATATATATATATATATATATATATATATATATATATATAGAGAGAGAGAGAGAGAGAGAGAGAGAGAGAGAGAAACACAATAGTCTATACACAATCTCATGACGTCATCCTTCTTCTTCACAAATAAAACTGGAGAACCCCATGGAGAAGCACTGGGCCAAATGAAACCCTTCTCCAATAGCTCTTCAAGTTGTTTCTTCAACTCCTTTAATTCAAATAGAAGCATCCTACAAGATGCTTTGGAGATGAGGCGGGTTCCTAGAACTAGGTAAATTGAAAATTCTATCTCTCGGTCTGTAGGCAACCCAGGAAGGTCATCGGGAAATACATCAAGAAATTCCCTAAGAACAGGAATGTTCACCAATACTTGATCTCCCCGTTTAGTCTCCACAACAGATACTAAGAACCCGGTGCGGCTATTGGAGAAAAACTTCCGAGGTTGCAAGGTAGAAATAACTCGAGGTAGAGAGTTGCAACTACTACTGAAAAAGGTGAAACATGCACTGTTTGGGATTTTGAAGTCCACCCTTTTTCTATGGCAATCAACTACAACATAAAAGGACAAGAAGTCCATTCCTAAAATGACATCATAGTCTTTCATACTCATGATGTGTAAATCAACTAGAAGCTAATGACCACCAATAACAAACACAACGCTCAAGCAAATTCTATCAACAACAATGGCAGTCCCAATGAGAGTATCAACACATAAATCATGATTCATAGGCACAGTGGGTAAGGCATGCTTCTGGACAAATGAAAAAGAAACAAAAGAGTGTGTGGCATTGAAATCTAATAAAACGCATGCATAAGCAAAGTAAACTGGTAAGATACCTGACACCACTGCTTTAGATGCATGGGTATCCTCTTGAGGTAAAGCATATACGCGCCCTTGTGTATTAGGCCTCCCTGCCTTCTGTTGTGTCAAGGATGATAGCTGATTGCTAGCTGCCTCCTGTTTTACTCACGCAGTCTGAGAAGCCTGGGATCCCTGAACTATCAACCTCGAGATCGGCTCGCTGGGGGTCCTATGAGATCCTTGGGGCTGTTGTGGACAATCTGCAATCCGATGCCCTTGACTACCAAACCTGAAGCACTCTCCAGTGGCACGTTTGCAATACGAGCTCACATGCACACCACCATATACAATGCATCTTGGCAAGTCGGACCGAGAAGTAGCTGGGGGTAACCCTCGAGGTCGCTGAAGTGGCGGTGCACTAAGAGTTTGTGACATACTTTGCGCTACGCCACTCATCCTAGACCTGCTACCTCCACCTATGTTGTAACTGCTTTAGCTAATAGGGCCTATGACTCTTTTCTTTTGGAACTTCTCCTTCTGTCCCTAGGTGTCCCTCCAAATAGCATCTAGGGACTTAGCAAGCCCCACCACCTCAACATAGATGGTAAGTTGCAAAGCAGCCAACCCTATCTAAATGTGAGGATGTAAGCCCTCCTAAATTATTTGAGCCTTGATTTCATCATCATCAATGAGTTTTGATGCATACTTGGCCAGTCTGTCAAACTCCATATCATAATTGATCATCAACTAACATGCTCCCCTGAGTCAGATGCAAGAACTACTTCTCCAGCTGATTCATATTATCCATGGTAAAGTACTTGTGGGATAAGGCCTTCATTAAAAGCTCCCATGAGTCGAAACTCTCTCCCTTACTGACGCGCATCTCACCCTTATACCAGTCATTAGCGCTTCCCTTTATCATGGAGTACCAAACTTGAGTTTTTTCTCCTTGTTGCATTATATGACTGTAAATACTTTCGCCATCTTATCAACACACCACTCAACTTCATCGGGATTTGTAGCATTCTCAAATGATAACGACCCTGTTCTATTAAACTCAACAATAGTATTTTGCTTGGGTCTCTACAGTAGTTGTGAGGGGAGTGGCGGCGATGGTTTATGTGAGGACCCGCCCCCACGAGCCCGTATAGATCGTACAATATCGGGACAGATACCTGGCGCCAGTCGCGATTAGATTGTCATAAGCTACTACTAAATCCCCAATCAAATAAAAGAAGTATAAAATTCACAATAAATTCCATCAGGTATGTTTGTCTATCAAATAAAGTATGTGACGCCGGGCAGGGTAGTGATTAACCTACGGGCGGTGGTAAATAGGGGGATTGGTAAGGGAGAAAGAAAAAGGGAGGACAAACAGAGAAGAAATGTCTCTGAAACTTTTAAAAGGAAAATGTAACTCAATGATCAATGAAATAAAATTCAACCCACAAGCCAGGTTTAAATAGCTAAAAAAAACTAACCTAGATAACCTAGAAATCTATCTTCTTATCCAAATTTGCCCAAATCGACAAATTTTGGTATAATAGAAAAACTTATCTAATTCTAAAATAACTAAACAAAACAGATAACTCCTAAAAATCCGAGTTCAAATCGGATTCATATCCTATCCTAAATTGGCATACGAAGTATTGCCAAAAATGGAAAAAAAACACCGAAAAATGAAGAAATGACGGGGAAAACAGTGGAATTTGAGGATTAAGTAAGGCGAGCGTGTCGAGACAAGCTTTCCAAATTGGGGTTGAGCGCGCGAATCCGATATCGGTAGCCAAAGTTATGGCCAAAATACCGAAACATGTCCAAAGTGCTCCCCAATTCCGGACTTGGCTCGATTACCTTCCGCCTTTATGTCGGTCCGCCAAGTCATGGTATGCCAAAGCTCTCATGGTGCAATCAGATAGTTCGACATCGTCTGACTCGGACTCTCCTGCATCAGTATGTCTACAACATAGATAATGCCACAATATACAACAGAGTTATCAAGGTTTCAAGTATATTGTGATACACAAACCTTACAAACAGCTCAAAGCCTACTACAATCCCATACAAAATACAAAATCCTGTACACACCGGATGCATGCAATCCACATGTACGGGTCGTGTAAAGTAATAAAGTGTACTTTAGAGAGTAGGATACCGAACCAACAGGGACCAAGAAGTACTAGTATTAGCTATAGTTCTATTATCTAACCTAACACAAATTTTGTGGATGGAAGAGAAGACTAAACTAATCTAAGTGCTAAGACTCACTAACAGCAGGATTGACTTTTGAGAGAAACCTATCATAAACAAGGGTGCTAAGGCAATGGATCTTCCTCGGGCTTTTATAAAGATATAGAAAATGATATTAATGTTAATGGTTGCACAGTTTTGGACCAAGGGTTCCTAATGTGGATTAAATCCCACTCTTGAGGCGATCAATACCTAACACCCTCATTGCATTAATGCTTTGGGGAACCTAAATCTTGGAAGAGTTATGGGAATAAGATACTTGAAAGAGTTGCTCTCTTTAATATCCTATCTTTAGGCGTATTCATAACTCCCTCTATTGAGGTAGATCTGCACACAAGGAGGTGTTCGCTTCTTCTCTCATATGGATCAAAATAGTAATCAGGGATATCGCAATATAGAAAAGTATTTCAATAAAAGAACACCGAATAGATCTCAAAAATTAAAACAATCAATTAACTATTAAATCAGTGTCAAAGATGAAAGTAACCTGAGGGTTCATCATGCCCAAACACCTAAAAAGTTAGTTTCCCATGGAAGGGGAACACAAATCCAATAAAGAAATTCGTGAAGACATAAAAATAAACATGAGAGACTCCCTTCTAGTTTTCACGATGATCCGGTAGCGGATTTTCGATGAATCTCCCCATTTCTGGATGATGGATGATCTCCCTTCAAGTCTCGCCGTCAAGATCTGTTGATCCCCTGATAGGTAGATGCCCCGATTTATAACCCTAAAAGTCCATATTTATAGGATTCACCCTTGTGGAAAGATATATGATAAATTTGGAAACTATGTTTATCCAAATTTAGAATTTAAATTCAAATTTGGGGCCTCATACTTGTGCCATACGAGCGTATGGTGCACCCGTATGCTTCTCTAGAAAGGTCAGGGTTGCTGTCTGATCTCGCATAGTGAACTAAACGAGCTCCATATGGGCATATGCCCTGTCTGTGTAGCTTTATGCGAAATCAGGTTCTTGGTGTCTAGAACCATACAGGTCCATATATTTCTTTGTATATGCCAGTATGCTCTTCTAAATTTCTTGAATTGACTCAGTGAATGTCAGGGTACTTTGTCATGTTGCTTGGGGACATTCGTGGGTCCTATTGAGCTCCTAACTTCGATGTTTTTGCCTTGAGATACCTTCAAAAATCCCCTTTCTCTTGAAATGTCTTCATTATGCCTTGTTCATCAAAATTATCACAGATTAAGTACCGGTGGGTTGTATTTTCACTGAATAACATGGAAAATATACATGAATGTGATAGCTTAACTTAAGGTTCTCTGACCTCTATCCTGGGTTGTACCTATGAATTATTAGAGAGGAGTAGTGAGCTTTTGCAAGCCCAATGAGAGAAAATATCCCCCTCAAGGGTTATCATATGAAAATAATATAATTTCCGAAGAAGAACATACGACTTAAAATATGCCTGATCTCATGGCTAGAATCTAGATACAGATGCTAGTTACAATAATAATAAAATCTCGATATCCATGTTGATCAGTATTCATGTATACAATCAAGTTAACATGCCAAGCACACAAAAACTCGAGGGAAAATCCATTAAAACATCGCTAGCATCACATCATAAGCACACACTCAACCATGTGTATTAGTAAGCAATTTATGTCTAATATGCACCTGACCTCATCACCTAAGTTATACATAGGCCTAATACCTGCACGAAGCTTTTATATATATATATATATATATATATATATATATATATATATATATATATATAGGGTCATGATACTATGTGGTCGGCCTTATCACTGTGCAAGTGCGGTCGCCTCTTTTTGGCCCACTTGTATAGTGTTTTGAGAAAATCCAACCGTATGGATGGAAAGAACATCGAAAACTAAGATAACATGTCAATTTTCATACAATTTGGGAACTTGTAGGATCTTTATCTTAATGGGCGAAATTTTGAACCGGTAAAATTTCTATAAATTTTCACCTATTAAGTGAAGGCCCTACAAGTTCCCAAATTGTATGAAAATTGACATGCTAGCTTATTTTTCGATGTTCTTTCTATCCATATGGTTGGAAATCCTTCAAACATGCTCTAGTTGGCCAAATGGGAGGCGACCGTAAAGAAACAGTGTTTCCGGCCGACCTTACCTTATATATATATATATATATATATATATATATATATATATATATATATATATATATAGTCGAAGCTCATAAACAACATGAAGCTCATATAATGTCACATACAAATGGACGCCCCCAAAGGGCAAGACACCCGATACTGTGCTCCCAAAGAGTATGGGTAGGATTTTGTAGAAATAATTGTTTTGGGTTTTGAAACTCTTACCAAATGTGGTACCGAATGCAGTCCCAATTACTTAACCAGCTCATACACCGAGCCTAGGCATAACTGGGCACATCTTGATTGGATGCATATAAGACATATTTCCCAATACCTACTTTGTAATTATATCACATGCATGGCTTGTATTTCATATCAACAATGCAAATTTCATCATATAGGTCAACATGCACACCATCCCTTCATCCAGGGTGGTTTCAATCTGTCACGCCCCGCCCCCAAAGTCACGAGGCCCACGGGCACGCGACAGACCGGCCGTACCCGAACAGGGGCGGGCCCTGCCCGGGCACGAAGCCTTAGTGTTCAAATAATGCACAAATCATGCACAACATAAACATAGAAGGACATAATGTATCTAATCAGAGTACATTACGGAATTAAGCACGAATCCAGGAGTTCACAAACTCTACAGTCAAATCAGAGTCATAATCATAATGTGGCTCCTACATGGGAACCTACAACATGTTCTCACACATATTAAGCAAAAGATAAACATCCTCAGAAATTCTAATAACCCACGCCCAGCTCCTTCGAGTCCCACAACGACTACTCCTCGGGATCTAAAAGAAGACATGTCAACAAGTAGTGAGCTTTCGAAATGAAAACTCAGCAAGCACCCGCTGGATATATGTAACCATGCCTCATAAATAATAACATGCATCCAGGAAAGATATCAAAGGAGTATAGGCATGAAATGATCACATCAAACGACAGGGTCACACACATGATCAAGAAACCCCTGTCAAGTCAAAGAGATAAGGATCTATATCCTACCAAGAACACACCATCACGAATGGTAGGAAAAATCCAAACCTCACGCAATAAATCGTACAGCTAATCATGACAAGCGAACTAACGAACTCTCAAGTCCTCTCCCTAGTCAAACACGGTCGAAACCACAATCAAGTCCGTCGACAGTAAGGTAGCGCCACCTCCACGCATGTACGTACACGGCCAGTGCTTCGTCCCACTGACAAGGAATACGGGACCGCCAGAGTATCGTCCCTCTGACAAGGAAAACTGGATGAATAGGGTGTCCTCGGCCCTGAACATCCGTACTGCCACAGGAGAATCCTCAACGACAACATAGCTGAAGATACACGCTCAATGGGTATAAAACCATAATACCAACAAACATCGAGGAATCAAAGGTATGTGTAATAACATGGAATCACAAATAATCCAAGGAAACATATACACATACACCACAATGAATCCAAGCATCAAGGAGACATGATAAGCAATATTTATCCAATAACAGGAGTGCGGTGGTACTTGCCTGAATCAAGGATGCTTCCACTTAATCATGAATCTCCCTCGACGTGCCTTCCCGCACCTCGTCGATCTATGATAATTAAGTCTAGGCTTAATTCGTTTGCTAAGCACATAGTAAGAAATATGCTCTTTAAAATATTTAATTACTCCCTCAAACCATAATTAACTTCATTTGAATCTTGGAGTATAACATCTACCCTCATAAGTCAACACTTTCTCTCTCTAATTTTTAAGCCTAATTTACTTTGGCCAGCCTTCCTATTCCATGCAAATATGTATATATATATATATATATATATATTCCCAACAAACATCAGCACTCTCTCTATCTCTAATTAACATGAATGTGTATTTATAAAGTTGGTTAACATGCAGGCACTGTCACACAGTTGTGTACCCATTCATGCACTTTAGAGTTCAACAGCTCATCAAGTTCAAACCATCCTTTCTCTGATCCGAAGCCCAATATCACTTGTTCTAAAACCTCCACAACTGAAGTTCAATCACTTCACTACTTCTTAATAATCTACAAATCCTACTAAATTGCACACAAGTCCCACAACTTAGTACCTAAGCCCAACACTTTAGTCTCAGAAGTGTATCTTTCATTGATATGGAAATGAAGTATCTCTTTCCAAAAAAAAATCCATACATGCATGCATGTGATTCCTCTTTCTTATTACTACAATACCATGTTTAGCATGATGCCAAGGTCTTATTACTGACCCAATAAACTTACACATCATTCCCTAAATAAGATTCATCCTAGTGTTGACCACTCAAGTTTATTAACACCATGAGGATTAAATAGTAAGCTTATTTCAAGAGTGCACAATGTTTCCATTAAGCTCTTAGTTATCATATAGTTCATGGTCCACTCTTTCCCTAGTGTTCATCAGCTAGAAGAAGAATCAAAACCTAGTATAATGACAAGCATGCATGCCTTCTATATATGTGAGCAAGCCATGTATTTATCAGGTACACGACCTCTCCTCTCTCTCTCTCTCTCTCTCTCTCTCTAACAAACACAGTGGGGTTTCAAGCTCATGCATTCACTTACAAGGTCTCTCTGTTTCAATCTAAAGGTCCTCGGAGGAAGGCAGGGTGCTCACCTTAACAAAGACGAACAACAACGCTCTCCGGCGAGGCTTCGGTAGTGAAGGCGGCGTGCTCCCCTCTTTCTTTGATGTCTCAACTGGGAAGAAGAGTGAACCTTGGAGAGGGAGGGTCGTGCTTCTCATGGTATAACCATAATGGATGCGAAAGCCTCGAGGCTGCAGTAGTTTGACACGACTTGACTCTGCCCGCGCCCGACGCCGATCGCGCTCGACAACGGCTTCGGATTCGCGTCAACGTGCAACAGTATAAAGGAGAGGAGATGGTTTAAACTTTAAAGAACGGGTTTGCATTTCAGTCCCTAGTTCCTTGATAACTCCCATGAAATTCTTAACCTCTCATAACATTGCATGTGATATTATTTCTTTTACATTTTGGCCCTTCTACTCCATGATATTTCCATCTCTGCTCCAATCTTAGAATTATTCCATGTAGTTCATAATGATTTAATTCATTATGCAAATCAGCCCTTATAATTACCTTCTATTACATGCAAGTCATTTCCACCATATTTTGCGTTAAGAACCCTCTATTTCTTTCCTTTTACAATTCAGTCCCTCACCTTATTTTATTCAGCAACAAATTGGCTATTAGACCCCATGATTATGTTTAGTGGCTTTTTGCACTTATATCCAATCTCCTTTGCACTTGAACATGTAATTCCAAGGCGTTTTTTTCTTCAGCCGTGAGAGAGAGAAAGATTTCTTGCTTTGTATTCAAGCCCATCATCATTCATAACCATAGCTAGAGAGAAAAATAAAGGAGAGAGATAGAGACCCAAGCCAAAAGTCATGACCTCCCATCACATTAATCTCAACTACTCTCTCTCTCTCTCCCACTCTCTCATTATATATATATATATATATATATATATATATATATATATATTTCCATTCCTTTAATTTCTCTAATTAATTCCCTGATTTCATCCCCGCCAAACTATTCAGTAGGTGGTTCCAGTCCCTCTGGTCCAACTGCCTCTATCTCCGCTTCCCGGTCAGGGGACTTTTTATGAGGTTGGTCTAAGAGAATCTTTTTGGTTAATGCAAACACACTTAGGAGAAATTAAGGATTAATAATTTCAGAGATATAGCAGCTCTTACACAATCATAACAGTATAATCCAGTCATACATGAAATCCTATATATGAAAATACTATAGAGTCATGCATTCGCCCTAAGTGTGGGCAATCAGGTCATACATACTAAACATAACATGTGGAAAACATTAACACATTCATGGAGAACATAAAACATTAAGAAAAGTGAGAGAATACTTGGGGTTCATCTATCTTCTACTCACATATGTGTCCTTGATCAAAACTAGCTCCTTGGTGCTCTGCAGAGTCTTCTACGCTTTTCCCGCATCCTAGACATAGTTATTTATCACTACTCAAAATTCATCACTTTTGGAATAGAATTGGTCATCAATATGGATTAGAAAAATATACTCTAAGATGTCGGCTCTATTGATCTTATCTCCCACCTCAAACCTCTAACTTTCTTCATCCTCTGGTTTACAATATTGTATCACCCATCTATTTGACAAAACCCATCATTTCTACTCTCTGTGCTACAGTACTATTGCTACAATACCACCCTGGTACTTGGCCAATTATGCTCGGCCTCGACCCTTAGTGCCCGGCCTTGGCCTACAAGTTGCTACAGTGCCTGGCCTCAGTCTACAGTGCAGCCTAACCTCTTTCAAGTTGGATTGCTACAGTGTGTTTACTATAGTGTTTTACTACGATACCGAGCTACAACATTGGTATCGGGTTACCGGTGTTGTCACAGCTCGGTTCGTTACTACAATACTTTTTCAACCTTAGAATAGCTATAATAAATTTGAAAATTCTCCAAATTGAGAGGGGCTCGAAAATCAGGAAAACTTATGTACAATTGATCTAGTACTTAATCCTCGGTAAATTTGTACATTTCTACTGTCATACATCTCTAATATCCATTCTATCATCCATGATTCAACATCATGTATTTCCATATTTCCCTTCAAGCTTATCTCACATTCAAAACCTAATTATGCATGAAAACTTATGTATCAAATTTAATGAAGTTTCATTCACACTTATTTGATGTCTTAAGCTCCAAAAACTCGTATCCTTAGCCTTGAATTCTTTTCTCCTTGGACTTCATCCTTAAACCCTATTTCATAACTCTTATCATAAACAACTCCATTTAGGAGCTCAATCATAAGAGACAAAGGTTTGAAACATTTAATTACCATCCTCTTACCTTAGCTATGACTTGAAACCTACAAATCTCTCCCTCCTTGTCAAGTTCCCTCTCGATCGCTACCGTCGAAGAACAACCCAAGCCTTCTCCTTTCCTTTTTTAATCTTAACTTTACTCTCCCTTTCTCTCTCTCTCTCTCTCTCTCTTAATCTTTTTTATGGTTCCAACTCATGACCTAGGGGCATTATGGTCTTTCTCACCATTCCATCACCCTTTAACAAACATAATATTCTCAAAGGTCGCATTTGGTCTCATTGTCATCTATTTGTCTCTTCTGGCGCCTTCATAATTTATTTGATCATTCTATCTCTAATAAGTGGGTTTTTACCTATTAATATCTTTTCACCCCTTTCTAACTTCAATTGCTTCTCTTAAACTCTAATTAAGTCCAATGTATCATCCATCTATGCAGGTACACTATATTATGGTTTAAAATTTGTAGAAAATTCAAGTCACTACAGTTGATGTTGCCTTTGGTCTTTCACCAACGTTATTACCTCTCGCATGAATTTAGCACAACCTCCTGGCTGCTAGCTGTGTCGGCTCTTTCCTCAAGAGCAAGTTCTTCAGCAACAATGGATGATTGAACCAATAGTTCCCTCAAACTATTGCAATAACAATCACAATCAATAATCAAAAACCCAACTTACTATTTAAAGAGTCTAACTAGCAGTGTGAAATAGTATCTATTTGTTGATTTCACTATAACTATTCAAACTCCTAGAACAAATCAAGCCCCCTTGTATAGTCCTAACATCTCTTAGACTCGCAATCTAGCTAACTCTTTGATACCACTAAATTTGTCATGACCTGAACCTAAATCTACGAACCTGGTGTGACAAACGGTCACAAGCTCATTGGGTATAAACCAAGTAAACCTGCAAGGCTTCAAAATCTGTATCACAAACCTAAGCATAAATCCTGAACAATAAGAACTTAAATGCAAGTACACCAACATAGTATTAATATTATTACATAAGAGTCCACGTCTAATACAAAAGTTTGAAAGACATCAACAAAACAACCCTGGGGGCGTACACTATTACTAGATCGTCCCTTCGTCTTGCTAGCCGTCAGTCTAACTGCTCCTGATTTGAAAAATTCAACAACCATAATATGAGCTCGACAACCTAGTAAGCAGTCCACTAAAAACTTATTTGAATCATCTATAGTATTATCAAAATATCATAATTTATTTTGTCAAAATACACTTTTTAAACCATATATCAAAACCCATGTAAGTATACTAAAAAGAATAAAATGCAGCAAAATACCAAAATATCCCAAAGTGTCAAAGTAAAATATGTCTCTTAAATCAGAACCAATATCAAAGAATAAGTCACCAAATATTATATGACCACTTGTTTGACTTTGGTGGTCTCGAGTCAGAATGTCAGAGTTTTCTTTTTATTTTACCTCGATGGCCCGAGTCAGAATATTAGAGTTCTCCATTTATTTTACCTCGGTGACCTGAGTCAGAATGTCAAAATCCTCAATTATTTGACCTCAATGGCCCAATCAGAATGTTAGAGTTCCTTTTTTTTTTTCCAATTGCTCGGTTCGAAACTAGTTTCATTTTCATCCTTTGGAGTTTCATGTCGACATGGTCAAATATACCCCCATTGACTGGGTTAGAACATAGTTAATTTGGTGACACATTCAAGCTAAATTACAAAGTAAAAAATGAAAGAGAATCCGTACACAAATAGATCATAAATCTCTCATTTAATTGAACTATTAATAGTAAAACACAAACCTTTAACTATGACTAAAGAGTATAACAAGCAGAAAATGAATTTAAAGGAAAATAATTCACTATTAAAGACCGGTCTAAATAGAAACCATGGGTGTATCAGAGGCTTCTAAAATGTATCTTTAGTAAAATGATACAATATTAGCACTAGAAAAATGATAGGCTTGTGGTTATCCAATATCAAAGAAATATACTTGAGGATGGGTACTAAAAAAGGGACAAAACAATTAACACAACAACATATATTCAAACAAAACCAAATGAGTGCGGCTTCTAAAGAATAACATCTAAATGGATATGAATCCACTTAGAATACAAAAATTGGACTTAATTAATGTTGGATAGAAACTTAAAGAGTAGACAAAAAACTTTATTGGAAACCCATTAAACAACATGTTAGCTCTAAAAATCGGTTTTGATCCCAATTTAGTTGTAACGGTTCAATTTATTTGAATTGCAGGACTAGATTAGTAAGGAAAAAGAATTGGAATCAAACAAGAAGAGAGAAGAGACAACGAAATAACATGGAAAACCCTTAAAATCAGGGAAAAACCATGATTCTCCCTTTTAGGAGTGAATCCACTAAATGCTGGCTGGATTTACAAAGTGAATGAGTCATTTCTCAAAGTGAGATGTGAGATTTCAAATGAGAGATAGAAAGAAGAAAAGAAGGGAGAAAATCGCCAGAGAGGCAGGGCTTCGCCGTTCCAAAGTTTTCTTCCTCAAATGAGAGTTTTCTCCCTCTTTTATTGGCTCCAGATTGGAGGAAACTTGCGACCTAAGTCTCCATCCACTTGGCCCACTTGCATACCAGCTCAGTTCCAACTCAGCTCCAGCTTGACGCCAATTGTTCTTCTAGTCGGACGCTAGTTGGGAGCTCTTCTAGAAGACCATCCGAGCTTCCAGAAGCTTCTCGATGCTCTTCCTTCATATGTGGCTGTAGATCTTCCACGTGTTTGTTAGCAGCTCTTCCATGGGCATGAGGGAAGATTGAGGGAAGAGTGGTCTACAGCTCTTCGTGGGTATGAGGGAAGAGTGAGGGAAGAGTGATTTGCAGTTCTTCTATGGGCATGAGGGAAGAGTGGTTTGTAGCACATTTTAATTTTACAACCTCCCTACTATCAACTTCAATGGCAATGAGATAAATTTCTATGTTGAAATTAAGGATTACAAGTTGGCTTCTGTGGGATCGAAAATACCCACCTGATATCGTGTCTGTGAAGAGACACCATGCGACATATCGAATCACAAATATCATATTTGTTTAGTTATTGTGGGTTTTTTTCGTTCCTAATAGAGGCAAGAATATATTATTAATTACCCCAGAAAGAGTCTTGGGAACCTCTGATTAAGGGCAAAAGTACAAGTATAGGCAATGAATAAAAAAAAATAATTTCATTTATTTGTAAACCATAATTGAATATCATCATAGGATATTTATACATATTATTTATTTGTTTATTTATTTATTTTTTTAATGACGCCGCCTTCCGCCTTGGAACGTATGCTTCGCCACTTTGGAATTTGTGTTTCATCGGATGCCTCAAATGCATGCTTCATCACTGCCTTGAGATTTAGATTTGTACTTCATTGATTGCATCAAGATGCGCATACCACTTTAAGATTTGAATTTCATCATCCACTTCAAGATGCGTGTTCCATCGCTGCATCGAGATGCGTGTCACTTTGAGATTTGTACTTCATTATCCGCCTCAAGATGCGTGTTCTATTGTTGCATCGAGATGCGTATCACTTTGAGATTTGTATTTTATATCGGCCACTCCAAGATGTGTGTTACTTTGTCACTCTGAGATGCGTCTTGGATTTACCTCGGGATTATCATAGGATTTGCATTTCTTTAGATTTCCTCGAAATTTGTATTGTCAGGCTATCTTGAGATTGCCTTTGTATTTTGGCATCTTAGAATTTGAGATTGCCTCAAGATTTGTATTCTCGTGCATCTTGGAATTTGAGATTGTCTCGAGATATGTGTTTTCAAGCTATCTTGAAATTTAAGATCATCTCGAGATTTGTGTTCTCGGGCTATCTTGAAATTTGAGCTCGCTTCAAGATATGTGTTCTCGGGCTTTCTTAGGATTCATGTCCTTGGCTTGCCTTGGGATATGTGTCCTTGGTTTGCCTCAGCATACAGCCACGTATATATTTTTTTTATGAAAATATTTTAATTTCAAGATATTTCGTAATATTTCATAATTAGCTCTTTTGGACATGACATATTACTTTTTTTATTATATTTTTTTAGGTATAAACAGCTTCAAGCAAGGTGACTGCAATGTAAGAAGTCTAATCAACATAATGCTAAAGTTTTCAAAGAAGCGAAACAAATGGCCCCCAACATCAGAACTAAGAAAAGCTGATGACTTGTGCTTACATCGAGAAATGGTTTGATTAACTAATACTCTCATATCGGATCTCTCATCCTATTCAAATCACTAAAAGTTACATTTAAAAGTAATGATTTCCTGTACTACAAGATTACAAGTTCTGCTTATTAGTTTCCCTGTCTTCCAAATTTTTTGTGAAACCAATTAGAGCTGCATTACACTTGGTAAAAACTTTTCCCATTTATCATTCATCAGCCTTGGTCCTAAACATCCAAAATCCCGTAATTATCATGGAAGAATAATTGCTGCTCAATGATTCTGTGAATGATTATCTTTCAATTTGAAATCAAAACAAAACTTCATTTTGTACTTACCTAAGGGTAAAAAGAAAATAATAGGTAAACTAAGTTCAAAAAGTATACATCAAAGCAAACTTGAAAGGTGTAATGCTTTTATTGATCTTGCAAACTAAGGGCTGCACACAAAGGTAATTCATTCTTTGAACTCTGCATGGAAGAACAATCGCTTCCAAACCTCAACATCCTCATCAAAACAAAGAAATACAACAAAACCAACTCTATGAAATTCTCATAAAGTAGACAACAATATGCACCCTAGTTCAACAAAACAGAGAAATACAACAAATCCAAGACAAATAAACATGCTTCTAAATTTTCTTCAAGCTGGAGCTACTGTTGGGTATATCCCTTCTTGCCAGCGCCTGAAGCTTCGCTGCCTTTTGGAACTGTACCAGAGGCATGTCCTCATCCAAACTTTCATCGCCATCTTCACTTTCCACCATTTCCTCTTCCTTGCTGGTTTCCTTGCCCAGCTCATCATCCTTCATGAACGCCTGCGAAACTTGGGCCACCAATACCTCATATCCATCAAGCATATCATCATTTCCAGGGTTCTGAGAACTGCTTTCTTTGTCTCGGGAGGTGATGAGACGTGGTAGCACCAGGCTAGGGGGAGGATCTCCTTCCTTTGCCTCTGACAGAGCTCCAGATGGGATTGTTAGAGTAGGCAACGGTAGCCCTAAGGTCATGGAGGAAGAGGATCCCTTTCCGGGGAGACACTGTGATCTGACTCTCAAGGGAGGAGATGGATTGCCAATAGGCGTGGGCGACACATAGGTTATGAGCTGCTGATTAGGGTTGCCTTTTGGGGATAAGTCTTCTGCCATACCCTGAGCATCGGGATAAGCATCAAGCCTTGTGTGAGACCTCATCTCTCAACCAACGGTCAAGCTACCTCTACGACCCCTTGCTGTTTGACTAGCGGTACGACCATCCCTTTGACTATTCTTCCCTGGGAGTTCCGGCCACGTGTCAACCACCGGAGCTTTCTCTGGTCTCTAGGAAAAATAGCTGGGTCCACGGCCTTGGCCCCGTCCACGGCCATGATTCCGGCAAGGGTCAGCCGCCATCATAAACGTTCCATAGCCATCAACCTCCGCCTCTCCATTCCCCTTCTTCAAATGTTCACCTTACTCATCTTCAACCTGATCTCCCTGCCTTACTTCATCTACATTCATGGCTTGTTGTTCTTTTTCCTGACGAGACACGGTGGAAGCTTGCTTGTCCACAACATTTGCAGTGTTACAGGGAACCTTGGTGTAGGAATTGGCCACATGCCCTATTATACCATATCTGAAGCAAAATGAAGGGAGTCTCTCGTAGAGCACCGTCACCAGAGTCTCATCCTCATCTTCTCCAACCCAAGTACCCCTTTGAAGCCGTGGCGATAAGTCCAGTTGCACACACAATCTTGCATACCGAGCCCGTCCAACTTCCACTTCAGGGGTTTCGACATTAAGAGTATGCATATCCACTTTCAGGACATCCCCTAACAGTCCGCCCAGACTTTCCAAGGTTTCCACCTCCCAATACTCCATGGGCAAGTGATGGAGTTCAACCCAAACCGCCGCCGTATCAAGCCTTTCAAAGGCCGGTTGGAAGTTCTCCCTCCACGGCATCAATTGGAAGACCATGCCGTTCACCGTCCATGGACCTTCCTTGAGGACCTTATCCACCATTTCCTCAGAGTGACATCTTATATAATAGAAGCCATTAGGTAAATCAAAGATGGAGAACTTCCCCATCTCCTGCCACAGGTTCGAGAGGGTTGCACGCACCTGATCCAGGGGCAACGCCTTCCCAAGGAACTTGCCGTAAAGGGCTGTCTTCATTTGCTCATGAAGTCTCATTCGGAAGTCACCATCCGGCTTGAACCTCAGGTGGCGCAATTGCTTCAGCTTCTCATGGTTTTCCTTCAGGTTTACAGTTTCATTTCCAAACACCACTGTTTTCGGCGCCCCAGCAACTACTCGCGACCATGAGCGCCCAGGAGGGGCTGGTGGGTTCGGAGGCTTGGGACCCGAGGCTCCACCCCCACTCACCATAGCCAGTGGGGGAGAAGCGAGCTTGAAGGAGGTGAGCACTTTTAGTCACACAGGGGAGCGCACGTCTCACAAGGAGGACGCAAGAGAGTTTAGTGGCCCTTTGACCCAAGAGATGAAATAGTAGAGGAGGAAGGGCACAACTAGGAGGATGGCCATGGAGGCAAGAGAGCATCTACAGAACCTGTTCAGAGCCAAAAGATGAGCCGAGTAGAGGAAGAAAGAGAAACAATCCTAACAAGTTCTACTATGGAACTGCAGAGGAGTCTCCAGACCTGACATGGTAAGTAGAATAAACTATATGATTAGGGTATTTAGCCTGTCTCTGATCTGTCTTGTAGAAACAAGAGCGAACAAGTCTCATGTAGAAATATTTAGCAAATAATTTTTGGCATTACAACATAAACACATATTTAGTAGAGAATCTTCCTAGATGTAAGTCCGATCATAACCCACTAGTGCTGACATATCATCATAGGGGAAGCAGAGGGCAAAGGCCAATAAAATTTGATAGTAATTGGATTCATACAGCGGAATGCCAGAGATCAGTAGAAAAAATTGGAAGAATATACTCGAATAGAAGACGAATGGCACAAATTAAGGGCCCTATACAACAATCACCAAGCCTTACTAAGGCAAAACACAAATGTATGGGCTTAGAAATCCAGAGCTGTCTGGATGTAAGGTAGAGACAATAATTTAGGCTATTTTCATAACTTAACTAGGAATCATAAAAGAATTAATAAAATTAGCAAAAATTAAAATAGAAGAGAGCAGGGTAATAGATGAACCAATGAAATTGAGGATAAAGTTCTATACAAAGCTCGTACAAGGTAAAGAAGGAGGCAATGTAGACAATCTGGTGGACTCTATGCCTGAGGATATCTTATCACTAGCAGAGGAGCAAAGGGAAAGACTAGTCAGAACTGTTACCAGATATGAAATCTTCATTGCATTAACCTTGATGCAAAGAGGTAAGGCCTCTGGCCCGAATGGCTTTAAAGTAGAATTTTTTAAACATATTGGAATGTGGTAGGAGATTCCCTAGTTGTTGCTATAAAACAATTTTTTTGCTACTGGAAATATGTTTAACAAACCTATGTATGCCTCATTCCCAAAAAGGATAACCCCCAAGTAGTAGAAGACTATAGAGCAATTTCATTGTGCAATGCCAATTACAAGATAATCACCAAAATCATGTATGCTTTTATTAAAAATAGAAACATCTCCGCTAACATCATTCTTTCACAGGAAATAGCTTTCTCACTAGAAAAAGATACCCACATCCACCCATGTTGATAATCAAGGTATATATGGAAAGGCCTACGACATTTTAAGATGGGATGCAATAATAGCTATATTAACCAAAATGAAGTTTCCAAATCAGTGGATCAGATGGGTTAAGGCATGTATTAAAACACTAACCTTGGCCTTCCTAATCAATGGAAGAGCTGGGAGGTGGATCAAACCCCATGCTTGGATACAACAAGGAGACCTCATATCCTTATATCTGTTCATTTTAGTTGCCTAAGTGTTAACAAACTTACTTAACAAAGTAGAGTCTCCTCGGATGATCTGGGGAGGGGTTCAAATTAAACCTCATAGAGAACTTCCATAAATCATACACTATATGTTGATGATCTACTCATATTCTATAGAGCCTCCAAGAAAGAAGCAAGAGCCATTAACATGTGTCTACAGATATATTCCAGCTTTACTAGACAGAGGGAAAACCATAACAAATCAGAAGTCTTCTTTCCCTCTCAGATCAATAAGAGAATCAAAAACTTAATCATTACAATTCTAAATTTAAAAATAGGCACATTTCCCTTTAAATACTTGGGCAGGTAGATTGCTCTAATAGAGTACACACAACATAAATTTAATCCTCTAGTAAACAAGGTAGAACAAAAACTGGCCCATTGGTAGACAATGTATGTGTCTATAGCAGGGAAGATAACCTTAGTTAATTTAGTAATTATGGCTATACCTGTTTATAGTATGAACACATACTCTATTCCTGATGTCATCCTAGGAAAAATTAACAAACTAGTCAGAACATTCATAAGGAAAACTAATAACAAAGAAAGTGGCATCCATCTCATAAGCTGGGATATGATAACTAGACCAAAACCTTAGGGTGGATTGGGAATCAAAGATTTGTAACTAATGAAAGTAGCCTTATTGGCCAAACATGTATTGGAATTGCTCAACAGTGTCAACAAACCATGGGTTCAACTCATGAACTATCGGTATGGGGAGCTCAAGATATGGGAAGATTCCAAACAACCAAAGAGCTCTAGTATGTACAAAATCTTACTTAAAACAGCCAAGGCAATTAGGGGTAATGTATCTATAACCTACATAACTGTGGGATCGAAAATACCTGCCTTGCATCGTGAAGACACCAAACGATATATCGAATCACAAATGTCATTTATTTTTGTTATTGTGGGTTCTTCCATTCCTAATAGAGGCAAGCCTCTATTATTAATTACCCCAGACATAGTCTTGGGAACCTCCGATTAAGGGCAAAAGAGTACAAGTAGAGGTAATGAAAAATAATTCACTTTATTGCAGAAAATGATAATTTATTACATATAGATATCTTCGTATAGATGTACATAATTTATTCATTTATTCATATAAATGGTGTCGCCTTCCGTCGTGGAATATATGCTCCATCACTTCAGAATTTATGATCCATCGGTTGCCTCAAGACGCCTACTTTATCGCCGCTTTGAGATTTGCATCGGTTTACATTATATCGACCATCTCGAGATGAATGTCATATCGCCACCCCGAGATATGTGTGTCGCTTTGAGATTTATGTTTATCGGCCGCCTCAAGATAAGCGCTCTGTCGCCTCCTCGAAACCCATGCCATTTTTTGTGATTTATACCTCATTGGTTGCATCGAGATGTGTATTTCATTGTCGCATCAAGATGCGTGCCAATCTGAAATTTATATTTTATCATCCGCCTCAAGATGCATGTTTTATCTTTGCATCGAGATGCGTGTCGTTTTGAGACGCATGTTACTTTGCCATATTGGAGGAATAGTATTGCATTTGGATATAACATGAAAAATAATAATAGTAATAATAATAATAATATTGAAATCCCATAAAGGCTTTGAAGAAGCCATTAATGTTCACTTTGATATCTTTCATTGGAATAGTTGTGAGTGGACTTAGTGAGCAACATATCCATATCTGCCTCTTCAAAAGTCAAAGGGATCAATAATATGCTTTTTGGGAAAGCCAAATGGCTAATTTCTAGTAATAATTATATATATATATATATATATATATATATATATATATATATATATATATATATATATATATACTTCCAAATTGCCCAACGCCCTCTAAAACAATGTAAGGGAATTTATGAACATATTTATTTATTTATTTATTTATTTTTATTGTATTTTATTTTTGCTTGACATACTGGAGACAAATAAACTTCCAAGAAAACATGAAATTGTTCATGATGGCATGAAGAAGCCATTAATATCCATGCATGGGAATAACTTTGAGTGGACTTGGTGTTGGATTTTATATATGCAATATACCTAATATGCATATAGACAGGATCTTGTTCTTATGAATTGTAAATTGTAAAACTATAATTTACTTACTTGGTGTTAGGTACGTTGTACCATTAGCTGTAGTCTCACGAACACTGCAACATACCGCAACGTATTAGCGCACGATCTACTCGAGATCGGTAAGCTTCTGATCTTCTCTCCCTCACCCTCCTTATCCTTAATCAGGACGGGAACTGATGGATGTTCCCTGCTGCTGTAGATCCATAATGAGAGGTTGCCTCTCGAGATTGGAGATTAGGATATTAGGATATGGTGGAGAGAGGGACCAGAGCTCTTTATATAATGATTAGGGTAAGGGTCTCTATCCATCAAGATTCCCAATCCAAATCTAATTTAAACTCTGTTGCTTTATCCATAAGTAACTGGAATTTGTTCACTTTAATAGATTGGGTTTATCCATTATATGTGAGTCCAACTTTATATAAAACCAAATACATTGGGACACTTTAACCAAAGTGGTTAATTAAGGCCACATAATAGAAAATATCTAACATTCTCCCACTTGGCCTATATTTACCACTTGAATTGTCCCACGTTTTAATAAGAAAACAAACTTTTCAAAAAACAAACTTTTTCTTTTTAAAAAAAATTTTGAACTCACAACTTTAAAAGAAAGACTAAAATGCGCGCGCTTTGAAAACATATCCCAATCAATCATATTCCAAAGTTACACTTTAATACTTTGATCAAATAGAAGACCACTGATGGGGATCATGGCGGTTATACATCCTTAATTGACATACTCCCTTCCATGTATCACTGCATCAATAGCCTCTACTTAACCCAAATTTTAATGATAAGCTATAGGCTACAAAATCCATAATGCCTATATAAATTGTCCCAATCAGAATGTCAATTTAATGACTCTTCTGTTTAAAACTGTAATTTTCACTTTAATGTACATACACATATATATTGAAACAGAAGATATGGAATCGACTATAAGGAGATCTCATACTAGTATCTTATAATTTTGATTATCCCATTGGCAAAATAAATTTATCAATCATGTTCCAACTATCATTGCCAACTTTTCATGGGATCCAAAACTATCACAATATAGTGATATAATCAAAAGATACATGACGATTCCAATTCTTAAATTTTTCGATAACCAGAAATGACTTTTATGTCTATATTTCATTGACAAATACTTTTAAATAAATCACAGCAGACTGAAAATATTAATCCCATAATCAAACTTATCTCATGCAAGCAAAATCATCATAATTTGGTCATATTAAACCTTTCATATGACTATATGCATTGAGATTTCTTTGATATGCATCATAACTAACCATATATAAATAGTTGGTCAGTAAAAATGAGCACCATTATCAACCCATATAACTTCAATAGTAGTATGATTACATAATTAGAGAGTTTATCTCTCACCTTAAAGCATGCTTAATTTTATATAAATAAGTATTTTATGATCAACATATGTTTTATATGAGCAGTATAAACTTTAACTTTCTTAATAACTTGTGATGTCAAACTAGTAAGAATATCGATGAGTCACACTATTAATCACAACAACAATACACAAGCATTCTTGGTCTCACCAATCTACTTTAATCATTACTAAATTTACACAAAAAACTTTAAATTTAACAGCTCCCACTAATCCTCGGATTCAAAAAACAATTATACTGAAGAAATTGAAAGCATGTTAAAATTTAAATATTCTCTAATTCTCATAAACTTTTCCACTTTTATTTGGTTAAGACTTTAATTACCAAAATATATATATGTAACACAGCGGAATATAATGTTATATATGAGTGAATCTCTTTAACCGGTTTAAATAACAAAAATCATCATGAGGCTAACTTTTAAATTCAAATATATAAGCCTCTAAGATAACTTTAAGAAAACCACCATTATTTTTCTATAATAGATTCAACTCATAAATTAAAATAATCTCTTTAATTGGTTTTAATAACTAAAATTATCATGAGGCTAACTTTTAAATTCAAATACATAAACCTCTTAGATAGCTTTAATAAAACCACTATAAAACAAACTAATATCTTTAATTGGTTTTAATTACTAAAATTATCATGAGGCAAGCTGTTAAATTCAAATATATAAGCCTCTTAGATAACTTTAATAAAACCACTATTATTTTCTGTAATAGATTTAACAAACTAATCTCTTTAATTGGTTTAAATAACTAAAATTATCTTGAGGCTAAGCTGTTAAATTCAAATATATAAGCCTCTTAGATAACTTTAATAAAACCACTATTATTTCTGTAATAGATTTAACAAACTAATCTCTTTAATTGGTTTAAATAACTAAAATTATCTTGAGGCTAACTTTTAAATTTAAATATATAAGCCTCTTAGATAACTTTAATAAAACCACTATTATTTTTCTAAAACAAACTATTCATTAACTTTTATTGTCCAATTACTCAAACCAAAATAACTTTAACTTTAAGGTAAGATTAGATTACTTATAAAACTTTTATTAGGTTGAATAATGTGACATATCATTGAGTTTAAACATCTCAAAAGCTTTACAAACCATAACTTTTCTGATTCTAGTCCCATTAGTTTTATTAACTTTGATAAATGTATTTCACAATTGAGTATGACCATGATTATACCACATTATCCATAATATTATTGGAATTCTTAATTCATGGTAATATGCAATTCTCACCAACATAATGACTTTAATCCTATTCAAATATACCATGAAACATTATATAGGCCGATAATAATCAATTCTAACATTAATTCAATTGATATATGTTATTTCAAATGAGAAAGAACCCATCAAATCTTTATCTCCCCCTCAATTGAATTCTCTCTCTATTTCATAATACAAGTCTCAACTACTATTATAGATGTTATGTCATTAATGGGGAATTTAATGCATATTATTTCCAAAATTGAATTGTCCTATTATTATATGATATTGATCTCAATAACTATCATAGAGATCATGCCATTAATAGGAAGCTAAATATGCATATCCTTTAATCTTTAAAAAAAAAAAAAAAATTATATGAATGAATTAATATACCCATTCATCCAAGGAAACTCTAAATACCCATACTTTGGTCATTTATCAATGACAACTTTTAAATAGATCTTTTGACATTAATATGATTTGAACAATCAACTAATAGATCTATTTGCAAAAGATAGATGAACCACATAAATTATATGATTGGTTAAACTTCAAATATTAGAGTATTCCATAATTCTCAAAAGACATCCTATTGTTTGAGATAAATATATCATAATGTAAATCAAATATTTACAAACAAGTTATGAGAAAGCTTTAAATATAGTGATGCAATAAAAGATGTTTAATTTTGACCACTCCCACTGATCTTTTATTGTCTTTGCACTTTAAACCAATAATTTGCAATTAGACATGACAATGGTACAAGCAATACATAGGTCAAATTTATATTGGAGAACCAAGATTACTAAAAAATAACTTAACGTTTGCACTGCTCATGTTGATCAAATTACTACTAATCACTGTAATGGAACATATCAAATAGGGTTTAAACAAATACATACTTTAATGCTCACAAGAAATTAAATTGATGCATAACTTTATGATTATAGGAAACTTTAAATGAATGACTCAGTGCATCATCACCAATCCCTCCTTTGGGCGAGACAATGACATGCGAATAGTCCATTCATTAACTAAGTGTCTGTTCTTGCTACTTGTATTGTGTCAAAATATTTACTATAAAAGATATCTTTAATGCAAATTATATAATTATCATGAATGGGGTACTTTGGCACCTACCAAATCAGACAAATATAAATTTGCATGCATAGAATATGACACATAATAATCTTAGATTTAGCATAGAACCAAGACATACATAGTTCTCCTTTAGCGTTATCAGCATGAAGTAATAGAAAATCCGATAATCATCACACCTTTGGGCAAGAGAAGATTATCGTACTAACATCCTTTATATTGATAACTGCACTTTATTGAGAATATTCACACCTTTGGGCAAGAGAAAATTCTCATTATGTCTTATATATCAATAAATATAGTTTACTAAGAATTTTCACACCTTTGGGCAAAAGAAAAAATTCTTGTATTAATACATATAAGACATCTATAATTGTTGATATTAATCAATAGCCTCCTTTGGGCGACTACTAATTAACATCCTTTAATGCAACTTCACTTAAATAGGGAGAAAAGACTATTAACTCCAAATTCCATCATCTCATCTCCTAACATGCTTAGTGATCCTTTGGGACAACACATCACATGCCGAATTTGTAAATAATGGATGAACTTGCTTTAATAATTTATAAATCCATAATAATTTCATAATCCAAACATGAAATTAATATAAGATTGCTATTATTTACCATTATCGTAAGTAAAATTTGACTTTTATGCAAGATCAAGTAATATCATTAATGGATTTTAATAATCCTTCAACGATCATCAATCAGAAGATTTAAAATATATCAAAATTGAAAAATTAACCTTATATTGGACCAAAATAAACATTATAATGACCTCCTTAAAACAAATCTTTGACATTAGGTAAATTTTCAAGTAGTCATTCACTATTCAATTTTCTATTCAAAATAGAAAAATACTACTTAAACAATTTGCTTTCAAGTCCCTATAATTTTATCTCTTTAATTTTGACTTAATAAGCTTGAATACTTGTATGAACTTAATTTGATCATTTAATTCAACTACTTAAATGAATTAATAATTCTAACATTGACCAAATTGAGTTCTCCTAAATTCAAGCTAAATTGAGGTCAAATCAATCGATAAAATTTTGGTCCACTTTAATATAAACACTCGTGCTCTAATGTGCTTATATTCATATATATGGTTCATTCACTGATTGGGTAAAACTTCAATAATATAGTTTGTGATCAAATTCGAATTTTTATGCCATAATACAAACCAAAACAAAGTAGCCCAAGAAACACAAGTATGAACCAAAATAAGTATTGAATTAAAACTATATAATTTGATTTGAAATTAAAAATTTAATAATTTCAATTCCAAAATAATCTTAAACCTTTTGGATAAACTTTCAACTTTAATTATCCATAGAACTTTCATGGATCAGTTAAATTTAATTTTGATATAATAGTAAATATCACAATATATTTCCAAAATTCAACAAAAAATATTAGTTAAATTCTGAAAAATCTCTTTTATTTGGAAAATCAATAGACCATAATTCCATACTAATTTATCCAAAATAATAATAAAATATTTTCTGACTTTATTTAATTATGAAAACTCTTTAATTTCATATTCTTTTAATGTCAGAAAAATAAAAAATATTATTTGGATTTTTATTTTACATAAATCTTTAATTTTCGGATTACTTAATATGAAAAATCATGATAATTATTTTATGAATTTATTTTATTCCGAAAATTCTTTAATTCCGGATTCTTAATTTCAGAAAAATAAAAAACATATTTTCTGAATTTATTTTACATAAATTCTTTAATTTTCGGATTATTTAATATAAAAAATAATTATTTTCTGAAATTATTTTATTCCGAAAATTCTTTAATTTCGGATTCTTAATTTCAGAAAAATAAAAATATATTTTCTGAATTTATTTTACATAAATTCTATAATTTTTGAATTATTTAATATATAAATAATAATTATTATTATTTCTAAATTTCTTTTATTCCAAAAATTCTTTAATTTCGGATTATTTAATATCTAAGAAACTAATAATTATTTTCTGAATTTCCTTTACTCCGAAAATTCTTTAATGTCGGATTATTTAATATCAGAAAATAAATCAATTATTTGGATTACTTAATTCCAAGGTAGAAAAAAATCGTTAAAGAAAACTTAACCTATGAGTTTTATAATCTTTAATCTTGATCTTGCTAACTACAATCCATAGAACAATAAACCTAGAGCTCTGATACCAAATGTTGGATTTTATATATGCAATATACCTAATATGCATATAGACAGGATCTTGTTCTTATGAATTGTAAATTGTAAAACTATAATTTACTTACTTGGTGTTAGGTACGTTGTACCATTAGCTGTAGTCTCACGAACACTGCAACATACCGCAACGTATTAGCGCACGATCTACTCGAGATCGGTAAGCTTCTGATCTTCTCTCCCTCACCCTCCTTATCCTTAATCAGGACGGGAACTGATGGATGTTCCCTGCTGCTGTAGATCCATAATGAGAGGTTGCCTCTCGAGATTGGAGATTAGGATGTTAGGATATTGTGGAGAGAGGGACCAGAGCTCTTTATATAATGATTAGGGTAAGGGTCTCTATCCATCAAGATTCCCAATCCAAATCTAATTTAAACTCTGTTGCTTTATCCATAAGTAACTGGAATTTGTTCACTTTAATAGATTGGGTTTATCCATTATATGTGAGTCCAACTTTATATAAAACCAAATACATTGGGACACTTTAACCAAAGTGGTTAATTAAGGCCACATAATAGAAAATATCTAACACTTGGTGGGCTGCCATTTCAAATTTTATAGCAAAACTCTTCCACCTGGGATGTACAAATCTCTTCATATACTTTGAAGTTGTATTCTTCTGCAATCTCTATAAGCCAATCTATTAGTATTGAGCACATGCTTGCATTGGTGTCCTTCTGTATCTTCTCCATGAAGTCCATTGAAGATCTTTTCTTTGCCTCTGAAATGTGTAAGTGCTTCAAACTGCAGTCCATTGTATCCACATCCTCAGAGATATGGAGGTTGTCACTTGCTTGCCTCTCCAAAGTAGCAATTATATATTTGTTTTGATTGCTGATATACACAACCTTATCTGCAGGATCTCAAAAAGCAAAGCCAAAGTAATTGCATTCAAATAAATTTCCTTCTTTTGTCAAATTTGACATCCAGTGTCATTCCTCTTTCATTCCTTTTCATAGAAGCCCTATGCCAGAAAGGTTTTGGTATTGGAGTAAAGAAATTTATATCGGGATTATTCATGTTCCTTCATGACAATGTTGTTAATGTTGTCATTTGACCATGACGTGTTTAGTTGATTCAACTACAATTGTCAAACTGCAGGTATTTGGAGCACAAGTATCGAATTCACAATCTTTTCGTTGTAAGACCTCTCATTTCATCTTTGCAGGTCACCTTCATCATACTTGGCAGAAATTATTAGATTCTCCAAGGAGTCTCTTTTAACAACCTATTGTAGTTTGAAATTTCTTTGAGACATTTTGTCGAACAAGTCATGTGCACATTAGTTTCCGGCAGGAAAGTTCTTTGCCAATAAAGATGAATACCTTAACATACAATCTCCATCTTTAAAATACAAGTCACAAATGCCTGACAATATTAACTTTGTGGATTTGGCAGAGAAGGAACTAATGCATCTATACCAATCAATAAAATAGAATAGTTTTCTTCACTGGATTGTCAACAGCCTTGTTCCTCCTCTTCTCTTTTCATCTTCTTTTTCTTCATCTTCTTCCTCTTAACTTTATTTTGTAGTTTGTGTCATTCTTTTTTCATCAAGTTTGATTGCTTTCTTCTTTTCTTCTTTTATTCTTTGCTTGCTTCATGGTATTCATCTTGCTCTTTGTCACTTTAATTCTTCTACTTTGCTTTCTTTGTTTTGCAGCCCTATCACTAATGTTCTTGCTTCTTTATTCTCTTCATGCTATTCGTCACGTTATCTTTGATGGTCACCAGTGATGCCTTTGTATCCTCTCCAATACCACCATGCACTGCTTCGAATTGGAGTCCCATCTCTCCTTCCTCAACACTGCTAATGTTTGAGGAAGGAGATGGCTCTGATGAAGAGGTATGCGCTGCAGTTTGACTTCATTAGCGAGTTTGAGGGTGCTTCGGTGCTCGTCATGGCGGATCTACAAAGTCCTCTGAAAGTCCACCATTGATGAGAAGCTTAGTGTTTATAAAATCCAGAAGCTAGATTGAGAGGTATTTGATCTCAAAACATAGACTTGGACCTCCATCACCACTTTACTCCGGCGAGCGGTGCTTTACTGATAGTTCTTGTACGATCTCCTCCTAATGCTTGAGGGCGATCCGATTTTCTTCCATCGCTTCATACCAAATAAAGAAGAGGTTGGCAGAGAGAGTTTTGATCTCCTGTTAGGGTATAGACACTTTACTTTGGCGAGAGGTGCTTCACCGATCACCGGGATTCTTCAGTGTTGGAACATGACAGCGGCTTTTTTTTGGGGACAGTAGGGCCTCGACGGTGATCATTAGTAGTTCTCCGACACCGCCACACCTTGGGACGGTGTCCCTTTCTCCAGTAACAACGATCAACGGCGACGAGGCCTCAACAGTGACAATTGGGCTTCTTAACACCGCCATGCCTCGAGGCAGTGTCCTTTCTCCGGCGACGGCGTTCGATGGGTGAGGGCATGGGCGGCAATGATGGAAGGCAGTGGAGCTTTTTTTAGGGCTCAATCGCCTGCAGGTCGGCATCTAGGCGGAGACGTGCACCTCCGGCGGTGAAGCTTCTCTTTGGTGGCGGCGAAAGGGGATGATCTTTATGCGGTATTACGGTTTATGGATGGACCCAAGTCTGTCTCCTTCGGCATGGCCATTAGAGACAAACTTGGTCCTGTCCGCAACCGAAAATACCTCTCTCTTTTTTACCGGAGTGGGGGGACTTCATCTCACTCTTTTTTTATTGACCCCCATCCTTCTTCTCTCCCCCCTTTATTTATAGACTCAGAGAGGATTGGATCATTATTTAAATTTTTATTTGATTTAGATAAATCAAGTTGATTTGATTTGATTTGATTTTTTTTTTTTGAATTATGATAATATCATGATTTGTTTGATATTTTTTCCTCTTTCTTGATTTGACCAACATTCAAATTTTGATTTGATTGATCTTCTCTTTCTTGATTTGGCCAACATTTAAATTTTTGATTTAATTTTATTTTGATTTGATTGACCTTTTTTCTTTCTTGGCCAAGATCAATCTTTAAATTTTAATTTGATGAGATTGATTTTTTCTAAATTCATCCAAATTTTGATTTGATTTTGATTTTTTTTTGGAATTATATTTATATTTTCACATATTGCCTCAGGATTTGTTTTCTTGGATTGTCTTGGATTTGCCTCGGGATTTGTTCCTTTGGATTGGCTTGGATTTGTCTCGGGATTTGTGCCCGTGGATTATCCTAGGATTTGTGTGTCCTTGACTCGGGATATGACAGGATACATATTTTTATTTGAAATTAAAATATTTTAATTTCAACACATTTCAAAAATATTTTATAATATTTCATTTTTGGCTCGTTTCAAACATTGGCATCTATTATTTTCAATGTATATATATTTTATATACATTTTTTTAGACACAAACAATAACAAAGCATAAATCTGTCACCAATTGATGAGTGCATAATTATACATATTTTTATATCATAGTCCCATGCCCTTTTGCATCCATTTTGGCATAGTTTCTCCCAATTTTGTGTGATGTTGGGTGTTTTGTGTAAATTGGAAGATAATTCAGCACTTTGGAGAAAAGAAGTAAATTCAGGAGAAATTTAGAGCGAAAAGTACCAAACAGAGCACGACACGGCCACCCACACGGGTGTGTCCTTGGGCGTGTGAATTCAAATTGAAATCAGCTAAAGAAGCGCGCAATCTGCAAATGACACAACCGTGTGACAAAAGGACATGACCATGTGATAGATGACATGGGCGTGTGTCATAAAGTCTGAAACTTATAAAAGGCCATCGATTCCATTTTTCAAGGGGACTTTTTATGTATCTTGAAATCGACGGCTAGGGTTTCGGGGAGAAGCTGAAGGCGGAGGAAGCATCGTGCCAGGGAGTCTATGAGTCTTATTATGCTTTCCTCCTTAGTTATTGTGATGTATGTCATTAGTATGAGAGGCTAAACCCCTTGTGGTGCCTCGGTCCTTGAACTCTTAGATGAACTTGTTAATCTTTCTCTTAATTATTATTATTTTCTTTATTTATCTTTGAGAATTGTCTATGTATGCTTATCATGGTTTGTTAGTGCGAAAGCGCCGGCTATACTACTAGAATTGTTTGATGCATGACGAGAGATCGTGCTCAAACTAGGTTCTAGCATAGATAATAGGGGGGCGCACGCCAAGAGATAGGGTGGTCACTTAGGTTTCCTTACAACCTCAACTCACTTTCCGGATTACGGTAAAACCTAATAGTAAGAACCATAGAACGCCACTAATAATATGGTCATACGTTGAGTAGCCGAGAGATCGGGAACAAACTAAATTATGGTTCTTAACAGTCCAAGAATAGATAAATTAAGAAACTAGTATGAGAGGATTAGCCTTGAGGGATTTTTAGAGGGATAGTGATCCGAGGTACCATGCCTTCCTGATTGATAATCCCCAACTTGCCAACTGTCACTTTAGTTTTGTTTGATTAGGTTTTAGTTAAGATCAATTCACCAACATCTTTTCCAAGCTAGATAATAGAGTCCTAGAGAGTATTAGTGTCGATCCCTGAGGATTCAACTACCCTACCCTCAGGATACTTTACTACTTGAGCGACCTCATGCACTTGCGGCTAGCAGCACTTATCACCAATCAACCATGGCTTTTTTGAGATTCCTCTGAACCTTAAACCCACATACTATATTATGGACCTTGAAATTTCAAATTTGTAGGTGTGATACTTACTCAAGAATCACCTATGGAACTGGGAAATAGTGGAAGAACTCTTCCCCAGTTACATTTCTGAGAAGTTGGCAACTATCCAAGAAAAAAATTAGCAACAGAAAGCACATGGAGTTTGATAACAGGAAATGGGATCAAATCTTTAACAACTTCTATCTATGAATATCAACAGAGTTCTAGGAACAACTTAAGGTGGTAAGGATGGGCAAGAATGTGGAAGCTAAGAGCTACACCTAGAGTAAAAGTCTTTCTATTGAAATTATTCCATGGGAGACTACCAATAAGACAATTGCTACATAGATTCAGACTCGGCCCAGATGACCCTTGTGAACTTTACAAGCTTGAGCAAGAATCAATTCCACACTTATTTTGTGAGTACAGATGGGCCAGGCAGGCATGGGAGGAAACATAGAGGAAAGGGTACCTCAAAAGCTGGGAAATTAACCTAGGAAACATCACAGATGGCATGCTTCAACAAAGAGACAATAGGAACCCATAAGATCACACCAGAGGAGAGGGCTATAATAGGGAATATTCAAAGGTACCAAGTTTGACCAACATGTGGTAGCAAGAAGGGGGATTGCAATGACACTGGAGTATCACAACCATAAATCACCAACAGAGGACATAGTGCATAGAACAAGATGATTCAACAATATGGAGTTCTTCAACTCCCTTCTATTTACATTTGCCTCTTGGACAAGAGACAATGTGGCAGGTATTGGTTACATCATTTTCACTAAGGTAGTGTTTGGTTGACTATATGAGGAGTTACATCCAGAGATGGGTAACTCCCCATACAGTGTTTTTTACTTTTATCTGTTAGGTTTACACTTTTGGGTGTGGATGTGTAACTTCCCATACAAAACTTTTGTATGGGGAGTTACACCCATTCAAATTTACTTTTTCATCCACTTTTAGGGTTACCGTCACCCCCTCCCCCCAATGAGCACCCCCTTGGGCACCCCAATTGACACTCCCTTCCGGCTCCGAACCTGCCCGGTCCTTGGATCCCCGATAGCCATCTCTTCGTCAGATCCACATCTCCAATACTATTAGATCCTTAACAACTGTCTCTTCCTTGAAGGAAGACACCTGCACGAGATTCATCCCTTCTTCAAACCTGGTAATCTCAAGGAAAGCCCCAACCTTCTCGATTTGCATTTGCTTGTAATTGATTTCATCCTTCACTGTTCTCATCTTCTCTTCCTGCTCTCTCTGTGGATTACTGCTTCTGAGAAGAAGATGGAGAATCAATAAGACTTTGAAAGCTTCTTTGATTTTTCAATGAGAATAACTTTATATTTTTTAGCTTTTAGGAAAGTGAGAATCAACTTTAAACAGAATTGATAAAGAGATTGTGTAACAATATAATTATACAGAAACTTTTCATGACTTTGGAACTCTATTTTGCATATAATTTTCTTATATATATATATATATATATATATATATATATATATATATATATATAAGGGAGTGATATTATAAGGCCGGCTGGATTAATGTGCAAGTAAGGTCGCCTCTTATTTGGCCATTTACACAGTGTTTTAAGGATTTCCAACCGTATAGATGGAAAGAATATCGAAAAATAATCTAGCATGTCAATTTTCATACAATTTGGGAACTTGTAGGGTCTTCATCTTAACGAGTGAAAATTTATAGAACTCTTACCTGTTCAAAATTTCACCCTTTAAGATTAAGACCCTATAAGTTCCCAAATTTATGAAAATTAACATGCTAGCTTATTTTTCGAAGTTCTTTACATCCATATGGTTGGATTTCCTCCAAACACTGTGCAAGTAGGCCAAAACGAGACGACCGCACTTGAACAGTGATAAGGCCGGCCGCATAGTATATATATATATATATAGACCGAAATACAGTGATTTGTTCTACAGTGATTCCGCTATTTGTTCAAGAAATAGTAAGAAGAGCTCATAGCCAACAAGATTATAAAGGAACCAGTTCATTCAAGAAAGAAGAGTAAACAAGAGCAAAACCATACCCAAGAACACCCATAAACCCTACGTACCTTCAAACGACATAATGGTTATAGACTGGGAATTTGCATCTTGGCCTTGATTTCCACTTACCTCTTTGTTTACAAAATCTTAAGGATTGCTTCTTTCTTTACTATTGATTTTACATGATAAAACAAAGTGGTTATAAGTTGTTTAAATCTGTCTCTACTAGTGCATGTCGGATGGATTATCGGTAAGGAACAAAAACTATACAAATCAAGAAAACACTATCTTTTTGTGGTCATACCTTCAAGAGAAAAGTTTTCCCGTTCGAGGGGGAAAAGAGTTGAAGAACTTGGGAGAAGAAAACTTGCAAATCAAACCAAACCAGAGTTCACACTTTATTAACAAGAAAACATTTTACAGGAAAACATCTTAAAGCACTCTTTGAAAGAGAGGGGGTTTTTTGCTGAGGGATTGAGATGCCCAAGAGAAGCCTTAAGGGCTCTCTTATATGCAAGAGAAAAGCATCTTTTCTTACTATTACAAGGCTAGGTAGCTCTTTGCTATTTGACATAAGAAAGATAAGAAGATAAGAAGGAATCCTTATCTATGAAGATAAGTAAGCATCCTTATCTTTAATAGTGAGTATCCTTATCATCTTTATCTTATCCTCTAAAAGTCCACCACGCTTCTAAAGCACACTCTGATGGGGACAACTAAATGTACAAGTGGCTTATTTAGTACATAGGTGTTGTCAGCCACATTATGAAAACTATAAACATATGTATAAGAACATCCAGACAACAGGCTAGTCAACCTTTGGTGGGGTAGCGTCGCATCCACAAGGGCAGGAAGTGGAGTCGTCTTGATCTTCAGGATTGTTGTAGTTGACCTAGAGGAGATAATCCATGAGATGTGTGTCAGAGGGATTGGTGTAGTAGTGAATTTTGTCGATAAAGGCGTCGGCGAGAACAAGTTGGCATGAGCAGTGGCCCATTGTTGGGCAGTTGAAGTGATGGTGTCGAGTAGGATCTTATTTTACAACCCAGCACTTCTTTCAAGAAAAAATAGACTTTATTTTCAGCCAAGCACTACATTCAAGACAAGCTTGTCTTTATTTATTTTTAATTGTATAAATTAACAAGTCTTTTGCAGCTTTCCCTGCATCTTCACCTTCAACCTCTCTACATTAATCTCCTTAATCTCTACCAAAAATATGGATTTTCCACAAAAAAAACTAATCCTTTCCTACCTATTCCATGTTTTTTCTCCTATCAAGGACATGCTCGTGAAGGAATTTGTTGAACTTAATGATGAAAACGAAATTCTGACCAGCGTACGACATGAGCAACACAAGCTGATTAGTTCTCTTTTGAACAATTCTCGCACATACACCCACCATGAAGCCCTTCGCCTTCGTAATCAACTTCGCCAACTACATTCGGACAAAGATGATCTTCTTGTAGAAGTCAATAATTACAAACAGAGCAAGCCTAAGCCCTATTCTCCGAGCATCTTTCCAGATCAGCTTCGCTTCATCTACCAAGATCCCACTCGACACCATCACTTCAACTGCCCAGCAACGGGCCACTGCTCTTGCCAACTTGTTCTCGCCGACGCCTCTATCGACAAAATTCACTACTACACCAATCCCTCTAACACATCTCATGGATTATCTTTGTCAGGTTAACTACAACAATCCTGAAGATCAAGACGACTCCACTTCCTACCCTTTTGGATGCGACGCTACCCCACCAAAGGTTGACTAGTCCGTTGTCTGGATGTTCTTATACATATGTTTATAGTTTTCATAACATGGCTGACAACACCTATGTACTAAATAAGCCACTTGTACATTTAGTTGTCCCCATCAGAGGGTGCTTTAGAAGTGTGGTGGACTTTTAGAGGATAAGATAAAGATGATAAGGATACTCACTATGAAAGATAAGGATGCTTACTTATCTTCATAGATAAGGATTCCTTCTTATCTTCTTATCTTTCTTATGTCAAATAGCAAAGAGCCACCCAGCCTTGTACCAGTAAGAAAAGATGCTTTTCTCTTGTATATAAGAGAGCCCTTAAGGCTTCTCTTGGGCATCTCAATCCTTCAGCAAAAAAACCCCTTCTCTTTTAAAGAGTGCTTTAAGATGTTTACCTGTAAAATGTTTTCTTGTGAATAAAGTATGAACTATGGTTTGTTTTGATTTGCAAGTTTTCTTCTCCCAAGTTCTTCAACTCTTTTTCCCCCTCGAACGGGAAAACTTTTCTCTTGAAGGTATGGCCACAAAAAGATAGTGTTTTCTTGATTTGTATAGTTTTTGTTCCTTACCGATAATCCATCCGACATGCACTAGTAGAGACAGATTAAAACAACTTATAACCACTCTGTTTTATCATGTAAAATCAGTAGTTAAGAGAGAAGCAATCCTTAAGATTTTGTAAACTAAGAGTTAAGTGGAAATCAAGGCCAAGATGCAAATTCCCAATCTATGCCCGTTATGCCGTTTGAAGGCGCGTAGGGTTTATGGGTGTTCTCGGTTATGGTTTTGCTCTTGTTTACTCTTCTTTCTTGAATGAACTGGTTCCTTGATAATCTAGTTGGCTATGAACTTGTCTTACTCTTTCTTGAACAAATGGCGGAATCATCAGAGAAATTTCTTGTAGAAATGTATCATTGTAGAAAAATCTTTGTAGCTTCGATGCTTGTAGCGGAATATATATATATATATATATATATATATATATATATATTTAAAAGTTTAGGAACAGATTGGAGTAGCTACAAGGATGCTACAAAATATAAATTAAGAATTGTTTTTTTTTTTTGGTATTAAATGTTGCTTCTGCTTTGGATTGTGGCAAGATATTAATGATAAGCATTAGAATTAGTTAATTGAGAAAAGAAAAGAAGAAAATTAAATAAAGAGAAATCTCAAAAGCCACAAATGTGATATGGCTGAATATAGTGTGGAGAATTGGTCATGTATTAATATAGTGATCTTTATTGTGATTAATATGGAAGATCATAGGGACATATTTCTTGATTAAATTTATATGGTTGTGACCTATTTGCTCTCTCGAGGGTTTATTTATTTATTTACCTATGTGGTCTTGTGTGCATGTAATACTGAAAACAATGAGCTGGTGTTGTTGATGGCCTAGTTGCATATCTAGAAGAAGAAGCTTTTGGTTGTGAAATTTCATATGGTGACTTGGATGCCTTGGCATTTATGAGGAAGTGCAACACACTCTTGGAGAACTTATCATTAGAATTTTTTTTGGTTGAAAATAAGGCAGAACAGACTTATTTGTCAACTTTTAATTGCTTCCCATGTAACACTTCCGAGGTGATGATTCTCTTTTTCGTAAGAGAATTTTTTTAAAGAAAATTTTCTATTATCGACTTTCAAAAGAAAAGTGGACTAATACATTCTTCAACACTAGATTATGTGATATGTTTAGAACAACTTCTGCTCGACTCTGCATGTAACTGTCTTGCATAGGAACCATTTGTTGTTGTTGCTGCTGTTGGATTAAGGGATGTTTTTATTATATATCTTCAATGTGATATGTATGTGTTTTTCTGTTGGAGATGATGCCCAACTAAAGCAAAATTTTGTAGCTCAAAACTGATTTGCACAACAACAAAATTTACAACATCAATCAGATGAAAAGATAAAAAACTAATCATCTACAAAATCAGCCATGGTCTTGTCCCAAGGGTTCTGTTACGGATATATTTGGTGAAGACAGGTGTCATTGACCTAAAGGACCACTTGTTTCTCTAGCCACATGGCAATATCACCACCTTTGCACAATTCTGTCCGGCAAACAACGTGAGGACTCAATCCTGCGAACAAGTCCGTCGGAATTGTAGCAGCCCTCTACTACAGGGCCTGAGGTGGGGAGAGATCTCTAACGCCTCTACAGTAAGTAGGCCTTATCCACTTGCTACAATGGGCAGATATTTATCCTATTTTACCTACGTGGCATCTACGCGCTAGGCGGCAGATATTTTCCTACCGCCTTAGGAGATATTTACCTAACTCACCGCCTTATTCCACCGCCTTTCCTGAACCGCCTTTAAGGTGCTATAAAAGGAGAGCGTTAATAGAAGAAAAAGGATCCAAGAAAAACTGATCACACAAAGAACTGCCAAAATCTAAGACTCTTTACTCAAGTTTTCTGACTTAAGCATCGGAGCTGAATCCGGGCAGAAAGGCCCAATTCCGATCACTGCCCTCTCCTTTTTACAGGTTCGCCTATGTATAATTCCGGTCGGAATTTCAGGATGTCCTCCGTGCTCCCTGTTCGTAAACAGAAGTAAGCGTCCACACCAACTATAAATTTTAACCGTTGGTCGAAAGCTGAGGCCAGATCTCGAGGCAACAATAGCCGAAGCGGGGCGTGGACCAGTTTTTGGCATCAACAGGGTTCCATATATTTACACTATAAATAATAAATTAAGAAACCAATCTTCTGACACAACAGATGAAATACCACAGTTAAATCTAAAAGGACCGCCTTTTCCGCTAGTTCAGAACCCCCCTCTGTTCGACGCAGACAGCAGGCCACTACAAGAACCGAGCGGACAAGGACAGAGCGGAATAGTCCATCTGTTCAAACGGTTGATAGAAGAACTCAACAACAGGACCTCCCTCAAGGAAACAGGAAGTCCGAGCGACATATTCTCAGTATGTGTTCGCCTTTTGTCAAGGAAATATTGGGAGAACAAGTTCCTGATAGCTTCAGGCCACCAGTTATGATCGCATATGAAGGCAAAACCGATCCGTCTCGTCACTTGAAGTCTTTCCAGTCGAAGATCCTCCTCACCGGAATCACAGACGCTCGCATGTGCCGAGCTTTTCCCGCCACCTTAGAGGGGAAAGCGCAAGACTGGTTTGTCGATCTCCCATCTAGCACAATTACTTCTTTTCAGATTTTAGCAGATCGCTTTCTAGCCTATTTTGCCAATTACTCAAAGCAGAAGAAAACTCCATCTACCCTTCTGCATGTTAAACAACGAAAGGGAGAAACGCTCCAGGCTTATTTAAATCGTTACATAGACGAAACAACGAATGTCGCAGACCTCCTTCCGCGAATGGCCGTAACCTTCTTAATGGAGGGACTGTTAGAAGCCCCATTTCGTTTTTCCCTCACTTTGGATCCACCAAAAACCATTCCCGCCCTTATGATTCATACCCAAAAATATATCAATTCCGAGGAAATTTATACGGGTTGGGAAATGGAGGCTAGGCGTGGACCTGTGGACACCCAGAAGGAAAAAAAACCCACCAAGGTGTCAACAGAAGGCCTCCAAATCTACGAAAGGAAAGAGGATCGCATAAGGACAACAAGGGCGCAAACAGAGGTCCGAAAACCTCAATACGGCCCCAACGACATATGCTACAGTCCAGAGAACCTTCAAAGGAAGGAAAAATTGTCAGATATGATCACCATACCCCACTAAACCAAACCAGAAGCCATATCCTCATGCAGATCAAAGAACAAAAACTTCTGACATGGCCAGAACCAACGAGAAATACCGAACGGCCAAAGAATAGTAAGAGATATTGCCAGTTTCATCAATCTAGAGGACATGATACGGAAAAGTGTACCCACTTGATGAACGTAATAGAAGATGTCGTTCGGAAAGGACAATTGGAGCAATACATCAACTTGGAGATTCAAGAGGAACCTGAAGCTTCACAACCTGAAGAAGAACAAGGAGAAATGGTGGGGTTTATTAGTGGAGGTCCTGGTTGCGGTGGTGAAAGTTCAGCCTCTCGGAAAAGTTACGCCCGAATGGTGGGAACCACACAGGAAACAGAAACACCACGGAGACGATCTCGACCCACGGCTCCAATCATCTTTTACGACAATGACGTCAGCGGAGTTCGCCACCCTCATGATGACGCGCTGGTTGTTGCTATCAAAGTTTCTATTTTCTAGATGAAGAGAGTTCTGATAGACAGCGGGAGTTCAGTTGATATCCTCTTTTGGAGTGCTTTCGAAAGAATGAGATATGACGCGGATGACTTGCTTCCGGTAAAATCATCCTTAGTAGGATTCTCCGGAGGGGTAGTACAGCCAGAAGGCATGATCTCCTTACCAGTTAAGGTAGGAAACTCGCCAAGATCATCAACAGTGACAACAAATTTCTTGGTTGTGCGTTGTGCTTCAAGTTACAACGTGATCCTTGGCCGGCCAACCCTCAATCCCTTGAAAGCTATAATCTCTACTTACATCTTCTCCTTAAATTCCCGACTGAGAGTGGTAGTGGAGAAATGAGAGGAGATCAACCCCTGGCACGACAATTTTATGTCTCAACCCTCAAAGGGAAAGCCCTCAACAGCAGCAAGACAAAGGTTTCAGAAGCCATGCTAGTCAGCAGAATGGCCGAACGGGAAAATGAAGAGCTTCGACCTACACCTGTTGAAGAATTGCTAACAGTCCCCCTGGACACAACCAGAGCAGACCGCACGGTGCGGATTGGGGCAGATTTGACAACAGAGCATCGAGAAGACCTCATGAGAGTATTGAAAGCAAATTCCGACCTCTTCGCTTGGTCTTCAGAAGATATGCCGGGAGTAAAACGCGATGTCATCGAGCACCGTCTCAATATTGATCAATCGTTTAAACCTACGAAACAGAAAAGGAGAAATTCCGCACCGGAAAGGCAGAGAGCCGCAGAGGAAGAAGTATCAAACCTCCTAAAGGCTAGGTTTATCCGAGAGGTGCATTACCCAGATTGGTTGGCTAATGTGGTTCTAGTAAAAAAGCCGTCCGGAAAGTGGAGGATGTGCGTTGATTTCACGGACTTAAACAAAGCTTGTCCGAAAGATTCGTTTCCCTTACTATCAATTGATGGTTTGGTTGACTCTACAACGGGGCATGAGATGCTAAGTTTCTTAGACGCCTTCTCAGGTTACAACCAAATCCGAATGGCCAAAGGCGACGAAGAAAAAACGTTCTTCATTATGAGCACGGGAACTTACTGCTATAAGGTGATGCCGTTCGGCCTAAAAATGCCGGAGCCACCTTCCAGAGGCTCATAAATACAGTCTTCAGAGAACAAATTGGCAGAAACGTTGAAGCCTATGTGGATGATATCCTGGTGAAGAGCCGAAAGGCCAATGAACACCTGTCAGACTTACAAGAAGCTTTTCGCCTCTTGGACTTATACTATGCGGTTAAACCCGAATAAATGTTCTTTTGGCGTTGATCGGGGAAATTCACAGGATTTATCTTGACACAAAGAGGGATAGAAGCAAATCCGAGAAAAATCGAGCTATTCTTGACATGGGGTCGCCCAAGAGTCTTCAAGAAATTGGCTTAACGGACGCCTCGGCCGCGCTTGGCGATTTATCTCCAAAGCGGAGAGAAAAATCTCCCACTCTTTCAAGCCCCTACGAAAAGCACCGAAAATGGAGTGGGATGTAAGAATGTGAAAAAGCCTTTCGGGGGCTTAAAGATTATCTCCGATCGCCTCGGACTACTAGTCGAGCCACAAATAGGAGAAGAACTCTACATCTACTTGGCGATGCGCCCTGCATGTAGTCAGTATGAGTCCTTTTGAGAGAAGACAATGGAATTCAAAACCAGTCTACTACACAAGTAAAATCCTTAACGGCTGAGTCAAGATATCTCAGCTTGAAAAGTTGGCTTTCGCTCTTGTCACATCCGCACGGAGATTGAGGCCGTATTTTCAAGCCCACAAGATCCACGGTGTTGGTGATCAGCCGTTAAAGCAAATTCTTCATAAGCCTGAAAACTCCGGACGCCTAGCCAAGTGGGTGATAGAATTGGGCGAGTTCGATCTCACCTATAAACCCCGAACGGCAATCAAGGCTCAAGTGTTGGCGGATTTCGTCGTGGAGTTAACTTTTCCCGCAAATAGGGGCGAACCCCCGTCACAGAGTTCAGAAGAAAGCCCTAGCATCCCATGGTCCTTATATGTTGACGGATCAGCAACGGAAGAGAAGTCAGGGGCAGGTTTCGTCTTTTATTCTCCTTCTAAGTGGAAAATTGCGACAGTACTGAAGTTCCAATTCCGAGCAACCAACAATGAGGCCGAATACGAAGCCCTCATCGCAGGATTACATCTGGCCCGGGGGCTCAGAATTCAACATCTGCACGTATATTCCGACTCGCAGTTGGTTGTGAGCCATACCTTGGGCAGCTTTGAAGCAAAGGAAGAGAACATGGTCAGATACCAAGCAATGGTGAAGAAAATAGTTCCATACTTCGCTTACTTCCAAATTGAAAAAATCTGTCGAGCGCAAAACGAAGAGGCGGACGCCCTGTCTAAAAAGGCCACAGCACCGAACGGAGATACAAAGTCTTCCTTTAACCTACAGTACCTTCCTGCGAAGACCATCGACAGATTGGAGGGAGAAGTACAAAGTGCAGCCGAAGAGACAAGTTGGATAGACCCCATCAGAAATTATCTACAAGGTGGGCCTGCACCATCCAACAAAGCAGAGGCCAGACGGATTTCTTATAAATCCGCTCAGTACACCATCATCAATGAGAACCTGTACAAAAGGTCTTATACGCAGCCTTTCTTGCGATGCTTACGTCCTACAGAAGCTAGCTACATCCTTCAAGAGATTTACGAAGGCATCGGAGGAGGACACATAGGGGGCAAAGCCTTGAGTTACAAAGTCCTACGACAAGGTTATTACTGGCCAACACTAACTCAAGATGCAATGGCGTTACACCGGAAGTGTGATGCACCGCCAGGCATTCCAAAATTCAGAGGCGACCACCCAAGACGCCTTACACCAATTATTAGCCCTCAACCATTTGCCATCTGGGGAGTTGATCTTCTGGGACCATTCCCTACTTCAGTTCGGCAAATGAAGTTTCTAATAGTCGCTATTGACTACTTCATCAAATGGGTGGAAGTTGAACCCTTGGCCAAAATCACGGAGAAGGCTTGTCAGGGATTCTTATGGCGAACGGTTATCTGTCGATTCGGAATTCCGGTCGCTTTCATTTCTGATAATGGGCGACAGTTTGATAACAAGACTTTCAAAAGCTTTTGTTCGGAGCTCGGAATTGAATCCAGACTAACGTCTGTGACACATCCCCAAGCCAACGGCCAAGTAGAAGTGACGAACAACACCCTACTTCAAACACTGAAAACTCGGGTATCCAGAAATGGGACTAACTGGGTAGAAGAAATCCCGAGCGCCCTTTGGGCCTACAGGACAACAACAAGAACTCCTAGAGGAGAAACCCCATTCTCTTTCACTTATGGGGCAGAGGCTATCATCCCTGCAGAAATAGGAATGCCCACCTTACGGACACAGCAAACTTTCTCATCAGAAGAGAATGAGAAAAAACTCCGAGCAGAACTTGATCTACTCGAAGAACAGAGAGAAGCTGTGGAAACAAAGGCAGCCATCTATCGTCAGAGAGTAAAAAGGTTCTATGACACAAGGGTAAAAAGAGTCTTCTTCCAAATCGGCGATCTAGTCCTACGGGAAAATGAGTTTCATGGAAATAAAAGCCGAACGAGGAAGCTAACTCCTAACTGGGAAGGCCCTTACGTCATACAAAGAATCGTCCTAGCGGACACCTATTATCTAGTAAGTATGGACGGAAAAAGCGGCTCAGCGTCCATTCCATCTTTGAACACTTACTGACGCTACTATCGATGAAATTCATGCTTGATCTCTTAAATTTCATGGAATAAAGCTCAAGCCTTTCCCATCCCACAAAAATGTGGTGAAATTCCCATTCTACAAAGATGCGGTGAAATTCCCATCCTACAAAGATGCGGTGAAATTCTCATTCTATATACAAAAATGCGGTGAAATTCCCATTCTTGGAAGATGAGTCGGAATTATCCTGTAAGGATAAACGACAACTCTTATCCAAAAAACAAGGGGCAAAAATCCCGATCGAAATATGAGGCAACAATCTCATTTATAAAGACGAGTACCTCACTCAACAGCTTAAAGTCTCATGATTGGACTAAGAACTCGTTACGAAGCTTGACAAGCCAAATGAAGAAGGAAGAAGTTTACAAAGGACTTCAGAAAATACTTCTCACGGTTAAGGATAACCATCACTCAGAAATAAATCTTCACCAAAATAAAGGTTTGCTTTTTCATTCATATGAATAGAAATTACATTCCAGAAGATTGCGAATTCACAAGAATATTTCTCAAAGATGCTAAAAACACCCTAAGTACTAGGAGGACCCTCAGGGCAGACAGCTGCTTCTGGAGGAGCTTGGGTTGAAGGCTCCGAGGGGGCGGGGGCAGAAGCCTCTGGGGTCTTAATAGTCTGTTGCTCTTTTAGCTCCGTGAACTTCTTCAAAACTCCCGCCAGCACCATGGACAAAACCTCCGCAGGAGGGATATGACGGCCTACCTGTTGTACCACCGAATAAATACGGGTGGCCCCTTCTTTAGCTTTCGCCCTGAGCCGGGCGACCTCCTTCTCTAATTTATCCGCTCGCTCTACTAAATCCTTGATTTCTTGCGAGTCGGATTTAGGAGTTGTCAGTCGGGAAGCTAAGTCTTCTTTAAGTGTGTCGCGCTCCCCCTTTAGCTCCTCCAACTCCTTTGAACAAAAGAAGTTCAGCTTTTTCAAATTTCCCATCTAAGCTTCAAATTTTGCCCTCTCGGGCAGATTTGAGCTCCTTCTCCAAACTGCTAGAGTTCTCCTGCAACTTTTTAATGTTCTCCTCAGTAGTAAGAAGGGAACCCTCAGAAATAGACAACTTGGCTGCCAAATCGTCCTTCTCCTTTCCCACAACAGCCAGTTGTTGAAGCCGCTCAGCCTTATCCTTCTCAAAAGCATGGATAATGCATGTTGCTCTTTGTTTTTCCCCTCCAGGGCCGCCACCCTAGAGTTCAGTTGGGCGATTTCCGCCCTACACGCTTCTATCTTTGCCGAATCGTCTTGGCAAAGATTACCGACTCGGTCCGCCCGGTCATGATCTACTGAAATAACAAACAAATAAGTTAGTAGCATTAATACCGAGCCAAAAAGTAAAACTAATACGAGGATAATCCTCACCAGCATGACCGAACGGAATAGTTGGGAAATGGCCTCTTCCCTTCCAGCTCTATGAAGTTTGGAGGAGAGCTGTTCAGGCCTCATTGCCATCAAAACAGTCTTCACGGAAGCGGCATCCCGAAAAGGGACGTCTTCGGAGGACACCTCCTTCTCTTGAGGAGCCGGTCCCCTTAAGACCGAGTCCGCCACTCGCAGCTTATCCAGGAGAGCCGCTTCTCATGCCTCCGCCTATAAAATAGCCTAAGTTAAAGGTTCTGAACGAAACACGAAGCACCCATAGAAAATATTTGTAGAAATTCTTATGTGTGTAGAAATTCTCACCTCCATAAGAAGGGTATCCTCCGGCCGGCTGAAAGAAGGACCCTCGGAAATTGGGGACAAAGCCGGGCGGACTTCTTCCGCGCGAACCTCTTCCTGAGGCTCCTTTGCTTGTTCTTCTACAATTCCGGGAACTGATGCGTCCTCAGAATTCTTTCTCTTTGTCCTCCTCTCCCGTGAGGACCCGACACCAGGGTCACTTTTAACCCCTTTATTGGAAGAGTCGGTCTCTTTTCTCTTCCTTTTCTTCTTCTCCTCTTTGGAGGTATCAGCACCTTGGCTAGGTACCACTTCTTTCTTTTTCCGCCCACGAGCCAAGGGCGGATGAACCTCACCTTCGAAAGAAGCCAGAAGACCCTTAACATAGCTCAAGTCTTCGTCTTCCATCGGATTTTCTGCAAAACAAATTCCGAATAAGGTTAGACATCACAAGCCAAAATCAAACCAAATTAGGTATGCGAACGAGTCCTACCAGTAGACACTATTAAATGACACTTAATGAGGTTTTCTTTGGTCAAAAACCTATCCATGTAAACTTTGGATAGCCCTGTCATTGACTTAAGAAGATTTCCCTCTTCTTCCGACATCTCCTCACAAGTAATGTCCGCACGGGGAACCTCCCACCTTGTTCGGATATCCCACTCGGACTTACATCTAACAAAGAAAAACTTGCTCTTCCATCGCTTGATGGAAGAAGGAACTTTCCCTAGAAACTTTCTCCCAGGGCGAGCCGAGAAATAATACCAATCGGCATTAGACTCCAAACAAAGACTAAACAACAGGCGGAACCAGCGGACAGTCGGATTTACCCCGTAATTCTTAAAAACCATGACAAATCCGTTGAGCAGCCTCCAAGAGTTCGGAGTTAACTGCGAAGGACACAAACAATATTCCTCTAGGATCGCCTTAGTAAAATGAGGGAAAGGAAGCCTAAGTCCACCTAGCAACGCATCTTGATAGACAGCTATCTCCCCCTCCCTGGGGGCACTCGCCCTCTCCCCTGAACAAGGAACCCTAACCTCGAATAGAGAGAGGTCTATCTCATATCTCTCTGCTAGGCCATCTACATCCTTACGCCTAGAAGGCTTATGAGCGTATCCGACCCTCTACCCATTGCCCTAGAGGCGGGGGTGAACCCATGAACCACAGGCTGGAACGCCTCCAAGTTCACACGGAATCGCGACAAAAACCGTAGGGTTGGACGGAGAAGGAATCGAGGGCTCATGAGAAGAACTAGAGGAGGAAGATGCAGCACTAGCCATTATCTTAGTAAAGGAAAAAGACAAGAAAAACGCAGAAAGCTCAAAACCAGGGCTCGCCGGAGAAGAGGAAACCTGAAGAAGAAGACCCGATTCGAACCTTTTTCTGCCTGTACGATTTCGCTTATATACAAAGGCAACGAATCCGTGGCCGTTAGATCTTAGGATTATATTCCGATCAGAACCGTTGAACCAGGGGTCCACAAATCTGAACCGTTCAAATAACCATCATTACACCTCCTCAAAACAGTTCAAAATTCTGCCCACGTCAGCAATACCAAGCGCCGCCTGACACACATGGAAAGCCACGCTCATCACCCCTCATGACGTTGACAAACGCGCACGCCGCGCACGTCCCGCCACTATCCCCCTTTAATGCTAATAGTAGAGGGGACACGTGTCGTCCTAGGGAGTAATGAGCATTACGTGGAAGGTAGAGCCTGTACCGTATGAGACAAAGCACACACTCCAACATAGGATCGCCAGTGAAGGCCTCATAAAAATGCCAAAGGATTTAGAAGCAAAACGACAAGCGTCATTTATTCAAAGTTACATAATGACGCAAACAAAACAAACATAACAAAAACATATTGTCCAGACGGGACTAAAGCTAAATATCCATGAGACCCGTCAGAGGACACGCATCGGATAGGACTCAAGAGACACACGGACTTCCATATCCACTGTCCCCATTATTACTAGGGGAACTGGGTTCGGCACGGGGGCGAAGGTGGGGGCCCACCTCTCTGCGGCAGGAGTCGTCTCCGAACATCTCAACTTCGAAACGCATGCCCCCTGCATAGGTAAAAATTAAGAGGTCCCCCGCTTCCACGTCGTGATCGACATGAAAAGCTTCCCACCCAGCATCGATGCTCATTTCACCTACCCCCCTGTCGATCAACAGAATAGCTGGCCATACACAGCCGTTCGGACTTACCAAGTGGATCACTCCAGTCCTTAGTTCCGATAGATGCTCGTAAAAAGAGCTGGGGATTCGTAAGTGTCGAGAACATTGAGAAAAAGTAAAAAACTTATAAAAATACAAGCGCTGAGCCATGATACAAAGATACAAGAGTGCAAAAGATTTCTGCCCAAACTCGCCATCCATACAAGCCCTTAAATAGGAGAACCTATCGACACTATAGACGAGAATTCAGGAGCAAAAATCTACCTCGATAATAGTGAAAGGATAACACAGTAAACGTCGGTCGCCTATTAAAACACGTGTACTTTAGACGTAAGTAACCGTACACGAAGCCTACGCCTACGTAGACATGCCAACTAAGAACGATACTTGTTCTCGAACCAAGCGAAACGTGCGGTTAGCTCACCCCTCGCTCAGATTTTTTGAACAAGTACACTTGGGGAGGGACTAGTGTTACGGATATATTTGGTGAAGACAGGTGTCATTGACCTAAAGGATCACTTGTTCCTCTGGCCACATGGCAATATCACCACCTTTGCACAATTCCGTCCGGCAAATAACGTGAGGACTCAATCCTGCGAACAAGTCCGTCGGAATTGTAGAAACCCTCTTCTACAGGGCCTGAGGTGGGGAGAGAGAGATAAATATCTAACGTCTCTACAGTAAGTAGGCCTTATCCACTTGCTACAATGGGCAGATATTTTCCTACCGCCTTAGGAGATATTTACCTAACTCACCGCCTTATTCCACCGCCTTTCCTGAACCGCCTTTAAGGTGCTATAAAAGGAGAGCGTTAATAGAAGAAAAGGGATCCAAGAAAAACTGATCACACAAAGAACTGCCAAAATCTAAGACTCTTTACTCAAGTTTTCTGACTTAAGCATCGGAGCTGAATCCAGGCAGAGAGGCCCAATTCCGATCACTGCCCTCTCCTTTTTACAGGTTCGCCTATGGATAATTCCGGTCGGAATTTCAGGATGTCCTCTGTGCTCCCTGTTCGTAAACAGAAGTAAGCGTCCACACCAACTATAAATTTTAACCGTTGGTCGAAAGCTGAGGCCAGATCTCGAGGCAATAGTAGCCGAAGCGGGACGTGGACCAGTTTTTGGCATCAACAGGGTTCGATATATTTACACTATAAATAATAAATTAAGAAACCAATCTTCTGACACAACAGATGAAATACCACAGTTAAATCTAAAAGTTGGTAAGAGAGTTTGTATTAGACCATGGAGAAGTTAATGGAATGCATGACCAGGACAAGAACAACCGTTCAGTGGATACCATCCAGAAGACATTTAAAATTAGAAAAATGTTATAGTATTTTCCTATTACATAATTCAGATAAAATTTTATTTGCATAGGAAATACACATGAAAAGGCTAACAATAAATTGTTGCATAGGGCAGTTTTTAATATGTGTTTTTCTGCTGGATATGTTCCGATATGAATTGTTGCATAGGGTTGTTTTTATTATATATCTTCAATGTGATATGTATGTGTTTTTCTGTTGGAGATGGTGTTTAGTTATTGTTGTTTTGTTGAGTAGTGTATATTCAGGTTCTTTTTGCCATTGAACTAGTGAAATTCCTTCGACCATTATTGAATTTGCAAAATGACTTTAGAATGGCTTTTCTATTATTCATAGATGCATAATAATATGAAGATATCAAAGGAGGAACAAAACGGGGCTGCCATAGTAGCCACATTTGCATCCCTCTTCCTCTTGAGATGGTATTACTCAAGACCAAGATTGTATGGACAGTTCCATGCTCGAAGGCAATTAGAAAGACAAAACTACCTTAATCGACTAGTTCATGGTAATGACACGACCAGCATTAACATGGTTAGGATGAACAAGTTGGCATTTTTCAACCTTGCGTCTATACTACGTTTGTGTGGCCTTTTAAACGATTCAACACATGTTTCTGTTGAAGAACAATTACTCATGTTCCTTCATACCGTTTGGCATAACCAATGTAACAGGGTTATTGGCCATAATTTTCTTAGATCAATTGAGACCGTGAGTAGATATTTCAATCATGTCTTGTGGGCCATAGGACAGATACAAGGTGACTACATCAGACCACCTTCAACGTCAGTATCACTTTATATAGCTAGGAGACATAAGTTATATCCGTACTTCAAGGTATGGGTCAAACTATTTAAAAATTAGTTGTCTTTAATGGTTTGACTATTCTCTTATGATTTTTCATAATATATGTTCTTAGGATTGTATTGGTGCCCTCGATGGGACTCATATACATGCTAGTGTCCCTGTTGACATGGTAGCACCATTCCGTGGTCAAAATGGTTTGCCCACACAAAATGTTTTAGCAGCACTGGACTTCGATCTACGTTTTACTTATGTGTTGGCTGGGTAGGACGATTCTTGATATGGTGCCCTTGTCCTATGAGATGCCTTAAATAGATCCAACAACCTTAAAGTCCGTGAAGGTAAATTATAGTTGCCCTTAATTTTGATTTCTCTTGAACATGTGAAATGTCACGGCCTGACCCGGATTCCAGGCCTCGAGCACGTGCATAGATCGGCCGTAACCAAGTAGAGGCGCATCTCACTCGGGTACAAGGCCTAGTTAAATGAGAACATTCCACAGATAATAATAACATATTCCAAATAACATGAACAAAATCCAGAGTACTGCAACAGAAATAAAATAAGGGTTCAGCCACCCTACATAAGTTAAGGCCCTACAAGGGTCCTACAAATAAATCTCACACTCAAAGAAAATATGAGGTCCTTGAATCTCTGCAAGGATATCCCGATCCCTCGGATAACTCTAGAGTACAAGTCGGCTACTCCTCAGTATCTGAAAGAGAATAAAACAAGTGTGTGAGCATTAAGAGTGAAAGCCGAGTAAGTACTCTCGTAGGGATCACAAGGAAGTCATGTAACATCAAAAGATAAGCTAACAACAAGCAAATCAAAGAAACATGACCGAACAAACAAGTGGGGACCACGCCCCGCACTATCAATCATCTAGGAGTCTCAGACCTACTACAAGACTAGCAACAGTAGGGACCCCTAACACATCTACAATCTAAAGCTCTGGAAGAGAATTCCAAGGAAAACTCAGCAAGCATCCCCCAATCAGCACCATCAGCCTCTGCTAGGAACAACCCTCCGGTCATGGGTTGGTAGCGCTACCTCTCATACGTGTCGACACAATCAGCGAATCAATCCCACTAACGGGCTGGACAACCAAAGTATCCTCACTCTGATGTAGAAAGTCAGAATGTCAAGGTGTCCTCGACTTTGCATGTTCCGCAACGGAGCCCCCACACTCCATTGATCCGAGTAGAAGAACATAATTTAGCTGGCACACACCTACCCAGCCAGTGCATAAGTACACATGTGCATATGGTCAAGTGTCAGTCAACAGGTGGGTGTGCCTAGTGAACATTCTCTCAAGCATAACAACCATACACATAAAACAAGGCATAGATCTACTATGTGTAATCAATAAAGAGATCATCGAAATAATCAATAAGGTATGCTAGAATATAGCAATCAAGAAAGGCAATAATACCCATAACCGGGTGAAAACTAGGCAAGAGTAACTTACCTCTCTCAAGGGCGTTGGGAATTACACAAGACTCCCTCCTGGTGTGTCTCCACACTCTACACCGGTATCTGATAGTAAAGTCTATATTAGCAATAAAAATAGCTATTAAGCCTTACATATCTAGATGCATGAGTATGACCCTCTAACTGCCTACTCAAACGAGTGCGCCCAACTAGTTGGGCACAGCTAGACCTAACTTTCATTATAGGTGAGTTTGTCTTTAATTGAGTAAACCCAACCATTCAATCAAATGTGGTATAGTACCCTAGTGGTTAAGGAGTTCCATTATGGTTGTGGAGATTTAGGTTCGAATCTTCCCACTTACAATTTTATTTATTTTTTCTTTTGCACTTCACTAACCAACTTCAAATTTGGTTAAACCTAACCCATCTTTGTCCAGCCATTCCTTGATCAATTAGGCCCCTTTAAATTGGACTCAACTCTTTAAATCGACTGGGCCGATCTTTAATGTTGGCACTTGATTAAACCCACCAAATTTATTTGAAGTAGATCAAACCTAACCCAAGTTTCTCTAAGTTTGGGCTTATCTCCCAAAATTGTTTAAACCTAACCCTTTATGTAGTTAAGTTTGAGTTCACTACCAACTGACCAAGCCCAACCAATTAATCTCATCCTTCCTTCATTACATTAAAATCTTTTAGATCATTTGAACTTGGTTAGACCCTCTCCAAGCTTTGCGATCTAATCAGACTTCTTAGTCTCTACTAATTTTAGCAAACACAATGATGATCACTACAAATGCCAACCCTGAACCTATGCATGCACACTCCAAAGAGAACCTATATCAACGAACCTTTTCCCTTTACATTCATGCACACAAGCCCTTTTTGTAATGCGACACTACAACCAAGTCCCAGGCCATGCCCATTCTGGATGAATAAACTCTCACATAAGTATTCACAGATCCTTCTATTTATCAAAATCACCTAACCTATACTTGCATGCTTTGAAAAGAAAACCCGTGCATAACCATTCAAAACACAACCACATCGATGAGTTATTCTTCTCACATTGTATCAATTAGCAAAGATGGGTTTTACATTCACCCAACCTTATCTCTTTATCAGACAATAACTAGAACTTTAAACCTCTACAATCTCATCTCCAGATGTGGATACAGGTGACCTTATAGCTACATGGATGAGTTCTTTATTAGCTCTCAGACCAATTATGCATATACTCTTAATCCCATATAAACATATACACTAGTGTACATTAGTAGGCTTTCAGACCTGGCGTCAAGCTCTCTTCTTAGGTGAGGTAGAGGTCAAAAGATGGTGGTGTGAGGTGCGTCCTGGCAGAGCTTCGGTGCTCCCAAATGTCACAGAAACTATCCACTGGATGATTATGCACAGAGAGGTCAGTCTTTCATCACACTACATCACTAAGTTAACCTTTATTCTCAGAGAGATAAAGATGCTCATGGGACAAAGGTCGCGTTCCCGGAGGGATGCCCCAGATGACGTCCTTGCTCCGTCGTCCTCTGCGCCTCCACCTCTCGCTCTGACGCGCCTGGAAATCCGTCACTCGTAGCCCGTTCTTCTCCTCCACCCTTTGTTACAGTCTAGTGGAAACGAAGGCGGTGCTGGTCTCAGATAAAAATGAGAATGGCTAGGATTTGTCCCAGTCGCTCACTTTTTATAAACCTCGCAGAGGGATCATACTATATCTTCAATCCCGTTGATAGGGGATATCACGCAGCAATCAAACCTTTTTCTTTCCTTCTCCGGCCACTCTAGTGATCACGGCGCAATCAACTCTTCCCAGCGTTGGTCAACAGCGAGACAAATGGAAAAACTAGGGATCGTGCGGTGGCGCGCTCGCTGGAGGAGGGAGGCTCCCACATTTGCCTCGTGATGAGTTCGTTCCATGTGGATAAATGCCTCTGATTCGTTGCATGCAATGATGATGATGAAGGAAATTCGTGCCTCGGGTTTGGACCCCTGATCAGATCAACGGTGGCGATTTCCTCACGACGAGCGGCTAGATTTTAAGCTTCATGCCTAGAACTTACTTGGAGATCAGTAATAAGCGGCTTAGATTCGCTCGGATGGTAGGTACCCACACACCCCCATCTTGGCAGTTTAGATGAACGTTTGGATCTCTACTTGACGCCTCGAACCTACTCACTCATCAAGGATCAACGGGTCAGATCACTCTCATCCAATGGAACGGATGGAAGGCTGAGATTACATAACGTGCCTCGAACTTACCCTCTATCTTAAGATCGTTTAATCTCAACCGTCGGTTTCCTTTAAATAACTCTCTGCATGGATTTCTAGGGCATTCAGAATAAAACCCCTTACACTTTTATTCCTTTACATGCAGGTCTCCCTCAAGAGAGGAAATCCAATTTCAGTTAAGTCCCCATCTTTCTTGAAATTATATCTATGTCTCTAGCAGCCCCGATTAACCCTAATTAGGCCATTAGTCACTTTAATTCCTCTCATACCAAATATAGGGATTTTCTTTGATTAATTAATTAATTAAAGAACAATTTGAAACCTTTTATTTCATAAAAATCCTGGATTTTACGTGAATGTTATCTGATTTAGGGAAATATTAATTAGATGATGCTGGTTACACTACATAGCCTGGTTTCATATCCCCTTTTTGGTGGGTTAGATATCATCTGAATGATATCGGATCCAGAACTCCTGACAATCCAAAGGAGCTATTTAATTATAGACACTCTTCAGCACGCACCTCCATAGAGCGAGCATTTGGGTCCCTCAAGGGTCGTTTCAAGATTGTTACATCTAGGCCCTTTTTCTCTTTCAAAACTCAAGTAGACATTGTTTTGTCATGTTGCACACTTCATAGTATTATAAACTCATAATGGGAGTTGATGATTTAATTCCAACAGAGGAAGAATGGGTTTCAGAGTCAAGACCTAGTGCCACATCTCGAGGACAACACGAGGATGCTCAAGAATGGGTACAATTGCGGGAGAGGATAATGAACGAGATGTGCAATGATAGATAAATTAAACTATATCATGTATTTGGGTGCTTACTTCATTATCTTTTCATGTATGTGGAATGAGATGTGGTAAGGTTTTGTATTTGAACTCCTTGAACACTTGAATGTGGTAAGCTTTTGTATTTGAACTCCTTAAACACTTGAATGTGGTAAGCATTTGTATTTAAACTCCTTGAACACTTGGAATGTGGTAAGCTTTTGTATTTGAACTCCTTGAACAATTGTGTTTATATATACAAAACAAATTTGATTAGAAGTGTTATCTAGGATTTACATGTTCGATGAACTTGGTTTAATAATATGCTTTAGGAGTTGTTTATGTGTCACAAATTTTTATTTATGAACTATTTTATTTTTACAACACAACATGGAAAGCCCTAGCAACTCCAAATCAAAAAACAAGGGCACTAACAAGCGTTGGCGGCCGGTTAAAAGCAAATTCTTCTTGCGATTCACGGTAACCCAACTAGAGAAAGGTTTGAAGACTGACAAATCCTTCAAGGAGCCCGTCTTTGTAGCTGTCGTCCAAGCCCTAAGTGTTGAGTTCAAAGGGGAGTATAATGTGATTAATATGCACAACCACTTCCGAAGACTTAAGAGAAAGTGGGGAATTATCAACCTCTTGAAGGAGTTGAGTGGAGTAGGTTGGGATGATGCAACAAAGAATATAATTAATAATGGGAGAGAAAGAATACAGGGTCTACGTTCAAGTAAGTACAAGGAAAATGAATTGTTTTCTTACATATGTATTTTATTACTTCGATGCATTTATTTTGATCCCTCAATGTTGCCCACATTTGCTTACATCAATTCTTATACATGTTTTTGTGCAAACAAATCCAGTATGCGAGCCCTATATCAACAAACCCATTGAGGACTATGAGTTACTAGATATTGTTTGTCGAAATGATCAAGCAACCGGTCATTTTGCTAATCAAACATTCGACTATCTTGGACAAGACCGAAATGCACAAAGCGACGAGCAAGATAATACAAATTTGAACTTAGATGACAATGACACAGGTTTTGTCTTCTTCAACATAGATGAAGTTGCCCCATTTCCTACTTAGGCACCATCCATGGCTACCTCTATTGATAATTCGCACTCAGAGCCCTCAACTAGGCCAAAGAAGACACAAGGAAAGAAAAGGTCAATGTCTAATGAGCTAGAGGTTATGCGTTGTATGCAAACTAGTGTGGACAAGTTAGCTATTGCAATCAACTACAACAACGAAGTGATGAGTGCATGAAGATAATGTCATATGGCTATACAATACGAGATGTCAACCGCCTATTCATAGATTTGAATGCAAACAATATCAAAGCAAGGAGATTCTTGAGAGCCACTAGGATGATGCATCGTTTAATGGTTGAAGATTACCTTGGACCCCCGGGGTCACAAGAATAATCTCATGTAGAAGATTTTAATTTAAAACCTTGTTGTGCTTATGTCTATGTTGGAATGTTTGTTTCTTGTGCGACATGCTACCTTTATGTTTGACAATTATCGACTTTTTTTTGGACAAGTTATGGGTATCTATTTGGTTTATATGCTATGTTAAACTTAATATTTTATGGTTTTAATCTTCAATACAGGAATATGTTTCAGTCTATTGGATTAAATCCTATTATTTTAGGTTCTGGAGATAAAGTGGCTTCAATTGCTTATAAGTATGTTATTTGAAAATTCAAGTTCTTCAATTGCTTATGAGATGTTATTTGAAAATTCAGGTTATGGAGAATTGCTTATAAGATGTTATTTGAAAATTCAGGTTCTTCAATTGCTTATGAGATGTTTTTGAAAATTCAGATTCTGGAGTATTGCTTATGAGATGTTATTTGAAAATTTAGGTTCTAGAGATAGAGATGAAGTAATTTAGGTTCTCAGATTCTGGGTTGCACAAATCTACTTTCTAGTTCTCTCTATTCAAGAAGCAGTAGAGAGACCTTATTGATCTCCTCGCCAGGGTCGAGAAGTACATCACTACTGAGGAGATCCAGATCGCCAGAAGAGAAGAATTGAGGCAAGATAAACCCAAGAGGGAATGAAACCAGAGCCGAGAACCTCAAAAGCAACTCAAGAAGTTGAGGTTCCAATCCATGAAGGTCCGCCAAAAGGGGAAGCCAACAAGGTTCCTCAACTATGCCCCTCTTAATGCTATAAAGCTGAGATCCTCATACAAATCTAAGCTTAGAGGATAGTGAAGTGGCTAGCCAGACCGAAGAACGTTGCTGGCCAAAAAGATAACAAGAAATACTATAGATTCCATCGAGATTGAGGATATAATAACGAGGACTACATCCAGCTGAAGGATGAGATAGAGATCATGATCCGATGAGTTGACCTTTCATAGTACCTCAGACGAGACATGCAGAAGGAAGGTCTATCTTCCCCGAAAGGGAACCGACCACCCACTACATTGTCGGAGGCCCAGCATGTGGAGGTGATACCACCTCGTCCAGCAAGAGCTATGCTCAGATGCCTACCCGAGCTAATCTACCGAAGAAAAGATCTCGGGTCGAGCCACCGCTCATGTTCTCAAATGATGACATTGTGGGAGTCCACCGCCCTTATGACGACGCACTGGTAGTCACAGTAGCGATTGCCAACTACGAGGTTAGACGAGTTCTCGTAAACATTGAGAGCTCAGCATACGTTATTTTCTAGGTTGCTTATGAGAAAATGACCCTCAGATCCGAGCGATTACAGTAGTAAGGTCGTCGCAGGTTGGTTTTACCGAAGGAGCTATGTAACCAGAGGGTATATCAACCTCCTTCTCACTACAGGGAGTTACCCCCGATAATTGGGAGTAATGACAAACTTCCTCATCGTCAGATACCCCTCCAACTACAATGTTATTCTTGGCAGGACGATGTTGAATGCCCTAAGAGCATCTGTCTTTCAAAATAGGTCGGAGGAACATTGAGGAATATGTTGATGATATGTTGGTGAAGAGTTAGAAAGCCATTCAAGATACTACAAATCAGAAGGAGACCTTCAAAATACTTTGAGAACATGAGATGCACCTTAACCTGAGTAAATACACCTTCGGAGTCTGATCTGGGAAGTTTCTCAGATTTATGGTCCCCAGAGAGGGATTGAAGCTAATCCCAAGAAGATTAGGTCAAACTTGAAAATGAGTTCCCCGATGACCATTAAGGACATTTAGAGGTTGAATGGGAGATTAACCACCTTCGGACAATTCATCTCGAGGTTAGGAGAAAAGAGCATTCCATTTTTCCTAGCTTTCTAGAAAGTACATCAGATAGAATGGACAGAGAAGTACGAGAAAGCTTTCCAGCACCTGAAAGAGTATTTTAGCTCTCCGCCTCTGGTGGCCAAGCCTAAACACAGAGACGTGCTCTGCGCATATATGGCTTCCACTGCCTATGTAATCAATTCAATACTTCTGAAGGAGAAAGAAGGGATTCAAAAGTTAGTTTACTACACCAAAAAGATACTGAATGACCCCGAGTCCAGATACCTCCCAGTGGAAAAGTTGTCATATGTGATTTTCACCTCAACTCTCATATTAAGGCCTTACTTCCAACCCACACAAGATCATGGTTCTCACTGAACAACTTCTGAAGCAAGTCCAATAGCAACCTGAGATATCTGGGAGGCTGACAAAGTTAGCGATCGGGCTCAACGAGTTCGATATTGAATAAAATCCTTGAAAGTCTATCAAAGGTCAGGTTCTTGTCGACTTCATTGTGGAGCATACTTATCTAGAAGAGTAGTTCTGACAACCTTGTGTTAGGATAAACCACTCGGCCTTTAGACTCTATACTTGGATGGATCAACTACAGGAAATGTGTCCGGGGCAAGTCTAATTATGCAGTCCCTTAATGGGTGGAAGACATCTACTGCCCTCAATTTTAGCTTTAGACAACAAACAATAAGGCAAAGTACGAAGCACTGATTGTTGGAATGCAACTAGCCCTGAATATTGGAGTTCAAAGTCTATGGCCTTATTTTGATTGGCTTCTGAAAAAAGCGCTTTTTTCAAAATCCTAGAAGGACTTCTGAAAAAGTGCTTCTCAGAGTAAGTTAAGTGCTTCTGTTTATTTTGTGTTTGGATTGGCTAAGTCAGAAGTACTTTTTTATATGGGAAGTTGTTTGGATGTGTATTCTCAAAAGCACTTTTTAGTGGCAAATTACTAAAATGGACATTTAGTGAATTATTATAATATATCTCAATTAATATACATTTGTCATATGATATAAGTAATATTATCATGTTTTAATTTCTATTAACATGTTATAGAGTGCTTCTCACATGTTATAATTATAAAAATAAAAAATAAAAAAATAAAAAAATAAAATAAATAATAATAATAATAATAATAATAATAATAATAATAATATATTATTATTATTATTATTATTATTATTATTATTATTATTATTATTATTATTATTATTATTATTATTATTATATATATATATATATATATATATATATATATATATATATATATATATATATATATAATTACACAAATCGTGATTTAGATCTTATAACTTCAATAGTAGGTTTGGAAAGAAATACACCAAATATATAATAAAATAAATTACACAATTACATGAGATCTTTCCGGTAGATAAAAAACAACTAAGTACAAAATAATAATTTTATTTAATTAGAAAGAGATATTAATCTTTTTGAATAGTACTTAAAAACATAGAGTAGGGAGAGGTGATTTGGCTGGATCAATTTGGTTAACTAGCCCTTGTCCACCCTATAAATAATATATAAAAATCTTAATTAATACATATATTATTTGATATGATTTTTTATTCTTTTTATTTTTTATATTTTCAATTTTGGAGCTTATAATAACTTCAAATCGTGATTTAGATCTTATAACTTCAATAGTAGTATTATTAAAACTAGTACTATTATTATTATCACCAAATTTTATAAAATAAAATAAATGGAATGGTTTCCCAATTTCCTTGAAAAAATAAGTCCCTCACATGCTCATAACTTTAGAATTCTTAAAAAAAAAAAAAACAGAATTAACATTCAAATATTCAAACAGAATGTATGATATTGAATTACCTTTAATTGAAGCATATAGACAACATGATACCACCAAATTTTGGCTACTATACAATGCACTCAAATCAAACTTGGCAAACATCAAATTAAAAAATCAGCCATGTTCATTGAATTCAATGTTCACAAATGAAAACATGATAAAGAACAGGAGATATTTCAACATCACAACATTGTCACTACTATTACAACAACAATTAACCATGACAATATTAATATTTTTCAATATCACAACATCCATAACAACAATTAACAACAAGAACAACAAGTTACAATAAAACACAACAACAAGAACAAAAATATGAAGTCATGAGATAGAATTTCGGAACATGTAATGGGATGCACCGAGAACAGTATCTCCTTGAGTTCACTGAAACATTATAAAGAGTCATGAGATAGAATTCCGGAACATGTAATGATATTAGTTCTACTACCACTAAAACAGAGTAGAGATGGTACATTTGAAATTTACCAACATAAAAAATTACTGGATGATGGAATGTGACAATACAAAGGAATGTCCTGGTCTCCAATAGTGCTCAAAAGTAAGGTTGTTTTTTAATGCAACAAACAATGGTAGGACAATGTTAGGGGTAACAGGACAGTCAAAATATTGAATTTAGCCTAACGAAACCTCAAAATAAGCATCAAATACATATATGAGGCAGTGTAAATAAGCTTACTAAGGGTGTTAATACTACTTATACAATAAAAAGTATTTAAGAACTCACTACAGACGTGGAAGTTGTGAGTGCTAAACAATCAAAATCAAAACTGAATAGGTATCAACTGTGTTATAGAACAACCAGCTGATATAAGGTACAATGCTCAATCACTAGTAAAAATCTGTAATTATGCAACTGCTAATTGAATATATAGAAAACAAACCATGGTACAATCCCATAGCATTTATAATGCTCTGGTTTGTATTATTTTTCACTTTTTATATAACTATCAAACAGTAAAGGTTCTGAAAATGCAGAAGCCATCAGTTATTACCAATTCCTATGCGGATATTTCGAAGAGCAAGAAAGACACCAAGAGGTGATCCAACAGCAAAGAATGTGTCAACCTAATGGGAAAAGACCAATAGACACTCATGTGAGAGATGAAGTATCAGAAAGGAAATAGCAGCTAAAGCACAAAAAAATAACTCAGAAGATAAAAAATATCTACTAACTGGCAAATATTTTAATGGAAACAAGATATTGGATAGAAAATAACAAGGGATTGTCTTATAATTACAGAGCCATAACCACAAAATCCAATCCAATGAATTCACATTTGAACAAAGCAATCTAATTGAGCTGAAAAATTGCAAATTCATTACCAGCTTAAATCACGCAACAACTAGATTTCCTCTATTAAATACACAAGCCTCCAGTAGGTCCATGATTAATCAGAGACAAATGAAACAAGATTCTATTTCTAGTCATGTATTTGTAGATGAATCAAGATTTCTTTTCTAGTCTAAGTGAGTTTTTCACAATCAGTCTCAAAGGCCCGGGAATAATGCCAGCAGGCTTAGGGAAGCTGATAATTGGAAGAAGATTGCCCAAATCAGAATAACTTGTATAATAAACTCACCAAACAAACTCCTTCTCTCCCAACCTCTTAAACTCCTAAACTTCTCTCAGGTGATGAAATAATTCTACAGGGACAAACTTCAAATCACAGAGAAGCCATTGCTAACAAAGAGAGAATGACAATCATGCAGATTTCTAAAATTTAAGAAGTGATGGTTCCTCTAAAGAGTATTCACAAGTTCTCAACCACAATGATACATATGAGAGAATCGTGTCAACAAAGGCTTTCATTATTGGAACAAAATAATGAGTGTTAATCAATTTTTTAATTAAAAAAAGGCCCATTTTTTATCTTGTTCTCCCATTTTTTCCTCTTTCAAGTGACCAAAACCTATTTCAACTGAACACTATCAGCTCTAATGAAACTTTCAGACAAAGATAAAAAGAAAAAAAAAATATCAAATTTTAAAACTAAACCCTAAACCCAAATGAAACTTCAGGCTAGATGTCACATATGCATCGCAGCAGCTCATATCATAAACCTCACAGTAGAACTCCTAATAAATCTCAACAAAATCATTGGAAGAGATAATCGAATCAAAACACCAAAAGGAAAACATAAACATGTAGATCAAAATAAAAATCAACACCAAAATGGAGAGAGAAACAGTGAAAATGGGCAAATGCTAAAACAGTTATGGTAGAGAGACTAGAGAGAGAATTTCGAACAGGGAAAGGAAATAGGACAGAGTGAGAGTTTGGTACCTGGGGATGACGATCGTAAGAGAGAAAAACCAGAGAAAAACTCTCTTTCTCTTTCTCGCTCGATGGCTCTTGTTGGCCAGTTGAGTTGACCTCAATGTAGATGCAAAAATCACCCAGGAGCTCCACTACTCTCTGGATCGATGCTTGTCGAGGATGAGGATGCGGCGAGGAGGGAAGATCTTGGGAGGCTGCAGAGATGGGAATTGGGAATGGAGATGCAAAAGAGAAACCCTAATAAACCTATGTTATTTCTCTATTTCATAAGGGTAATTAAGTAATTGTATAACCCCAAAATTGCTTCTTGGAAACTGCTTTTTTTGTAGCTTCTGCTTCTGCAGAGAAGCTAATCCAAACAACATTTTTTCAACCCAGAAGCGCTTAACTTATAAAAAAGCGCTTCTGGCCTTTCTAGAAGCTAATCCAAACACCCCCATAGGGTTTCACTAACTCCTAGTTGGTTATTGGATACATGAGTAAGGAGTTTAAATCCCAAGACGCAAACATGGCCAAGTACAAAGTCATGCTGAAGGGGCTTTCCTCAAGGTTCAAGTAGTTCCAGATCACAAAAATTCCTCGAGCAAACAACAAAGAGGCCAACTTCCTTTCAAAGCTTGCCTCCTCCTCATATGCCAAATTGCGTCAAACAGTCAACCTCCAACACCTCTCTGGTAGAAGTATCACAAACCGACTAGAAAAGGAAGTCCAAGGGATTCAGCAAGAGTCAAACTGGCTCAACCCTATTTGAGACTATTTGAAGGAAGGATAGGTTCAATACTAAGCCATTAGTAAATTAGTCATACTAATTTACTAATCAAGGTTGGCGTCTAGCAACACTCCTTAACAACAGGATAGCATGAAGTATACAATTACTCTCAAGAACCCATTCAAGAATAATGTGATATTTTCCTTCTGTCTATAAAGCTCCGGGTCGACCCTATTATATGGTTGAGCTGTCAAATTCCTATAGGTTGTCAACTATGTTTCATGTCAATTATAACCGACCAATGAATGACTCAAGAAACTCTTTTTTTTCCTTCATTCAATTGCCATGACCAAGGTCTTAATTTAGTCGTTATAAATAATGACAACATAGAGCTCAAACTCATCACTAAGAGTTGACAAATTCCATCTGATCAATCATTAATTGTACAAGTATTTAATCATACCCAATATCCTTTCAACTATCATCCTAGGGTAATAGGTGTCCAGAATCAAAGTATGATAATTAAATAACTTGTTAATCAATATGATGATCTCAGGTCAAAGGAAACTATTATATCTCATTCTTCAAAAGAATAACCGATTGACAGTTTATGGTAATATTAACCATTTGGAATGCTCAATTGAGTAAATTCAATGATCATACTCCATATGCATTATCTATATATGTGATTTAGTTAATGAGATCAACTAATCTTTATCTTATAGAGACTATCTACATATATTGATCTAACCGGATCACTAATGTCCTATTCTTAATGATCTTGTGATCAAGAACTTCTTTAGATTAAATAGTTTAAGACTTGACTCTCATTATTATGGTCTCTATCATAATTACAAGTCTCTAAATTTAATCAAGGACATCATCATATTAAACACTTAATATGATAACAAGAAAAAGTTAATGACATATGTTAATCAAACAACATTGTTTGAAATGTGTTCATAAGAGATTGGATCTAGGGCATATCAACTATATCCCTAACAGCATTTTGCTCATATGCTATCTTGTGTGAGGCCATGGTTAGGTCTATAAAGGGTTTTAGCTAATGGAGCATTTATTGCCATTAAGCATGAATAGGAACGTTGCAAGGTTCAAAAGAATTCTTCAGTAAAATACAATTATTGTCAAGGTTGCACCATCGGTACGTGGTTTCACTGGTCTGATATATTGTAATGAAAAAGATGAACAAGTAAATCATCTATGCATGATGCATCACAAAGATACTGACTAGAATTCGCAATTTGGACCTGCCATCACTTTAATTTAGACAATCAAGTTATTGACAACTAGGCTCATTATGACTTTAAATAATCCTCCTCTACAGAACAAGATATATAACAAAATTTGGCATTTCAAGTACAATCATCAATTAAAAGTAGATTATTATCTGATTATTCTAACACAAAACATAACCTTCATGAGTAAAGAATTTATCAAGCTCTAGCAATCCGGTGACCATCCATTAAAACCTCTTCAACTTCATTCTTGAATCTTACTTCATCCTTCAACTACAACGTAAAGTCAATAGCCAACTGAGCTAGAGGGAGAAAAAAGAATCAAGATAGAACTATTATCCAATGCTTGAACAAAATTTTCAAATGATTTATGAGATAAAATATTCTATTGGATCTATAGTAAGAGGTTTATACTACCTCTTTCTCATAAACCCTTGGCAGATTACACACATGTGATGGGTATAACTTACTCTCAAAAGCTAGTCGTTAAGAGGAGAGTACCCACCATATATATATGGGCTGCATTTTCTTTAATTAGTCGATGTGGAACTAAATTGTTACAATAACCCACCCATTGCGAGCTGACACCCTTGTCAGCCCGGACTCTACCAACCGGACTCTGGCCGGAACAAGACTCTAGGGTCTGTCCCACTCGGCACCATCGGGTCCAACTCTGGAGCTCTTTCCCGATCGGCACCTCGATTCGAGAACGACTTTGGGACTCCCCCCGCTCTGCGAACCCTCTCCGACGCCTGACCGCAGGGGCCAACACCGACCACGACCCATTTGGGCAAGTGAGTCCCTATATTGACACTCTCAATGAAAGCCCCATTTGTAACACACATGTGATGAGTAGAACTCACTCTTAAAAACTAGCCGTTAAGAGGAGGGTGTCCACCACATATATGTACACTACATCTTTTTTAATTATTAGATGTGAGACTAAATCGTTACAGGAGCAGCACATGCTAAACCATAAAAAATGATGGGATATTTCTGGAGTGCTTACCAAACAAAAATCAATTTCAAGCTATGACAGTCCACAAAGGTGGTGTTTGGCAACTGGGATATTGTATTTCATGTGAAAATATTAAATGGGTGTTTGATTGGGAATTATTATCCAATGGTCTCAGTACCATGGAGTCATCCATGGTACCGAGACCTGGCATCATCTCGGCCGCAAGGGGCGGCTGGGGATATGTGCACGTCACACATCCCGAGGCTTGCTTTATGGCATGCCTCGGGATGTGTAGCCCGAGCAGCCCTTTGCGGCCGAGATGATGCCACGTCTCGATACCATGGATGACTCCATGGTACCGAGACCATGGGATCAGCTCTCGTTTGATTGGTGTGATGAAAAGGAGGGATAAAGATTGTTGGGTGTATGGTTGGTGGGATGAGGATATGAATGAGGATTAAAATAATATTAATTATTTATAATTAAATAACTAATGATATTTATATTAATTAATATATAATAATAATTTTCAACTCTAAAATAATAATATCTTATATTTATTACTAATATATAATTATTATGTATTTAAAAATATTTTTAAAAATTATAAATTAATTTATATAATCATTTTATCAAATTATAAAATTATTATAAATATAGAAATTTACTCAAATTAAATATTTAATTTAATATAATAATTAATATATAATATATAGTATATTATTATTTTAATTTAAAAATCATTAATCAAATTATAAATAATATTTAAATATTAATAATACATGAGCCCATGTCGGAGCGCATTGGCTCCCATATTTACTCATATTGGATGAGCCGCGTCTCTCCAATTTGGAGGGACGTTATTGGTCCACTTTTTAGGGATGGGGGCCAACCCAACCCTCTTCATCTGGGCGTCCAAACAACCGGACGTACTTATGGCTCGAGATATCGTGTCCTCATCCCGACTACCAAACAACATCAAAGATTGATTAGAGCTTTGAAAAGACATCAAAGAGATAAGCTTGTTGATAATGATGCCCCACGATAGTTAGTTGAATTCTAATTGGATTTGCAAAATTTTAATTTAACCCCTGAGTTTATGTATAATTATAAATTATTCAGCACAAAGTTAGATTTTGATTATACAGGTCCACAGACTCACAGAGAATTGTATTTTCATCCTTATATTAAAAAACCCCTAAATGTAGGTCTCCAAAATATTATATTTCAACCCTGGTATTATAAAACCTTTACATATGAGTCCAAACTTTCCCTAAAAATTTTCAAAAATCCCACTCAACTTCTAGAAATTTCTAACAAGTCACCCAACTTCAAAACATCATTGGAACATTAAGTAATATTCTAGCAAAAAGAAAACCATCAAACAGACCAAAATAAACGATATAGGGTTGAAACTCCAAACCGCTAAACTGCCCAAACAGCTCCAAACAAGTCCGCCGAAACCGTTGGTTTTTCAAACCGTTGAAATCGAAAAAATACTGGTTTGGTTTGGTTTGACAGCGATTTATATTCGGTTCGGTTCGGTTTGAAATTTCTGAGGGATTTGGACCGAACCGAACCGCATATTCCTCCTTTTAATGTGATTGAACCAACATGGTCTAATTCATTGTGTTATCTGACTTGGGTTAACCTTGTAGGGATTGATATGAGATAAAATGAGATAATCATAATTTGATTATGATTTGATATTTGAAGATAATTATAAAATGTTTATGATTTATCTCTATCTCTAATATAAATTTGAGTAAGACTATGAGACTCTCATTTCTATCAGATGAGATATGATGAGAGAATAGACATGAAATTGTGTGAGAAAGATAAATGACCAATTCAAAAAATAAAAATAAAAAAACTCAAAAATGTTGATTTTTTTGTTCAAACCAACCCAAACCGACTCAAACCAAAAATCATTCAAACCGTTCAAACCAACCCAAACCGATCCAAATCGAAAAATCTTTCAAACCGCGGTTCAAACCGAACTAAACCGCAAACCAAAAACCAAACTAGTTTGGTTTGGTTTTAATTATCAAACTTTTTGGTCTGATTTGATTTAGATTTCTTCAAACTGAAACATACCTGTTTGGTTTGAAAATTTTTCCAAACCAACCCAAACCGAACCGATTTCACCCCTAAAATGATATATTAAACTATATAAAATCTTTCCAAATGTTTGGAGTGGTTATCACAGTTTTTATATATCGTTTGATTAGAAACTAAAAATTCAAAAAACAGAGGAGTTAAATGCTATTTTTTAAAAACAAAGTATTGGTGGGCCTCAATGTCTAGCTGCTTGATTGCCTGTGCCAACTGTTTATATGTCAATGTGTCAAACGGGTGGGCCAGCACGAGCATGGCACAGCCCTGGTACTGTAGCACCAGGACCATGCCCAGACATGGCCTGGGTGCCGGCCCGTGCTGGACCACTAGTCCTAACAGTCGAGCTGGGAAGACATGTGGCCCGCTCATGTAGGGCAGGCTCGAGCACATGGGTCGGCAGGCACGACCCGCGACATGTTTGAATCCCTGCCATTGGACGGCTGGATGATCCAGCCGTTCGATCAACGGATGAATCCAGCCGTTAGATCCAACGTATGGATCTCTTAATGCGTACTCATCTCTCTCTAATTTTTTTTTTTTAAATGTTGTTTCCCATGCTACTTAATATTTATGTTTCCATGCTACTTCATTTTCCAACTTTCCACTAAAAATAAAGGGTTTTTTGCAAATGTACGCCTGGATAATTTTGAAATTACGTATTTACCCCTGAATAAAACATAATTGCATACATACCCTTGAATAATATGTATAATTACGTATATACCCTTGAGGTTAAATCATATGAAAAACTATCATTTAACAAATGATAGACATGCAAATTGACCATTATACCCTTCGTATATGTACCCCTGAAAAATTTGTTTGGCTGTAGATTTAAAATTACCTCTTTAGAAATCCGAAATTTAAAATAGTTAAAATATATAAAGAGGGGTATTTTGGACATTTTCCAACCCTTAACTTAAGTTATAACCATGGTTAAGGTTATTTTGTTAACTTTTGTCAACGGACCCTAATAATATGAGCATATCCGCAATTCAACCTGTTTTTCAGAGGTATACAAGCAATAATGATTTTTTCGGGGGGTAAATATTTAATTATGAAACTTTTGAGGGGTATATAACCAATTTCCCCAAATAAAATATAATATAATTTAAAATTTAATCAACCTATTAGACAATAATTAAAACTTCCATTAATTACTAATAAAATCAACACATGCTAAATATAGTATAATTTAAAATTTAAAATTAAACCAACTGATAAGGCAATAATTAAAACTTCCATCAATTACATATAAAATCAACACATGTTAAATATAATATAATTTAAAATTTAAAATTTAAAATTAAACCAACCAATAAGGTAATAATTAAAAGTTCCATTAATTAATAATAAAATCAAAACATGTGCTAAATATAATATAATTTTAAATTTTAAATTAAACAAACCCATAAGATAGTAATTAAAATTTCCATTAACTACTAATAAAATCAACGCATACTAAATATAATATAATTTAAAATTCAAAATTAAACTAATCAATAAGCCAATAATTAAAACTTCTATTAATTACTAATAAAATCAAACTGTGTGCTAAATATAATATAATTTAAAATTTAAAATTAAACCAACCAATATGACAATAATTAAAACTTTCATTAATTACTAATAAAATTAAGCCGCATACTAAATATAATATAAATTAAAATTTAAAATTAAACCAATAATTAAAATATTCATTAATCACTAATAAAATCAATCCGTGTTCCAGCATTTCTCAGAAAATCTTATGCTTTCAAATTACTTATATTTCTCATGCTACTTAACTTAATTAAATATAAGATATTTTAAAATTTAAAATTTAAAATTAAACCAACCGTAATAATTAAAACTTTCATTAATTATTAATACACTCTCTCACTCTAACATTCTCTCGGTCTATCTCTTTCACCAACTTCCATGTCTCCCTTTTCTCTTTCACGTCTCTCTCCCCCTCTCTCTCTCTCTCTCTCTCTACCCCTCTCTCCCTCTCATAACCTAAGAAGCTCAAGCCCTCATTTTTGTTTTTATTTTTAAGTGGAACTGTCAACGAAGAGTAGATCCGGGTTAGATTTGTGTGTTTTCGATTTTTCTATTTTCTATTGTAATTTTTTGAATTTTTCTTAATTTTTTTAAAAATTTTTACAAACTTATTATGTATATTTTGATTTTTTTTATTAAATAAAACTGGCCGGCCCGTGGTCTGCCCACACTGTAGTGTGCCGTGCCCCATGCCGAGCTGGGTCCCGGCACTATACGTGTTCGCACGACACGCCTCGGTGGCGGGCCATGACACGCACAGTGTAGCGTCCGACCGGCAACCATGTTGTGAAAATCCGTTGGACACCCCTAACCGGTTGTCTATCAGGTTAGGTGGGCTCCATTGTCTGCCCGAACATTCATACAGGTGTAAATTTCACACTGGGATATAATATGAGTGCTCTTAATTAAACTCCCACTCTCATCCCTCCCCTTATCTCCATTGTTCCATTGCACTTAGACTCCCACCCCTCTCATCCCTCCCAGAGAACGAAGCAAGCAACATGGAAGAAGAAGGTGGTGTGAAGCTCCACATAGCAGTGCTACCATGGCTCGCCTACGGCCACCTTTCTCCCTTTCTGGAGTTCTCAAACTGGACTCTGGTAATCAGACTCCAGGGTTTGTCCCACTCGACTCCTTCGGGTCCGACTCTGGAGCTCTTCCCCGGTCAGCACCCCGATTCGAGAACGACTCTTAGACTCGCCCCGCTCTGCGAACCCACTCCGGCACCTGACTACAGGGGCCAACACCGACCACGACCCATGTGGGCAAGCGAGTCCCTACATTGACACTCTCAATGAAAGCACCATTTGTAACACACATGTGATGAGTACAACTCACTCTTAAAAACTAGCCGTTAAGAGGAGGGTGTCCACCACATATACGTACACTACATCTTTTTTAATTAGTCGTTGTGAGACTAAATCGTTACAGGAGCAGCACATGCTAAACCATAAAAAATAATGGGATATTTCTAGAGTGCTTACCAAACAAAAATCAATTTCAAGCTATCACAATCCACAGAGGTGGCGTTTGACAACCGGGATATTGTATTTCATGTGGAAATTTTAAATGGGTGTTTGATTGGTGGGATGAAAAGGAGAGATAAAGCTTGTTGGGTGTATGGTTGGTGGGATGAGGATATGAATGAGGGGTAAAATAATATTAATTATTTATAATTAAATAACTAATGATATTTATATTAATTAATATATAATAATAATTTTTAACTCTAAAATAATAATATCTTATATTTATTATTAATATATAATTATTATGTATTTAAAAATATTTTTAAAAATTATAAATTAATTTATATAATCATTTTTTCAAATTATAAAATTATTATAAATATACAAATTTAATCAAATTAAATATTTAATTTAATATAATAATTAATATATAATACATAGTATATAATTATTTTAATTTAAAAATCATTAATCAAATTTGAAATAATATCTAAATATTAATAGTACATGCATGAGCCCATATGGGAGCACATTGGCCCCATATTTACTCATCTTGGATAAGCCGGGTCCCTCCAATTTGGAGGGACGCTTGGAGGGACGATATTGGTCCACTTTTGAGCGATGGGGCCAACCCAACCCTCTTCATCTGGATGTCCAAATAACCGGACGTACTTATGACTCGAGATATCATATCCTCATGCCGACTACCAAACAACATCAAAGATTGATTAGAGCTTTGAAAAGACATCAAAGAGGAGAAGCTTGTTAATAATGATTCCCCACGATAGTTAGTGGAATTCTAATTGGATTTGCAAAATTTTAATTTAACCCCTGAGTTTATGTATAATTATAAATTATTCAGCGCAAAGTTAGATTTTGATTATACAGGTCCACAGGGGATTGTATTTTCATCCTTATATTAAAAAAAACACCTAAATAAAGGTCTCCAAAATATTATATTTCAACCATGGTATTATAAAACCTTTACATATGAGTCCAAACTTTCCCTAAAAATTTTCAAAAATCCCACTCAACTTCCAGACATTTCTAACAAATCACCCAACTTCAAAACATCATTGGAACATTAAGTAATAATCTAGCAAAAAGAAAACCATCAAACGGACCAAAATAAACAATATAGGGTTGAAACACCAAACCGCCAAACTGACCAAATAGCTCCAAACAAGTCTCCCAAAACCGTTGGTTTTTCAAACCGTTGAAATCTAAAAAATACTAGTTTGGTTTGGTTTAAAATCGATTTATATTCGGTTCAGTTTGGTTTGAAATTTCTGAGGGATTTGGACCCAACCGAACCACATATTCCTCCTTTTAATGTGATTGAACCGACATGGTCTAATTCATTGTTATCTACTTGGGTTAACCTTATAGGGATTGATATGAGATAAAATGAGATAATCATAATTTAATTATGATTTGATATTTGAAGATAATTATAAAATGTTTATGATTTATCTCTATCTTTATATAGATTTGAGTAAGACACACTCTCATTTCTATAAGATGGGAAATGATGAGAGAATAGACATGAAATTGTGTGAGAAAGATAAATGACCAATTCAAAAATAAAAATAAAAAACTCAAAAATGATGATTTTTTGATTCAAACTAACCCAAACCGACTCAAACCGAAAATCATTCAAACTCTTCAAACCAACCCAAATCGATCCAAATCGAAAATCTTTCAAACCGCGGTTCAAACAGAACTGAACCGCAAACCAAAAACCAAACTACTTTGGTTTGGTTTCAATTATCAAACTTTTTGGTCTGATTTGATTTAGATTTCTTCAAACTGAAACATACCGATTTGGTTTGAAAATTTGTCTAAACCAACCCAAACCGAACCGATTTCACCCCTAAAACGATATACTAAACTGTATAAAATTTTTCCAAATTTTTGGAGTGGTTATCACAGATTTTATATATGCTTTGATTAGAAACTAAAAATTCAAAAAACAGAGGAGCTAAATGATATTTTTAAAAAACAAAGTATTGGTGGGCCTCAATGTCTAGCTGCTTGATTGCCTGGGCCAATTGTCTGTGTGTCAATGTGTCAAACGGCTGGGCCAGCACGAGCATGGCACGGCCCTGGTACTGTAGCACCAGGACCATGCCCTGACATGGCTTTAAAATTCAAAATTAAACTAACCAATAAGCCAATAATTAAAAATTCTATTAATTACTAATAAAATCATGTCCTCATCCCCTGAGTAATAAAAATCAGGGTCGCGGCCCGTGCTGGACCACTAGTCGTGACACTCGAGCTGGCTCGACACGTGGCCCGCGCATGTAGGGCAGGCTCGGGCACATGGGCCGGCAGGCATGACCCGCGACATGTTTGAATCCCTGCCATTGGATCAAAGGCAGGATGATCCAGCCGTTCGATCAACGGATGGATCCAACCGTTAGATCCAACGTATGGATCTCTTAATGCCTATTCATCTCTCTCTAATTTTTTTTTTTAAAGGTTGCTTCCCATGCTACTTAATATTTATGTTTCCATGCTACTTCATTTTCCAACTTTCCACTAAAAATAAAGGGTTTTTTGCAAATGTACGCCTGAATAATTTTAAAATTGCGTATTTACCCATGAATAAAAAATAATTGCACACATACCCTTGAATAATATGTATAATTATATATATACCCTTGAGGTTAAATCATATGAAAAACTATCATTTAACAAATGATAGACATGCAAATTGACCATTATACCCTTCGTATATATACCCCTGAAAAATTTGTTTGGCGGTACATTTAAAATTACCTCTTTAGAAATCAGAAATTTAAAATAGTTAAAGTATATAAATAGAGGTATTTTGAAAATTTTCCAACTCTTAACTTAAGTTATAACCATGGTTAAGGTTATCTTGTTAACTTTTGTCAACAGACCCTAACAATAGGAGCATATCCGCAATTCAACATGTTTGTTTTTCAAAGATATACAAGCAATAATGATTTTTTCGGGGGTAAATATGCAATTATGAAACTTTTGAGGAGTATATAACCAATTTCCCCAAATAAAATATAATATAATTTAAAATTTAAAATTTAAAATTTAATCAACCTATTAGACAATAATTAAAACTTTCATTAATTACTAATAAAATCAACACATGCTAAATATAGTATAATTTAAAATTTAAAATTAAACCAACTGATAAGGCAATAATTAAAACTTCCATCAATTACATATAAAATCAACACATGTTAAATATAATATAATTTAAAATTTAAAATTAAACCAACCAATAAGGTAATAATTAAAAGTTCCATTAATTAATAATAAAATCAAAACATGTGCTAAATATAATATAATTTAAAATTTAAAATTAAACAAACCCATAAGACAGTAATTAAAATTTCCATTAACTACTAATAAAATCAACGCATACTAAATATAATATAATTTAAAATTCAAAATTAAACTAACCAATAAGCCAATAATTAAAACTTCTATTAATTACTAATAAAATCAAACTGTGTGCTAAATATAATATAATTTAAAATTTAAAATTAAACCAACCCATAAGACAATAATTAAAACTTTTATTAATTACTAATAAAATTAAGCCGCATACTAAATATAATATGACAGGGATGAAAGTCAAGGTAACAAAGCAGAATCCTCTATTGTTAGCACACTGGATCGATCCGATATAGTCCTCTTATGCAGATCAGATCGACACAGTATGATATGTCTTACCGATCCGATATGTAAAACCGATATATCAAAACCATTGCGAGACTCATCGGGATTGGAAAGAACTCCACCAAACCAACACGCATTACCGGGGAAAGGTATTTCCTAAGCGGATAGGCTACTTTCGTGCTCGACCCCAACCTTCTAGAAGAAGTACAGCTGCAGATAGCACGGCCTTAGAAGATTTCTGTGAGAGCGGCTCGGTCGATTAAATTTGGCATTTAGCTGGCGCTTAGATGGACAAACAGCTGGCAAACACGTGACTAAATTAGGGAGCGTGCTCAGCATGCAACCCAGGCCTATAAAGGACCAGGATCAAAGCTCATTCAGACAAGTCGAATCCCAGCAGCGAAGCTCTACCAATTTGGAATCAGGATCTACTCTATCAGGATCTACTCTTCCTTTCTTCTTCCAGCTTTCCATTTGTGGAGTTCTTGTAAGATCCTCTGTACTTTTGATGATTGATAGTGAGATCTCTCTTTCCCGTGGTTTTTTCCCGTTAATTAGGGGTTTTTCCACGTAAATCTGGTTTTTCTTTCCTCCTGTTTGGATTCTTATTTGATTTCTCACTAAGATAGCCACCCAATCAATATAAATTCAATTGTTAAGTTGAAATTGGGTTCCGATTTTAGCTCTAACAAAATATAATTTAAAATTTAAAATTAAACTAATAATTAAAATATTCATTAATTACTAATAAAATCAATCCGTGTTCCAGCATTTCTCAGATTAAAATCTTATGCTTTCAAATTACTTATATTTCTCGTGCTACTTAATTTAAATATAAGATATTTTAAAATTTAAAATTAAACCAACCATAATAATTAAAACTTTCATTAATTATTAATACACTCTCTCACTCTAACACTCTCTCGGTCTATCTCTTTCACTAACTTTCACGTCTCTCTCTCTCTCTCTCTCTCTCTCTCTCTCTCTCTCTCTCTCTCTCATAACCTAAGAAGCTCAAGCCCTCATTTTTGTTTTTATTTTTAAGTGGAACTATCTACGAGAAGTAGATCCGGGGTAGATTTGTGTGTTTTCGATTTTTCTATTTTCTTTTGTAATTTTCTGAATTTTTCTTAATTTTTTTTAAATTTTTTTACAAACTTATTATGTATATTTTGATTTTTTTATTAAGTAAAACTGGTCGGCCCGTAGTCTGCCCACACTATAGTGTGCCGTGCCCCCTGCCGAGCTGGGTCCCGGCACTATACGTGTTCGCACGGCACGCCTCGGTGGCGGGCCACAACACGCACAGTGTAGCGTCCGGCCGGCAACCATGTTGTGAAAATTAAATCCGTTGGACACCCCTAACCGGTTGTCTATTGGGTTAGGTGGGCTCCATTGTCTGCCCGGACATTCATATAGGTGTAAATTTCACACTTGGATATAATATAAGTGCTCTTATTAAATTCTTAATTAAACTCCCACTCTTCTCATCCCTCCCCTTATCTTCATTGTTCCATTGCACTTAGACTCCCACCCCTCTCATCCCTCCCAAAGAACGAAGCAGGCAACATGGAAGAAGAAGGTGCTGGGAAGCTCCACATAGCAGTGCTCCCATGGCTCGCCTACGGCCACCTTTCTCCCTTCCTGGAGTTCTCAAACCGCATCTCTCTCCTCGGCCACCAAGTCTCCTTCCTCTCCACCCCCTCCAACCTCCAAGCCCTCTCTCTCTCCCCCTCCACCACCACCTCCCCAAACCTCCACCTCATCCCTCTCTCCAGCTTCCCTCTCTCTCTCCACTTCCCTGCCGACGACCCCGACGGCTCCTATTACTCTCTCATAAACAAAGCCTTCGACTCCCTCGCCGGAGACCTGGCCGGATTCCTCCAAACCGCCTCCCCTCCGGTCAACTGGCTCATCTACGACTACAACCCTTACTGGTCTCCGTCCATCGCAAGGTCCTTCAACATCCGCACCGCATTCCTCTGTCCTCTCAGCGCCGCCACCCTCGCCTTCCTCGGCCGGCCGGAATCCCTCACCGGCGAAGACTCCTCCCGGTCTTCACCTCACCACCTCGCCGTCAAACCGGACTGGATTCCATTCCCCACTAAACTCTCTTACAAACCCCATGAAGCAAGCATGATGTACAGCTCCATGTATCTCCCTAACGGCTCCGGCGTCTCTGAGAATTTCCGGCTCGGCTCTTCACTCGCCGCCGCAGACGTCATCGCTGTTCGGAGTTGCTTCGAGCTTGAGCCTGAGTGGCTCCCTCTCCTTGAGAAGCTATACTGCAAGCCTGTTATCCCTGCTGGCCATTTCCCTTCGTCAGTGCAGACGAAGAATTACAAGTACTGTAGGGATGAAGCATTTGAATGGCTTGACAAACAGGAAAGAAGATCAGTAGTTTATGTTGCTTTTGGGAGTATGCTTAATCTTAAGAAAGAGGAAGTGGAAGAGCTTGCAAGAGGGTTGGAGATCTCCAAGTTGGCATTCGTTTGGGCTTATAGAGGGAAAGAAGAGCTACTCCCAGTGGGGTTTGAAGAGAGAGTGCAAGGGAGAGGAGTTGTTTGCAAGGGTTGGGTGCCTCAAGTGAAGTTCTTGGCTCATGAAGCCATTGGTGGGTTCTTGACACACTGTGGATGGAACTCACTGGTTGAAGCTATGGGTTTAGGAGTGGCTCTTGTGCTCTTGCCTATGTTTGCTGATCAAGGGTTGAATGCTAGGTTGATGGAGGAGAAGAAGATTGGTGTTGAGGTGCCAAGGAGAGAAGAAAATGGAGTGTTTGATGGGGAGGATGTTGCTAGGGTTTTGAGGTTGGTGATGTTGGAGAAGGAGGGGGAGGAGATTAGGGTTAGGGCTGAAGAGTTGGGGATGGTTTTGGGGAAAAGGGAGGTGCATGATGGGTATGTCAAGGGGTTTGTGGAGTATCTCAAGAAGTTTGGGAATGAAGTTGAGAGTGCCGGTGAGGTTTAAATTATTAGTTGTGGTATTAATGTAAGGGAAATTAATTGGAATGGAATGGATGATATATATATATATCTATGATGACATAATAGAATAAAGTTTTATGAAATAATGATAATGATATATTTGATCTTGTTTCAAAAAAATTTCGGTATTAACTAAATTTCTTTAAAGTTTAGTTTCCAAATAGCTTTATACATGAATTCTAATTATTTGGTATTAGATTTTCTTCTTTTTTTTTTATTTACAATTATGATAGTTTATTTGGTGTAATGAAAGTGTGTCTTTTCACTATAAATAATGAGGTGATTGCGCAGTGGTTGAAGTGGTGTTGTTTCTGATGCCATGGGTGAGAGAGAAAGAAAGAGTTCTAATAGATTGATAAATTATTATAAGTTTAGGTTTCATAATGATAATAAAGATTTAATCAATTTGGTTAGATAAACAAATATTATCCTGTAGATGTTGATTATGCAACAAGGTAAGGTTTATGTAACAGATCAGCACTTCAAAGCCTATTCAACAATCAATCAATCCATCATCAGATCCATTCATTCCCATCAACTGTAATCAATATTCACAATCATAGAATTGAGATCACTGCTAAAAATATTCCATACTACACTGTTCACTTCTAACAAACAAACAACACTTACATTCGCAACAATTAAAAAAATCATGATCTCTGAACGTGGCACTGGGCCAACAATTAAAAAAACCATGATCTCTGGACGTGGCACGTGGGATGAGGTTGTAGCAGCCCACGTGCCATGTGCCATGTTCAGAGAAGATCTTTTTAAAAATATTAGGTTTTTCCTTTTATAAAAATTCAGCTTCTCTCTTCGGGTTTTTTTAGAATATTGTAAAAAAAAAAAATTTTTTTTACGAAAATAAACATTCTAGATATTATTTACTGGTAATGAATTATAAATCCCTCCAAGTTTTCGAAACGAACATAAAGTCCCTCCAAAGTTTCCCTTTCCCAAACCAATCTTCCTTTTTGAAATAATGAATTTTACACCCTTCCACCCACTACTTCTGTCAGATTTTAAGTCTATTGGCTAAAATACCCTCACATCATTAATGGTGACATGACCGGCAGTATAAGCCCCTCAAGGCACCTAATATAAAACTAGTAAAAATTCAGTGAATGAATTGACGAAAATACCCCCATCTCTCCCAATGAACTCATTTTGAAAACCCAGCCACCGTGACACCACCTCGCCGGAGTCCTCCCGCCGTTGTTTGTCGCTACGTTGCTCTACTCCTCGGAGTCCTCCCTCCGTTTGTTGCTGCGCTACTCTGCTACTCTAAGGTATTGTTGCATGCTTGGGAACCCTAAATTTTGGTTATTTGGTTTATACATCATTTTTCTGAGTTCCCACTTGATTTTTGTGTTTTGTATGAACTTAGGCAATGGAAGATTGAACATATTGGTGAGTGATTTTGGGTTGCTCGAGTTGCCGGGACATTGCAAGAAGAAATTTAGGGTTTTTCATTCTGTCTTTCCGATTTGGGTGGGTGTATGCAGAACGATGGGTTTGTTATACAATTATTACAAATTATATCTACCAGTGTTAACTATGTTTCCATGTGAAGTAAGGTGTTTCCATTTATTCTTCACAATTTTCATTTAAGAGTTATAGAATCCACCGTAATAAATCTCTCTTAGTGCAAGCTACAAAAAATATGGCGCACAATCTAGTAAACGGTAGGTGCTACTTGGTGTCGGTCCATGAAACACTTGCCTAGTTGAAACCCCGTATGACTAGGAGGCCCTGGGAACTCATCAGGGGGACACATTTTGCCCCATTATTGGATATCGAACCCGTTCTACAAGAGAGATGACTGCTCGATGCTATGTTACAGAGGTATGATGAGCGCACCCAAAAATTTAGGATTGGAGAGAGCCTGATGCCCTTTAAACCCCAAGACATTTCTCTCATCTTTGGCCTTCGCTGCGATGGGGAACAGGAGGTCTTCAAAAACCAGAAAAGACAATCGGCTTTTGAAGGCAAATACTTGGGCAAAGTCTGTGATAGGCATAGAGATACCATAAAAAAAATCTTCTTCAGCTCGTTAAGATGAAAGGAAGGGAAGAAGAAAACTTTGTCAAGCTAATGTTGGTGTACCTCTTGGGAACAATGTTCTTCCCAAGTACCTCATGTGCAGTTCCTAACTGGATTGCAGACTACGCGGACAATCTAGCTGTATTGAACCGCTATGCGTGGGCGCAAGCCACTCATAAGTGACTTATGGATGACATCCCGAAGAAGGCGATGCGCGTATGCGATCTAGGTGTTACGGGAATGAAACACTGGCGGCTATCACGAGGGTACGTTGTCGCCCTCAACATATGGTTCTACGAGGTCACAGGGACCGGGAAGAAAGTGCACTTTGGGAGGACACCAAGGATCCTCAGCTATGGGGAGAACAGCTTCAGGAAGCAAGCCTCCCTTGATACCCTACTGAATTCCTTCAATGGAAAGGAGGTACTCCAGCTTTTCTTTCAGTTTGTCATCGTTTTCTTTACCTTTCCATGTTCTCGTTTAATAACGTGTGTTTTCGTTTAATTATAAGTTACCATTTACTTTAAGGCTTTTACGCTTAATATCGGGAGTTATCGTTTAATATTCTTGGATTGAAGCAATGTCGAGAGTTCCCGTTTACCATACAACATTTGATTATTCATAGTTTTCTGAGCTTGTCCCCGTTACACGGGAGGAAGAAGCCACCATCGCAGCCATGCAGAGCATGCACGATCAGTGACCCCCGACTGGAAAGAAATAAACATGCTGCCACTGCGCCACTAACCCGTAGAAAGGGTAGGAAAGGGAAGACGGACAATGCACAAAATAGGGTCAGGGAACGCTCCCAGTCCAGCAGCCCCTCGCATACCTCCCGATCCAGGGTCATTCCGACAAGGAGGCCAATGGACGAGGTCATTGCAACCCGCCTTAAGAAAGCATTTGAGACGCTGTCAAGAGATGTTACTCGCATCATGTCCCGGCTTGATGAAATTGAGGGACAGAGGCAACACGTTGAACCACCGGCTCCGCCGTATGAGAAAAAGGAATCGGTTGCGGCGCCGGTATCATCCCTTCCCAAAGGGAAGCGATTAAAGAAAAATGCCTACAGGCCCCCTCGGTCTCACAAGCGGATGACCCGGTCTCAGTCTGTGAGGGCCCCTCTCTCCGAAAATAAGCCGCATAATTTTTCCTTTTAATATCTTTAGTTTCCTGATAATATAATGATTTTCCAGTTAATCTTATACGTTTCCGTTTAATCTGAGGAGTTCTCGATTAATATGCATATTTACCACCCAGGACCAACGTAGGGAAGAACAAGTGGTCTTTCACCACCCGAGACCATCTAGACACACGGATCAACGAGAAGACTATGGTAATAAGGGGTCGTTTAACAAACATTGTTTCCGTTTAATGATAATGTATATAGTTTCCGTGTGTTAGAAAGTATTAACGAGTCGTTGATAAGAGATTCCTGAAAAAAGAAATTCATTCATAAACTAAGAAAGTAAAACAATATACTGCAAAAGTAGAAAAAAAAAAGAAAGAAAAAAAAAGGGAGAAAGGATGATGCAAACAAAGAAAGTAAAAAAGATAAGGGATCCAAAACAGTGGTAGCAGCAACATCTGTTCAATCAGTATCTTCACTAGATGAACTAGGTGGGAGATATTGAAGGGCGTTCTTGAAATCCAATGAAGTCAAGTCTAGCTCGGGATAACGACGAGAGATATCTTGGAAGATTTTGTAACCTTCCTCGACATCTTTTCGCCCCTCCTTGCAGACCAGGTTTTGGAATTCGTCGGATTCCTTGAACTCGGAGACAACACGGGAGGCGATCTCGCGTTCTCGGGCGTGGTTCTCATCTGAAAGCTTGTAGAGCTCGACAGCTCAGCGAATATCCATGCAGAAGAGTAAAAACTATACACAGTGCGACTAGCCTTGTGCGATGACTCACTGAGAAAGAGATGGTGGCAGAGCTCGTCTCACCGGTTCACCGGAGAGTACATGGATGGTAGTAGAAGAGACAAATTTCTCCAGACCGGATGAAAACATGGAACAAACTGGATAGAGGAAGAAAAAGAGCTGAAAAAGCTGGCAAAAAAAGTACATAAGTAGGTGAAAAGTTGTCAAAAAGATGAGGATGTGATGGGTTGTGTGTATTTTTCAAAATTCGTGATGTGACTTGATGGGAATACAAGAGGGTAAAGTTGGCATTTTATCAAATAGTAACTGATGGAGTGATGTTCAAGGACTGGAAAGTAAGTCTGGCAAAAAAGAGGGACTGTCTGTGCAATTCTAAAGTCAGAGGGATTGTCTGAGAAGTTTGCAAACTTCCAAGGACCTAAAAATAATTTTCCCTATTATTTACTACGCATTCCATATGCTTCCACGCATTTCTAGGCTTTCTTCTCAATTTATATGTGTCCATATATTTTAATATTATAAAAATAATAAAAAAAATTAATTAACACAGGATGAACAAGGAGTTTGTTTTTTATTTAATGAGTTCCACCTTTTAATATTATAAAAAATAAATAAAAAACATGGGATAGGGTTTTGTTATTTAATTAGTGGGCTCTCTTTTTAATATTATAAAAATTAATAAAAAGTAATTAATTAATTATTATTATTTTATAAAATTAGCCTACAAACAACACAACGAGGGATTCAAGAGACGGGCCATGGAATTAGATGTCCCGAATAAACACCTCTAAATAGGGGACCCATACTACCAGTAGTGGAATCAGAACCAAAATTAAGGTGATGCTAACTTCAACTTTAAAAAAAAATTATAAATATAAAAATGGAAAAATAATAGAAGGGATGTTGTACTAATTTCAGAAAAAAAAAAATTGTGGTTGTGTTGCGAGTTTAAATTGTGTCTCTCTTTCAAAGATATCCATCATGTAATTTCCCATATTTATAGGTGTATAAATAAAAAATCCATATATAGATAAACATAGTGGTTTAACTAGAAAATGTTAGAAAACCATAGAAGGGTGCTGCAGTACTTATTTAAAAAAAATCGTGACTAATGAAATTTGAACATAGGTCTCCACAACCAAAACTTGGAATCCCAACCGCTAAACTATAGCATTGTTGCTTTTTCAAATTTGGTAATAATATTTTATATTACATATTCATAACAACAGTTTCATGTAGCTACATCCTCAAGATAGGGGTCCTCTTAGAGCCAAGGGGGTGCTTGAGCACACCCTTGACCCCCCTTCCTCCGCCCCTGCATATTACCTTATGTGAGTGAAGGCTCCCGTCTAACGCAATGTAGTGGTACCGCTAGGCCAAGCCGCCAAGGGGCCTTTGATAAATTAATTATTTAATTAATTTTTGGCCTCGTTGTCTTCGCCACATTCGGTCTCGTCATCTTTGCCACGCCCATATTAATTTTGTTCACACTCTTTGCTCCCACTATTTGTCGGAGTTTTAAGCTTTGGTTAAGCAAGTCTTCGACCATTTATAATTTACCAAAATATGATATTATAATGTTTTATTTATAATTTATCAAAATATAGTAGCAATTACAAATATTATAAAAAGTTTGCAACAATTATAATATTTAGGCTACATTATGACCAACTACTTGGACCAGCTGCATTGGGACAATTTCGACGACTATGACCTTCATTTTGACATAAACCACAATGTTTAGGATGACCACCTTCTCTTATGTCCATTTTATTATGAATCCTCGTAGATTTTAGGAGCACTGTGGATGGTCTTCTCATTGTAAGATCAGGACATAGACGTGGACCATTATAAGGGATAGCTCTCGTTTGACATTGGTTGAAATTCTTTATGATATACATTAAAAATTGTCTCAAGCCTATAAACATTGTCTACGTATATATTCCTACCAATCTAGATTAATATATGCGTATGTTGAAAGGATATGGGGGCAAGGAAAATGAAGTACTGTTTTAAACCTACCGAAATCACACCATCGTGCTCTCAGATCTATGCGGTAAGTACCAGCTATAGCACCGCATTGTAGTGGTGCTATTTCATCTACCATTAAAGAATTTTCTTCACGATCAAATTGACGAACATGAATGTTGCATGCTGCTTGTTGGTTTTCTTGAATCATCTTCATTAGTGCTTTAGAGAATATTTGACCTGATACGATCTGAGCTTGCGCCTGTATACCTTTTGATGCAGGAGGCTTGAGTCAAATATTGGTGCCGGGTTGGCAGATCAACGTAAAGACAGAAAGTTATCGAGTCAATTCCAAGATTGGGTCGGTTTTGGGTTTGGTTCGGTATTTTGGCCATAACTTTAGCTACCGATATCAGAATCGGGCGTTCCACCCCAATTCAGAAAGCTCTTTGCGGCGCACAAGACATGGGGACGTCATATTAGAGATAATTTTAGTTTTTATTTCTATTTTTAGAAATATTTAATCCGTCGAATTAGGGTTTTCGGTCTTTTTTCTATTTTTGGTAATATTTCATATGCCAAATTAGGATAGAATTTGAATCCGATTTGATCTCCGATTTTTAGGAGTTATCTGATTTGTTTAGAGTTTTAAACTTAGATATGTTTAGTTTTAAGTAATAATTTGTCAATTTTAGTAAATTTAAATTAGATGATAAGGTTTCTAGGTTGATCTTTGAGGCTATTTAACTCGGCTTGTGGGTTAGTTTTTTATTATTGAATTCTAAATAATAATTTTACTTTTGGATTTTCAAAGATTTATCTCTATTTATCTTTCTCTTTGTCGTCTTCCTTGAGATCCCCTTTGGATCTGGTTAGCCCGCGGGATAATCGCTACCCCCCGGCGTCAGTTGGTATCAAGACTCATCATCTTCCTGGGACGAGATCGCATCGGCATCAATGGATAATGGAGGTCGAGGTCGAGGTCACTGTCGTCGTGGGCGGGTTCCAAATGAGGAGGTCCAGAACTGTGATCGAGACGTCAAGGATGTAATGAGCAAGGATCTATAGAGGTAAGTCGCAAAATTATCCCGGCGTCTGACACGCGAGATTTTGATCGTAGTCATCATGGGCAGGTTCCGAAGGAGGAAGTCCAACGCTATTATCGTAACATTCAGGAGGTGATGATTGAGGATTTGCAAAGGCAAGTCATAGGGTTATTTTAGCATTTGTCGGTGCATAATTTTGATCGTGGCCATCGTGGGTAGGTTCCGAATGAGGAAGTCCAACTTCATGATTATTTCATGGATTCTGAGGGCGTTGTTGTGAACTCGAGGGCGAGTTCTTTCTAACCCGGGGTGACTAATGCAAGAGGATCCGAGCTTGATAATGTAATTCAGTTATTTGGCTCGTTTTCGATGCAAAATTCCAATGTTTTCCCTTCAAAACTTTGTTTTTTTTTTTATCATTTTTGGTAATTATTAGTTTGTAAAATTATAATAGGATTTAAATCTGATTTTATCTAGTATTTTGGATAAGTATTAGTTTGTTTTAAATTTAAAGTGTAACGCCCCAGTTTTTCTAGTAATTATTGTTAATTAGTTTAAAAATAAAGTAAATAAAATGGAATGGGATTAGGCCAACAATATTGGTTTGGGTCCAACCCAAGCATAAGAGAGTGATAATATAAGCCGGTAAATTTATATTTGAGAGTAACGTTATGTCCAAACTAATCGAGATTAATTGAAGAGACCTATGTGAGTACATAGTGGGGAGATAATTAAGAGGTAAGTCAAATTAATTAAAGGTAAGATAAGATTAATTAATCGATTTAAAATAGTATTTAATTAAATTATTAACATGATAGATATTTTTTTTTGATAAATAATGTTATAATATAAGGAGATGAGAGATTAAATTCTCTCATCTCCCTCCCTCTCTCTCCCACTCGAATTGAAAAACAAGGGCTGTGCCCTAGGATCGACGCCGCGCCCCCTCACTCCGCCGACGAGCCCCGCCGCCAGCCGCATCCGCGCCGGCAGCAGCTCCGCTCGAGCCCAACTCCCTTCGTCGCGAGCAGTCCGCAGCCGAGACGCGTCGTCCGACCGCGCCCCAGTCCGCCTCATCGTCTGCTCGCGCGCGCCATCTCGGGCATTCAGCCGCTTGCGCCGCCTTCCCTGGCCGCGCGTAGCCCACCGAAGAGCTCCCTCCGCCCTGTCTGCAGGCCAGCCGAGTCGGCCTGCCCTCTATTCGCCGCCCTATGCTCGGCGCCGCCTGCAGCTCTGCAGCTGTCCCTGATTGACGACGCCGTCGATCAGACCCTGCCCGTGCACCGCCTTGAGTCCGGCCTATAGCGCCGCCCCACGAGCTCGCCTTCCGTCTGGAGTGTCGCCTTTCCGCCTCTGTCCGGCCTGCTGGCCTCCCTTTTCTATCGAGGGTTACGCACCTCAGGTGAGCTTGGTACGAGTAATTGAAGTTTCTGAGACTCAATTGATCGAGATAACGGGGAATTAGTCGGGATTCGAGTTCCGAATCAATCCCCTGATTTCTGATAAGGAATAGAGACAGAGTTGAATTTATAATGTTTAAATTAGAAGAAGGTTATTAAATGTTTGTAAGAATACATGATGTATTTGAGATAGATTAATTTGTCTGTATGTTTGTATAAATTCGGGAGTCTAGAAATAGAGGGGACTTTGTCGAAATTTTCTAAAAATCTATATACATCTAATTCGTATTTAAATACTTAAGAATACGGAGCATGAACACATTTAGGGACTTATGAAAGTTTAACTACATTGTTGTATTAATAAAGTAGATAAATCCGTATTTCTTTTGTTATTGGAATGACCGCTCATAGACTTCTTGCAACAACATGAATTCTAGGTTATACAAGATTAATCCTTCGTGTGTAGGAAAAGTTAGTAGTACAGCTTGATTTATTCCCCATGATCATGCTTAGCAAATAACCACTTCTCAAGAGCATGTTAGAATCTTTTAGGTAATGATAGGATGATCGGAACAAGTCCGTATTTTAATGCTAAAGAAATACGAAGATCATACTTAACATTTAATCATCCTTTTATAACATGTTATGAATTTTAAAATTTAGCTTCGGATGATTAGAATTAAACCTTTTAATGGAACAATACCGTATTTCCATGTTTAGAAATACAAATTTCATGCTAAGAGACTACCAAACTCTACTTAGATTAATGAACTCATCGTATTCTAACGCATCTAATTAAAGTACAGGATAAGAATACGATTCCCGTATTCTTATGAATGTTTGAAGCATGTAATAGAACTTAGCTAAGAATTTTGCTAGATAGCTTAATGAGTATATCGTATTTTATCGAATTCAAGTAGAATACGAGTTAAGAATACGGTTCTCGTATTCATCATTTCCGTACTCCTAAACTTTCATATTTATGTTATCGCAATCTTAGCAATAGAACTAAAGTTATGAAAGACGATCATAGGATTTATGGGTTTTAGAAACATGTATTAGATGCTAAGTAAAAATCAAGATTAGAGAAATTAATGAGTTTATAGTATCTTATCGAGTTTAAGTTAGGGTTTAGAAAGAATACGATTTTCTGTATTCTTACATTTCCGTATTATAAAGCAATAGAACTTATGGAAAATACGAATTTCGTATTTACTTAGTTACAATTATTAATTCTAGGAAAAAGGTAAAGGTCCCACGGGAGCTTCAGCAGGACCGAGCCAGACCTAGAAACTTGCTAAGGACATCAGGTGAGTGATTACACTATACTTGGAATGGGGTGAGGGAATACTTCTGTAAATCTTCTTATTTTATTTGTATTTGGATCGCATCGAGTTTTGAAGACCCCTTGTTATGAAATCGTATGACGATCATGAAATGTTTGCAGTTTTCAAGCATGCTTTACCGAATTATACGGAGTCTGTATTTTGGTTTTGCAAAGCATGTGAAAACATTGCATATATTGTTAGAAACTGCTATGATAAACCTATTAGTGCATTGCATCATACTCGAATATATGCCTGTGCAAGACGTGGCTCTACGATAGAGCCAGAGAGTACGGTACTAGGTAGAGAAGGAGTGGTTTTATATGATTCTATTTTTATTCGTCCAACTATCCGTTTTCAAACCCTTCTGATTTTAAGAAAACAAAAACCCCCTTCTCGTACTCTTCGAGTGCCTAGTGTACGTATATACTCTTATAGCTCACGGTCGATGAGTTGGGTCTACCGGAGAATATTGAGTTTGGTTTATTCCACTCTGGTGCTGCGGTATGAGAGTAGAAGTGTAGATGACACTAATATGATTGAAGACGAGGAGTGGATTCCATAGCTTGTCACCTTCACGGTCCTACCGGGAGGCTACTGGCTTCGAGTGGATCAGCCAGGACATATGTGGAATTCATCTCCAGCAGACGAGGATTGCTTGAGTGTCACCTCCACGGTGATACCGGAGGCTACCGGCTTTGATCCTACGGCCAGGACATATGTGGAAGTCATCTCCCGTGCTGATGATTAAAAATTTAAGAAATTCTTACGTGCATATTATTTGATTTATTTGGATATTGCCACGAATCATATTTATGTTTAGCATTCTGGTTTCTATGTTTTTAAATATCGTTCAGTCCTCGTATTTCCTTATATAGTGATTCTCACTCAAGTGAAATGTGCAGGTAGACGAGATTGAGTATTCCTGTAGATGGCTCTGACTTAGCAGGAGAGGATAGTTCGTCCTTATTTAATGTATTAGATTTTAGAATGCTTCCGCAAAATTTGTAAACTCTGTATAAGATTTAAATACTTTAATTAATAATCATGTTTAGTAGTTTGAATATCATGATTAACAGGTCTAAATTACACAGCTTATGGGCTGGGTGCACTCCCGGCCCGGCTGGTGTGACATTCTGTCCCTATGACGGGATAGGGTGTTACATAAAGTTTGGATAAGTTTAGGTTTTTGGCTATTTAACCCGGCTTGTGGGTTAGTTTTCAGTAAGCCTTGATTTTTATGAAATTGTTTTAAATTTGAGAGATGTTTCTCTCTTGTGTGGATGACTTCTCGCGTTCTTCCTTGCGATCTTTAGGTTACAACTAGCCCGCGGGATAATCGCTACCCCGCCCGGCGTCAGTTGGTACCAGAGCACATCATCTTCTCAGGAAGCGTCATCATCGACATCAATGACTGGTGGTCGTGGTCGTCGGGTTGGACAGGTTCCGGTTGAGGAAGTCCAGTACCGTGACCTGAGCGCCCTGGAGGCGATGAACAAGGATCTACAAAGGTAAGTCGCGGAGTTAACCCAACGCTTGATGATCAAGGATTTGCAGAGGCAAGTCAAGAAATTATCAAGGCGTCTGGCGGCGATCGATTTTGATCGTGGTTGTCGTAGGCAGTTTCTGATTGAGGAAGTCCAGCACCATAATCATAGCGATCAGAGGTTTGGCCAACCCATCTACCAACCCATCTACGACGATGATGTGGAGGAGGAGATCGCGCCCAACGATGATGTAAAATCCAAGGATTTTATGGAAATAATATGTGCATAAATTCCTTTTAAAATTGGATTATTAGAGAAAATTTTTCCTGAGGAATTAGATGATGGGAGAAAATGGGAATTAATAGGCGAAAAAAAACCTAACTAGGGTTAATGGAGGGTCCGGAGGGCCTTTTGGTAATTTTGAAAATACCAAGGACTAAAAGTGAAAAATCCTCTCTCTCAGAGAAGGGACTAAATTGTAAATAAAGAGAAACTAGGGACTTCTGGAAAATATTCCAGATAAAAACACAAATAGAATGAAGTGGACGGTTGAGATTATAATATCCTAGATCGCAACTAATCTCGGAGCGTTATAACGACCCCCGTAAAGCCACGTGGCGCAGTGGTAGGCGATCATCTGGAATGGCTTGCGATACGAGGCAATAGGAAAGATATCTAACTGTTAAACTACCTTTTAATCTAAATCGTTGATCTGAGAAATGGCGGATGCGAGGCTTTTAGAAAATAATCAGAGCCGTTGATACGTGATCGTAGATTTTCACCGTCCGATCTCGAAGACAGATCACGAGGCACCTCTTTCTCTCCCCCGCCGGCTGTGAACGCCTCCGCGCGACTAGCTCTCTCCTCCGACCGTTAAACACGCAACGGACGGCCGTTATCGGAGGAGCTGGCCACGAACGTTACTAACGAATGGCCTACCTTGGCCTATAAAAGGATAGCTTCGCTCTTGGATACGGACGGGAAGAAGAGAGCAAGTGAGTGAGGGGAACCTCCGACGCCGGCGAGCTAAAGGGGAGTGGAACCTTGGCTGTGGGCGTTACTCGAGCTTCGGATAGTCACAGCTGTCTCTTGACGAAGCGGTGACGACGAGGGAAGAAACTGAGCGGCAGTTCATCCGACGGTGCACCGAGCTCATCGCCGGAGAACCCTATTGAGCAGAACGGAGCATCGCAAGCCACTGGTGAGTCTCCCTTCTCCCTACTGTAACTTTTAGAAGTAGTGACATGTGTCATTATCGTCTGCGCGAGCTCCCCGGAGGAGGGGAAGTCCCCGAGGCGGAGCCCAGAGAAGGCTGTGGTGTCCGCTGCCAACCTACCAGGCCCTTGGCAGGCACGGGTTTGCGACACCAGACCAGACCTAGTGTTGGCAGGTCCTCGGCCGGCTGCGTGCTCACCGTTGAGGTTCTCGGAGAGCTCGGCCGTGAGAATAGAAGGAGAAGACGAGAGAGAAGAAGAGGAAGGTAGAAGATGATATAAAAAATAATAATAATTAATTAATTAATTAAAGATTAATTAATTTACCTTAGGGTAGTGTTACATATTAATAGTATTACCAACTTAGGCAGATTATATTTAATTGATTAAAGATTAATTAGTTAATATTTTGTTTTCTCATGGGTTGGTAATATTAATTAAATAGAAGGGTGACAATTATACTAAGGGGGCAAGGTAGAATTAACCAATTTAATTATCCAATTAAATTGGTGGAAGAAATGTTTGAGTTAATTAAATTAGCGTGACAATTATTTTGTTGTCAAATTAAAGCAAGTTGAGGGATAAATAATTGGGAAATTATTTAATTAATTTGTTAATCATAATTAGTAGTTTATTAGCTAATTATTTGATGAGACAAATTAATAAGTGGGATATAGATTATTGTAGAGTGCTAACTACTAGCTCTACATAGGTCGAGTCAGTTAACCAGTAAATGATTTAATTAGATAGAAATTTAATTAAATCGATTTAACGAAAAATTGACATTTTCGTACCAAGATATTTAAATAAATCATATCTAAGTGGATCAACCGATTTTCTTGTTAACTTAGGATGATCAAATCCGATTGATGAATTTAATTGGAAATAAAATGAAAATCGGTTATAATAATTAATTAAAAAGGGTTCAATTAATTATTTCGGTAGAGAAAAGGGCACAAGTAAGCCAAATTGTTTAAAGGGCTTAGAAGAGGGCCCAATTCAACTAAAATGACTAGAGATGATCAAGTAGGGTTCAGACCCGACTAATGAATGTAGAGTTGACTAGGTTTGACCAAGTTGGGTCTAGGGTCAACTAAAGGACATGGAAACATAGGATAAGGACCCATAACCCGAGAGATGGTCTTTAGGACACGTTAGTGGGCCTAGGCCCAACAGAAACGATAAGCATGCATGTGTAACTAGAGACATAGGGATTTATTGAAATCTTGTCTCTAATAGGGCCTATGTATGCCAGATACTCTCGGGGAGTTGTAAGGCTTTCAAGAGGATACTAGGAAGACTTCTAGTTTCAACAAGAGGTAAGTACACTTGCCTCGTTCCTACCCGGTTTCGGGTTTTTCTTTGGACTTGCTTAAGCCTTGTTTGCTTATGCTTCATTGATGCCATACATGCGTCATTATTTATTTTGGAATCCTGTTGAGCATGTATGTTATTTTCGGGATGTTGGTATCCCTGTTTGTTGTGGTCTACTGCCCGGACTCAGTGGAGCGTGGGGGCTCCGATAGGGAAATGTTCAGGGACAGGACTTGGCATTTCTGTCTGCCTTGCCAGAGAGGGGACTCTCTGGTGGTCTTACCCGTCAGTGGGCATGGTATGCTGACCGTGTTAACACGTATGAGAGGTAGTTCTACCGACTTGCGACCGAAGGGTCGACGACCAGAAGGTCGTGCTTACAACGAGTGGCTGGACATACCGGCCGGGAGTGATCCTTGAGTTTTCTTTGAAACTCATCACAGAGCTTGAGGGCTTCTGTTACCAGGGGTCGTACCTTTGGATTGTTTCTGGTAGACTCCTAGGTTTGTGTTTTCTTGGGATTGTGACCTCATTATTTGACGTATTGTTTTCTTATGTCTTTGTGACCCCCGCAGGGGTACTTACCGGGCTTTCCATTCGAAAGCTCATGCGTTTTGCTCTTTCTCTCTTTTACAGATTCTGAGATTTAGAGGGGTGGAGCTGAGGAGAGGTTATTAGGAGATCCGAGGTCTGGGGGTCTCCCTTATCTTTTGTTTTGAGAGCTGTTTACTTTATGTAGCACCCGTATAAGCACCAGACTTTGTATAGGGCCTATGGACCCTTATGACTCTATGTTCTTTTGAACATGAGTTTATTTTATATTATGATTGTTATCTGCTGTATCACATTTAGGCCTTGTATTTGAGTTGAGCTTGACTCTGCTTTATGGCCGGTCTGTTGACGTGCTCGAGGTCCCGGGAACCAGGTCGAGGCGTGACAGATGATGCGGAGGAGGATATTTTTCCCATCTTCAACAATGATATGGAGGAGGAGATCTCGCCAATCTACGACAACTACGAGGAGGAAATTGACCAGCCCGAGGAGAAGATTGGTGAGCCCATCTATGACGATGATGGGACTAGCGTTGTGTTGGTATCTCGATGGGAGGAAAACCCTCCTGTCTCAGTAACCAATACTATTAACTTACTTTCTGTCTCTAGGGTTTTGATTGGGATCAAGCACAGAGATCCAGACCTACTAACAGCGGTGCAGTCGAACTCGGGGTCGAGTTCTTTCCAACCCGAGGTGATTGATGCAGGAGGCTCGAGTCAAATGTTGGTGCCAGGTTAGCGGATCAACGTAAAGATGGGAAGTTATCGAGTCAATTCCAAGATTGGGTCCGTTTTGGATTTGGTTCGGTATTTTGGCCATAACTTTGGCTACCGATATCAGAATCGGGCATTTTGGAAAGCTCTTTGCGGCGCGCACGACATGGGGACGTTATATTAGAGAGAATTTTAGTTTTTTTTCTATTTTTAGAAATATTTAATCCACCGGATTAGGGTTTTCGGTCTTTTTTCTATTTTTGGTAATATTTCATTTGCCAAATTAGGATATGATTTGAATCCGATTTGGTCTCGGATTTTTAGGAGTTATCTGATTTGTTTAGAGTTTTAAACTTAGATAAGTTTAGTTTTAAATAATAATTTGTCAATTTTAATAAATTTAAATTAGATGATAAGGTTTATAGGTTAATCTTTGAGGCTATTTAACCCTGCTTGTGGGTTAGTTTTTTATTATTGAATTCTGAATAATAATTTTACTTTTGTATTTTCAGAGATTTCTCTATGTTTATCTTTCTCTTTGTCGTCTTCCTTGCGATCCCCTTTGGATCCGGCTAGCCCGCGGGATAATCGCTACCCCGCCCGGCGTCGCCTTTCCTTACAGACAACTTAGCTAGTAGAAAGTAAGTTGACTTAACCAAAGTTGTTATAGGAAGGTTCCTTGTCTCCTTTAGCACTGAATTAACATATTCGACAAAGGTTGGTATTCATATAACCAATGGCGGATCCAGAAATTAGACTTAGGGGGGGCGAACTACTAAAGTTATTGTCCAATATAGATTTTTTTATTATCAATTTTGAATTATAATTATGTAATAATTAAAGCATATATATACTCATATATATTTATGATTTAAAATATAAATAAAATTAAAGTTTAAATTTCTAACCTTAACAATCTCATTATACTTCCAACTTCTAATACCAAAATATTAAATTCCAAGTACCAATAATCTTCTATCATCTGAGAAGAAAGAAGAAATCAAAATTAAAATACATTTTTTGTATATATAAGTTCACACGAACTCAAATAATAAATAAAATGTAGATACCACCCACCTATTTGAACAAGTTCTGAATTTTAAATTGCAATCTCCTTTCTTTTATGTCACAAAAAAATATATATATACAGTTTTAGTTTAGATTTTTCACATAAACTTTTATAAATTTTATATTTATATAAAAAACTTTCTAAAACTTTGGGGGGAAATGGGAAATTTTGCAAAATTTGAAAGGGTTGAAGATAGTTTTAGTTTAGGTTTTCACTTAAACCCTTATAAATTTATATTTATCTAAAAAATTTATTAAAACTTAGGGGGGTAATTTCAAATTTTGAAAAATTTGAATAAAATAAAAAAAATTTCCCAAAATCCAGGGGGGGCAGTGGCCCCTGCCCGCCCCCCTCTGGATCCGCCAGTGCATATAACCATACCTTCGATCTTCGTTGTCAAAGGTTTGAGCCCACTTCTCTCGTGGTATATAATCTAACCACCTCGTTGTCTCTATATTGTACTCTCGAAGTAAGCCGTACCAGTAGTTAAAATCAGAAGTAGTTTTCGAATAACCTACATTAATAACCATAAGAAAGGTGAAACAACTTTAAAACATAATAACAATATGCACTTAAATTAATAAAATTTAAATTTATAACTTGCCAATGTTAACAACTATTTATTGCGTTTCTTTATTTTTGAACCGACGCATGAAGTTTGCAGAGATATGTCTAATGCAATAAACATGGTAGGCATTAGAAGGATTCATCCGACAACCAATTGCTCTAAATGCTCCTTTGATAGACTCATGAAGATCAGATATAAAACATTTTCCTTCCTGTGGTGTCACATTCACCCGTAAATGTTGTAGAAAGAAACGCCATGCATCTACGTCTCGCTTTATAAAATAGCAAACACAATCGGAAGGATATTCTTATTACCATCTTGTGCAATTGCTATCAACAAAGTCCCTTTATATTTTCCATAAAGGTGGGTGTCGTCTATCTGTACTACTGGCTTGCAATATTTGAAAGCCTCCACGCATGAGGGGAAGCTCCAAAAAAGCCATGAAAAACATGAGTATCACGTACCGGGTGATTTCTATCATATGCCGGTTGAGTTTGGAGATCAATTATTATACCGGGAAGAAACTGTTGTAATGTTGATAGCCATTTTGGTAACTCATTATATGACTCCTCCCAATTGCCGAATGCAGCTTCAATTGTTTTCTGCTTCGAAATCCATACTTTTCTATATGTCGGTGTCTATCCGTATTGATTCCTGATCTCTGCTATCAAAACTGATACATTGATGGATGGCTTCTCTTTGATCAGGGCCTCTATTTGTCGACAAATCATGTTTGAATCCAGCTTATAGAATGATCTTGGGAGATCATTGCTTATGCACAAGTGTGAGGACCGTTGTATTTTGTAATCTCCCAAATTTGCTTCTTCTTGTTATAGGATGCGCGAACCCTCCAACTGCATCCATCGCCATATGACTTACATCTTCCTGAATACGGAGTTGGATCAGACTCGATTACCTTATATTCTACCGACTTTTGTAAGCAATAATGCTTAATCGATATTACAGCATCATCTTTGTTTCGAAATTGTATGTCGACATGCAATTCTCCATCTGACATTACCCCTCAGAATGTGTGGACATATAATAAAGGGTATTCGAGGAATTATGGTGTAGACATTGCTTCCAAGTGAAGTACCCTCATATGTGCTGGAGGCTCAAATAGCGACATTGGCATTTCTACGCTCTGTCTAGCAACGTATTCCACATTGCAATTTTCTAAGTCAAGATCTTCAGTACTTGCTTCACTATTCTCCGTGTAGTTATCACCATCGTGTTCATCCCTACTCGAGCTACCATATTCACCAAATTCATTGACTGGTTTATTGACTAGTTGTGCGGATGAAGTCCTCACCCATCTTATATTATGTTGAATTTGGTCATCTCTATTGATTTCATGTTGAGAAGAACTACCGGTGGAAGTTGCAATACCAAGCTCAGCATATAATTCTAAAACTTGAATATCAGGAAATGTTTGGTGGTAGTCGAACATCATTTGAACATTTTGATCATTACGTAATTTGAATACCCGATAGCAAATCTTGTCATGGCCTGAAGAAATAGGTAGCAGGTATTTGATGTGTGAAACTTTTTGACCGGCTGCAATTTCTATATTTTCTTCAATGATTCTCTTTAAATTTTCTAAAGAGATGTCATTTTCTACATAAAAACAAGCTTTATCATTGGAGAAAAATATGGCAGTATCCCCATTCGTAGTGATTGAACCATTTTTGTAAACCAAAACAAGTGATCTTTCTGCTATTACTGAAGATAAAAAATTTTAAATTAGAGATTATATTTAAAGAGAGTAGGGTGAGAACCAAAATAAAAATAAATGAGTGTGATTGGGTAAAAGAAACGAGAGAGAGAAATCAGGGTTTGGGGGTTTGTATAGGAGAGTAGCAAAACCTTACATTGATTTACAATAACATTAACAATAACAATTTAAAATAATTCATACTTTAACAATAACAAATACTAATAGTCTTATGAAGTATATGCAAAACACTCTAACCCTTTAAAGGTGCTAAACATCACTCACAACCACTTAATTATATTTTCTCAAATAATCTAACATAGTACTTGTATGTTCAGCTATCATATTTATGAGATGGTGAAAATTATTTTCAAATGAATGAAATGCTACCTTATGCCCATCAAATGGTCCGATTAATCATATTGATGTTACCACAGGTTCATGAATGGCATCAATCAACACATTTGAAATGTGGGAGAACGATTAACCCCTATGTTCATGACATTATGAATTAACTATAACAATGCATAATACATAGCTGAAATTTGGAGTGAAATGGATTTATTAGCTCCCCGAATCCAAGTCAGACCATTAGCATATCAGAGTTTCAAAGGGAATTCCTTACGAATTATATTATATATGTTATTCAATATGCTAACTTAGTAGCTTCAATAACATGATCTATAAAATATAAAGGAAGAAGAGAATTAAGTATTGCATATTCAAACGCAGATTAGCCTGAGTATATAAGTTTGTCACTAATCCATGGAAAGGAATGGGGGATTACTGTAAGCATAATCATTTAGTATCTAGGCATGCAGATTTGCAGCCACACTACTTAACATTTTAGCTCTCTTATGACCATTTAATAGAGCAACATATATTCAATCTATAACCAATAAAAGTTTGGTTTCACTAACCAGTCATGCAAGGCTCGAGGTGAAGAGAAGGTGCAGTGCTTCTCAAATTAATTCTAAGTTGAAGATAGGGGAAGCAATAGGATTTGAGCTGGCTCTTCTTCACTCCAATCTCCAAACCATCACCACTGTACTTATTGGAAGTGAAAAAAGACTTTCATCATTCTTGTTCTGTGGTCTCTTCTCCCCTCATTTCCATCAAAGCCTTGTCCTCAGTTTAGGGCAGGTTGTGGAGTAAGGCAGGACTGGCTTGAAGAAGCTAACAAGGTGAAAGCAACCTCAGATCTGAGAATCTGGGCAGAGAGAGAGAGAGAGAGAGAGAGAGAGAGAGAGAGAGAGAGAGAGAGAGAGAAGAAGAAGAAGAAGAAGAAGAAGAAGAAGAAGAAGAAGAAGAAAAGGGTTGTATTAGCTCACTGAAGCTGGTTGTGAACTCAGGACTTTAGGGATTGTCTTGGAGGAGGATGTAACACCCATGTCCTTTTCAGGGGACACGTGTCACACCAGCCAGGTCTAGTTAATGAACCCTAAACCTAAGGCTGTTAAACTACTAAATAACTATAAATCAATGACTTATGGAAGCTAAGTAAAGCAAACTGAATATATTAAAAACTCAAACTTCAATCTGGTTTAATACAACACCACATAAATAATGTCTTAAACTTAAAGTCTCACGGACACTCATAATCAAATATAACATAATAACTAGACACGGGAGTCAGAGCTAGCTACAGGACGTCTCCACTAGACTCGCAATCAAACAATCCTCTATACGGTCTTCTGTCTATCGCATGCAATCAAAATGTCAAGAGAAAAGAGACTGAGCTACTGGAGCTCAGTGAGTTGGGAACATATCTGTCGGGTGTAAACTGTACCCGTATAATAAAATAAAACAGTAAATCTGAAGTATAAAACATGTATAGGAAATAACTGACTTAAATACTGAAATCAAAAATAAATATTGAGCAAATATATGCTAGTCAATGTATTCTCTTTAATATTCAAATCTAATTTCCTGTTTCTCTGTCTTGTGAATTATTTATGAAATCGACATCCCCCTGGGTAATCTGTACCTGTGCCTCCTCTCTCCGAGATAAAGCTCAATCTCTAGAAGGCGAGGAATGCGGAATCATCTGATAATCACAAGACTAAAATCTCTGACTACACATCTACTTCAATAGTGTAGAACCAGCGACCAACGGGTAGATCTACTATGTTTGGTCATCTATATACATACACTAAGTACCCAAGAGTATGGAAAGGGGGTTTTGATTTTATAAAATGGAAGTGTTTTAAAAACAGATTGTTCGGTATTAAAAACAGAGATTTAAGTCATCCCTCTCCTAACCTAGTGCCGTACTCTCGGGCTCAACACGAGCCACCACTAGTCCATACAAGCATATCAATAAAGTGTAATCTATATGTTTCTATATCTGTTTCTGTTTTTTGTTACTGGTTACTGTGCATGAAATGGTTTTATAAAAATACGATAAATAAGCGAAACTGTACAGCTACTTCCCCTCACCTGAGTCTGGTTCGAGCTTAAGTCTGGCTCGGTCCTTCGGCAGTGGTTGACTTGTCTTTGCCCTTTCCTAATCATTGAAATATGAAATCTATAAATACGAAGGTCGTATTTTTGACTCGTACTCTAATTAAACTAAATAGAATATGATAAAATATGGAATTTATTCTTCTTACTAACTATACTTATCTTCGTCATTAAAATAACTTGAAGATAACTAACATGCTCTTCTTAAGCAATTAGGGCTTCATAATTAAGATGATTAAGCATGGAAGCATTAACTAAATCTCAAATAGACCCTTAACTCCTATAGATTTCAAGAAAAATCTGGCAAAACCTCCTCTATTTGTAGGGCTCTCGAATTACTACAAACATACATAGATAACAACTTAATTAACATGATTAAAAACATGTAACACATGGCATCGACATCCAACCAACTCACAACCCAATTATCCCTAAATTACTCATGGTTTAATGCATCCATTGAAGAACTACTTATCATATATCTTGACTACTAATCTGTGGGAGTTTACTTGAACTAGGTGCTCTATCCTCGCCGGAGAGAGAAGCTGGAGCCTTGGATGTTGGCCGGAGAGGGAGGCGGGCAGCCGCTGCTGGCAGTTTGGCGAAGAGGGACGGCGGCGTGGCTGGGGACTGGAGTAGCCGCAACTAGCGGCGGTCGGCTGCAGGCGAAGAGCAGGCCGGGAGGCCTGGCTGAGCGTCGGACTGAGATGGGCGGCGGTGCGAGGAACTCGCACAGGCGGCTACCAGCTGGGAACGCTCGGGAGGGTACTCGGTCGGCGAGTAGGACTTGCCGGTAGTGAGATCTCACCAATGGAGGCGGCCTGGCGCCGGGTAGCTCGCTAGCGTGGGTTAGGGCATGAGCGAAGGTAAAGTTGAAAGAGGGGAGGGTTTTCTCTGAAGCTAGATCGAGAGAGAGAGAGTAAGGGATGAGAATTTTTATTCTCTCTCTCTCTCTCTCTCTCTCTCTCTCTCTCTCTCTCTCTCTCTCTCTCTCTTCTCATATATATAGACTTATATAAATAATACTATTTCACTTTATGATATTAAATTACTTAATTAACTTATCCTTTAAAAAGTATTAATAAACTATATCATCTTCAAAAATATCTCCTACTAAAGGTCGAACAACTTTTCGTTGATCTTATCTTGTTACTATACCGTCACGAGGGCGACTAGTGATATTATCTAGCTTGTCTCTATCTCGACGGATCCTGAATCCCGGGTCGACAACCCTGACATCGAAATGATCAGTAGCATCACGGGTCGTCCCTTCTCTCGACCCAGATCCATGTTTCTCGCCTTTTAACTCGGCCAGATCTACTTTATCGGGACTTTAACTTTTGTCCGATATTCCTACTTAATTAATCTCTGGTTTAATTAATATTTAATTAATCTCTGGTTTAATTTATCTAATACTGTCGACCAGCCACCTCCAACTATTCTATGTAACTCTGGCCTGGCCCAATAAAGCCTACTCTCGGCCCCATAGTTGGGAGGCTGGATTTCGGTCCATTAAACTCTGATTTTTTTTTTTAACTTTGAGGTTAATAATGATTAATTTGATTTTGAGTTAATTAACCTTATTTAAAATTTAAAAAATTTACTGAATTTACTCAGAAAATTCTGGGATGTTATAGAGGAAGACGGTAAGGGGTTGGCTGAGAGCTCTCATCTCATGTGTTCTTATGGAAATCATCAAGGCATGGTTGGTTGCTCACGAGGTTGAAAGTTGGTTGCTCACGGGATTAAAGATTGGTTGCTCACAGGTTGGCTCTCCATTATATGTCCATCTCTTCTCCCTTTCTTAAAAGAATAACCCTCCTTTCTTATGGAAATCATCAAGGCATGGTTTGTTGTTCACGAGGTTGAAAGTTGGTTGTTCATGGGATTAAAGATTGGTTGCTCACGGGTTGGCTCTCCATGATATGTCCCATCTCTTCTCCCTTTCTTAAAAGCATAACCCTCCTTTCTCTTGCTTTTAAAACAATCAAGGTCTTGGGGCTTTTGATTGTAACGAGAGAGTATTCATGTAGTGTTTGACCAATCAATAGTTTGGTTTAGGTTTAAGTCATTGCCTTAATTAACCCAAACACTAATAATTGCCTTCTATAGCATATGTTATTCCTCCCACTTGATAACTTATCCTTGATAAACTAGTCAATCAGATCGTATAAACTAACAACATTTTATTTAAATTCAAATTTTAAATAATTACAAGATTTCATAGGAATGGTCTTTACATCTAGCTATATGATATAAGAAGATAAAGGCATGGCCGAAGACTTGCTCAACAAAAGCTTAAAACTCAGGCAAATATTGGGAGCAAAGAAAGCAAACAAAACGAAGATGGGTGTGGCGAAGACGACGAGACCGGATGTAGCAAAGACAACGAGGCCAAAAATTAATTAATTAATTAATTTACCAAAGGTCTCTTAGCCTAGCGGTATACCTTGTGTCAGAAAAGTTGTCTCGGGTTCGAGCCTCCACTCACATAAGGTAGTACGAGTCCATTGTTTTGAGGTGTTCATTCGGGACGACTGATTTCGTGGTAGAATACTCCTTTACACAGGGTAAGGACACAGGTTAGTTCCGCGTAGAATCCTCCCTCGTGGTGTCACTTGTCGGCTAATTTAAAAAATAATAATATTAATTAATTAATTTTTATTAATTTTTTATAATATTAAAAAGTGGGTCCACTAATTAAAAAACAAAACCCTATCCCACGTTATTTTTTTTTTATAATATTAAAAGGTGGGATCTGCTAAATAAAAAACAAATTCCATGTGTATCATGCCTTAATTAATTTTTTTTTATAATATTAAAATATATAGGACCCACATGAATACAAAAGAAAGATTAGAAATGAGCAGGAGCGTACTGAAGCGTATTTTCGTAAATAATATCTAGAATGTTTATTTTCATAAATAAATTTTTTTTATAATATTCTTAAAAAAAATCCTCTCTCTTCACTCTTATGTTTTTTGTTTTTTCTCCGCTCTTCTCCCCTCTTCTCTCTCTGACCCGTCTCCCTCTTTCTCTCAAAAGTTTTGAAGCCTCTCAAAATCTCAGAAGTTTTCATTTCTATGATGTTTTTTTTTTGGTAGTGGACTCGGCCGAAGGCTGCGATCTGGACAGGAAGCCTGGAGGGTAGAGAGATTTGGGAGTTTTTATTATTTTTTTCTATATTTTTAAACATATTTTTAAATTTTTCTTATTTTTCTTCATTTTTTTTATGAATTTATAATATTTGTTAAAAGAGTTTTAAATTTTTTTTCAAAAAACTGGCTGTCCCACGGCACGGGTTGGCACGGCACGAACCTGCGTCGGTGGGGCTGTTCTCCGTGTTGGGCCCACCTCTGGTACTGTGCGTGCCGGCATGGCACGGCACGCACAGTGCGACCAGCACAGCAGGCTCGTGCCAGCCCATTTGACACCTCTACACAACAAGAAGATAACTAGGGTTTCAAGGAAACCCCCTGCAACGACAACAATGAGCTTCACAGCCCTTCGCCCACTGTCCTCCATTGTCTCACTCCGAGAGTCCAGGCTTATCAACAACTAACTTCGATGCCCTTCTCCCCACACGTTGCTTCGCCTTTTAACCCTTTCTCATTGCCAGCCATCAAGTAGTTTGCTAGCCGTCAATTCGGCATCTTCACGTGATTAATGTGGCAAATAACATTATTTGGGGGATCGTTTTCTTATTGTTAGCTTGGTTTGATGCAGTAACTACCGCCAAGAAACTGAAGCTGGGGCAAATGAAATCCATCGTCCGAAGAATCTTGGCCTTCGATCATGGGTGACCATCTTAAATATTAATGAACATGAACGACTTTGAAGATGAGTCGACGGGGCAAATCTCACAGGAGTAGTTCGATAGGACGCCCGAGGTCCCCTCTGGGGATCCACATGGGTAACTATGTATCAACCTTTTATTTTGTAGTTTTTATTAATCAATAAAGGATGTGGTTTTGTCATGCCCCGAACCCGAGTCCAGGCACGTCGACAAACCGACCAGACCCAAACAGGGATGAGTCTCCATCTAGGCGCAAGGCCTCAAATTTCCTGGTACAGAATATACAAGCAAAGACAATATAGCCGAATAAACATAAGGAGTTTATACAACTTCACATAATAACAGAAGAACATGTTCGGGCTTACACAGTTCTACAAAACAAGGTAAGTCACCTCTAGAGTCTTAACACAGGTACAAATTATACAATAATCCTCACAACACACATGAAATGGATAAGAGGTTCGTAGACCTCAAATAGGTAAGATAAATGGGTAACACCACAACGGATGGCCCTCGCCTACGCTCGATCTTAATCTTCCTCGTCACCTGGGAAAAATATCAACCAAGTGCATGAGCTAAAGAAAGGCCCAATAGGATCGCAGGGAAATAAATAATGGGCAAAATGTCGAAAATAGATGAGTAAAGCATCAAAATATGGAACAAAGTATAAGACAGAAGGAAATTTCATCAGAGGTAAACAAAGCATCTTGTAGGCATATATGATACAACAAAATGTCATCAGCCTAAGCTGGAGCTGACAAATATGTCAGGTACCGCTACTACAGAAAATATGTGCACATGTCTAGCGTATATGCTCCGCTGGCGAAGCCCAGAAATAGTATCGGGCTTAAGCCCCGCGACGGGCCCAGAAAGTATTACTGGGCTTATGCCCCCCAGTGGGCCCAGAAAATGTATCATGCCATACAAAGTTGCAACAGTGCAAACTACACAAGCATAATAGATACAAAGTTCAAGTAAATAAAATTCTTAAACAATGCCAGAAATACGGCAATCTCATAGAAGCAAATAAGGGATAGAATGTCGAACAAGTCAGAAGGATCTGAAGGTCGGAGGTAGAAATACATAAAAAACCATGGAGGGAGATCCTACCTTATAAGAAGTATCATACCAAGGTTTAAATCCTCTCGTCGCGGCTCACACACCCATGCCAGGATCTATTAAGTATAAATAAATCTCAGTACTCATTATACATGTATAATTCTCCAACGTACTCTATGAAATTGCACAATAAATCAGATGGTCATTGTGCACATCTAGTGCCTTGATAATATCACATTAATGAAAGATGAAGGAGAGATTAACACTCAACATTTTCCCAATGTCTCTTAACCTTCACTGCCTTATTCATTCCTGAAATCCAAACCACATGATTGACTCTAATTTATACGTTCTTAGCGGCTGCCAATTCAGGTCCTTTATTTAGCTAAGTGTGAAAATTTTCCATAACCTTTGTAAAGGTTCAGCGCATAAGAAAACAAGCATTCTATAGTCCATAAAGTGCAGGTTTTACACATACTAAATGTGGATTTCAGAAATCATAAGGATGCAGATTTTTGGGCTCAGAAATGCAGTATATAACACCTAATAAGATGCAGTTTTCACATATTTACATGCATGCTAATACCGGGTTTAATCACACATCCAACAACAATCAAAACAACCAAAGTTCAGCAAGTTGGAAACTGCATAAATGCAGATATGATGGTTTTGCGTAGTCAGAGAAACTTGGCCATAACTTTAAATCTAGAGGTCTGATTTTCCTGATCTAGGATACTTTGAAAATCCCATTTCATCTACTTTCTAACGGCATATTATACTCTCTGATCAGGAGAGTATCAAGGCCTAAATTGTCCCACGAAAGAGACAACCTGGAAACCATAATTTTCAGCATGCATTCTCATCTCCATTTGCATCACATATATTCAGAATTGGTTGCCCAGCTTCCAGGATTAAAATTCTGCAGACTACGTAGCTGACAGTCCTACCATAATGCATCTCTTAATTCAGCCTATGGTCCTCATTACGTTTACAAATTGATGCAATCCCAGCTCTAATATCAATGGCATGCAACTAAGACCAATTGGTTTGACAAGGACAGAGGTGCACTGACAGAAATTTTAGAACATCACCACATCAACATCTTAACAAGCTCTTGATCCATTTTAATTAACACTACAAAGTTAGATTCCTTCACAATTCTTCCATATAATCAAAATAATTTCATCAACTACATTCTTCTACTTTGTGTGGAACAACCATCCACTCAAATTACAATACAATCAAACAAAAATCACAAGAATTCACCGTCAATGGATCAAAATCAGTCCCAGAAGTCAGTTCAAGAAAACAGGTCCCCTTTGAGGCATTTCATCAAGCACCTCACATGCATCCTTCGCCTTGCCCGACCTACAATACTCGGAGATCGGGGATGTGTTCATGATTACACACATCAAGCATACACAATTTACTTGAACCAACAAAACCCTCACATTCATCTCAACTTTAAAAATTAAACTCTCAGTCTCACATCTAATTTCAGAAATCATTACTCTTGTCTATGGACTTCGAGATGTTGAATCGAGGGAGGAAATGACGGCCAAAGTGAAGGAGGCGGCAACAAGCGCCCATCCCTCCACCAGCCTCTTCTAGGAAGACGACCGGGGGTCTGGATTCCACCAAAGAAGAGGAGCTTCGGGATAGGGACAAGCTCGTGCTCGAAGGGCTCCTTCAGCAAACTTAATAACCGCCGGAGTGGGGCTCTCCCTCACGATCTTCATTTCGACGCTGAGCATGGTTGCCACCGGCTCGAACTCCAACCCCAAAGATGAGGAACAAAAGCCTTAGAAACGGGATTGGAGATGGAATCTTGGAATTGGCAAAGGGAAAGAAAAAAAAAAACATAAAGGTTGCCTTGTGATAAGCTCTTGATCATTGGATAGCTTGGATGAGATCAAGGGTTTTCCAATGTCTTGCATTTACGCCCTTCATTTTTGGACTTTTTACATGAAGCCTCTCTCTCTTAATAATAATATCATTTCATTTGCAATTAGGTCCTCAACTTAAGGAGGGCTTTCTCATCAACACCCTCTACTTAATTCTTTTTATCTACACCAAGTTAGCCAGACAACTGATAAATCTTTATAGCATTAAAATATTTTAAATAGTTACCAAATTTACAGGAGTGGTCTTTACAGGTTTATCCACTTCAACTAAAAAATATTTATATTATGCTAAGCTGAAACTACTGATGAATAGATGATCATCAGGTAACATCTACCAACAAATTGTCAATAGGACGTTAAATAAAATCAAATATGCCTAATTTTCCCCTAAAGAAGTGTTTGATTATGTGCATACCTTTATAAAAATTATGTTTCTTTGAGCTGCCTGGGACCACCTAATCAAGTTCAGCCAAGTAACAATTTTCAAACCTTGATTTAATGCCTTTATGTAATTTGAAGGAATTAGGTGTAGCGTGGGATTAACCAAGGATCTTTGCTTATTAGTTTCTTCTGTTTTAAAACATTTTCATTCTGATATTTAATTTTGTTGCAATAAAAAAATTAAGTGTGTTGTTCTTGGGGTTAATACCTTGAATGGGTACTGTACTATATCCATTTTTCATTTGGAGCACTGAACTTCACTTTGTATCATTTGATAACCCAACTCCGATTTCACTTCACCGGGAGAGTATTGAGAGGATTCCGATGTAATTTCTCACCGAAGTTGTCCACATGGTCAACTTATTGTAATGTCATAAGCCATGTGGACAAGTCAAACACCAATGTCGTCCCCCACCCCGATCCTTCCCTTTTCTTCCCGGTTTCCCCCTTCTCCACCCACTTGAACACCACCCTCGGTGAGGATTCTGGTAAGATTTGAAGCGCAGTTGTTAGAGAAGTTTGAAGCACAGGCCCAGTGACGATCTCATTCTCTTCGAGCTTTCGTTGGTTTCGTCTCCATTACTCCTTCCTTTCGGACAAGAGTGAACCAACCTCCCACTTAAACCTCGTATCTTCTTTTTTGTTAATGAGGTTCTTGAAATGATCTGGAGATGCTTGAACGAGTTCGATGTCATTTGGTTTTTTGTTTGAGGGTTTAGCACTATGGTTTATTGATTCTACTGACTTATGATATTGATGAATTTGTGATCCTTGGGATAGTTGGGAGTGATTCAACCTTGTTTGATGTGGGTTGTGGCTGTGTTTTTGGTTCTGATGTTCTGTTTTTCTCATTCTTGGAATCTGATGATGGTTTTGATGATCTTGGTTTGTTTCATTAGGTTTTCTTGAGTCTCTTAGGAATCAGAGATAGATCTGGCTTGTGATTTTGGTCAATCGAGCACATGCTCTCAGTTTCTAACTCCAAGGTTTAGGAAAGGATGACATGATAGTTGTAGTCTTGGAGATTCTAGGGTTTTCCATGTATCATCTCTGAAGAAGAAGTAGGAGTGGATTGCGACTAGTAACTGCTCGCCACTTAGGCTTGCTTGTAATAGAGATTTCGGCAGTCTATTTCAATGGTCCAGGCCACATAAACCTTCTCGGACGACTACACTTCAAATCTCACCGGAACCCCCCTGGGGGGCGGTCGCTCAGGTGGGTGGAGGAGGGGGAAACGGGGAAGACGAAGTAAGGATCGGGGAGGGGGATGAAATTGGTGTTTGACTTGTCCACATGGCATATGATGTGGTAGTAAGTTGGCCACGTGTAAAAGATATAAAATCAAGAACTCCTAGCATGATAATTATGTATTAATCTAATTCACTTCTATATCATGCAAGGAATATATCCCAAGATCATTGCAAAAGAAATTAGAGAAGATAATTAAGTGCATACCCGAATCCATTTCAGGAAAAATCAGAAAGAAAGATAAGTTTCCACAGGTCTGGTCTTTAAAAACCAAGAGAGATCGTTGTGTCGTTATTTTTTAGATGGGGAACAAAACAGAACTGTGTATCTCTTATTTTGGGACCACAACCCTATTTATTATTTATAATAAGGGATATCTCAGTAATTGACCATCAGCCCATCATTAATAGATAATTACTTATAATGGTTTCTACATATTGTTTAAATCCATACTTTATCTTAAAAGATATTTCCTTAAGCCCTTTTATAATATTCCTCAATGGATCACTATTAAATAGGGCACATTAATTAATTGGATAACCTTTTATATACAATTGATAAGGTAAATATATGAGTCCACATTAATGAAATTGCTAACAATCTCCCACTTGGACTACATATGTTTCCTAAGATTGTATAAGATGTAAATTTTAGTGTGCACGAATATTGTTATCTCAACTTTGAAATATCCTAAACAATCTGGTCCATCAATCATGTTAATATAGGATCAAAGCGGCTTTCGTCACATATATATCCGTGACAAAACCTATCAATGGTCACAATATCTACATAACTAATGACATAGATAAAGTATGGATGTGTAGCATGAAAATTGCATGTAATGTGACCCAGATCATGCCAATTTTCAGTTGATCCTACTTTATGACTACGAGAGTGTAACTTTCTAATACCTGATGTGAACCACAATAGAAAGTTATAATCTTTAGTTTCAAAGTATTCAATCAAACATGAATTTCATTAATATCATAAAACTGAAGTCTGTACAGAACATAAACAAAGTATAAATATAAATCATGTCATAAGAAACAAACCAAAACAAACTCCTACTATATAGATATGTCATCAAGACTAACTACGCCCATGTGAGCAATATGCTCATGAAACACCTTTGGTGGCAAACCTTTGGTGAGCCGATCCGTAATATTGGAGTTTGTAACTTATGTGCTCTATCGACACTTGAAGACTCTGAACTCTTTCCTTCACAACAAGATACTTAATGTCAATATGCTTCGATTTTGACGAACTCTGTTGTTCTTAGAATACAACTCAGTGGCCTTGTTATCACAATTTATCCTAAGTGGTTTATCAATTCCATCAACCAATTGTAATACGGTGATAAAATTTCACAGCCATATTCCTTGATTTGATGCTTCATAGCAGGCTACAAATTCTGCCTCTATGATAGAGGAAGCAACTAGTGTCTGTTTGACACTTTTCCATGAAATTGCTCCTCCAATCATCATAAAGATATAGCCTAAAGTGGATCTCCTACTATCAATGTATCGAGCAAAATCTAAATCAGAGTACTCTACGGTCTCTAAATGATCTGATCTCCAAAATCTGAGCCTGTAATCCTTCGTTCTTTGTAAGTATCTCATAACCCGTTTAACTGCTTTCCAATGATCCATACCCCAATTGCTCAAATATCTGCTTAACATTCCCACTATGTATGCTATATTTGGACACATACACACTGGTACATACATAAGACTCCCAAATGCAGATCCATATGGGATCTTTTCCATTTCCTTTTTCTCTAGGTCTATCCTTGGATATTGGAGCATACTGTATTTGTCATCCTTGGCAATAGGTGTATCTCCTGGTGCACAGTTCTGCATGCAAAAACGGCTGAGCACCTTATCAATATAGGCCTTTTGTGATAGTCCAAGTATACCTTTAGAAAGATCTTGATCTATTTGTATACCCAGAACAAAAGACGTGTTACCAAGATCTTTCATCTCAAATTTACTTGATAGAAATTTCTTGGTATCATGCAATAGGCCTATATCGCTACTCGCTAGCAGAATATCATCTACATATAGTACCAAGATAATAAATTTGCTCCCACTGACCTTGAGATATATACACTGATCAATGGTGTTTTTCTTTAAACCAAAAGAGGTTATCACCTGATCAAATTTTCTGTACCATTGGCGGGATGCCTGCTTTAAGCCATAGATGGACTTCTTTAGTTTGCATACAAGGTGCTTTGAGTCCTTGGACTCAATATTCTTTGGTTTCACCATATAAATTGCTTCATCAATGTCTCCATTGAGAAATGTTGTCTTAACGTCCATTTGATGTAACTCTAAATCATAATGAGCTACAAGTGCCATGATAGTTCTAAAAGAATCTTTCGTCGAAACCGGAGAGAAAGTTTCTTTAAAATCAATCCCGTGTTTCTAGGTGTGCTTTATATCTTTCAATGTTATCATTTGAATTCCGTTTGGTTTTGTAAATCCATTTGTAACCAATCAGTTTCACCCCTTGTGGTAACTCGACAAGATCCCAAACACCATTATCGTCTATAGATTTTAACTTTTCTTTCATGGCTTCGATCCATTTGCCAGAGTTTGAACATGATTGAGCTTCAATGAATGAGGTAGGATCCTTTTCCAACCCCAAGTCAAATTCATGTTCATTGAGATAGACAACATAGTCATCAGATATTGCCTTTCTCCTCTCTCTCGTGGATCTTCTTATAGGCATTTCATATTGAGGTTGTCAATCTAAGATCTCCCTAGGAATCACTTCTGATGACTCTTTTGCTTGAATGGGAGATGTTTCTTGAATGGGAATATGAGTTGGTGCAATTGTGTTTGAGATATTTTCCTGATTTACAGGTTAATTAGTGATAGGAATGGTTACCTTATCACTATCAAGTGTAACTGTAGTAGGAATATTTATACGTTCTTCTTCAAACACAATGCTATCCTTATGATTACTCCTATTGTAATCAACATCCTCAATGAACTTGGCGTTCCCTGTTTCGAAAAAGCATCTGTTAGAGGGATCATAAAACTTGAAGCCCCTCGATCTTTCTGAGTAACCCACAAAATAGCAGCTTATGGTTCTTGAGTCCAGTTTCTTTTCGTTAAGCCTATAAGGCCTAGCTTTAGCTAAACAACCCCAAACATGCAAGTGCCTAATGCTAGGCTTCTTGCTTGTCCACATCTCATATGGAGTTTTAGCTACTGCTTTGCTAAGTACTCTATTTAGTATATAAACTGCAGTCTTTAGGGCCTCTCCCCAAAGTGATTCTGGTAGAGAAGAATGACTAATCATGTCCTTAAGAGTACAGTTTTGTCTCTCAGCCACACCATTTTGACTAGGAGGTCCAGACATGATGTACTGAGGAACAATTCCGCATTCTGTTAAATATTTGGAAAAAGGCCCTGGATATTGCTCCTCTGATCCGTCGTATCTACTATAATATTCACCTCCACGGTCAGATTTGACGGCTTTGATTTTCTTGCCTAATTGATTTTCAACTTCGGCTTTGAAATTTTGGAACATATCCAATGATTGTGACTTCTCATGAATTAAGTACAAATAACCTATCGAGAGTAGTCATCTATAAAGCTGATAAAATATTGTTGTCCATTCCAAGATGCCTTAGGGAATGGACCACAAATATCCGTATGTATCAACTCTAAAGGCTCACTACTTCTATAGTACCTTTATTCCTTTTATTTGTTTGTTTTCCCTTAATACATTCTATACAGATTTTAAGGTTTGATAGATTTAGAGAATAAAGAATTCCTTCTGACACAAGCCTCTGAATTCTTTGCTTAGAGATATGCCCTAATCGCTTATGCCATAGCATAGATGAATTTTCATCAGTTAATCTGCGTTTAGTACTTAGATTACTTGAATGTAGGTTCTCATTATCATTGGTGGTTATGGTGTCCAATTAATATAATTTATCAATTAAAGTCCCGATACCAATAAGATTTGAATTCAAAGAAATACTGAATAATCTATTTCCAAATGAACAAGAATATCCTGATTTGTCCAAACAAGAAACAAAAATCAAATTCCGTCTAAAAGATGGTACAACAAAAGTTTCTAATAAATCCAAAAATAAACCAGAACTTAAGCTAATCCTAAAGACAACAATGGCTTCCACAGCAGCATTATTTCTATTGCCCACGTAGATGTATCTTTCAGCATCAATTGGCACTCGATAATGAAGACAATTCTGTAATGTGACACTTATGTGAGTAGTTGCACCAGTATCTAACCACCAAGTGTCACTTGATACTAAAGCCAAATTAACATCTGAACAAACAAAGTTGAGAAGTTTACCTTTCTTTACACTCCATGCGGCGTATTTGGAACAGTCTTTCTTAACATGATCAGCTTTCTTGTAAAAGTAGCAGGAGGTAACATTATCCTGTTTCTTTTGATCTTTATGCTACGATGTTCCTGAGTCTGCAGTTTTCTTACCCTTATTCCCTTTGCTTTTCTTATTGGCGCTCTTATCATGAGAACCAGTTGCCAAATGAGTACTTTCAACCATCTCTTGTTTCAATCTATCCTCTTCTTGCACACATTGAGCAATAAGCTCATTTAGAGTCCATTTTTCTTTTTGAGTTTTGTAAGTAATCTTAAATAGAATGAATTATGTTGGAAGGGAGATCAAGACTAGATGAACAAGAATATCTTCCGACAAGTCAAGCTTTAGGTTCCTTAGTCTTATCACAAGATTGGACATCTCCATGATGTACTTCCTTATGTTTCCTTTGCCCTTATACCGCATTGAAACAAGCTTACTTAAGATAGTGCTCGTTTCCACCTTTTCACTAGCAATAAAGCGGTCCTACAAGTTGCTTAAGATAACTTTTGCTTGTTTCCACCTTTTCACTAGCAATAAAGCGGTCCTACAAGTTGCTTAAGATAACTTTTGGCATTTTGTTCCTCAGTTATACCGCCCTTAAGGTTTCCGGAATTGAGTGTTGCACGATCATAAGACTTATGCGGTTCGATCGCTACCACTTCTCGTATGCGGATTCTTGAGCATCAGTGCTTTCATTGGTAAGTTCCGCAGGGGGATCAAATCTTAACGCATAATCAAGATCCATGTAACCAAGCACTATCTTTACGTGCTTTTTCCATGTCTTGAAGTTTGTACCATTAAGAACAGGAATATTATTCATGTTGGAAGATATCGAAGATACTGTAAACAAAAAAAATAATGCTCACAGTTAATAATCAATCCAATTAACATGTATACATGATAATATCAAATAATATTAAAATATGTACATGTATTTATTGGTGGGCCCATCTTAAGATACCTAACACAACATTGCTAATTAGTCTTTGGACAGAAATAACAATTTGTAAGTGGTACTCTTCAATAATAATACATGAATATTGAGTAACTAGGCCGGCCTAATATTATACCTTTCTTACATAATATATGCATGGTAAAGTAATATATTCAAGACTATATTATGAAATAATAAAATCAAATATTCAAAACTATTTTTATTAGTCAAGATGATAAAATATAATTTTAAATATTTAAAACATTATCATCTCAAAATAAATAATTTCAAATCTTTGAAACTATCCCTATCCAATCAATATGACAAAAATAATAATAAAATTTAAATATTTGAGCAATATTCCATTGAAGACAGGGAGGCGCTCAAATATGTAAATTTAACATTATCCACTTAAAAGATATATGAATGGTTTTAAAAATTAAAACTACCATTATCCATTATAAATTAAATTTTAAAAATTATCATTCGCCTTGAAAAGATATACAGATAGTTCTGAAAATCAAAACAACCTTTATCTATTCAAGAATGAATAAATTAAATTTCAAACATCCACAATATCATATATTCAAATTAAAGATGGAGGATAATGTCATGTATGTAAATTAAAATAAAATATAATGTCAGCAAAAATACCCGGTCAAAACTAAATATCCAATCAAAACAATCTTCCTTTGGGCCGATTGTTTCACAAGGATCAGGCATGTGCAATTTTATCTGGTCAAAACAACCTTCCTTTGGGCCGATTGTTTCACATAGATAATGAAAGTAATGAGAGAAAGAAAATAGAATTAAAATTTTCAACTCTCCAACCAGCATGCAATTAACCGGTGGCGCCGCGGCGACCGCAGCTTTTAAACCCATGCTATGATTGCGGTGACAATTATGTTAATCTATCTCTAATCCTCTAGCAAACTGCTCTGATACCACTTGAAAGAAATAAAATCAAGAACTCCTAGCATGATAATTATGTATTAATCTAATTCACTTCTATGTCATGCAAGAAATATATCCCAAGATCATTGTAGAAGAAATTAGAGAAGATAATCAAGTGCATACCAGAATCCATTGCACGAAAAATCAGAAAAAGAGATAAGTTTCCACAAGTCTGGTCTTCAAAAACCAAGAGAGATCGTTGTGTCGTTGTTTCTCAGATAGGGAAGAAAACATAACGGTGTATCTCTGGTTTTGGGACCACAACCCTATTTATTATTAATAAGAAGGGATATCTCAGTAATTAACCATCAGTCCATCATTAATAGATAATTACTGATAAGGGTTTCTACACATTGTTTAAATCCATACTTTATCTTAAAAGATATTTCTTTAAGCTCTTTTAAAATATTCCTCAATGGATCACTATTAAATAGGGCACATTAATTAATTGGATAACCTTTCATATACAATTGATAAGGTAAATATATGAGTCCACATTAATGAAATTGTTAACAACGTGGACAAGTCCGGTGAGAAATTACACTGGAAGCCTCTCAATACCCTCTTGGTAAAGTGAAATTGAAGTTGGGTTATCAAAATAATACAAATTGAAGTTCAGTGCTCAAAATGAAAATTGGATATAGTACGGCACCCAACTAAGATATTAACTCGTTGTTCTTTAGTCTTTCTTTTTTTCCTGTTATTGTTTTTTTTTTCAAATTTGATTATTAGTTCAACTGTACTTCAACATGTAGCAAAATTGGTGTTTTCTTGATGTTCAATAGAAATTGGAAGTCTAATATTTAGTAAATATATGATTATTATTATTATTATTATTATTATTATTATTATTATTATTATTATTATTATTATTATTATTATCATCATCGTTCACATTTATATATGTTATCTAATATAATATATAAATTTAGAATTTTAAAAAATATTCTATCAAATTAAAAAATACTCCTAAGGAAAGGATGTGAATTCAAATTAGACCGGTGTGATTCCAGGGATTTATAATGAAAAATAGTTAACACTCAAAATATAAAAAATGCCAAAGGACCATTGGTCTAGCGGTATCTTGGGTCCCATGCATTGGGTAATTCATTTGATTGAGCATGCTCTAAAGTTCGAGTCCCCGCTCCCGTAAATAGGGGAAGCAGTTTGGGTAATTCACTTGGTGAGTACAAAGCTCTCAGATTTGAATCACCACATCTGTACACGTATGATGAGAGGTCAAGGGTGCTCTTCACCTAAGGCCACGCCCCTTGACACATCCACTAAGGAGGTCTTTATGGCCTATGTCAATATATATATATATATATATATATATATATATATATATATATATATATATATATAACTGAAAAAATGAGAAACCCAAAATCATACAAGAGAACCAAAGAAATACCATCTAAACTGTGAAAGAAAACATAATATTATTTTTATCAGTTTATTATATTTATCCCTGTCTATGTTTATTAATTTTTTTAATCTTCTTATATAAGAAATCTATATTTTTGAGAAAAATAATAATATTTTATATTATAAAATATCCACTTTGTTCTTTCCCCATAAACTAGAGGACAACTCATTCAACGTAATAAAAACACATTCAAACTGAGAAGCATTCTCATGAAAACAACAGCTACGTCTTTGAACTCTCAACAAACTGCCTGCATTGCGGTGAAAAGTTCTTGAACCTACCTGAGGGTCCTCTCTGCCTGAGAGAGCCTTGAAACCACCTGTGTTCTGAGACGCATCGCTTCTCCCCCACTTGCAATGGCGAGTGGAGGTGGAGTACAGGGCACCAGAGCTCCCGTTCCACCGGGGAGAGTGGGCAAATCCTGGTCGCGAGTTGTGTCTGGGGAATCAAGTGAAAGAGTCTTTGGGAATGAGGTGATAAACACCAAAGAAAACTTCGACCGATTGAAGACTATGAAACACCCTAGGTTTATACTTGATGGAGATTTTTGCACAAGAATGTATGAGAGGATGCAGTCGGCGATGTACGTGAAATTCCTCGGCAAAGCACTTCCTCTCGATTAGGTGCGCTCAGCACTCATGCATCTGTGGAAGGACTTTGGGGAATTAACCATCACAAATTTACCAAATGGATTTTATTTGATCAAATGCCAATCTCTTGAGATGGTTCAGAAGGCGATTTGGGAAGGGCCATGGACAATCAATGGTATGGTCTTGCAATTGATACCATGGAAGGAGAACTTCCAACTTGCCTTTGAAAAGCTTGAAACAGCTGCTGTGTGGGTACAATTGCATCATCTACCCATGGAGTTCTGGGAGCATGAGGAGTTAGAGAGCCTAGCTGCCACACTTGGACCAGTGGTGAAAATCGACAATCATACTTTGAAGGTGGGATCAACCGATGTGGCGATAGGCCGTGCTAAATATGCCCGAGTCTGTGTTGAAATTGATCTGTCAAAACCCCTTGAGACAGGGATTTGGGTAGGAGAGGGGTCGGAGAAGACTCTGGTGGCAGTGTTGTATGAAAAAATCCCAACATTCTGTTTTGAATGTGGGAGGATTGGCCATACTGACACTAAATGTTCCATGAAGCCTTGCAGCCCGGCAACAGAAGGAGGGGAGGATTGTCCTCTGCCGAACAGAAGCCAGACGGATGGTCCCCAATCCATGCATGTTGACGAGGCGAGGCGAGGTGAATCGATATCGGAACAGCTGAGTTCTGAGGGCAATACAACCGGGAAAGGCAAATTTGCATGGATCACCGTCGGGCCCCGCCGTGGCCGTGGGCCACCCTCCATGTCTCGAAAACCAAAGGAGTCAACGGTGATGGCTGAGCGGTCAACCAGACATGGGGATGGTAGCCATGTGGAATTTGCTGGCACGCATCGCTCGATACGTGGAGGGAGAGGAGGCTCATCTCATGGAAGGGTAAACCAATCCCGAGGCAAGAAACCTATGTATGACTCGTTGGACGAGTTTCCCCCAATCCATAACCCTAGAGAAGATCTGGTAGTCTACCAGCCATCGTCCTCCAACGTTCCTCTGAGCATGACCCTGCCACCGAAGTCAAATCATATTACCGTTGGGGAAGGAGACTCGGAGAGAGATGATCGGCTGATGTCTGCTGGGAGGTCCGTTGGGATGACCGTTGGGAAGTCTGTTGTGGAGGAGGAGAGCAGGGATGGAGATGATCACAGCCTGTGCTTGATCACCTCAATGGACAGTGGTCGAAGAGCTTCAGATGGAGGTGGAGGTGTCCCATTGGAGATAGTGAAAGTTCATGAGAACATAGTCGATTCAATCACACTAGCACTTAATTGAAAACCTCGACAGGAACCAGGCCGTGACCAGCTCATGGAGGAGCAAACAATTGAGGATGGAGGAGAAGATCCAATTTTGGATGATGACATGCCACAAGCCCAATTCCAGAATGAGGCTACCAATTCAAGAATGAGGCTAAGTTAGAGGCACTAGCCAGACGGGGCACTGTGAAGACAAAGTCCTCTCAAAAGAAGGGCAGGACCAGTGGTCCATCGACAACTGTTTGAGTCTTTGATAGAGGATTTCTAAACTATCTCTTGCATATCATTTTATCTTATTTGATTATGGAATCTATTAAAATACTATGTTGGAGCTGCAGGGGGGTCTCTAATCACAGTACAATCAACAGACTTAAAGCACTTATGAAGAGCAATCAACCAGATATGGTGTGCTTAGTTGATTACCAGAAACAAAATCCCTAAAGTACTTAGATTTCACAGCATAATTCTCAAATCCACCCCCTCTATGCTCTTCACTATTTCAAATGGTATTAAAATCTCCCATAACGAGCCATGGTAGATTTAAGCTTGATAATCCAAATAAGTGAGTCGATAAATTTTTTTGAACATACACCTTCTGAGAATTGTAAATGACAGACAGGATCCAATGCTTTGGTTTTTCAGATGTTAATATCAAATGCAATGAGTAATGAGTGTGAGCAATGGGTGTTACCATTCCCACCTCCTGTTTCCAGAAGGTGATAATGCCCCCATACATACCTTGGGCTGGGATGGCTGCCCATTCCCAGCATTTGGAGAAGGTCCTACATAGTTTAATGGCTCTGTTAACATTTGCTCTTGTTTCAACTGAGCACACCATATCTGGTTGATTGCTCTTCATAAGTGCTTTAAGTCTGTTGATTGTACTGTGATTAGAGACCCCCCTGCAGCTCCAACATAGTATTTTAATAGATTCCATAATCAAATAAGATAAAATGATATGCAAGAGATAGTTTAGAAATCCTCTATCAAAGACTTAAACAGTTGTCAATGGACCACTGGTCCTGCCCTTCTTTTGAGAGGACTTTGTCTTCACAGTGCCCATTCTGGCTAGTTCCTCTAACTTAGCCTCATTCTGGAATTGGGCTAGTGGCATGTCATCATCCAAAATTGGATCTTCTCCTCCATCCTCAACTGTCTGCTCCTCCATGAGCTGGTCACGGCCTGGTTCCTGTCGAGGTTTTGAATTAAGTGCTAGTGTGATTGAATCGACTATGTTCTCATGACCTTTCACTATCTCCAATGGGACACCTCCACCTCCATCTGAAGCTCTTCGACCACTGTCCATTGAGGTGATCAAGCACAAGCTGTGATCATCTCCATCCCTGCTCTCCTCCTCCACTACAGACTTCCCAACGGTCATCCCAACGGACCTCCCAGCAGACATCAGCCGATCATCTCTCTCCGAGTCTCCTTCCCCAACGGTAATATGATTTTACTTCGGTGGAAGGGTCATGCTCAGAGGAACGTTGGAGGACGATGGCTGGTAGACTACCAGATCTTCTCTAGGGTTATGGATTGGGGGAAATGCCACCGAAGTCAAATCATATTACCGTTGTGGAAGGAGACTCAGAGAGAGATGATCGGCTGATGTCTGCTGGGAGGTCCGTTGGGATGACCGTTGGGAAGTCTGTTGTGGAGGAGGAGAGCAGGGATGGAGATGATCGCAGCCTGTGCTTGATCACCTCAATGGACAGTGGTCGAAGAGCTTCAGATGGAGGTGGTGGTGTCCCTTTGGTGATAGTGAAAGTTCATAAGAACATAGTCGATTCAATCATACTAGCACTTAATTCAAAACCTCGACAGGAACCAGGCCGTGACCAGTTCATGGAGGAGCAGACAGTTGAGGATGGAGGAGAAGATCCAATTTTGGATGATGACATGCCACTAGCCCAATTCCAGAATGAGGCTAAGTTAGAGGCACTAGCCAGAAGGGGCACTGTGAAGACAAAGTCCTCTCAAAAGAAGGGCAGGACCAGTGGTCCATCGACAACTGTTTGAGTCTTTGATAGAGGATTTCTAAACTATCTCTTGCATATCATTTTATCTTATTTGATTATAGAATCTATTAAAATACTATGTTGGAGCTGCAGGGGGGTCTCTAATCACAGTACAATCAACAGACTTAAAGCACTTATAAAGAGCAATCAACCAGATATGGTGTGCTTAGTTGAAACCAGAGCAAATGCTAACAGAGCCATCAAACTATGTAGGACCTTCTCCAAATGCTTGAAATGGGCAGCCATCCCAGCCCAAGGTATGTCTGGGGGCATTATCACCTTCTAGAAATAGGAGGTGGGAATGGTAACACCCATTGCTCACACTCATTACTCATTGCATTTGATATTAACATCTGAAAAACCAAAGCATTAGATCCTGTCTGTCATTTACAATTCTCAGAAGGTGTATGTTCAAAAAAATTTATAGACTGACTTATCCGGATTATCAAGCTTAAATCTACCCTGGCTTGTTATGGGAGATTTTAATGCCATTTTAAATACTGAAGAGCATAGAGGGGGTGGATTTGAGAATTATGCTGTGAAATCTAAGTACTTTAGGGATTTTGTTTCTGGTAATCAGCTGCTTGATTTAGGCTTTTATGGAATACCTTTCACTTGGTGCAATAACCAACAGGGTTTAGCTAGGAGATGGGCAAGATTGGATAGAATCTTAGTAAACAATGCATGGCTAACACATTTTGATTCTTATGCTAATAGATACTTTCCTAGAACCAGTTCTGATCATACACCCTTATTTCTCATAGCTAAATTCTATACTCATACAAGACACAAAGTGTTTAGATTTGAGAATTATTGGCTGGAATATGCATACTGTCATCAAACTGTACACAAGGCTTGGGCTTTCAAATCAAATACTACACTTATGCATGCCTTTAGTCACTGTATAGCAAAAACAAGGGCTTCTCTAATCAAGTGGAAGGCAAAAGGTAAGTCATCTTTGGACATGGACATTAGTAGAACAGAGGAGGATATTATGCTCCTGGAATCCCTTGAATCTTCTTCAGTCTTTTCAGACCTTGACAGTATAGCATTAAGGGGTTCATATAACAAACATATAGCCCTTCTTAGGCAAAACACAATGAAATAGGCTCAAAGAGCTAGACTGGTTTGGTTGAGAAATGGGGATTTAAATACTAGCTTTTTTCATAAGCAAGCCAAAGCTAGGTCACACAGAAATAGGATCATGGTCATTCATGATGCTCAGGGAATCCCACAGTCTGACCATCACAACATAGGAAAAGCTCATAGATTTCTACTCTGAACTATGGACATCTAAATTAAATAGCACTTTAGAGAACCTTGTTGAGAGCTTGCCATCTGATTTGCCTACTCTATCTGATCATGATGGAGCTACACTCACACGGGCAGTGACCATAACTGAGATATATCACACATTGAAATCTATGGCAAAAAGGAAAAAGTCCTGGGCCTGATGGTTTCAATTTGGAATTCTATCTCTTCTATTGGGAATTTGTCAAGGAACCTTTATTGGCAGCAATCAATCAATTCTTCCAAAATGCCACTTTGCCAAACTCATGGGGCAAAACTTATATTGTACTGATCCCCAAAAAAGATGTGGCTACTAGGGTGCAGGATTACAGACCAATCTCACTATGCAATGTATCATACAAGATAATATCTAAATTGTTAGCAAATAGACTCAAAATGGTACTCCATGGGCTTATTGGACCAGAACAGAGTGGTTTTATGCAGGGAAGAACCACATTTGATAATGTAATTACTGTCCAAGAGATGGTGCACTCTCAAGAATTTGATACCCAACATCTCCCTAGGATGATACTCAAGTTAGATATAGAGAAGGCATATGATTCCATGGAGTGGAAGGCTATCCTTGCCACACTCAAAGTAATGAAGTTTCTTGAAATCTGGATTGACTGGATTAGAGCATGTATCACATCACCAACTTTTTCATTCTTAATCAATGGACAGGCCACTGATTGGTTCCCTAGTTTTAGGGGCCTTAAACAAGGGGATCCCCTTTCTTCATATTTGTTCTTGCTAGCCTCTCAGAATCTCACTGCTATTTTAAACAAAGCCATGACCATCAACTTAATTCCAGGCTTTGATAATATATAGGTTACCAAAGAACTTTAACCACCTGTTGTTTGCAGATGATGTGATAATTGTCACTAAAGCTACTAGGGCTGCTGCAAGAAACTGTTGTCTCTGTTTTGACACTTATCAATATCTCACTAGACAGAAGGTTAACTTACTGAAATCAACTATACACTTACCAAATAGGTTCAATTCTAGGCTGAGAAATTCAATCAAAAGCATACTTGGAATACAAATAGGATCTTATCCTTTCAAGTATCTTGGGGTCCTAATTTCACCTAAGAGAATTCCAAATAATCAGTGGCAATTTTTAGTGGATAGAACTCAAAACAATTTGAATGCTTGGAATCCTCCAGTTGTTTCTCTGGCTGGGAAAGCAGTGCTGGTAAATTCCTCTCTTATGTCCATTCCTGTATACCCTCTTGCATGCTCTCCAGTCCCTGATTTAATCCTGGACCAAATATCAAAGTTAGCAAGGAAATCCCTTTCGAACAAAGGCACTGCTGGTGGCCTCCACTCCATAAACTGGGCAACTACTACACTTGATAAAACTGAGAGAGGATTGGGGATAAAAGACTTGAGATGTGCAAAAACAGCTCTAATGACAAAAAATGTGTTCATGGCATTGAACAATTAGGACAAACTGTGGGTGCAACTCACAACATTAAAGTATGGTCCAATGAACCCATGGAGTGCTATTAAACCTAGATGCATATCATGGTTTTACAAAACATTATGTAGAATTGCACAATCTATTAGACACATGCTAGATATTACTGCTTGCAAGCCTATATCTACTAGTATGCTAAATGATGCATGGATTTTTGATATACCTGTTGCCTTAAAACCTATTTTTCTGAATATGCATGCTTCAATTACTTGTATCTGATCTAATGGAAGGGGACAGACTTAACAGAGATGTGATCATCAACTATTTTGGGCCCATTCTGGATTGGGATAGATTGAGTAACATAGCTTTCAATGACAATGGTGGTAGTCATTGGATTTGGCCGGGGGACAACACTGCTAACAAGATCACCAAGAAAGTATATACATACTTGAAACATAAGTGTATTACTGAAGCAGATCACTGGGCAGGGTGGCATAAGCTCTAGAGGTTACCAGTTGCCCCCAGAGTGAAAATTTTCCTGTGGAAAGTCTTCCATGGGAGGATATCTACATATGAGTATCTATATGCAATAGGCATTGGACTACAGAGCCTTTGCCCACTCTGTGAACTGGAGAATGAATCAATTGAGCATCTTTTCAATAACTGCAGTTTTACCAGGATCTATTGGAACTTAATATCTGCTCTTACAGGAGTGAATTGTATGTCAAATACTAGCTTTATAATAGGAGACTGGCTAATAAATAGCCCAAATGCAAATGGAAATACATATTTGTCAACCATAGCCCTGGTTGCAACATGTGCATGGAGTATCTGGAAAGGGAGATGTGATAAAGTCTTCAATAATAAAAGACAGAGCCCAGCTGAGATCTTTCAGCAAGCTGTGAACACAACACATGAATATATGTGGAGAATGAGGGGTCAGATCAGGGAGTATCTATGCACTTCTGTATATAGCAATACAATTTCACTCATGTGTGATGCTACTTGGGTGACTAACTCAACTACATGTTGTGTAGGATATATAATCATAAAGGGAGCACAGGTAATTATGTTGGCTGGCTGTGCAACAGAGGAGGCAGGATCAAGCCTACAAGCAGAGCTTAAAGCCATGAGGGTAGCCTTGGAGCAAGCTAGGAGATTGTCAATGAAGGTAGATAGAGTCTGCACTGACAGTATTCAGGTGCTGGAATTACTCACCAGTGAAGAGACACAAGACCAAATGGAGTATCAGGCAGACATTGCACAAGTAAAGGGAATGCTCAGCCATAACATTGGAGTTGAATTAAACTATTGTCCAAGAGAATTAAATCACATTGCTGATGCATTGGCTGCACAAGCAAGGAGGAACCCTACATTATCACATTTCCATCAAGGCAGGGACAGGCCAAGGCGGCTAGAAGACTTGGTTACAACAGCTGGATTGTATTTTGGTTAATTAAGCCTTAGTAGGTGGACTTTGTATCTTTGTTTTTATTTACATAGCTATAATAGCTCTTTCTTGTCAAAAAAAAAAAAAAAAACTCATTCAACGTATCCCATTTCTTTGCAATCTCTCTCCTTCGTTCCATTGCTCTTATCCCTCCCAAACCTCCGCCTCATCCCTCCGAAAGATCGAGAGAAAGAGAGAGGTTTAGTTTCTATTGAAGGCTAAGCAGGCAGCATGGAAGAAGGAGGTGTTGGGATGCTCCATATAGCAGTGCTCCCATGGATCTCCTACGGCCACCTTTCTCTCTTCCTTGAATTCTCAAACCGCATCTCTCCCCTCGGCCACCATGTCTTCTTCCTCTCCACCCCCTCCAACCTTCAATCCCTCTCTCTCCCCCCTTCCACCACCACCTCCCCAAACCTCCACCTCATCCCTCTCTCCAGTTTCCCTCCCTCTCTCCACTCCCCTGCCGACAACCCCGACGGCTCTTCTTTCTCTCTCATAAACAAAGCCTTCAACTCCCTCGCCGGCGACCTCACCGGATTCCTCCAAACCGCCTCCCCTCCTGTTAACTGGCTTCTCTACGACTACAACCCTTACTGGTCACTGTCCATCACCAAGCCCTTCAACATCCGCACCGCATTCCTCTGTCTTCTCAGCGCCGCCACCCTCGCCTTCCTCAATCGGCTGGAATCCCTTACCGGCGAAGACTCCTCCCGGGCTTCACCTCACCACCTCTCCATCAAACTGGATTGGATTCCATTCCCCACTAAACTCTCTTACAAATCCCATGAAGCAAGGATTGTATACAACTCCATGTATCTCCCTAACAACTCCGGCGTCTCCTTGAGTTTCTGGCTCGATTCTTCACTTGCCGTCGCCGATGTCATTATTGTTCGTAGCTGCTTCGAGCTTGAGCCTGACTGGTTCCTTCTCCTTGAGAAGCTCTACTGCAAGCCTGTTATCCCTGCCGGCCATTTCCCTTCATCTGTACAGACGAAGAATTACAAGTGTTGTTGGGATGAAGCATTTGAATGGCTTGACAAACAAGAAAGAAGATCAGTAGTTTATGTTGCTTTTGGGAGTATGCTTCATCTTAAGAAAGAGGAAGTGGAAGAGCTTACAAGAGGGGTCCGTGCATGAACACTAGCAAGACCAATGGTTATTGGTTGAGTAGAGTGGCCTAGTGGGTCACAGTCGCCTAGTGGGCCACAGTCTATACATGGAATAGGGAAATAGTTAGGTGTTAAGTTAAAGTTAAAGGTAACTAACTAGATGCAAGTGGGTTTGAGAATGATTAGTTAAGTCACAACCTAATCAAAGATTATTTTTCTCTAAGAGTAACAGTAGTTGATGAGCCACATGAACATTGGGTTGACTATAAAGAACCTAATGGGCCAAGGCCCACTGTCATAGAAAAAGAATTTAGTTCTAAGGGCAAGCCTAGAGAACATGTTAGTGAAGTTAACATTTGATGAATGGGTTGGGCCCAATAGCAACTTATGGTCCATTGGAAATTCATTAACCAAATATGGGTTGATTTCCTTAGGGAACATGTAAGCCCTTAAGCGGTCGAACCCAACCAGAGTTGGTTAATGGGTTGAGTCAATTAAGTGGTCATCATAAGTGGACACTACTAGATAGGGATGAGTGTGCTGGTGACCGCATACAAATGCTGAAATAGATTTTGTTATCATATACTGACGTAGAGCATAGTGCCACGTTAGGAGGGGCATGATTGATCGGATAGACCTTTAATACAAGTAAGTACTATTGCCTAGTTACTACTCATTGACTAAGTGCTTCTAGAATTTATTGCTATTATGATTTTAGCATATTTTTATAGATGCTCTGGATTTTTGCCTTGTTGATTACCTATACACATATCTGCTTCTATGATTCGTTGGACTTCTATTTCCATGATTGTGTATGTTGTATGTTGGCATGTGTGTTTGTACTTGTTGAGTGTAAAATCCAAGATTTTATTGAAATAAAAGGGTTTTAAACTCTTATTAAATAAAACGATAATGAAAGAAATTTCCCAAGTACGGGTTTAATTAGAAAAGGATGGTTTAATAGATTGAAACCCTAATTAGGGTTAATGGGGGCTGACAGGGACCTTTTTATAATTATAGAAGTTTTGAGGACTTGAAGGAAGTTGTGTCTCTTTCTCTCTCTCAGCGGAGGGACCTTCATGTAAAGATTAAAAAGGCACGGGGCGGTTCGCAAATGCCACGATAAAATCGTAAAAAGGATACAGTAGTTAACAATGGACGGTTGAGATTGAAGGATCCGTAAATGATCAAATTATGAGGAGTCGATCCAATGGTTCACAAAGGCGATTAAAGGAAGATACGGGCATCCTCACCGTGCGGGCATATCTCGCCCATCCATCTAATAGTTTGTTTTAAGTTCTAGACACAGCATCTGATATCGATCGTCAAAGTAATCTTGTCTGATCGAGACGATTGTGGTCGCTCAACTCAGATGGAAGCGTAAGTTCGAGGCGGAAGGAGATGATCCAACCACTAATCGGGAATGGATCTCAACCGCTTATCTCGTGTCTGATTTAAGTATGAGGCGATAGGTTTGATCTCAACCGTTTGCTTTTTTTCGTTGGTAGAACTAATCAACGCCCCCCATCTAAGAAATCCTTTAAGTTCGAGGCATCTGGGAGATATTTGGCCGTTCATCAAGATGCAATCTCGACTGGACATCAAAGGAAAATGCTCGATCCGAGATAGAATGTTAAATAGAAGCCGTTGGATTACAACCCGTTAATCAGGATCGTCCAGTGAGAACTTACCTGATCACGAGCCACGAGCAGTGTCTCTTCTCGACGCGCGCACCATCGCTCATCGTCTCCTCCTCTGCAATCACCGGCAGCCAGTATGGTAATTTTTCAAACGCTGGATTAACATGGAATGAAGACGATCGCAATTCCATATCAGTGGGATTGTGATCGCGACTGTGAGTCCTATAAGAAGGACGCCGTGTCAAAACCCTGAAAGGCACCACTGAGCGGTGGCGAACTTTTTTTTTCTATCCTGAGGAACTGAGGTAGAGGGAGAAAGAGAGAGAAGGGAGTTGTCCTTCTATGACGAATCCAGAGAAGGAAGAGCCAGGAGGCAGTGAGACAAGCGTTAGGTAAGCCTAGGTCTCCCTCTTTTTGTTTTAAACCAGCGAAGTGGAGGATGACCCTCGCCGGAGAGATGGTGCAGCAACACCCTCAACCTTTCCTTTTTATTAAGTAAACGAATGGGTCCTCGTCTTGGCCAGGGAGTGGTGATCGGAACGCAGGCGACGAACGGCTAGCCTCAGTGGGAAAGAAGATCAGCAATCAGCGCTTTTCCGATGAGGATTCCGTTCTTCCTTTCTTATCTATTAAATAGCATCCATGCATGTAGCTCGTTAGGGATAGATACCAGAGGGGCCTTACGAGCGAGCTCTATCGCCTTTCGCGAGTCGGACGCCAGGGAGGAAGGAGCGGACTGTGCGCAGGCATTCTCCGACGAGGAGAGGAGGAGCCCGTCGGTCCTCCATTCCAGGGGATGACCGCAAACTGCAGAGCCTCCCCAGGCGGCAAGGACCTCAAGGCGGAGATGGTACCAGCCACCCAGGTCCTGTTGGCGACCACCGAGGAGGGCCAGGCTCTTCACTGCTTCGGCGAGGCTCGGCTGACTGAGAGAAGAAAGAGAGAAGGAGGCAATAAAATTCGTAGTTAATTAAAAAATAAATTAATTTAATTAACTGGTTATAGTTGATCAAGTTAAGTTGAGTTCAATAGTTAATGGGTTAGGACTAATCAGCAAGAGACAGTTGGGTTGGGCCAACATGTTAGCTACTTTGGTGTTGGGTTCGGATCTGATTTAAGTAAATCGGTCTAATCGAGTAGATTTGGATTAAGTTCACTGGTTAGGAAATTGACCTGGGCTTGGGTTCATTTTAAAACTGATATTACTTGATCAATTAGAGTCCAGATAGAGTTTGGGCTCAGCCAAGAAGGCATTGAACCTGGAGTTGATCGAACTAGTTTGAATTAGGATTGGGTCTAGTCAGGTTTGGACTTGGTTAGTGTAACACAAAAAAAAAAGATTGTTGGAGAGGGGGGGTTGAACCAGAGACCTCTCACATGGGCTTGGTGGGCCTTAACCACCAAGGCCTTGCTTTTGCTCTTGGTTGGATGGGATAAGTTTAGTTAATTAAACTAGATCTAACCAAGTATAGATATGGAAAGCAAAATAAAGAAATAAAAGGTAAGAGGGGGGAATGAAACCAGGAACCTCTTAGTAGGCATAATGGGCCTTATCCACCAGGCCATCTCAGTTCACTTGAATAGATTGTTATATAGATTTAATCAGTTAAGAGAAATCACACTAGACCTAGCCAAGAAATAACAAGGGGAAATGGTAAGTAATACAAGGAAGGCCCACAAGTTAGACTTGGGCCTGATTAGGGCATCATGCATATTCTACTAGAGATTTTAAGATACTGATATAGGTTTTACTATCAGGTTGTGACATAGAGACGTGACAGGAGGGATTTTTGCCGAGTAAACCCGGACTTCTTTGTTTGAGGTAAGTACACTTGCCTCGTACCCACTCTTCGGAGTTTCTTTGGCTTTGTCTTTATCATGTTGATGATATTATTGTCTTGTTGAGATCATTCATGCTTTCTTGATTTGTTTGAAATTTTGTGCATGATTGATTGTTTCGGGATGTTGGTATCCCTGTTTTGTTGTTTGGTCTTCCGCCAGAATTTCAGTTGAACGTGGGGGCTCCGTTTGGGAAATGTTCAGGGATGGGACACCCTTGCATTTCGGCTTGCCATGCCAGAGGGACCATACTCTGGTTGTCCTGCTCATCAGTGGGGATGATTCGCTGGTTGTGTCAACATATACGAGAGGTGGCGCTACCGACATGCAACCTGAGGGCCGCACGACCGAAGGGTCGAGATCCAGCAAGTTGCTGATGATGCTGGCCGGGGAAGACGTCTTGTTGAGCTTTCTTTTGGAACTCATTGTAGAGCTTGAGAGCTGTTGTACTTAGGGGTCGTACCATTGTGCTTGTTTGTGGTAGACTCCTAGGGATAGTTTTGAGGGGCGTGTCCCCGTTGTTTGACTTGATTGATCATTTTTATTGATATTATGATTTTATGAACCCCGCAGGGGTACTTACTAGGCTTTCCATTCGAAAGCTCAAGCACTTGTTCTTTCTTTTTGAGATCCTGAGGAGTAGGCGACTTGAGCTCAAGAGCCGATCGAGGGGCGGGGTATCTTGCAGAGGTCCGAGATCTCTTTTTATTTCATTGTGTGTGAGAGACTTTAGGGCATCTGGACCCCTTCATTTGATTTTGTTTCTGCTAAGACTTTCTTTATTTGGATATTTGAGATTTGTTATCTTGATATTCTATTATCTGTTGTTACTTACTTAGGCCTTGTAGCTGAGTAAGGTGGCCTTACTTGGTTACGGCCGGTTTGCTCACGTGCCCAAGGTCCCGAAAATCGGGTCGGGGCGTGACACTCAGTATACCTATCTATTGACCGGTACGTGGCTGTGGGAACACGTGAGCTTGTGCACTGGCCGGATAGGTATATGTCGTTGCAGTGGAGCGAGGCTCCTGTAAGGCGTTCAGGGCCGAGGACACCTTGGCATCCTGGTAGTCCATGCTAGAGGGAGGATATTTTGGTTGTCCAGCCCGTCAATGGGATGATTCGCTGACTTCCGACCGAGGGTCGATTCCAGCCCAAGGTGATGACTCAACCGGGGATACTTCGAGAGCCTTCTTGGAACACTTACTTCGAGCTTGAGTTTGGTAGTGGTTGATAGGGAGTCCCTACCATTAATAAATTCTTTGGGGTAGGTTGATTGATTGAGACTCCCGGATGTTTGATAGTGGCTGGCATGGTCCCTGCTTGATTGATTGAGTCATCTGATTTGTTGACTTTCTTTATTTGGTTATCATACTTTTTATTGTTTGATATCATTGTATTCCCTACGAGGGTACTTACTAAGCTTTCCTTTCGAAAGCTCACCCACTTGTTCACTTCTTTTTCAGATCCTGAGGAGTAGCTGACTCAAACTCTGGAGCGGTATATGGGTTGAAAGACTTTTGTCGAGGCTTGCGAACCTCCTATTTCATTTATGTGTGAGGGTGAGACTTTAGGACCCTGATAAGGCCTCTAATGTATTTGACATTTTAGGGTTTTGGACCCATTTCATTTCTTTCTGCTAAATAAACTTTGGTATTTTGAATATTTTGAATATTTTAAATATACTTATCTTGTTATATTTGATGTTGCTTATTGATTCACCTAGTACGACCGATTTGTCCCGTGCTCAAGGCCTGGGATTTGGGTTGGGGCGTGACAACCTTGGTGGCTGAGTCAGAATGTAAGAGTTCGTTATTGTTTCACCAACGGCTCGGTGTAGAACTAGTTTCATTTTTATCCTTATTTTAAATAGCTTACTATTTATATACTCTATTGTGATTTTATAATTTTTTTGGCTTTCTTAATGTTTGAATAACTAGTATAGGGTAGCGAATTTTATAGATTGAATTCTTTTTCCTTCAAGAGAAATTTTTGCATTCTCTAATTGTCAATATGAAACCTTTTTATGGTTATTTTCTTATTTTTAAGTAGCTTGATATTTATATGTTCTTTTGTCATTTTATATTTTTTTTGGTTTTCTTAATGTTTGGATAATTTGTGTAGGATAATGAATTTCATAGTTTTCAATTTTTTTTTATTTATCTAATTCTATTTCTATATTATAATGTTATAGTTTTCTATTTTTTTTTACATTTTTTGTTATTTTTTAGTATATATTTAATATTATTAACCAAAAAAAATAAAAATCGGTGGGTCGGCCTGTGAACCGGCAGGTTTTGGCCCGACCCGTCAGTTCTACAGGGTGGCTTGGGCTAGTTACAGGTCACCTTTGGATTGCCCATGGAGCCCGGGCCGATTCCAGGTAATCCTTTGGCCCACTCGGACCTGGCGGGTCGGGCCAGGATTTGGCCTGGAGCTGACCCGTGCCCACCTCTAGTTATAGTGGTTTATCACATTTATCTAAAAAAAATTAACACTAAAAATATAAAATAAAATATCTCTAAAAAATATCCACGTCTATCCTCATTTATCCATGTTTATCTAAAAAATATCCACTTTGTTCTTTCCCCATAAATGCAGGACAACTCATTCAACGTATCCCACTTCCCTATAACTCTTTTCCCTTCTCTCCTTCGTTCCATTGCTCTTATCCCTCCCAAACCTCCACTTCATCCCTCTTAAAGATCGAGAGAAAGAGAGCGAGGTTTCCATTGAAGGCTAAGCAAACAGCATGGAAGAAGAAGGTAATGGGAAGCTCCACATAGCAGTGCTCCCATGGCTCGCCTACGGCCACCTTTCTCCCTTCCTGGAATTCTCAAACCGCATCTCTCTCCTCGGCCACCAAGTCTCCTTCCTCTCCACCCCCTCCAACCTCCAAGCCCTCTCTCTCTCCACCTCCACCACCACCTCCCCAAACCTCCACTTCATCCCTCTCTCCTTCCCTCTCTCTCTCCAGTCCCCTGCGGACGACACCGACGGCTCCTCTTACTCTCTCATAAACAAAGCCTATGACTCCCTCGCCGGAGACCTGACCAAATTCCTCCAAACCGCCTCCCCTCCGGTCAACTGGCTCCTATACGACTACAACCCTTACTGGTCTCCGTCCATCGCCAAGTCCTTCAACATCCGCACTGCATTCCTCTGTCCTCTCAGTGCCGCCACCCTCGCCTTCCTCGGCCGACCGGAATCCCTGACCGGCGAAGACTCCTCCCGGTCTTCACCTCACCATCTCGCTGTCAAACCGGACTGGATTCCATTCCCCACTAAACTCTCTTACAAACCCCATGAAGCAAGGATTGTATACAGTTCCATGTATCTCCCTGACAACACCGGCGTCTCCCAGAGTTTTCGGCTCGGCTCTTCACTTGCCGCCGCCGACGTCATCGTCGTTCGTAGCTGCTTCGAGCTTGAGCCTGAGTGGCTCCCTCTCCTTGAGAAGCTATACTGCAAGCCTGTTATCCCTGCTGGCCATTTCCCTTCGTCGGTGCAGACGAAGAATTACAAGTACTGTTGGGATGAAGCATTTGAATGGCTTGACAAACAGGAAAGAAGATCAGTAGTTTATGTTGCTTTTGGGAGTATGCTTCATCTTAAGAAAGAGGAAGTGGGTGAGCTTGCAAGAGGGTTGGAGATCTCCAAGTTGGCATTCGTTTGGGCTTATAGAGGGAAAGAAGAGCTACTTCCAGTGGGGTTTGAAGAGAGAGTGCAAGGGAGAGGAATTGTTTGCAAGGGTTGGGTGCCTCAAGTGAAGTTCTTGGCTCATGAAGCCATTGGTGGGTTCTTGACACACTGTGGATGGAACTCACTTGTTGAAGCTATGGGTTTAGGAGTGGCTCTTGTGCTCCTGCCTATGCTTGCTGATGAGGGGTTGAATGCTAGGATGATGGAGGAGAAGAAGGTTGGTGTTGAGGTGCCAAGGAGAGAAGAAGATGGGGGGTTTGATGGGGAGGGGGTTGCTAGGGTTTTGAGGTTGGTGATGGTGGAGAAGGAGGGGGAGGAGATTAGGGTTAGGGCTGAAGAGTTGGGGAGGGTTTTGGGGAGAGAAGAGGTGCATGATGGGTATGTCAAGGGATTTGTGGAGTATCTTAAGAAGTTTGGGGATGGAGTTGAGAGGGTTGGTGAGGTTTAATTAGTTGTGGTGTTAATTGGAATGTAATGGATGATATTGATGATGACATAATAATAAATTGAAGTTTTATGAAATCAATTAATGATAATGATATATTTGATGATGAATTATTTGGTATTTTTTTATTTTTTATATTCTAGTTTTACAATTTTACTTACATAAGGGCACATGATCCTTTGTTTGGTGTAATGAAAATGTGTTTTTTTTAATTAATAATGGGGTGATAGCGTAGTGGTTCAAAACTTCAAATGGTGTCTTTACGAAACTTGTCAAAAACACTCTAAATTTGCACTGACCCCTCCTTACCTAAGAATTATAGGTAATTGAAAATAGATTGATAAATTATTAAAAGTTTAGGTTTCATAATAATATTAAAGAATTAATTAATTTGGTATATGCAACTAGGGTAAGATTTATTATTTTATACTAAGAAGAATTTGGTTACTTAACAATTGTCAACCCCAAAAAAGTGTTTAAAAATGAATATTTATTAGCACACATTTCAATCTATTAAGCCATTATATTTAGAATCATGCACCAATTAAATTTAATAATTTTTTATAAATAAAAAAAAACTTGTCTATTGAATCATGCACCAATTAAATTTAATAACTTTTTATAAATAAAAAAAAAACATGTCTATTTATAACAATTACTTACGGCAGAGCTATTTTGAAAAACTCCCATCCAAAATTATATAAATTGTCACGGGAAAAAATAATCAAGTGACACATGGCCTGATCTTGGGTGTAATGATGATCGTAGACATTATACAAACGTGGGTGTCGTGGTGAAGAGGTAACAATTGGAGTAACTGTTTGGTGTTCCAACGTCTGAAGGAGAATTCCAGAAGGTGCCACAATCAGGTACATGGCTAGCGAATAACCGCCTCTCCGCACTATAGAAGGGGATCTCGAGAGGCAATGGAGGATAATCTGGTATCTAGTACTCTTACTACTCTCTTCCTGAATCCTTTGGGATTTCTCTCTAACTTTACTCCTCCCTCTTTCACTTGAGCGTCAAAGGTTCCCCCCAGATATAGGCTCAGAGCTTTCTTCTCTGCGGATCTCTCTGATCCAACGAGGTTCGTCTTCTTGGAGTTGGATCCCAGGAGAAGTTGGTGATCCAAGAAATAGAGACGCCAATAACATCCAATCCCTTCCCAAACACTAGTTGAATCACATCAATCTTCATCGCTTTTTAATCCGTTGATCGTGATCCACTCTAATCCCTATGGAGGGCAGATCTTGGCATCAACAATTGGCATCGTTTGTGGGGAAGTATAATCAAGAAGTTATGTTGAATATGGCTAGAGAAAAACGAAGCCAAATTCAAGATCATATTGACGACACGACCATTGGACGCAACGATGTCTAAGAAGCTAAAGGAGCCCGTCAAGACCAACTAGCGGTTGTGGATGGAGGCGTTCAAGGCTCGTACTACCGACCTCTTAAGGAGAAGATTAAGGCACTCACTTTGAGCCTAGTTTGTAAATTTTTGTTCTATCACTATAGATTAGCCAGAATAGTACAACAAATAAATGTCCATTATTCCTTGTCTATAAACATCCAAATCCTCCAAAGGATGGAGCAATGGACCACCTAGGTCACACCATCACCAAGAAATACCATGGCAGACACGTAAGAAGAGAGGCGACGATCGACCACACACCCCGTCCCATAACCCTCACAAGATGACCTACACCAAGACGGACCTGTCACACTAGCACACTAGGGATGTCTTTCATAACTAATCTAATTAATGTAACGCCCTATCCCACAACCCGCATCGGTTTACCTACACCAAGACAGACCCGTCATACCATCACACCGAGGTTGTCTTTCGTACTAATCTGATATCATACATCCTCAAGTAGCTATGTTTATAACACAACCCCTCTCTCTCTCTCTCTCTCTCTCTCTTTGCTATAAAGGAGTGCAAGAGAGCCTTCCAGCAGCTGAAAGAGTATCTGAGCTCTCCGCCCAGGCTAAACACGGAGATGAGCTCTGTGCATACCTAACTTCCACTACTTATACAATCAGCTCAGTAATCATGAAGGATGAAGAAAGGATTCAGAAGCCTATTTAATGCACTAGTAAGGTACTGAATGACCCCGAGTCCAGATACCTCCCAGTGGAGAAGTTGACATATGCGCTTGTCACCTCAGCCCGTCGACTGAGGCCTTACTTTCAGTCCCACAAGATCATGTTCCTGACCAAACACCAAACAACCTCTAAAGCAAGTCCTACAGCAATCCAAGACATTTGGGAAGCTGACAAAGTCGACGATCGAGGTCAGCAAGTTCGACATTGAGTATAAGCCCCGCACAGCTATCAAAGCTCAGGTTCTTGCCAACTTCATTGTGGATCTTACTTCTCCAGAAGACAACAATTTTGACAACCTTGTGGAGACACTACAAAAAAGCAGCCATTTTGCGGTGGTCATTTAGTGGCAGTTTTATAAAACCGCCACTATGTTTTGCATGGGCAACGGTTATGAAGGCGGTTAGTCTGACGGCCACTAATTTCATTCATTTAGCGGCGTCGCTAAATGTATACATTTTGCAGCTGTTTAATATAGTTGCCTCTAAATGAATGCATTTTACGGGGGTTTTATTAATAACCGCCGTAAATAGTTGCACGTGAGTTTCATCCCTAAGTTTTCTTGTTCACGCCTAATTTTCCATTGGCACTTAAGTCTTAACCCAGCCCTCTCTCTTTCCGAAAATCCCAACCCTAATTATCAATCTCCCAAGAAGAAGCCTCTTAATCTTCGTTATCGTCCGATTGAGAAGCCGGCTACCTCCGCTGTGAGATCCGAAAATTTCTGGAGAAATAATTCTTGATCATTTGAATAATAAGGGAAAGTCCCTAGGTTTGATTTGTTAGAATTTATTTAAGTAAAGTCTATTTTAAATTTTTCTCATGACAAGTTAGGGAATTGAATAAAATCCTAATGGCGTTTTGGTAAATGGAAATAAAATTTCCTCTATTTTTGTAAACTCCAAGGACATTTGGTAAATTGGTCATGAGGGAGTTTAGGAAAGATAAATAAAATTATTTCATGAGAATCAATTTAAATAAACTTGGAAAGTCCTCCAAGTGGATCATGATTGGACTAAGGGAGTAAGGTTAAATTGATTGATTGATTAAATCTATTATGGAAAAATCCTAAGTTGGTATGATTGATAGAGTTATTCAAATAATTGATTTTTGAATTTTGGATGTCAAGGACCCATTGGTGAATATGTGAACTTCAAGGGTTTAAGGAAAGTTTTGCTCCTCTCTAGGAGAAGGACCTAGTCGTAATAATAAAAGTAACAAGGACTTGAGAGAAATTTTGGTGTCCTCTCACAGTGTTAGGACCCAGTAACAAATTGGGAAAAAGCTGGGGGGCTTTGCGCAAAACGCCGGAGGAGCTGTTCCCTTCTCCAGCCAGCGCGCCACCGCCATCATCGGACCTGCAAACATGGAAAGAAAAGGATTTTGCATGGCTGATTTCCCCTATCACTGGGGTTGGATCGTGAGGAGTCCCTCTATGAGCTCCCTATAAATACCGGCAAGAAGACACCCCAAACCACAGCCCCTCATCCTCTTCATCGTCTCCTTTTCCGATCACCACCAGCCAAGTGTGATCAAGGTGGGGAGCGTGGCCAGTTACCCTTGAGGGGTCACCGGAGTGTCGCAGCGAGCCACGAAGGAGAGCAAAGCATCAGGGACGGATCTGAGCACCTGCGCACCACCTCGCCGGAGCAAATCGTGCTGGTGGTGCTAACAGAGCCTCCCGAGGAGTCAGCGAGCGCCAGTCCTCTCAGGTGAGCCCCCTATTCCTTGTTTTAGTTTCCAGTCATGCATGTAGACGCCGGAGAGGGAGAGGCGGGACGTGAGCAGGCACGCTCCGGCGAGAGACGAAGGAGAGCTCGACGGTCTCTCACTGCAGAGGGAACCCCAACCGGTAAACACCCCGACGGCGAGCTATGGCGACAGGGTGGGGGGCCGGTGGTCGAACTCGGCTTGCTGGGAGCTACTGCAGGCGATCAGAACTCCGGCGGTGCTCCGGCCTAAGACTAAGAAGAAGAAGAAGACGATAAAGAGAGAGAGAAGGAATCAGAGAAGGGTTAGATACTATTTTAAAATAGTTAATTATTTGTTTTAACTCATAAAACAGGGATTAGTTAATTAATGGAGACTGAATTTATTTAAATCATAGTTGTTTAATCAAATATAGCTTAGCTAAGATGATTAGTCAAATAAATTATTCAGATAAATCATGTTTGATAGATAGCTGATTAAGCTAACCAGGTTAACAAGATTGGGCTAATTAAAAGGTTGGTTCAATTGGGTTGGATTAGAAAAATAAATCTTAGATTAAAATTAATTTAATCTAGTGTTACATTGACATAATGTTGGATTAACTAAGAATAGTGATGGGCCCAGCCAGGTTGGGCTTGGGCCAAGTTTCTTGAGATGGGTTGGATTGGAAATAGAGAATGAATAAAAAAAAAAATGTTAAGATTATATATATATATATATATATATATATATATATATATATATATATATATATATATATATAAAGGGGAAAATTCATCAACGGACATTTCTAATAGTCAATTAGATAATTTAAAGGAATGATTCAATTAATGTAATTCATTGAAACAATTTTCTGTTAATTGATTTGGATTAATCAACTAACGTAAGACATGGGGATCAATTATTTGGACTCAACCAGAAATGGGCTTGGGCCCAATACAATAGAAATGGAATAGGATTTGGCTATTGGATCAAAGCAAAGATAACTAAATGGATTTAATTTAACCAATTCAATATAAAAAGGGGTTTGGGTTAACCAAGTAACAAGATTGATTTGGTTGAGTCAAGGAGGTTGTATCTAGTCAAAGAATTTGGGCTAGTCAAAAAGAAATATAAGGAAAGGATTGTAAGGGTGGGGGTTTGAACCAAGGACCCCTACTTGGGCTTGATAGGCTTTACCACTAGGCTACCCAACTCCTTGGTATTAAAATAGAAAAGCCTATTATTTTAAGTTAGGCCAGATTGTAAATAAAAGAGAGTAGGAGAAGGGATTCGAACTAGAGACCCCCCATGGGCTTTATAAGCTTCAACCACCATAGCCCGACTTCTTTGTGATGAGAGAGATCTGTAAAATTATTATAAGCTAGACTAAACCTATTAGGAATAAATAAGCGTGGTTATTTAAGGTAAAATGACATAGGAATGTCAGGGAAGGCCCACAAGTCGAACTTGGGCCCGTTAGAGCATGCATAGTAGATTTAACATTTATAGACAAGTACTCTATTGAGATGAGATATGTTTTTTACCAGATTTTGTCGTTGATGCGTCGGGACGTCCCTTGGGATACTAGACTTCGAGATTTCTGTAAGTACTTCTGCCTTGTACCCCCAGTCATTTATTGATTGGTTCCTTGACTCTTGATGATTCTTGATTGCATGTTTGAGCATGTAAGTACTCTTGTCTCGTGCCCTTATTTATTGAGTGGTTGTTTTCTCGATTTTATGCTTGTAAGTACCTTTGCCTTGCTACTCCTCATTTGATGGTTGCTTTCGGTGTAAGTACTTCGGCCTAGTACCTTTACTCTTTGATGAGTATTCTTGACCTTGTTATTGCATGTTTCTTTGTAAGTTCTTCTGCCTAGTTCCCTTATTTATTGGCTTGTTGCTTTTCTTGATTTTATGCTTTTGATTCAGCTTTCATGCGTGATGTTTGTTGATCTCGATATTGTGAATTATCTTTGAGCTATTACTTCAATGTTTATTGGCCTTGATATCGTTAAGCCTGATATGTTTTGGATTGCACACACGTGTTTATAAGATCCTTTCTTTATTGAGCTCCATGGTGGTGTATGCATATTGGTGTATAAGCTTTTGTTGGACATGTGTGTGTATGCTGATTACGCCTTCCTGTTGATCGGCACGTGGCCGTGGAAACACGTGAGCCTGTGCTCCGTCCGGGTTGGTGTGTCAGCATTTCTTGTGTTGAAGATTCTCCCGCTCAGTGCAGATTAAGATAAGTTGTGGGCGTTCCAGAACACTCTGGACGTCACCCGTCAGTGGGACGCTATGCTGGCCATGTATGTACATGTAAGAGCTCCACCAGACTCTAGGGTTTGGTTTATAAGATATAAGATCGGCTTAAGTCGATGGCTGCCAGGGAGATGACAAGTTTGATATTCAAGTTTGATTTGACTTCGTGCTTTAAGCCTATGCTTTGTGATAGTGATCTCCTTATGTTTGAGTTTGTTCTCTTCCTATTATGTTACTGTGTGTGTGGATCACTATTTTATGAACGTGTTCATGACCTCTTCGCATTCTTTGCGGGAGTACTTACTGAGCTTTCCTTTCGAAAGCTCATCCCACTTGTCTTCTTCTCTTTTCAGGTTTTAAAGTTTAGGTGATTACAACCAGGAGTTGCGCGTAGAGGTTCGAGGACTTCAGCTTTCTTTACGTGAGATCTTTATTTGTAGGACCCTTGTAGGGCCAATATTTGTGTAAGTTCCGCTGTATAATAACTCTGAAAAATATTTGTTGGACATTTTGATTATCTGCTCATGTATCATTTAGGCCTTGTATCCGAGTAGGGCTCGTCTCCACTCGGGTACGGCCGGTCTGTTGACGTCCCGAGGTCCCGGGATCCGGGTCGGGGCGTGACATCCGCTTTGGATTATCCTCTACGATCAGTGGGCCCTTTCACTCTGATGGTATTGTGCCCTAGTTTTTGGATTTCTAGGTTTTGAATTGTTGCTTATGGATTCCGTTTCCATTGCTGCAAGAGATGTACTGCTGCACTGCATAGGGGGCTTTGGGGATTCTGTCTCCGTTGCTGCTCATCCAACTCTTCCTCACACTAAGAGTATTAGGTGTTTTGTTTGTAATCATCCAGAAGATGTACGTCTTCTTTCAGGTCTCTTTTTTTTTCTCTATATTCCCCACTTTTTCTTCTGTATTTATGGATTGATTTTAGATTTGAAAAGTTAATGTCTTGGTTCAATCTTAACATGTTGGTCTTCTACTTTGTATGTGTATTCAAATATGTCTTAGAACAGGACGGCCAACCTTAATCTAGTTTGTAATTGTGCTTTATTCTTCTAATTTTCAAAGATGGTGACCTTTTTTTGGATGAAAAATATATCTGTTGTTACCTTCATAACATAGGTTGAGCAACATTAATCTAGTCCATGGTTACAGTCTATGCTCCTAAGTTTCAAAAAATGGCTAGTGTTTTTGTATGGGTGTGTGTGTGTGGTTAGAATACATAGGAGAGCAACCTTACTCTAGTTGATACAGTTTATTCTCCTAAAATTTGGAAATGGTCTTTTTTTTAGGTTTGGCCATTTTTTGTTATAGGTTTACATATAATTGGATGAAGAACAAATTTCTTGTTATGTTCCTCATGTCGGATGAGCAACCTTAATCTAGTTTGTGTTCACTTTTTAATCTCTCCTGATTTTAAAAAATGGTGATATTTTTTTAATGTTTAGCTAGAATTGGATGAATGTTAACTAAATTTTTTGTAATCCCATCATGTTTACAGAATTGTGCATAAACAGATGAACTTATTGCTTCATCTCTTTCTAATTAGAATTGTAACATTCTAATTAGGGCCAGCTTTTTGTAACTTAATTTTTCATTTCAAACAATTAATGAATGTGGTATTTTTCAAACAATTTAATGAATGTGGTGTATGCGGGCCATTCCTCCTTGTGTGGGACAGAGTTGACTAATTTCATCCAACTAACCTTGGAAGACTTTTCTATCACTTATTGAGCTTGGGCAACAGGTGCGTCTTGATTTTGAGCTGGTTAATGCTTGTCTTTGGTTTGGATGCTTATGTCTAGTTACCTCATAATCTATTGCATGTTTTTGGATTAGGTCTTATTGGACAGGCCAAGCATGATTGAAATTAACTTTGTTTTGGATTAACATTGCATTAGTTCCATATTCATGTCATTGGTTTGTGTTTTGACTAATTGTTTTCAGTATAATTATTTTTTTATGTTAATAAACTACCTTGTTAGCTAGCTATATAACTCCATGTTTTCCTTGCAGTCTCTCACTGACCCACAACAAAAGACAAGGGAAAGCCCCTCAATAAAATTCAGAGAAGTAAAATCTTCTCCATTTTGGAACTCCTCATCAATCTCCAACTCTTTTGCTCTTGCTAGTATTTCTTCACCTTGTGCCGTTTTTTTTTTGGTCTCTATGCTCTCTTTTTGTTTTCTTGACAGGTGGTTTTGTTATTTTAAGTGGCACCCATTTTGTGCTTTGGTGATCGCAGGGTGTAGAATCGAGGATTAATTAATGATCTTGTGAGAATATTTGTACATTCTCTGGTAAAATTTAACTTTTAACTTGGTTTGTTGAAGTAAATCTTTGTATGTGTTAAAAGAGAAGTGAATGCTAATGTATTTGTGCAAATATGTTTGATTCTTTAGCAGGAGAATTCTCTGAAAAGCCCTCTTGTGTTATCACTACTACTGCAACTCTTATTTTGCTTGTTTTTAAACCAGCTTGTATTGATAACTTGTTCTTTGTTACATTCTTTCCTATGAGGCGATAGTTGTCTGTTGGCTTCAATGAAGATATTGTTCTTTTGACATTACTTTGATGCAACAATCTAAAGGTTTTTTCATCCTTTTACCAGATGGCATTTTTCTTTAGTGTTAACTTCCAACTTGGGTTTTGACTAATATTAGTCTTTCATACAAAATCGCCTCAAGAGTTTATTTGAGAGTGTCAAACAGCCAAATCTATATATATTCTTCTTTGAATTGGGAACCTTGGAGAAGAACTCAACTATATTTTCAGTACCATGATTATAATACCCTGATTTTTTTTTTTCGACGACAAGATCTTGTTTCCAGTAGCAAACTTGCACTAAAAACGGACCAGCAGTCCCTCTTGGAAAAATTATTACAAACTGTATTTTTCATGAAAAATTCTGAAAATTTGCAGGTACGAAGGAGGCATCATGATCTACAACCTTTGTATACAAAGTTTACAAAAAGGAATTCGTCTGCTGCTCCAGAAAAGAGAAATACAGTAGGAATACGATTGATTGTTAAAACACATTTATGTTCCTCTATGGAGATTAAAAACCTTTGTAAAACTCTTCATAACATTGGAAAACTCATTCATATGGATGGTTATTATATGTGTAAGAGATTAAAAGCCATTGTAAAACTCTTTATAACATTGGAAAACTCATTCATATGGATGGTTATATGTGTACATATCAAAGAAAGTTTGGTAAAAGGAAAACTTAATACTTGAAGACTCTTGATCTTTGCAGGGCTTCGCCAATGGAACTTGGAGGATGAAGAAGAGATTAAGAGAGCAAGAGAGAAGAGAAGAACTTGCTAACGTTGGAGAAGAGGTGTATATTTATAGAGAAGGAGAGGCATGGACATTTCAATGATTTTGAGAAGAGATGAGGGCAATATAGCAATTTAACAAGAGAAGGGAACCTCCTGGAAACATGATCTGGCGGTTAAGAGAGATTTTTTGACATTTTGCAATTTAACCCCTATATTTCAATTAAATCTCAAACCTCCTTTACTTCATTACTTCATTAAATAATTCGTAATAAATTTCTAAATTTCTTCTTTTCTTTTCTTCTTGTTCAATCTATCATTCCACCTTATTGTAGTGATTTATTTAAGTCGAAAAAAAATCAGGGTATTATATTTCTCCCCCCCTTAAAAAAATTTCGTCCTCGAAATTTAAATCGTACCTTAAAATATGAAAAAATGTGGGTATTTTTGTTTCATCGCTTCCTCAGATTCCCAGGTTGCCTCTTCAATCAAATGATTCCTCCATAAGACCTTTACCAAGAATATCTTCTTGGTCCGTAGTATTTGCTCCCTTCGGTCTAGGATTTGTACAGGTTGTTCCTCATAAGTTAAATTTTTATCTAGTTGTATCGGTTCCTGACTCAACACGTGTGATGGATCTGGCATATACTTCTTTATCATCGAGACATGAAATACATCGTGGAGATGTGACAGGCTTGGCGGCAATGCCAAACGGTAGGCTACTTCTCCAATTCTCTCAAGTATTTCGTATTGTCCGATGTATCTTGGACTTGACTTCCCTTTCTTTCCAAATCTCATGACACCCTTCCAAGGTGATATTTTCAAGAAGACATGATCACCTACCTCGAATTCCAAGTCTCTACGTCGATGGTCTGCATAACTCTTCTGTCTACTTTGTGCTGACCTCATGTGTTGTTGAATCTTATGCACCTTTTCTGTTGTTTCTTGAACTAGCTCTGGACCTAATAGTTTCCTCTCTCCTGCTTCATCCCAACATGTTGGGGTGCGACATCTTTTCCCATAAAGGGCCTCATATGGAGCCATTTGTATGCTGGAGTGAAAACTGTTGTTGTAGGAGAATTCCACTAATGGTAGATGTTGATCCCAACTTCCTTGAAAGTCAAGTGAGCAAGCTCTCAACATGTCTTCTAAAGTCTGGATGGTCCGCTCTGATTGACCGTCTGTTTGTGGATGATAAGCAGTGCTAAGGTTCAACTTCGTGTTTAAACACTTCTGCAGACTCCTCCAAAAGTTTGACGTAAATCTTGGATCTCGATCAGAAACAATAGATAATGGCGCACCATGCAATCATAAGACTTCTTTAATGTAGAGTCGAGCTAATTGCTCTAAAGAAAAATCATCTCGTATTGGAATAAAGTGAGCCGTCTTTGTTAGTCGATCCACTATTACCCAGATTGCATTATGCCCTTTTGTTGTCTTTGGTAATCCTGTGACAAAGCCCATTGTCACATTTTCCCACTTCCACTCGGGTACTGGTAGTGGTTGTAAGACTCCCTTTGGTAGTTGTCGTTCCGTTTTAACTTGTTGGCACACCAAACATCTAGATGTGAAATCAGCAATCTCTCTCTTCATATTATCCCACCAATAATGTTCTCTAAGATCCCTGTACATTTTAGTGCTGCCAGGGTGTATAGAGAACATCGAGTTATGTGCTTCTTCTAGCAATTCTCTCTTAAAATCAGGTGGTGTAGACGGGACACATAGTCTCATGCCAAATCTCAGTACACCATCTTCGTCGATATTGAAGTCAGGAAGTTTATCGTTTCGTACAGCTTCAAATTTCCTTTGTAGACTAGGGTCGTCTTCTTGGGCTTTCTTGATTCGATCTTGAAGTGAAGGTTGGGCGGTTATTTGCGCTATATAGCTTTGTATCCCTGGCTTCACCACCTCCAAGTTCAATTTGTTCATGTCTTTTATGATGGACTTCTGCCCAGTTAGCATTATTGCTAGCATTCCAGTATTCTTTCTACTCAGCGCATCAGCCACCTTGTTGGCTTTTCCGGGGTGGTAGTGAATAGTACAATCGTAGTCTTTGAGTAGCTCCAACCACCTTCTTTGTCTCATATTCAACTCTTTTTGTGTGAATATATACTTTAGACTTTTATGGTCCGTGTATATATCACATCTTTCACCATAAAGGTAGTGACGCCATATTTTCAGGGCAAAAATTACCGCGGCTAACTCCAAGTCATGTGTAGGATAATTTTGCTCGTGTGTCTTAAGTTGGCGTGATGCATAAGCTATTACTTTTTCATTTTGCATCAACACGCAACCCAGACCTTTCTTTGAGGCATCGCTATAGATTACAAATGTTCCACTTCTTGAAGGTAATGTTAGCACGGGTGCACTTACAAGCCTTTGCTTTAGCTCCCTGAAACTGTCTTCACATTCATCGGTCCATATAAATTTAGCGCCCTTCCGTGTTAATTTCGTTAGTGGATTAGCCAGTCGAGCGAAGTTCTCCACGAACCGTCGATAGTAACCCGCAAGCCCAAGGAAACTGCGGATCTCCGTCACAGTTGTTGGTCTGGACCACTCCTCAATGACTTTTGTTTTGGTCCAATCGAGATCCCTTCATTAGTAACCACGTGACCTAGAAACGCCACCTGTTGTAGCCAAAATTCACATTTACTAAACTTGGCATACAACTTCTTCTTTTTGAGTGTCTGCAACACAATCCTTAAATGGTCTTCGTGCTCCTTCTGGCTCTTCGAGTATATAAGGATATCATCAATAAAGACTACCACAAACTTGTCTAGGTAGTCATGGAAGACTCTATTCATTAAGTCCATAAATACCGCTGGAGCATTAGTTAGTCCAAAGGGCATCACTATGAACTCATAATGCCCATATCTTGTTCGAAATGCGGTTTTTGGAATATCCCCCCTCTTCACTTTCAGCTGATGGTATCCAGATCTAAGATCAATCTTAGAAAAGAATTGAGCACCTTGAAGTTGATCAAACAAGTCGTCTATCCTTGGCAAAGGATACTTATTTTTGATGGTGATGCCATTAAGTTCTCGGTAGTCAATACAGAGTCGCATTGATCCATCCTTCTTTTTAACAAAGAGGACAGGTGCTCCCCAGGGTGACACACTTGGTCGAATGAATCCCTTGTCTAGCAATTCTTGTAACTGCTTCTTTAATTCTTCCAATTCCACTGGCGCCATTTGATATGGGCTTTTAGATATCGGCTTGGATCTAGGTATTAACTCTATAGCGAACTCCACTTCTCGATCGGGTGGAGGCCCAGGTAACTCTTTGGGAAATACCTCTGGATATTCTTGTACAACTGGCATACTTTCCACTCTTGCACTCTCCTTGTTGCCTCGGTAATATGTGCGAGATAACCTTCACCACCCTTCCTTAATATTTTTCGTGCCTCAAGATAAGATATTAGAACCGGAGTTCTATTTACCTCTCGACATTTATTTGGTTGATTCAAGAAGTTGAAGACGACTTCTTTCTTATGACAATCGATGGTTGCCCGATTAGTAGAGAGCCAATCTATGTCAAGAATAACGTCAAATTCAACTATCGGAAGTGTTACCAAATCTGCTGGTAAGGACCTTCCACAAATATTAATAGGGCACGCTCTATAGATTCTTGACGTAGTTATAACACCGCCATTTGGGGTTTTCACAGATAATTTCATGCCTAATTCCTGATAAGGCATATCTATATGCTCGACATACTTGTATGATATAAAAGAATGCGTGGAGCCAGAATCAAATAATGTATAAGCATCTTTTGAGCATATGGATAAGATACCTTTCACCACGTCATTGGCTTGCTCCACCTCAGCAGTCGTGATGGCAAACGTCCGTGCTTGCTCTTTTGGTCGTTGCGATTGCTGTTGTCGATTCCCTCCAGCCACCTTCAGTTTAGGACATTGGTTGGCATAATGTCCAATCTCATTGCAGTTGAAGCATTTTACTCCAAGTTGTGCATTTTGAGCTGATCTTTGGGCCTGGTGTTGGTTATTCGGTTGTGGTTCTCCCAGTATTGCGCCTCCCCGACAATCTCGTGCTTGGTGTCCTTCTTTTCCGCACTTGAAACATCTCCCTGAGCCAAATAAACAGTCGCCAAGGTGTTTCTTCCCACACTTTTGGCATGTAAGGCGTGCTATCTTTTTCCCCTCGAGCTTACCTTCCTTTGAACTCCCAGACTGGTGTTCCATTTTCCTTTTCTTGTCATTGTGGTTTCGGGATTGCAGAAAGTTAATGTGTTCCAGTTCCACATTTGTTGCACACCTAACAATAGCTTCGTAGTTTGCAAACTCTAACATAGCTAATGACCTTCGTATTCCTGGCTTAAGACCTTGGTAGAAACGATGAATTTTCTTCTGCTCGGTAGTACATAAGTGTGGGGCATACCTTCCTAGTCTGGTGAAATTTGCCTCATACACCGCAACCCTTTCATCTTCCTTTTGTTTGAGGCCTAGGAATTCATCTTCCATTCTGATTCTCAGCGTCTCAGGAAAGTATTTATTCATAAATAGCGCCTTGAAATCTTCCCATCCCATGGTGTCAATTTCTTCTCTCGCCTTTGTATTTTTTATTAACGCCCACCACTGGTCAGCCTCCCCATCTAGCCGATAGATAGCTAACTTTGCCTTTTGGCGGTCCGAGCACCCCAGTACCGCAAAAATTTTCTCCATTGAGTTAACCCATCCCTCAGCTAGAATTGGGCCACTGAACGATGGAGGATGTTGCCTCATGAACTGCTCCACCGTGACCGTACCAGGTTGTGCTACCATTGGTTGTTCCCTTTGATTCGAGTTTCCAGCCATGGCTTGTGCTAGCTGTGTTAAAATAGCTGATATATTATCCATTCCTTCCCCCGTCGGTATTGGTCGAACATTCGGCATAGGCACATCCCGAGATTGTTCGTCGGTAGATGATTGGTCATTTGCCATTTCTTCCTAAGACACAAATGAATTAGCAAATTATCACATCCTTCCAAATTTTAGGAATAATCACTTAAAACCCGTATGCCATTAATCTTAATAAGAGACTCTATCTAGAAAATATTTCATGCCAACGTTCTACTTGCGTTACTCTGTCCTAAACTCGAAACTATCTAAACTCTGCTCTGATACCAACTGTAACACCCCCAAATCCGGAAGCTCCAGATTGGGTGCGTTAATCCAAAACCATAACGTAAACATACATAATCCTTACATACTTTATTACATCCCAAGATCATAATGATCAAAAGTTTAGGAGTTTAGGAGTTTAGGATACCATATACATTATTACAACCTTTTATACATAGGCAAATACTAAACACATAAACTTAAATTCTTGAGCAGCCTAGCGTCCTATTACGCCACTCTCCTCCTTAGACTTCTAGCTCACCTGGAGTGGGGAATCAAAGAAATAAAGGGGTGAGCTGAAATAGCCCAGTAAGGTAAACATGAACTGTACGAGTAAAAACATGAACTGTGAAAGTAGAGTCATTGAAATAACAAAGTCATGGAGGTGCTAAACATCAAACATAAGCATTAAACAGGTGAAAAGATATCATGAATAGTCTGGATGTCATAAAAATTGTCAAGGCTAACCGCCGTGACTTCATTCTTACTTTTCATAAATGTATCAGGGCTAACCGCCATGACACCATACTTGTTATCCACTGGGTCTACCAATTCCAGGGATATGCTTTACCCAATGCATTGGAGGGCTGTATAATTCCGGGCCCACCCGTCAATATAACATTTATCCAGACTTAAATAAAAAGCAGAAATAAAGCATTGAATCCCAAAGAAAATAAAGGATTGCAAATATTCCTTGTTCATAAGGAGGCCAGAAAATATAGCCATAGAGCACATATAAAGAATTCAACAATGGAAAAACTTCAAGGTTAACCCATAGAAATCAAAATACTGCAAGAAAAGGGTTAACTTTTCCCCGTCAAAAAAGTGGATCCCTTACCTTAGCTCGTCTTTGTCTTGTCTCACTGTCAACACCCTTGTGGATTTTCTACGGCCATAATAAAAGTGAGGTCATTGTCGTTTCAAATCTTTCATTCTCTCGTATAGTTTAAAAGCATGATTGTTCAAGCTACGGTAGTCTTTTGTAAATTTCATATAAAATTGATTTTAAGCCTACAATTCATGAAAATTTAACCATTAAGTACCATTCCATGTTCGGATCTTGTGAATATGAATAGATCTAAGTGGTCAAAAAAACATATTCAATGATGATGTTACAAAGAAGTTTGTAAAAGCTGCGGCAATCATGGTAAAAGTCCAACACAAGTATGAGGAAATGTCCAAATATTCTGAAATTTTTGTATGTGGTAGATAACATATTTTACTAAACCTTTATTATTTGTATCCAGTTCCAAAGATCACTGGATGGTCCCCAGAAATATGGTGACACGATCAGTTTCCAGTAGAAGAACAGATCCAGCAGTCCCTTTTTGGAAAAACCATTAAAAACTGTATTTTTCATGAAAAATTCTGAAAGTTTGCAGACAGAAAGGAGACATCCAGATCTACAACCTTTGTTCACAAAGTTTTGGAAAAATAATTCGTCTATTACCCCAGAAAGAGATGACAAGATTTTGTTTCCATTAGCAAACTTGCACTAAAAACGAACCAGCAGTCCCTCTTGGAAAAATTATTACATACCCTAATTTTTTTTCGACTTAAATAAATCACTACAATAAGGTGGAATGATAGATTGATCAAGAAGAAAAGAAAAGAAGAAATTTAGAAATTTATTACGAATTATTTAATGAAGTAATGAAGTAAAGGAGGTTTGAGATTTAATTGAAATATAGGGGTTAAATTGCAAAATGTCAAAAAATCTCTCTTAACCGCCAGATCATGTTTCCAGGAAGTTCCCTTCTCTTGTTAAATTGCTATATTGCCCTCATCTCTTCTCAAAATCATTGAAATGTCCATGCCTCTCCTTCTCTAGAAATATACACCTCTTCTCCAACGTTAGCAAGTTCTTCTCTTCTCTCTTGCTCTCTTAATCTCTTCTTCATCCTCCAAGTTCCATTGGCGAAGCCCTGCAAAGATCAAGAGTCTTCAAAGATCAAGAGTCTTCAAGTATTAAGTTTTCCTTTTACCAAACATTCTTTGATATGTACACATATAACCATCCATATGAATGAGTTTTCCAATGTTATAAAGAGTTTTACAATGGCTTTTAATCTCTTACACATATAATAACCATCCATATGAATGAGTTTTCCAATGTTATGAAGAGTTTTACAAAGGTTTTTAATCTCCATAGAGGAACATAAATGTGTTTTAACAATCAATCATATTCCTACTGTATTTCTCTTTTCTGGAGCAGCAGACGAATTCCTTTTTGTAAACTTTGTATACAAAGGTTGTAGATCATGATGCCTTCTTCGTACCTGCAAATTTTCAGAATTTTTCATGAAAAATACAGTTTGTAATAATTTTTCCAAGAGGGACTGCTGGTCCGTTTTTAGTGCAAGTTTGCTACTGGAAACAAGATATTGTCATCTCTTTCTGGGGTAATAGACGAATTATTTTTCCAAAACTTTGTGAACAAAGGTTGTAGATCTGGATGTCTCCTTTCTGTCTGCAAACTTTCAGAATTTTTCATGAAAAATACAGTTTTTAATGGTTTTTCCAAAAAGGGACTGCTGGATCTGTTCTTCTACTGGAAACTGATCGTGTCACCATATTTCTGGGGACCATCCAGTGATCTTTGGAACTGGATACAAATAATAAAGTTTTAGTAAAATATGTTATCTACCACATACAAAAATTTCAGAATATTTGGACATTTCCTCATACTTGTGTTGGACTTTTACCATGATTGCTGCAGTTTTTACAAACCTGCTGTAACATCATCATTGAATATGTTTTTTTGACCACTTAGATCTATTCATATTCACAAGATCCGAACATGGAATGGTACTTAATGGTTAAATTTTCATGAATTGTAGGCTTAAAATCAATTTTATATGAAATTTACAAAAGACTACCGTAGCTTGAACAATCATGCTTTTAAACTATACGAGAGAATGAAAAAGATTTGAAACGACAATGACCTCACTTTTATTATGGCCGTAGAAAATCCACAAGGGTGTTGATAGTAAGACAAGACAAAGACGAGCTAAGGTAAGGGATCCACTTTTTTGATGGGGTAAAGTTAACCCTTTTCTTGCAGTATTTTGATTTCTATGGGTTAACCTTGAAGCTTTTCCATTGTTGAATTCTTTATATGTGCTCTATGGCTATATTTTCTGGCCTCCTTATGAACAAGGAATATTTGCAATCCTTTATTTTCTTTGGGATTCAATGCTTTATTTCTGCTTTTTATTTAAGTCTGCATAAATGTTATGTTGACGGGTGGGCCCGGAATTATACAGCCCTCCAATGCATTAGGTAAAGCATATCCCTGGAATTGGTAGACCCAGTGGATAACAAGTATGGTGTCATGGCGGTTAGCCCTGATACATTTATGAAAAGTAAGAATGAAGTCACGGCGGTTAGCCTTGACAATTTTTATGACATCCAGACTATTCATGATATCTTTTCACCTGTTTAATGCTTATGTTTGATGTTTAGCACCTCCATGACTTTGTTATTTCAATGACTCTACTTTCACAGTTCATGTTTTTACTCGTACAGTTCATGTTTACCTTACTGGGCTATTTCAGCTCACCCCTTTATTTCTTTGATTCCCCACTCCAGGTGAGCTAGAAGTCTAAGGAGGAGAGTGGCGTAATAGGACGCTAGGCTGCTCAAGAATTTAAGTTTATGTGTTTAGTATTTGCCTATGTATAAAAGGTTGTAATAATGTATATGGTGTCCTAAACTCCTAAACTCCTAAACTTTTGATCATTATGATCTTGGGATGTAATAAAGTATGTAAGGATTATGTATGTTTACGTTATGTTTTTGGATTAACGCACCTAATCTGGAGCTTCCGGATTTGGGGGTGTTACAATGATGGTGAATTCTTATATATATATATAAACACAGTGGATATATATATATATATATATATATATATATATATATATATATATATATATATATATATATATATATATATATATATAAGATCTATAATTTTATGTACAAGTCTACCATATGCCATTGTCTGCAATCAATTTAGATATTGTAACAAAGTTACTGATCTGTGACACATTTCAGTACTTAATTAATAAAATCTTCAAAGCTTATGTCTTAATCATCAAGGATCCGGACCAAGATAATAAGATCTTTCTGTTAGAAAGTGATCCATTTTCTAGAATCTTCAAAGAAGTCCAACGTCAACTAGAATCTTTTTCATCAAAGTAGAAAAGCTTGGAGAAGCTAGAATATACCTTGGAATATTCTCTATAATGTAAAAATAGAATGTACTAGAATGAAGAATGTCCTAGAATATGGAATGTCCTAGATTATAGTCTAGAAGGTTCTAAAGGTCCCTATATAAAGGGATGAGATGTAACTCTTTTGGAACAAGTCCAAAAAGCTTCAAAGTGTAGTACAGAGTTCTTCTACAAACTACTCCTCTTCCACTATTCTCTAGTCATCTATACTCCAAAGCCTAACACTAGCCTCTCAAATCCTTGTCCCCCAATACTAACACTTTCTCATGCAGACAGGGAAAATCATTTCTGAGAGCAAAGAGTATCAAACTGAACAGGTAAATTATTTTCCTTTTTAACTTAATGGCAGAACTTAAAGCTCCCTTTCGTTTCTATATATGGCATAACTTAAAGCTCCTTTTCTGTTGAACGAACCAAAAAATGTGGTTGCGTTGTTCATCTAGTTTCCAAAGGGCATGTTTGTATCATTATCTATTTTGCCATCTCATATCTGTCATGCTTTACCTTTGTGTGCGTCTATTGTTTATAAAATGCTTTTTTCCACTGTTGAATTATCTGTTCATTTTCCATCTCATACCAAAAAACATTTGCATCTCATAGATGAGATTAGAAATACGTTTAAATTCATGGGACATAGTAGAAAAACAAATAAAACTTTACAAGTTCTTACAATTAATATAGCCAATATATATCATTCATGAGTCAGCATTTTATACATATTAAGAGACCTTCTAATTTTAATAGCTAATTAGATTAGTTGACTTAGTTTACCTCTTTGTTAATGTGATTAGTGCATGGTAGCTAGAGAAACACATTAATTCCTTAAACATTTTTAAATTCCTAGTTACTTATATTAGCTGTAGGCCATATTGCTATGATTGGTTAGTTGTCTGCCACCAACTTGTTTAAAAAGAGAAAAAAAAAAAATAAGATTGCTCCTTGGATCTGAAAAAGTAATTCATAAGTCTAGGTTTGATTGCAAATGAGTACAAGCGTGAAGTGTTTAACCAGACACAAGTTTCCCTTGTCTACTTGTCTACCAAAAGGGCCATCCAAATTTATCAAGCACAACACAAGAAAGATTGGAAGGACCAATTGATCAACATGGCCTGCAAGGATAACACCAAAGTTCCAATTTTAATGAAAACTCAGTGTGCAAGCAAACATCTGGGCAACTATAAAAGGGTTAAAGCCATTTTTGGTCCCTGAAAACAAGGCCAATGTTCATTTCCATCCCAAAAATTTAAAATTTATTCAATACGGTCCATATCAGCATATACTGCCACTTATCACTCCACATCAACAAAATAACGACCTAAACATAATAATAAAAAAAATTGTATGCATTTCATTGGTATTCCACATGACCACCACGTCAGCAATAGGGACCAAAAATGCCAAAATACGGAATATATAGGGACCCAAAATGTCAAAATATGCAATACATAAGGACCATATTGAACAAATTTTGAATTTTGGGATGGAAATGAACATTGGTCCCATTTTCAGGGACCAAAAATGGCTTTGACCCCAACTAAAATAGGGACATATTTGCAGGTCTTGAAGAAAGCAAACATCCGGGCAACTAAAATCTGGGCAACTAAAATAGGGCAGCTAAAGAAACTGGATAAAAAAGCAAAAGCATTACCACTTAAACTAAATTGTAGTATATTGGGATGGTTTATATACCTGATCAAACTATCATGTTCTTTTTTGTTTACATTAATTTTAAATATTTCTAATATACAGCACTACAACAGGCATTGTCAATGAACAGCACTAGCACTAAAAAACTCTATTTTGTGCTACTTGTTTCTGTTTGGAATCATGGTGTAGTCATCACTAATTATACACAGTAGTCATCACTCATTATATTATGTTAATGAATCATGTTGTAGTATTTCTTCTTAGATTTCTTATATTATGTTAATGAATTTTTTTTTGTAGTATTTCTTAAGTAAAAAGTTGCACTTATGTCCTTGTTCCTTTATTAACTGTAATAATTTATTTTTATTGTAGAGTATTTCTTAAGTAATATTGGTGAACATGTTGAAGTAGATAACAACAATTATGTAATTGTTTGAGATTAATTGGTAATCATTTCTTTCATCTAAACTTATTTTGATATTTTATTACTTTTTAATATTATTAAATTGATTCATTGCCTATGTCAATTGTTTGTAGGTATGGTGAGATCAAGACGACATACCACTTCGTACCGATCCATTGAGACTGGTCGAGGACTACTACCGTTCTACTGGCCTGAGTACATCTACGCCACCCACACCGATTAATGCACAGGAACAACAAGAGGCCCTTATGCAACACCCTGCAGTTGAGACTACTGAGCCTGAAGTTATCATGGGCCGTAAAAGAAGTACAAGAATGTGGGGTGTGGGGGTTAGAGGTGATTAGTATATAGGGTTAAAGCCATTTTTGGTCCCTGAAAACAGGGCCAATGTTCATTTCCATCCCAAAAATTTAAAATTTGTTCAATACGGTCCACATCAGCATATACTGACACTTATCACTTCACATCAACAAAATAACGACCTAAACATAATAATAAAGAGATTATATGCATTTCATTGGTATTCCACATGACCGCCACGTCAGCAATAAGGACCAAAAATGCCAAAATACGGAATATATAGGGCCCCAAAATGTCCAAATATGTAATACATAGGAACCATATTGAACAAATTTTGAATTTTGGGATGGAAATGAACCATTGATCCTGTTTTCAGGGACCAAAAATGGCTTTATGCTGTATAATTTATTTGTTATTTTAGAATGAAAGGTTTTCAAGTTTATGTGATTTTATGCTATGGATGATAATCACATATATATATGATGATGTCTTATACATTTCTTTTTTTTTTAATGTAGGTGAAAATGGGGTAGTCAGGCAAAAGAAAATACGAGCAATTGATATATTCTCTCTTCCTTAAGGAGACAGAGTAATTGTGCAATGGAATAATCGGGATCAGCCGATTGAATCATCTGGGGGAATACTAGCTCAATTTTTAGGCCACGTTGCAAGCAATTGTCAGATCTTTCCCATCGGATATGAAAAATGGCAAAAGATTCCAGGCTCCCATAAAGATTATGTATGGATCAACATCATAAAGGTCAGAGATGTATTTTCAATTGATATTTTTTGGATTTCATTTTTTTGCATGTTTCCTAATATGTACTGATATGTTTATTTTTTGTAGACTAAGATGGAGGTTAATGATGAGGGGCATAAAAGTTATATTATGAAAAGTTTGGGGAAAAATGGCGAGACCACCAGTATCTCTTATATAATTCTATGAAATGTGATCCGGATGGTCCTCGCGAAGCTAATATTGCCAAGAAACCCCCAAAGGTTCCTTTGGATTGTCAGTGGGTTGCGTTTGTAGATTATAGAGCTCGCCCTGAGACAAAGGTAATTTGCATAAGAAAATTTATATGTCGCATTATTATTTGGTAACTAGCACCTCATTCTTGTGTAGGCTAAAGCGGAACAAAATATTATAAATCGCACCCACCTAACAACGCCTCACACATTAGGCTCAAAGTCGTTGGCTCGACTACAAAATGAGATGGTTAGTATCTTCATCTTAATAGGAGGTTTAATTATGTTTATCATGTATATGCATCTTTCTTTGAAAATTAATTATATTTAATTTTGTAGGAAACTCAACTTAGTCGGCCTGTTACAATAGCTGAAATGTTTCAGGCCAGTCACACAACATCGGCTGGGGCTTTTGTAAATGAAGAAGGAAGGCGTAATCATGTAAGTTAAAATTCTTCCAAATTTGTTATGCATGATGTTTTTATGATAATAAATATACAAAATTCTACAACTTTATTTTGCAGGAAGATCTAGTTATTCGCAGCCAAAGCTCATCCGAAAATAAGGCATTTAGTAGCTTTTTCGGAAAAGATCACCCCGGTATGTTAGAGGTATGGGACTTGGAGTTGTCCCAACCCAGATGTATGGGTCATCGAGTAGCTCGGGTAGTAGACATTATGGTGGTATGGTTTCAGCAACTGAACATAATGCCCTCAAGGACGAGGTACAACGCTTAACACGACAACTTGAAGAAACTCAACATCAAGTAGCCTTTCTTATGATGAGGGAAAGCCAAAATGTGACACCTAATCAAGTTTTCTTTTTTTAGTTTCTATGTTCAAGTTTTTGTTTCATATTCTGTTAACATTTGTTTTTATGTTTTCAGAATTTATATTTTCTTAACATTTGATATTGATTTCTTTTCAAATAGGAAAATGTGGGAACCCCAGTTGTTGGAAGCCGTTCATCACATGGTAGTCACTCGGCTCACGTCGAAGAAAATATAAATCGTAGTACATAGTGACAGAGTGTAAGTTTTTCTGTGTTCGGCATCACATTTTTAGGTTTTAATTTTAGTAAAAAAAAACTTCTATTGTGATTAAATCCATGTTGTGTGCATTTTATAGGTGTGTTTGGAAAAATGAGTTTGAGAAGGATGATGCCATCTTTATGATCGGGCGAGCATTTTAATTAATTCTCTTAATCTTGTTCTTGGTTTCTTGAATTTCCATTATTTATTTGTTCAACAAATCTGATTCATTGAAGATGATCTGTTTTGTAAGGAGCTGTTTATTTAAAGGGGCAAAAGGATATTATCACTTACATTTTTTGTTGATATTTTATCAGACAGTAGTGGTTTATTTTAGGCAAATATGCTGTGTTTTATGCTGACATTGTCATCCTCGGCCAGATCATTTTCTGATCTTATTCCCTTATCCTTCTTTGTTCTTTTTTATTGTCGAAGTCATGGATGCTGTGTTTTTTGGTTGATATATTTCCTTTCTTATTTTCACATTTTAACACTAACTTGGAATGACAATTGAATTATATGTATGCTTTTCGAATTGGATGTTTGCTTTTTTTTTATAAAAATCATGTTTAGAACTTTTGCCGTGTTCTTGGAGAGCCACGATGGAGTTTATTATGAAAAAATGCCATCAAAGGTGTTGCACTTGCGGAACCTGTCATGGGAGTGCACCTACGGAACTTGTACAGATTATTATCATGTAGGTATGAGCAAAAATCATTTGATTTCTTATTATTATTATTTTTTGAGCTGAAGATTAAGCTTTTCTTTAGTATTAATTTTTCAGCATAAGTCCTTGATGCTTGGCTGTTGTTATTAGTTTTATATGGAATTATGCCTTGTTGTTTGGAGTATATATGTGTTAGATCTGGGATGGTTGATTTGCATTTTTTTTTTCAATGTTTGTTATGAAAATACAAAAGTTTTAGGATTGGATGTCCTATTTTATTTCTCTTTGTCAATTCTTCTCATCATGCTTAAATTTTTATTATTATTTTTTTTTTTTAGGTTATTAGAGCAGAAAAGTCTTCAGTTATACCAATGCTATCTCAATAGAATTGTATCAAATTGCCTTGTCTGGTTTGTTATTTTCCTTTTTTGTTGATTATTGGTCAACTTCTTTCTAGATTCTGCCTCTGGTGACAAATGTCTGCAAGTGTTGTGTATAGATCTATTGTGACTTGCCATTAAGTTTCATACATAAGTCTGCATGTTTGCCTAAAAGCAACAATTTATTGATTATCTCCTTTTTTTCATCTTCTGAAGTTGTCAAGGATCTGAAATATGCCGACACACATGAGTGGGTGAAGGTTGATGGAACTTCTGCTACTATTGAAATAACTGACCATGCTCAGGTATGATTTTATTTTGATCAATGGGCTATAATGATAACTCAATAACATTTGTCGATTCTTCAATGTCGTTGCCACTGGTAGATATTCAGTGTTATTTATTAAGTGTGTTTGTAATTTAACTTTAAACTTCTATAGCTTAGTGAAAGTTTATCAATTGAGAGCTTTTAGAATTATTATAGGTTTCAGACAAGTATACACATATTCTATATAACTTTCTGGAATGGTCCCACTATCAACCATTTGAGAGGATCTTGTTAAACCTTACTACACGAGTTGGAAAAGAGACAAACCTTGTTAATTTGGTTTAGTTTTCCTTCATTCTTCAACTTGCACTTGTGATGTTTTAACATTTAAAATGTTGGAATTTCGAAGATACTTAGATTAACAATGCAAATGAACTTCACATGGTTTTAGATCCCCTTTCTTTTTATAACCCTTAATTTTTTAGAATGCTTGTAAATAAGATAGATTTCTAACTGCAAGAAGAAATGTAAGAGATCATTATGCATTTCCTTCATATCATTTTCAATGTTTTGAGTGATGACTGCAGGTGCTCTATGCTACAAATTCAAGCTGCGCACATTTCTCTTAGCAACAATGAAGGCAATGAGTTAATGGTACACTTAAGTTTGGTATATATAAAGAAAAAAAAAACAATGAAGGCAAGGAATCATATTCTAAAACCTTTGTTTAACTTCCCATGATTTTGTTACCTATTAGTTATACCTATTATTAATCTCAAGCTGTAACAAATGTCTTTTGAATTTTATAGGTTTTGCTTGATCCTAAAATCTTCACCATTGATTGGTAGCCTCACTGTGTTTATCCTGTTGATGAGGTAATGGGCATCTGTCCATCCTTCTCAACTTTTTTTTCTTCAATTAAATTGATTTCGCTCTTAGCATTAACTCTGTTGTGAAGAATCACTTGTATGAAATTTTGGGAGAGGCTACTCATGAAATTCTGAAAGAGCTTCTTGGAGATGGGATCTTTGCAGTGGATGGTGAAAAGTGGAGACAGCAGAGAAAGATTCCAAGTTATGAGTTTTCTGTGAAGGTGTTGAGGGATTACAGCAGTGCAGTGTTTAGAGAGAATGCTGCCAAACTGCCTGAGATTGTTCTCGACGATATGCACGCAAAGTGTTCAACGTATGTCCCAAAAGGCAAGTTTTTCCACTGCATGGCTATTTGGAGTTTGAATTCTTTTCCTTTATTTTCTCTCAATCCAAATACTTCTTGTGTGTTATTCTAGTTGTCTTTAAAAAATTGCTTTTTTCCATCAAAGCTGAGATTTTTTTTTTGTTCTCCAATTTTGCAGTAAGAGGCTGTGATTTTCCAAAAAGAGAGGTAGACTGTATAAGCTCGGCCACAGGTGTTGTTCTTGGCTTCTTTTGCTAAAAATGTGAGCTTGGTCTCCAATATCCATTTCTGGACAGCCAATTGTTTAGCAGGAATCGTGTGTTCTTAATTTGTCATCTTGATTTCAGGTCAATTATGAGCAAGCATCCTTCTGCCAATGGAACAGACTTCATGCATTTGTTTCACTTGGTAATGCACGCGGTTGTAGCACAAGCAGTGCGGCGAGGTTCTCATGGGAAGGCACCTTGTGAGCAAGCTTGAAGCTACTCTGAAGGATGATAGGTTGTACCATAAGCTCTCTCAATGGAACAAACTCATAAACTCCCTATTTGTAAAAATGTACCATAAGTTATCCGGTGTCCCTGAAGGCTATAGATTGCTCATATCTTCTGGCAATGTCTATAGGCGATTAACAAAAGTTTATCAGTCTTGAGTGATGTAAAACTGTACCATAATTATAAATATATTTTTATTATTTTTAAATTTGAATTGGTTGGAATGGAGTTCAATGGTTTAAAATTTTTATTGTTGTAGAAAAAAAACATGTTAGTAAAAAATAAATAATAAATAATAAATAATAAAAAGATTTAAAAAATGGTTGTCATTTCGCGGTGGTTATAACCGTCACGAAATGTAAGGGTTTATGAAAAATAAAAAAAAAAATAAAAAATTGGATGACATTTAGCGGCAAAGGATAATAAAAAATAAAAAATAAACCAAAATGTGATAGGCTTTTGGCGGCGGTTCAAACCGCGGTTAAATGTTTTAGCGACTGTTTTCACGGCGTTTCCAAAACCGTCACAAAATGAAAAGCCACCACACGCCCCTTACATTTGGAGGCGGTTTTGGCGGCGGTTTGAAACCACCGCTAATTGCATAGTGGCAATAACAATGATTATACCGGCGGTTGGTTAAAACCACCGAGAAATGCTCTCTCGGCTCTCGGTATAGCGGCGGTTTCGTAACCACCATCACGGCGGTTAGAACCGCCGCGAAATGCTTTTAAAACCGCCGCAATATGCTCCTTTTGTTGTAGTGAGAAAGCACGTCAAGATAAGCCACTTGACCTTTAGACTCTGCATATGGATGGATCAACTACAGGAAATGGGTCCGGGGCCGATCTGATTCTGCGGTTCCCTAATAGGTGGAAGACATCTACTATCCTCAAGTTTGACTTTAAGGCAACAAATAATAAGACAGAGTACGAGGCACTAATTGCTGGAATGCAACTAGCCCTCGGCATTGGAGTTCAAAGCCTGTATGCCTACATGGACTTCTAGCTGGTTGTCGGACATATGAGCGATTAGTTTGAAACCTGAGATGGAAACATGGACAAGTACAAGGCCATGGTAAAGGGGTCTGCCTCGAAGTTCAGGCAGTTCCAAATCAGAAAAATTCCTCGGGCAGACAACAAAGAGGTTGACTTCTTTTTGAAGCTTGACTTCTCCTTATATGCTAACTTACTTTAACCCGTCAACCTCCAGCACCTCTCTAGTAGAAGCATCAAAGATCGACTAGAAATGGAGGTCCAAGAGATCCAGGAACTATGTCCTATGAGAAGTACATGAAGAGATCTATGGCAGTCACCTCTGAGGAAGAGCATTAAGTTATAAAGTCCCGAAACAATAGTACTACTAGCCGACTTTGACAAAGGATACATTGGCCCTGGTTCAAAAATGCAAGGCATATCAGTATCACTCGAGAATCCAACGACAGTCAACCACCAAATTCACTTCCATTATGAGTCCGAGGCCATTTGTAATGGGGGGAATAGACATCCTTGGCCCTTTTTCTATGGTGATCCGACAACTGAAGTTTCTTATTGTCGCCATAGATTACTTCATCAAGTGGGTAGAAGTCGAATCTATGGCAAAGATCTCAAAATGCGCTTGCCGAGACTTCATCTGGAAGTCTATCATCTATAGACTTGGCATCCCAGTCGCATTCGTTATAGACAACGGGAGACAGTTTGACAACCATAAGCTCAAAGAATACTATACAGAGTTGGGCATCAAGGCGAGGCTGGCATCCATGACTCATCCTTAAACCAATAGACACGTCGAGGTCATGAATAGGACTATCCTTTAGAGCCTTAAGACTAGAGTCCAACAAGCCAACTCCAATTGGGTGGATGAGCTCCCCACCACTTTATGGACATATCGAGTGATTAGTCAAACCCCCATAAGAGAGGCTCCATTCAGCCTCACCTTCGGAGTAGAAGTTGTGATCCCCATAGAGATTGAGATGCTGATGTGTCGAACTCGGACCTTTGATCGGGAGGCTAATAATAAAGGTTTTCGAGCAAAGCTCGATCTCTTAGAAGAGAAATGAGACTTAGCCTATCACAAAGCAGTAGCTTACAGGCAATGAGTCCGACGCTTTTACAACTCCAAGGTACTAGAGGTGGCCTTCTAACCGGAAATCTCATCTTACAAAAGGACATCTTCCAAGGCAACGAGAGTTGGACCAGAAAGCTTATTTCTAATTGGGAAGGGTCTTATATTATAAAAGAAACTATCCAGCCTATTACATATAGGCTAATAGACTTAGGGGGCAAACAACTCATAAGGTCATTCCACGCTGAGCATCTGAGGCTCTATTATCAGTGAATTCAATGAGATTCTTTCTCTTGAACAATATTCTATAATTGTACATGCATGAGGTCTTGTGTCAAAAGTCTCCGTCTAATCCGGAACCAAGCAAGTTGGCTATCATTGATTGTACAAAAGTCTCCATCTAATCTGGAGCCAAGCAGGCTAGTTTCACTACTTGTACAAAAAGTTTTCGTCTAATCTGGAGCCACGCAAGCTGGTTATCGTTGCTTGTACCAAAAATATCAACCCAATCTGGAGCCAAGCAGGTTGCCCTTTACTGCTTGAATGAGCCATTCACCCTTCTCAAGGTTCAACTACTCGATTAGGATTCAGTTCTCAGGGATCAAGTCACACTCGTCCCCTTTTAGGACACACAGATGTTGATTGTTCAAACCCTTAAGACTTTGACTCGGATTCGGTCGCTAGGGATTAGGTCGCACCCATCCCCTTTCAGGGCACACAGATATAAACCATTAAAACCCTGCCAACTTCGACTCGGATGACCATCCTTATAGGGCGGTCTTTTTAGAGCTCAGCTATTCGGCTCTTTTCAGAGTGCCATTTTCAGGGCAAAAACTAATTAACTGTGGCTGGATCGTCACCTTATCAAGGTAGAAATGACGATTAGTAAAGCCCATCAGATCTGTTGTTTTTCAGGACTCAAGAAGAAGCCTAGAAGAAGTTAAGCGCTTTTCTCTCGCAAGATTCGAGTCGTCATCTCCGAGCTCCAAGAACTATATATGTTCTTAGTTCATCTCAGTTCTCGTCAGACTCATGAGAGTAAACCATGAAGATCTGGAAGACTATTGGTCTCAGAGTTGGATAAGCTAAGTCTTTAAGCTGACAACTCAAGGGAGCAACACTTAGTCACTCCAAAGGGAGACAGCTCGGAAAAGAAAATCATACAAGCAACCATTCAATAACACAAGTAAAGAAATTATTTCTTTATTTATAACTTTGTGAGAAATGTACAAATCCAAAAAAGGAAAGATATACAAAGATCATTGTTCTTGGATCACTGAGAGTGCCTCCACCTTATTAGGGGAGTCCTCTGCCTCCACAGGAGTCACATCAGCCTCGGTTGGGAGTACTTCAACCTCAAATAGGGCAAGCACTTCAAGTCCTGATAAAATTGGTACTTCAAGGTTGGCTGTAACAACTGTCTTGGCTTTGGAACCACCTTCCTCATGGGTTGGTGGAAGCTATTAGAGTGTGTTCTCGTAATCAAGAGTGACCAAGTCCAACTCTAGATGCCCGAGAATGACATCCTTGAAGATTTTGAATCCTTCCTCCACTCCCAAAGAGGCTCGCTCAACAACCAACTCTGCGAACTCCCTCAAGCTCTTGAAGTAAATCACCTCCCTTTATGCAGCCTCTACTACCGCTTCACACTTTGTGGCTTTGACCTTTTCTTGAAACTCCCAAGAGTCCCTGAGGTTCTTCACACTCTCCTTACTCAAGGCCTCAAGCTTTTCATGGTACCAAAATTAGGCCACCGTCCTTTCGGTTGCTTCATTGGTAGCCTTGCAGACCGCGACCTTGAACTCCCTTTCGAGATGAAAACAACTTAGCCTTAAAGTCAGAATCAATGTTAGGATGGCCTCAGGAATTTGGGACCTTCCACTTAGATTCACATAAAACGAAAAAGAAGTCAGGCCTCTAGCTGTGGACGGCAAAAGGAGTTTTCCCTAGAAAAGACTTATTAGTTCAAGCAGCAAAATAGAACCAATCCCCAAAATGAGGATGTTTCCTAAGGTAAAAAAGAGGGTGAAACCAACGAAAAGTTGGTTCCAAGCCGAGATGGAGAAATTGGATAACGAATCCACAAAGAAGTCTTTATGAATTCGGGACTAGTTGGCATGGTACTAGATTATCAAAAGATAAGATTTCACAAAAAAGATGAGGAATAGAGAGCTGGAAATCAGCCCTAAAGGCATCTACATATACAACAATCTCCCTGAATCTGACGTGATTCCTGGAGATCGTGAGAGACAAAAGCAAGAGCAAAAGAAAAAACAAGCAATAAAGAACACAAAGATTTTTATGTGGTTCACTCCAAAATAGGGCTATGTCCACTGCAATCGGTGCTATTTTACTATTTTCTCAACAAATTGAAACTTACAAAGATGAACAATATAAAGGGAAAAACAAAACCCTAATATAGTGAAAATACCCAAAATACCCCTCAAAAATTTTCTCCTCAAGGGTTCTGCCCACGAAACCCCAGCCTCGTGGGCAAGGTGTCCAGTATGATCAAGCTCCACACAACTCAACACCTAGAGGCTAAAGAAACGATCTCCATTACCTTGGCTGGAAAGACGAAGAGAGCTACGAAGAAGAGAATTGAAACCTCTCTTGGAGCAATAATAGAGAAGAGGAGGATCGCGAAAGTAAAATCTTAATTCTCTGTAAGCCTATTTATAGGCAATACTCATAAGTGTGATCCTTTGAACGATCGGTTACGATCCGATGCATCCGCGGATAAATGACACATGGGCGTTTTAGGATAATTCCATTGGGAGTTGCCCCCATGATCTCTTCATCTGGATTTCGCCATAACTTTTTAGTCGAGACACATCAAAAATTGGGGTAAAATTTTTGGGAGGTCACCGTACTATGACCTTTTTCACTTTGGTTACCCAATTTCAATTTGTATCTTTTTGGGTACCATACATCGATTTTATTACACCGGGAGGGTACTGGGGGGATTCCGACCAAATTATTGGGGATTCCGACCAACTTAAACTGATGTGGAGGCCACGTCAGTTTAATATGCCACGTCAGCCACCTCACCACACTCTCCCCACTCTCCCCTTCATCCAAGAGAGGCTGCGAGGGTTTTTCTTCTTCACCGATCTTTGGAGCTGAGAGGGTTTCTTCTTCACGAGTCTTTGGAGCTGAGAGTGGGTGCAGGTAACCCTCGCAACCAGTGGCGACGACTAGAGCGAGATCACGAGACCTTGGCACATCATGGCGGGCAATTGGGAGATAAGACCGTTGGACGGTGAAGCACTAGATTATTGTAAGTCATATGATTAACTAATCTTTCTCTTGTTTTGTATATGAAATGGAGATCAAACATTTGGGAATGTGATGTATTTAGAAGTAGGGTTTTGTGTGGATTTCCATTTCATTGTACCTGTATGCAAGTCAGACAGAACACATAAGAAGAGCTGCAACTAAACTCTTATGTAATGCCATCATCTTCCTAAGTAGGGATGTGTAGGCAGTTCAATGTTCATTTTGTATTGTTGGTTAGCTTTGAAAAAGTAGTACTCTAGTGTACTCTATTTAAAATAATGATTTTTCTTATTATTGTTTTCTTTCTTTATCATGCATCACCTTTTAAACTTTGATTTTATCATTATATATTTGTGAAAACTAATTATTGACACATCTCATTTCATTCTTTGCTTTTATTTTTTTACATGATGAGATTGATAGCCAAAGTTTAAGATAAACTTCATTAGTTAAGTAAAATTTAGGGTTACAAAATTTTTGGAGTTAAATATAAGATAAAATTCATAAAACCTGGATCCCATAAAAATCACAACCTCAATAAACCTTAAAATTTTAATTAACTTGTTTGCTTTATCTATAAAGAAATCAACATAACAGAAACATAAATATATGTTGTGTATAGTAATAAGTATTTTTGCCCCTCATAATAGCAAGAATTTTCAATTCATTGTGAATTTTAAATATTTATTCTCAAACATATTTGGGCTTCTCCCTTGGAAGAATGAATGACTGCTATATTGATTGGGGAGTTCTCTTTTATTAGATTTTGCTTGTTTCTACTCAAGAAAAATAAATTACTATGGAAGATATAAGTTGAAATAGTCATATTACTTTGGAGCAAGACCAATGTTGTTATGAACATATATATAGTTTGCATGTTTATTACATTGGTCCTGCTCCAAAGTAATAACCATGACTATTTCAACTTATCTATATATACATAGATATCCTTAAGTGCAATTAGTTTAAAGTTGCTAAAAAATAGTCATATTACTTTGGAGCAGGACCAATGTTGTTATGAACATATATATATATTGCATGTTTATTGAATTGGTCCTTCTCCAAAGTAATAAACATGACTATGTCAACTTTTCTATATATATAAATATATCCTTAAGTGCAATTAGTTTAAAGTTGCTAAAAAATAGTCATATTATATATATATATATATATATATATATATACTTAAGTGCAATTAGTTTAAAGTTGCTAAAAAAATAGTCATATTACTTTGGAGCAGGACCAATATTGTTATGAACATATACATATTTTGCATGTTTATTACATTCGTCCTGCTCCAAAGGAATAACCACGACTATATATATATATATATATATATATATATATATATATATATATATATATATATATCTTTGAGTGCAATTAGTTTAAAGTTGCTAAAAGCCCTAGTGGATGACTAACCCTGCCAAATGTTGATTAATTTTAATTACAATAATATGTTTTTGTTTCTTTTTTCATGTTTGTTTATGTTTAAGATTGTTGTTGTTCAATACAATAGTTTATGACTATTTCCCCAATTTTATTTCAATGCCTACTTCTGAATATTTCACTATACAAATGTACTATGGACTTGAAGATGTTACACAACCATACTGACTATAGGTGTAGTGGATTTATTGACTACTGTGCTGCTGATTATATATCCCAATTAGAACTCATAGGCATGGCTAAGGAGTTGGAATTACATGTGGAGGGTTGTACTTTTTGGTGGAAGGAAACTAAGAGTGAAATGTTGGGGATGTCACAAATAAAAAATGATTTAGATGCAGTAGCAATGGCTCTAGCTATGGATCATAGCAAGGTTATTAATGTGTATGTTAAGTTGACCAATGCAGAGATTAGTGATGTTGTGCCAATTAGTGTTGGTGGTGTTGGTGAGGGTGTAGAACAAAGAGAGGTTGCTGCTGAAAAATTGATAATTTAGTTGGGGAAACAAACAAAGAAAAAGAAGTTGATGAAGAAAGTGAACTAAATGATTCTGAATACAACTTTCATGGTGATGGGGAGGAAGAGGAAGATGTTGTGGATGATAATGCAGTGTGTAGGTCTGAGATAGATACATCTGATGAAATTGGGGTAGGAGAAAATTTTGATGAAGATGATGTTCAAAGTGACTATGTTGTTTCTGATGAATTACAGTCATGCTCACAACAGATGAAGATGAACTAGATCCTGACAGGCCTAGGTATTCTGAATTCCATGAAGAGATTGATATGAAGGATCCTTATTTCAAGATTGACATGAAATTTAGAAGCTTCAAACAATTCAAAGAGGCAGTAAAGAATTATGGCATTAAGAATAGGTGTGAGATGAATTTTAAGCCCAATAACAGGAGGAGATGCAAGGCTTTCTGTAAGAAAGGTTGCCCTTTCTACTTATGGGCTTCACCAATGGTCAAAGATAGGAGTACAATTCAAATTAAGGCTGGAATTTTGAAGCATGAATGTACTAGGGATCATAACATTAGGCATGTGAACACACCCTGGGTCAACAATCAAGTTTAGATGCAATCAAGGTGTGTTTGAGGCCATATATGTCTGCTTGTCCCCACTTAAAGCAGGATTCCTAGCAGGATGTAGGCCCATCATTTCTCTGGATGGTTGTTTCCTTAAGGGTTTTTATGGAGGTTAACTGCTCTCAGCTGTTGGGTTGCATCTATCCAATAGCTTGGGCTGTGGTGAACAGGGAAAATAATGAGAATTGGGTCTGGTTCCTTGAGTTGTTGGCTGAAGACTTGGAAATAATTAATAGCTATGGATGGGATTTATGAGTGACAAACAAAAAGTAAGTCCTTTGTTTATTAATTGCAAAGTTTCTAAACTGTTCTTGCCTTCGATTTTTTTTTTCCTCCCTTGTTTTTGTTCTCCCTTTTTTTCTTTGTTTGCTACTGGTGGTATGTGAAACATCTATGAATATAGGGGTTAATACCTGCCATAGAACAATTATTTCCTAACAGTGAACATATGTTCTGTGTAAGGCATATCCACACAAATTTTAGGCAAAAATTTAGAGGCAAGACCCTTAAAGATCAAATGTGGGCTTATGCTAGATCAACTTACATTCCTGCCTTTAATCAAGCCATGGATGTCCTAAAAGAGATGTCTCCAGAAGCATATGGATTCATGAAAAATATTGACCCACATCGTTGGAGTAGGTCACACTTTAAAACAGAATTTAAATGTGACATGTTGTTAAACAGTTTGTGTGAATGTTTCAATAGTTTGATCCTTCAAGCTAGAACAAAAGTTATAATCAGTATGAATGAAATGATTAGGACACAATTGATGGTAAGGATTCAAAAAAAAAAAAACAGAGATTCCATGCAAAGATGTGTAACTCAACACTGTCCAAAGATTCTTAAGAAATTAGAGAAATCAAAGGAACTCAGTTGGTCATGCAAATTAATATGGTCTGGGGGTGATAAATATCAAGTTGTAGGGCTTGATGGCCAATTTATTGTTGATAAAAAAGGAAGAACCTGCACTTGTAGGAGATGGCAGTTAACAGGGGTCCCTTGTTATCATGCAATTTCAGCCATTTATTACAATAAACATAAGCCTCAAGACTATATAGATGACTGTTATAAAGTAAGCACCTTCTTGGCAACATACAACCATATCTTGCACCCAACACATGGCTCTAATTGTTGGCCTAGGAGCAACCAACCCCCAATAATACCACCTGAGCTTACAAACAAGTACATGGGCAGGAAGCAGGTAGTTAGGAGGAAGGAGGCATTTGAAGATAGTGTTGGCTTCACCAAAGGCAAGGTTAGCTAGAAGGGAGTGACAATAACATGCAATATCTGTAAGGCTTCAGGGCACAACAAGAGATACAATGGAATGAAGGTTCTGACCTCTTGGTAAATTTTAACTTCTTATCTATGTTTGTGATTCTTAACTTAACTTAAATGTGCATCAATTATAGGGCAAGGATCAAGCTGCAAGTGGGCAACAAGATGGCAAATCTACTGCAGCTGCCAATACTAATGAGGTGAGCAGAATTTTTTTTTACTTGCTTATTAACTTATTCATCAACAGACTAAATTAATTTATGGAATTTGGTAGGGTGGTAGCAATGACCAAGATCCATTGAATACAATTGATCCTCAGGTTCTAGAGGAACATTTTCAGGAGGTATGAATTTCAGTGCTCAAAACTTTTTTTCTTTCCTTTTTGCTAACTTGGGTGTGTGGGCATGTCAAGGCTGACAGGATGAGAAAAGATTCTGAGAATGAGGACACAATAGCAACTGAAAACATATCAACTGAGGTAATTTCACAGGTATGTGATGTTGTTTGAAACTTCTTTAATATTATGTTATGCATCAATGGAAGAAGGCATAAAACCAATTTTTTTTTCTAAACTTTAATTATAGGTAGTAAACACACCTGGGGAGATTCTATCCAACACAACTACAGAGGATGCTAGCTTGAGGATGAAAAATATGACCACAACAAGAGGCAAGAGACTGGGCCTCCAAAAAATCCAAGCCAGGAAGCAATTCCCCCCAAAGCCCCCTGTGTTGCAGCATGAAGGGTTGGAGAGAGATGTTGAAGATAGGAGCAAGCTGGGAAACCCTAACAAAAAAAGAAAAGCATGGATTCCACCAGGTCTTGGAGGTGGTGGTGGACCTGCAACTGCATATGGGAGGCCTTCTTAAAGGATGTGCTTGTGCATTTTTTTTCTTATCAGTTTTTTAAAGGCTGTAGAGCAGTGGGACCTTGTGTAATTTAATTTTGAGTCTTCTGTGACTAAAGAATTGTATGTCCAATTAAATTGTACATGTAACACACTGCACTTTACTGCCTCTTTCAGTGTCCTGTGACTTTATTAATTGTAAATATTTAGCAAAGATTCTCCATGTACTCGAACACTAATTACTTTATGCAACATGAATTACAGATGTTGATTTAATTAGAGTGTGAAAACTAATTGCCATTTTTCTTGTCTGTTTGAGATTGATTGCCTTTTTTTCCTTCAGATTACTAATTGATTAGCAGGGTGATTAGCATGGTGTGAAAACTTATTTCAATGATTGTGTGAATCAGCAGGGTGTGAAAACTTATTTCAATGATTGTGTGAATCACCAGGGTGTGAAAATAGGTTACTATATTGTGAAAATTGGTTACCATTTCATTGTTCCAATTTGACTGTCCAACAGAGAGTAATTAAAATCCATACATAACTGTTAACAAGAAGATTAACAACATAGGGTAATTTCATACTCAAAAGCTCTCATAGGGTAATTAAAATCCTGGCAACCAAATCTTCATTGAGTAGCTAGCATCACAATACAATTGACCAACATCAAAGTCAACAAATTTGGGCAAGCCATGCACATTGATATGAATTTGAGATCATCTTCTTCAAAAAAAAAAAGAAAAAAAAAAGACATGAATTTAATGACTCCTTCCACCGCAACTTCACCCTTCATTGTTGAGCAGCATCCCCCGCAACTTTAACCTTCATTCCACCAGTGAAGAAGAGACTCCATGCCACCTCGTGGCTCTCCGGTGAAGAGGAACCTTCACCACCTCTCCAGTGAAGAAGAACCCTCTCGGTTCTCCGCTGAGGACCCTCGCGGTTCTCCGATGAAGAAGAGAAACCCTCGCGGCCTCTCTTAGATGAAGGGGAGAGTGGGGAGAGTGGGGAGAGTGTAGTGAGGTGGCTGGCGTGGCATATTAAACTGACGTGGCCTCCACGTCAGTTTAAGTTGGTCGAAATCCCCAATAATTTGGTCGGAATCCCCCCAGTACCCTCCCGGTGTAATAAAATCGATGTATGGTACCCAAAAAGATACAAATTGAAATTGGGTAACCAAAGTGGAAAAAGGTCATAGTATGGTGACCTCCCAAAAATTTTACCCTAAAAAATTGGGATGATGTGTCCATCGAAAGCAGCAACCCAACGATCGAGGTTGATACAAAGCACCAACCTCGTCATCTCGGTCCTATCTTAAAAAAGCAATTCTCAGTCAAATAGCCAAGAACCCCCTTTAGATCAGGCCTTGCAAGTAGCAGGCAACGGAACTTCCCAGACCTACAAGAGCTTAAGATTGGTTGGCCTTGAGAGTTGGGGGGCAAGTATTATGAGAGAAAATAATCAAGTGACACGTGGCTTGATCTTGGGTGTAATGACGATCGTGAATGTTATGTGATCGTGGGCGTCGTGGTGAAGAGACAACGACTGGAGTAACCGCTTGGTGATCCAACGTTTGATGGAGAATTCCAGAAGTTGCCACAAGCGGGTGCACGACTGGTGAACTACCTCTCCAAGCTATAGAAGGGGATCTCGGAAGGTAATGAAGGATCATCTAGTATCTTGTACTCTTGTCACTATCTTCCTGAATCCTTTGAGATTTCTCTCACACTTTACTCCTTACTCCCTATAGGTGTAGCCCCCGGAGCTTTCTTCTCTACAGATTTCTAATCTGTTGAGGTTTGTCTTCTTGGAGTCCAATCCCAAGAAGAGGTGGTGATCTAACAAGTAGAGATGCTAGCCATCCTTTCCAAAGACTAGTTGAATCATATCATGATCAGCTACAAGTGTAGATCTCTATATTAGCATAAATATATAAATTTTTTAACTTAAAAAGTTTAGGATATAAATCATATCTATTAGTTTCGAATTGGATTTTCATTTTGAATTTAAAAAACAGTTGTAATTTATATCCTCTTAACACATTGAAATCACATATAATTACATATGAATCACATCACTATCATGCTAATGATTTTTACATGAGATTTATATTTATATAATTTATGTTATTTTTGGTATATTCTTTGACATATATACATTTTTTTGGCGTCAATAGCTATTATTGTTTTCCCTCCATACGAAGCTATTGATTGACTAACCAAACCGTGTCTTACCCACAGACCTGTCGGCATTTCGGATTTGGATCCAAAGCATTGATCCACATTTTACACGTATAACCCTGTAAAAGTGGTCAATTAATTAACCTTTGCAAACTATCAATGCTTTCAAAAACACATTTATGTTTAATATTTAAACGTTTTTTTTTTAAATAAATGGAGAAAAAATAGTGGAAAAAATAGAGATTACACAAATGAGGGTATATAAGTAAATATCATTTTAATGGGGTTGTATGCATAATTAATTACACACTTATGTATAGATAAAGATAAAAATTTTGTGGATAACTTTGGCTGATCCGCATCCGATATTTTTATATCGGGTCCGTTAGCGGATCTTGAATAGACCCGGCCCGTTAATAATTCTACCTACATTTCAATTGATTCTTTCCCAATCTCAAGGGCTGTGCTCTACGCTGACGCGGAGGAACGAGGAGATCTCTTTCGTGTCGATTTCCTCGAAATCCCACGCGATCGTCCGCTTTTTCGATTGAATTCGGCCGATCTCATCTGGTTTGTCATTGGATTTTAATTCAGAATTCCTTTTTTCTATCTGGTTCGATTGATTTTTTTTCGTTTAGGGTTCCATTTGGGGCTTTAAGATTGCTCTATAGAGCCGGAGATTTTCGAAATCGGGGAAGATGTTTGGAAGGATCTTTGGGAAGCCCAAGGAGCAGACTAATGCTCTAGCGACGCTCGATAAGCTTAATGAGGTATCTTCGATCCAATCTTTCGTGTTGGTTTTGGTTTTTTTTTTTTACCTAATTGTTTTTAATTGACGATTTGGTGTTTGATGGATTTGATGTCTGGATTCTTGAATGATTAATTTTAGCGATTTTCTATATGAAAGATGACTTTTTTTTATTGAGTTGTCTTGTTGTTTTGAGGATTATGATTAGTTTTGGAATTGGAAAAATTGAAAACTATGGTATGCGAGTTTAGGAAGAAGTAGAGAGTCATCCCGTCAATTGTGGAAGAGTTCCCAAACTAATTGAATCCGAATAATCTAATTTAATTACAAAGTGGTATATGTTTGGTATGGTGTCGTAAATGGCTTGATTGTAAAAGAATAAGAAAGAAATGAAAGATTCTGTGTCATGCTGACTGACAGTATTATTGGATGTAAATTTAGATAGAAAAGGTTATCTCTTGTTGTGATGGCTGGGCGATGGTGAATAAAGATGTGTGTTTTTTAGATATTTGGCTGGCAGTGAATAATTATGTAAGGGCATTTACATGATTTAACATGAAGTTGCTCCTTGTGTTTTATTTTTTATTTTTTATTTTTTATTTTTTATTTATGGTTTGGTTTAAGATTCAGTAGATTTTTCATTTCCATAGGTTCTCTTTCAGAATTTAAAGTTGAAAATGTCTTTTCATTGTCATCTTTCTTTTTTTACAATCAGTTGCTCCACGAACTTATTCATGAAAGAAGGAAAGGTGCTTTACTGAATATTTGTTGGAGAGATGGAAAACAATTCTTCAGATACCTGTGCTGATGAGTTACAAATAAAGTGTAATTCTGTTTAGGATTTGAAGGACCAATACTATTTAATGTGTATAGACACGTGGGTCTTGTTTAATGGAAATTCTTTTGCTGTTCTGCATGCTCGAACATGATGCAGTTATATTTTTTTGTGAGATAGAGTTGTTGTTTGTAGTTCCTCTTGACGTCTACGATGCGTTTTATGCCAATTTTCTTTTTGTATCTCTATGTTTACCTCTAACGTGCTTTTATGCTACTATGTAGACTCTAGAAATGCTAGAGAAAAAGGAGAAAGTTCTCCTCAAAAAGGCGTCTCAAGAGGTTGAAAAGGCCAAGGAGTTCACTAGAGCGAAAAACAAAAGAGGTATTCCTTTTGTCATTTTCAAGATATTAAGTGTTCATCATGGTTTGTTAAAATCAAACTTCCTTGGCTATTGAAGGCAAGCATGTATGTAATTTATGTTTGACTTTCACTCTTGTGTGTACTTTGTCATACTAAACCTACCAATTGATCTTTTGATGTTCACATTTAACTGGCTTTGCATCCACTTATGTGTTCTTTTATCATGTTAACCCTACCAACTGGCTTTCCAATATTTTCACTGAACATCCACCTGCAAATTTGCTGAATGCCTAATGGCCGGGGCTGAAGCTTGTGCATGTGATTTACTTTGAGTGTCTTTTTTTTTTTCTCTTCCTAAATCTCTATCCTTCATATTTTCCACTTCTGCAATCAGCTGCAATACAATGTTTAAAGAGGAAGCGGCTGTATGAGCAGCAAGTTGAACAGCTTGGGAACTTCCAATTAAGGATTCATGATCAGGTTCACTTTCTTGGTAGCAATAAAAGTTTTAAAGAAGACCTGATCCGTGTAATAGATCTCATTCCTTTTATGGTGCTGTTTTTGCTTCAGATGATTATGCTGGAAGGCGCAAAAGCAACTACAGAAACAGTTGATGCTCTGAGAACTGGAGCATCAGCAATGAAGGCTATGCAGAAAGCAACGTAAGTAACTAACCATCAAAATTATGTTAACAGAAAGGAAAGATACTTTGTAATATAGATGTTCTCAATTTGAGCATCTTGAACAGCGTAGGACATCTGTTTTTCTTTTCCATGTCATTATCTTCTGATGGTTTCCTAACTTGTTTTTAATCTTCAACTTGTCAGTTCAATTTCTGATTGAGGATGCATTCTAGCAAATAATCATTTTCTTCTTTTGGGTTTTGTTGCAGTAACATTGATGATGTTGACAAGACTATGGATGAGATAAATGAGCAGACAGAGAATATGAAACAGATTCAAGAAGCATTGTCTGCTCCTATAGGAGCTGCAGCAGATTTTGATGAGGTTTACATCTTTCTATCATTTTTATTTCTCTTTTCTTCTGCTAGCTTGATGCATAAGAGCACATTTGGGAATGCAGGATGAACTTGAAGCGGAACTTGAAGAGTTGGAGGGAGCTGAGTTAGAGGAGCAACTTCTTCAGCCTGCTACAACTGCCCCTGCTGCGACAGTCCCACATGTTCCAGCTGGGAGGCAACCAGCTCGCCCTGCAGCACAGAAGAATACAGCTGAGGAAGATGAGCTTGCTGCACTACAAGCAGAAATGGCTCTGTAGTCAGGTACCTACACTCTTGTCAAATGTATTGTTTATTGGATGGCTGGCCATTTATGTTTGATTATCTTTGATAGAGAACTAGTACCAGAAATTGCTTCTTTATGACTTGTAATCATTCTCTTCTTTGTAAATATATGGATCTTCAGTTGCTTCTGTATAAACTAATTTACTCTTTCTTTATGGATATATGTAACTATTAGTCTATTAATGAATATTGTTATGGCTTCCTATTTCCTTTGGTCTATCCTAAGCTATCTTTATCTGTAACTCTTGGTTTTCATCTTCACACAGTTTGTCTCCAACTCCTCTCTTGTTATTTCCATTTAGATTGTCAATACTTGTTTATTGTGTTCATAATGAATGATGTCATGGACTTATGAGATCGTCTTTGTTTCTGTTCCTCTCCTTTTCGACCATCAGAATAAAAATTGTACATTTTTTTTTCTCTCTCTAGATTTTAGAGTTTAACTCTTCTATTATTCATGATAATAGCAAATACATTAAAGCTTCTTTTTCATGGCTGCATGCTTGACGTCTCTTAAGTGTTTTAATGAGTTTATTATCTAGCAACCAGGTGAAAGAATCCTAGGGTTAAACATATTGTTGCAATATTTTATTCGCTTGGATATTTATCTGGAAAATTATTGTCATTCCTTGATTTTATTTTATTTTACTTTTTATTCAGTAATAGGCTATACTTTTTTTTTTATTGTTATGCAGGACTCTGGTTTTCTGGGTATCAACTATGTTATCATTGAGAGAACAAATTGAATGAAATGCTTATTGGAGGATTATGTCTTTCTCTTCATAGTCACACATTACATAGAACAAATTATTGTCCTTCCTTGTATATTTTTATCGTGAATAGATAATTCCCTGTGTAGTAAGAGATGCAGCAGACTTTGATTTGATGAATTTCTGTGTGTTCATGTAATCTCTTATTTCTTGTAAAGGCTTTAAAAGCCCAGGTGCTGGTCTTGCATATTCAGGACGATAATGGAACTTTGTGCATCTTATTTGAATCTTGTGTACTCCTGAAAAGCTATTGGTTTCCTTCTTTATGAAAAAGTGGAATTTCTGTTTGGTGCATAATTTTTTCCAACCTTTTTTTTATTCAGTACTAGGCTGTATTTTTTCTGCATGACTGGTTTTCTGGGTATCAACTATCTTATCATTGAAAGAACAAATCGAATGAAATGCTTATAGGAGGATTATGTCTTTCTCTTCATTGTCACACGTTTCATATAATCTTGTATATTTTTATTGTCAATAGATAATTCCGTGTAGTAAGAGATGCAGCAGACTTCGATTTGATGAATTTCTGTGTATTCATGTAATCTCTTATTTCTTGAAAAGGCTCGTGTTTGATAGGAGAATATCCCACTTGGGATTAGGAATAAATTTTGAAAAGTTTTGAAATTTTTGGAGGGAAATTTTAAAGTAAAGGTATTAATGATAAGATAATGATGTGTGGACTATATATTGGTGGGTTTTATGTTTAAATCTTAATTAATGATTTTGACGGGAAAACTTTTTCATTGGGAATTATGTTGGGGTTATCCCCAAGGGATAACCTCCAATCAAACATGGAAAAGCCTAGGTGCTGGTCTTGCTTATTCAGAACAATAATGGAACTTTGTGCATCTTATTTGAATCTTGTGTACTTCTGAAAGAGTAATGATATATAGTCCGACAAGACTTTCCGAATTATTTTCTTAATTTAATTTTAGGTATAATCCCCCAAATAGTCCCTCTATTATGGTCGACTCGTCCATTTAGTCCTTTTATTATTAATCACGTCTTTTTTGTCCTTATATTTCTTAATTGCAGTTAATCTAGTCCCTCCAGACAATTGCACTCTAGAGTAATTACATCTTTTTTGTCCCTCTATTTCTTAATTGCGGCCCATTTAGTCCCTCTATTATGGGCGGAGGGACTAGGTTGGCCGCGATTAAGAAATACAGTGACAAAAAAGACGTGATTAGTAATAGAGGGACTAAATGGGCGAGTCGACCATAATAGAGGGACTATTTGGGGGATTAAATCTTAATTTTACTAGCTGGATTATCAAATTCAGCTACTGAGTTTAAAAATCTAGTTAGATTCGGGAAAGCAATTTGAAAAGTTTATAATTAAGATATTTTTTTATTCGGTGGGGGTGCTAAATTTACTATTTGTACAAGGCATTTTTTTTAAAAAAAATGATAAAATAATTTTAAAATAGGAATTTAATGCAGGTTGATGTGACAAATTTTTTAAAAATTAATAATATAATTATTTATTTATTTTAAAAAATATTTTAAAAATTAAATAATATAATTAATTGTTTTAAAAAATTTAGTAAAAATTATTTTGCAAAAATTATTTTTAGAAACATTAATAATATATTATAAATTATTTTTTTAAAATAATAATAATAGAATTAATTTTTTTAATAAAAATTTCCACATCCTCATATTTTAATTTCATTTAAAAATATTTTATCATTTTTTTAAATGTCACATCAACATGCCACATCAACAAAATACAGCTATGTATAAATAAAAAAAATAAAAAAAATAAGTCATATTTCATACGTATGTCATCTATGTTTTCACATTAGCATTATTGAACAAAATCCGTAAAGTACAGGGATAAGGATCGAACATTTTTAAAATACACGTATGGAAATGAATATGGATAAAGTATAATGGATTTATTTGGATTTTTATGTTCATTTTTATTAGGGTTAATAATTAAGGGCAAGTTTTCAACTCCCATAACTCTTATATAAGATAGAAGAGAATTATTAGGTTTTTAAGCGAGGTTAAGAACATATTATTTTAAAAAACAGTTTTTTTGGTTTTAATAACTAATTCTATCATTTTAAATGTAATAAACAAAAATAAAAATTAGATCTCATAAAAGTAGTTTTTATTTTTATAATAAAGTCTATCATCTTAAATAAAGAAAATTGAGGATTATGTCGTCACATTAAAAATGAAAACAAGTATATTTTAAAAATTAAACTAAGATTCAACTTTTTAATTTAAGATGGCAGGATTAGGTAAGAAGCCTAACTTGGTATGAAGCTTACATTAAATTAATTATAGATTTTTTAGATTTTTAAAATTAATTTTATCAGTTTTTAATATAAGAACCTAATTTTTTATTTATGGTTTTAATTTAGACTGATAAAATTAGTTATAAAAAATAAAAAATGGTAAGTAAACTTTTTTTTACTATTTATTTAAAATAAATAAATAATAATAACTCTATTAAAACCGGTGTTTGGAAAAGTTTTGGCTAAAATAGATCTTTTTTAAATGCTTTTTCATTTTTGCAAAGTTTTTATTTTTTTATGGGTTTTTTTTGCAGGTGTACCCTGAATAATTTTAAAATTATATATTTATCCCTGTATAAAACATAATTACATACATACCCCTGAATAATATGTATAATTATATATATACTACTGGGGTTAAAATAAGATGAAAAACTGTCAATTAACAAATGGTATATATACAAAATGACCTTTATACCCTTTGCATGTATATTCTTGGAAAGTTTGTTTGACTGTAGATTTACAAATACCCTCTTTAAAAGTGTTTAATAAAAGGGGGTATTTTGGGTATTTTCCAACCATAAACCCAAGTTATAAAACCTATAATCATGGTTAAGAACATATGGTTAACTCCTGTTAACGGACATTAACAACATGGGTATATTCATAATTCAATATGTTTTTTAGGGGTACACAGACAATTATATTTTTCTACAATTATGAGACTCTTGAGGTATATAACCAATTTCCGTTTTTTATTTTCGCAATTATTATCAAATTCAAAATTACCCAAGTCATACACTTATATGGAAAAATAGTCCCACATCGCTTATTTGAAGAGGTTGCATTAGTTGGGATGCTATAAAATGAGTGGCTAGGCCAACGTAACACCATACTTACCTGGACGGGGTCTACGGTTGATCAATAAGGATCGTGGCCTAGGTTAGTGGTCCCCATTGCACTTTGGGGATGCGCTGGCTTACCATCTGCCCAAGTGGTAGAGTGGACGTCATAATTTGTGATAGAGGGGGTACGCGCACGCGCGGCCCCTGCCCAAAGTTCAATCTCAAACCATCCTTGTTTGACGTCATAATTTGTGATAGAGGGGGTACGCGCACGCGCGGCCCCTGCCCAAAATTCAATCTCAAAACATCCTCGTTTGGTACTTTTTATGAATGTATTAATTCTGGTAATAAATTATTACTCAACAGCATGCCTTGACTTCGCATTCAATGTTTTTTCCAGTGTTAAAAACGGGAGAGTTTGGTTCATTTAAGTCCTTGAAATATATGGTGTTTTCTCCGGACTTAACCAGATATTAGGTCTTTTTTTTTTAAATTTTCATATGAGCACAACAAACTGTGACTATGAAGGTTGCTGTATGGCCTGTCTTTTTATAGATGTTAGAAGAACTCCCTATTTTTAATTTTCCTGAATTTGTAATCCAATTCCTCTATTATTGATCTGTGATGGCAATTCCTCTTCTTACGTCTTCGTGTTTTAGGGTTTCTTTGGTGTTTTTAAATTTTACTCCCCAAAAAATAGTGATATTACTTGTTAGGGTTCTGAAATTTTTTCTATATTATTTTTAATCCTAGTTAGCATTTTTAAGGGTCATTTTGACAAATAAATTAATACAGGAGCTAAAATAAAATAAAATATTTAATAAAGGGCTATATTGACAAATTACCCATCTATGATTCTATATTGATTATTAATACTTTAAATAACTTAAAGTTTATAAAATATGTTAAAAAAATTAAAGGTGTATATTAGCAAACCCATAATGGTAATTTATTATGTGAAATAACTAACTTTTATAAAATAAAATAAAAAATTAGAGGGGTATATAAACAAACCTATTTTAGTAATTTGCCCTTATTCCATCTGTTCATTTAATACCATCAAATGTTAAAATAACCATAGGGGTACATAAGCAAAATAGTTGATTTGTAGGGATACGCAAGCAAATATCATTTTTGTAGGGGTATTTAAGCAATTTTAAACTTTTATAGGCGTATGCAAGCAAAACCCCTTAATTAATTAAGTGTACTTTTTCGAGATATTTAAGCGATATATCATTTTTGTAGGGATATTTAAGTGATTTTAAACTTTTATATGGTTATGCAAGCAAAAACCCCTTAATTAATTTAATGTATTTTTTCCATATAGAAAACTAAGAAGAGCACAACAAGATCACAACCGTTGGATGAATATCATATGGTTGATATCTTGGACAGATAATTCAAGTTAGAGAAGCTAAAGCATGCCAACGTTGGACTTCAATCATAACCGCTTGATCAATGGATCCATTTTCCAAGGCTTGAACTTTGAAGCATCTTAACACTTGAGAATTAAGACTTCAATGGCAAGGGATCCGACTCACTTGAAAGGGGATTGAAGCCTAAGGGCAACTTCAGCGATATCCCCTTAGTTTTGCCTCTGTTGTTAGTGTTATAATTTAGTGAATATCCATTTTAATAATTTATCATAAAAAAATTATTTTGGGAATGAATATCCAAAAAACTCCCAACTATAAACATACTTATGAATTAATATATCTGAATATAATATATATATATATATATATATATATATATATATATATATATATATATATATATATATATAATCTGTTGATGCCAAAAACTGGTCCACCTCACGCCCTTTGGCCTGGATCTGATGGTCGGCCGACAAAGCGGTTGACATTTATATTTTAAGGGACTAAGATCATAGGAGAGTAATTATTCAAGGCAGTAAAAGACACGCCTTATTTTACGTGGAAAACCCCATAAATCCTGGGAAAACCAGCCTCACTGAGGAGGCAATTCACTATGCATAAGTGGGGCACAATATTTAGGGTCCTCTTGGAGAGGAATCGACAATTTAGAAAAACCTAGAGAGGGCTTACCGTCCAGAACTGTCAGAGAAATAAAAGAAGATTGGAATATACATCACCGGGATTCAGCAGAGAGGGAGTGCAATTTGACTTGGCCTTGAAGATGATCGGATTTGGAGCACTCCATTAAGTCGGGTCGGATTTGACTTGGGTCGGAATTGACCTTAGGGTCGGATTGACGGTCGGAATTAATCTTGGGGTCGGAATTGATCTCAGGGGGATTGACGGCCGGAATTAACCTTGGCCAAAAAGAAGGTCGGAATTAATCATCTTGGCCAAGAAGAAGGTCGGAATTAATCATCTTGGCCAAAAAGGATGTCGGAATTAATCACCTTGGCCAAAAAGAAGGTCGGAATTAATCATCTTGGCCAAAAAGAAGGTCGGAATTAATCACCTTGGCCAAAAAAGAAGGTCGGAATTAATCATCTTGGCCAAAAAAGGGGAAGAATTCACTAAGATTTGCCTTTCTTTCCTGAGGGTTGCTCTTCTTTTCTTGGAGGCTTGGAGAGAGAGATGTTCTTCTTTTGTGAGAGAAAGAAATAGTCTCTTGAGGCCTCCTCTTTTTCCCCCCTTTTATGGTCCAGGGACCTCCTCCTTTTATAAAAGCTCATAACTTAACCTTTAAGAAATCCAAGGCGGTGGAGAACAAAAGTGTGGAGAGAAGGTCAGAGGCGGTGGAGAGATTGGGATTTTATTGTGCTACTTTACAAATTAACCCTTATGTTTTAGGATAATTATATCATTATAAACGCCACGTGTCGGTGTCTTATAGGCTTGACCATTTTACCCCGTATCATAATCTTTAATTATTTTGAAAAGTCATTTTTCCAAAAGTTATATCAAACTGAAAAAATAAAAAAACATTTTTTCCGTTAGGTCAATGAGCAAACAACAAACCAAAGGCTGCCCTTGTCATTTTTTTTTTGATAAATGTGGAATCACACCATTTTATTTGATAAAAAACATTTTTTCGTTAAGTGCCATTTTTTTTTTTTGAGAAATTGGTCCATTACAGTCATTCCAAAACAACATGGAGGAGGAGACTACTAAACACCTACCGCTAAGATACTAGCTTTTGGTTGATATTTGAGCTCATTATGGAAGACTCTTTGGGAACAAACTCTAGCCCAACACGATACAAGATCTGTGAGGTGGATCACCCATTTCCAAATATCTACTGAGAGAGTTTCGGAAGGACTAAAACTTGCTAGCGATGGCTGTCATTTGAACCTTGTGGCTGAAAAAGAACACGAGGTATTTCAATGATAAATAACGTATTTACATGAAACGATGTAATGCACCCCACAAAAAAGCAGCAACTCATGGAGATGCATGCCCTGGTCAATCACAACCTACTATTCACTGGCAAGGAGCAGAGACCCCTGGAGTAGATTTGGAAGATGAGGAGACCCTTGCTTGAATGGAAGAGACCTTGTTGATAGGCTTAGTAATATCAAGCTCAACTAGGAGCTGCGGTATTTGCAATCTTAATTAATCAATAAAAAAAAGATGATTTATCTTTTTTTTTAAATAAAAAAACTACAAATTTTCCTTCCTATCAAAACAAACCATCCCTTCAAAAACACCTCCAAAACCCTAGATTCAGTACATCAAACAAATCCTGCAACTCCACCCTCTTCTCCTTCCGTCTACCCTTGTTTTCTCCTCTTCATCTCTTTCTCTTGGGCTTTTTTTCGTGTTTCCTTCCAAATCCGAGAGCAGAAGCGGGGGAGCAGCATAATCGGATTCCATGGCGCTGGTATTTACTGCCATTCTCATTTGAACCTTTTTTTTTTTCCTTGGATCATATGAATTTACTTTCTGTTTAGAGTTTATCAGTGCGATTTATTGGTGTTTAGTTTGAGACCTTCAGCCAAATAAGTATGAGGTTAGAATCAATATTAATTGGGGGAGAAGGTGTTTTCTATGATTGGAATTCTATATGTGCTTTTCGTTCTTGCCTTATAATCAATGTTGTCTATTCAGGAGATAGATCAGCTGCAGTTGATTCCTACAGTTGTATGTTTACTTCTTGTGCCTGCATTTCCTGCTTTTAATGTTTGTTTTTCTAAGTAGTTCGGTTGTTGGATGTTTGTGTACATTGATTGGAATCTGTGTGTTTGTTTAATGTTAATGGGTTCTGGAATTCAAAACGTTTGTCTTTGTGCTATAGAGTGATTTTATTTTTTCATTATATATGGTGGTTACTGAGATTTCAATTGGAGTTTATCTAAATATAGGTTGTTATTAGTTGTAGTTTCTGTCCATGATAAGGGCTACTTTTGTTATGAAGTGAATTAAAGCACATGCTAACTTCAGTCATTCTTATATCATTTATTTATTTTTTATTTTTGGAAAAAGTTATTTGTAGTTAGGAATTGTGTATTTGGACTTTTATGATTCTTGTCGGATTTAAAGTAAAGAAATGTGCATGATTTAGCATGTCTATATGGCAAAGCTTTGGGGCTTGGGTTTGTGCTTTTGTTGAGAAATGCAGGATTTGACTTACTGCCAGATTGGTTGTATCTTTTTCTTATTATTACTATTATTTTGTTATTATTATTTTTTTGAATCTTTTACCTGTGTAACAGAACTGTTTACACCAAACCAAACACAAAAAACTAATCACTTACAACCATGTAGACTTACTTGCATCAAACTAAACAACTACTAGAAATCTATTTACATTTTATGCTGCATTCACTTGTTCATACCAGTGAGCTTTACCATCGTTGAGAATATTATGAACTCCCCCTGACAATTGATTAGTTGATTTATATTGATAAACTTTGATGACACTTACATCTCTTGTGTAGATTTGAGAAACACATGCACTATCTTATGCAAGTCTTTGGTTGATGCTAGGGGCATCTGAATAGATATTTTAAGCTTGTGACTAAACTATATCTCCTCACTCAAAAGAATCAAAACCTGTTAATTTGTTTTCCACTCAATTCTATCTGTTTATAATACTGTGCTATCAGTAGTGAGCCTTTCACCAATTGTCTGAACCGATCACAGGCTTATAATTCAGTTTTGGAGAAGGATTGAATTAAATTTTTGGTTTGTCAAATAACATGTTTACCCAGGTCTATGTACAGCTCTTTACCCAGGTCTCCCTTATCTTCACAACAACATTTAAAGAGGCTCTTCTGTTTGATATGGATTAGTATTCTAATAGATCCTGAAGTATATGGTTATATAACATAATGGTTGATTCTTGTATATGCATGTTTCTTTGCAGCTGTTGCATGCAGGAAAAGGCAACAAAATGCTTGCAAGGCACTTATAGCAGCTGAATATAGTGGAGTCAATGTTGTACTTGTGAAGAATTTTGAAATGAGAGTTTCTTATTGAACTCCTGAGTTTCTTAAGATGAACCCCTGGGGAAGGTATTGATGTCTGTTAGGAGCTCATTTTCAGTAAGTAGCTCTTCACTCACACATTCTAATCTATTATTTGATTTTTTTTATCTTGAAGGTTCCTGTTCTAGAAACTCCTGATGGTCCTCTTTATGAGAGCAATGCAATAGCACGCTATGGTATCAGAAGATAATCTCTTATTTGCTGCTGCTGATTTTACAAATTTATGTGCTGACATTTGCTTCTTTGTTTTGTTGTTGGGATTCAGTTGTACATTAAAGGCTGACAATCCTCTTCATGGATCTTCGCTAATTGAATATGTAAGCATTTGATTTTAATAAAATTTTAATTTTCTGACTATTCTGGTTTAGTCATCCTTCTTTTCTATTGTTTCAGGCCCACCTCGAGCAATGGCTTGACTTTGCAACAACTGAGATTGATCAGGGCATTGCTCGCTGGTTTTATCCAAGGATTGGATTCTTTCCTTATCATCCTCTGCTTTGTTTAAAAGATTAAACTTTGGTGCCCTTCGTTTCTCTAATAGTTCATACCTATCATTTCTTGACCCTCATGATATCACTGTTTAGGCTGAGGAAGCTGCAGTCTGCTCTGAAGAGAGCACTCAGTACTTTGGGTACTCATCTTGCTAACAATACATACCTAGTTGGACACAGCATGACTCTTGCTGACATTATCATGACATGCAACTTGCATCTGGGTTTTGAGTATATGATGACAGAGTTTTTACATCAGAGTTTCCTCATGTTGAAAGATACTTTTGGACTATGGTTAACCAACCAAACTTCCGCAAAGTGCTAGGTGAGGTGAAGCAGACTGAGTCTGTTTATCCTATTCAGTCTCAAAAGAAGCCTGCGGAGCCCAAAGGGGCTGCCAAACCAAAAGAAGCAAACAAAGAGGTCAAGAGAGAAGCTCCAGAAGAGCCTGCAAAGCCAAAAGTTGAAGCAGTTGCTGAAGATGATGAAGGGGCACCAAAACAAAAAACAAAACCAAAGAATCCAGTTGACTTGTTGCCTCCAAGTAAGATGATATTGGATGAATGGAAGAGGCTGTATTCAAATACAAAAAGTAATTTCTGTGAGGTTGCTATTGGAGGTATAATCTTCTGATCACTTGTGCTAGGTTATTAAACTGACAAACCCCGTCTCTGTTGGTTATTGATTAGATGGGTTTTATAGTTTGCCTCTTTTGAAGGGTTATTGCTATTTGCGACATTGTTTGTTTCCCCTTGTTATGTATACATGAATTTCTATTGCAACAGGGTTTTGGGATTTGTATGATCCAGAGGGATGGTCTCTGTGGTTCTGTGACTACAAGTACAATGACGAGAACACAGTTTCATTTGTGACCTTGAACAAGGTCAGTGGATTTTTGCAGCGGATGGATCTGGCTCGCAAGTATGCATTCGAAGACTCTTGTCATCGGTTCGGAGCCACCATATAAGGTGAAGGGCATGTGGCTGTTCCGTGGAAAGGAGATCCCACAATGAGTGCTATGACATGGAGCTCTATGAATGGACCAAGGTTGATATAACCGATGAGGCACAAAAAAGGAACGTGTCAATGTCATGATCGAGGACCAGGAACCCTTCGAAGGCGAGGCTCTGTTGGATGCCAAGTGCTTCAAGTGAGACAACTATGGAAATCCAGTCCAATCATTCAAGTAGGCTAGTAGCCATTTAGGCCCTGTTTGGATGATTGGTTGTTATGGTTTCGTAATGTATGGTATGGTATGGTATAGTATGGTATGGTATTGTAAGTATTGTTTATCATGTTTGGAAAGATGGTATGGTATGGTATGGTTAATTAGTTATTTGTGTTTGTTTTGATGGTATGGTATGGTTGTAGAAATAATAAAATGACCAGAATGCCCTCAAACACAAATTAATATGAAATCATGTTAAATTGAAAAAATTGGTTATATATCCTTCAAAGTTTCATAATTGCATATTTATACCTGAAAAAATCATAAACGCTTGTATACCCTTGAAAAACTGGTTGAATTATGGATATGCCCCTATTGTTAGGTTTCGATAATAGAAGTTAATAAAATTATCTTAACCATAGTTACTGACTTCTAAGCGTTGGAAAATTTCCAAAATAATTCTCTTTATATATCTTAGCTATTTTAAATTTCATATTTTTAAAGGGGATATTTGTAAATTTACAGTCAAACAAACTTTCAGGATATATATGTAAAGGGTATAATGGTTATTTCGCATGTTTACCGTTTGTTAACTGACAATTTTTAATTTGATTAACCCCAGGGGTATATACGTAATTATACTTATTATTTAGAGGTATGTATGCAATTATGTTTTATTCAGGGGTACACCTGCAAAAAGCCATATTAAATTTAATGATTTATGATCAAAAAATTAAATTCAACTAAAGTATAAATAATTTTTATTAAAATCTTACAAAATATATATCAAATTATTAATCATTAATTTAAAATTGATAAAATTATAATAAAATTAATATACAAAATTAACAAAAGATAAGACTTTTGTGGAGATTATAACTTTTCTTTGATTTTGCTAGGGTAGAAGAAGGGATTGAAGTAAATTGGTAGGGATATTTTTGGTAGAAAAAATTAAAACCATGATAAAACCACAAATCGGTGGTTTTGAAAAATCCAACAAAATGGAAGTTTTTAAAACCAGTGAGGAACCATCAAAAACCATGAAACTATACCATCTATCCGAATTGGAAATGAAAAACAAACGTAAAAGTAAACCATACCATACATTACTTAAACCATATGGCAAAGTAAAACAAATGGTAGCTTTGGAAGTTGAAACTAAAACAATGGTTTTCTCTTATGTTTTGGGTTATTAGCCACAGGTTTTATGTTGTGTCCTGGTGAATTTATGTTTTTTTAATCCTGTCTTTGATTGAACTGTTTACTTGTTAAGGTGGTAAATTATTTCTGTCGAAGAATGCTAACATTTGATTGGTGTTGTTTTAACATTGCAGTTAGAAGGACAACAAATTGTGTGTATGTCTGGCTGTGTTGTTTCCAAGTTTAAGAGGCAATCAAGGAGAAAATTTAGCATGTTTGCATCCTTCTATTTCTTTATATTTTTTAGCTGGATTTATTAGATTGATCAAGTCATTGAGTGGAGTTTTTGCCTATAGTACATGCTTGCTTTAGTTGATTTTTGTCAACCAACTCCTATGTATTTTAAGTCTTTTAAGTCTTTTTTCAAGTCATTCATCAATCAATAGATTGAGAGAGAAGCTAGAATATGTATTCTAGATTTTCTCAATTTTAAGTTGTCATTTCTAAAACATTGGCGGTTGACTGGTAGACTTAATAACAGCCATTAACTTTATGTTGACTTCCCTTGTCTGCTGACAATTCCCAGAAGGCGGCCTGTTTTTTTTCCTGCAGCATGTGTTGAAGACTAGTGACTTGTGCTCAATAAATTTTATCAGCATCTTCTCAATATGGAAGCTCAGAGGCTTGGCATGGGACCTCACCGGAGACACATGGGAGCTGAATTATACCGAGCTGCAAGCTTAGGAGATGTAAATGCTTTCTCAACTCTGCTTTCACTCACACCAAGTGATGCTGTCAGTGGTTTTTATACACCGAATATTCTTGTTTCTCTAGAATTTCCAAGAACTAAAATCCATCAATAGTATCAAGAAAGCTGGTGAGGTTTATTCCTCCGAGGAGGCTAGGAGCTAAAGAGTAGAAGCTGTGGGTGAGAATTTTCGCTTGAGTTCAAGGGATGGAGATGGGACCTCATCAGATACCCATGGAATTTCAGTTATTAGAAGCTGCAAGATCAGGAAATGTAAAAGCTTTGATAGCTGCACTTCCACCTGCAGCTGACTCACAGTTTCCTGATCATAACAATCAGACTATTATCAGAATACTACCGGGAGAAGCCACTGATGCTGCCAGCCAATCAGAAGATGTACTAAATCATACAACAGCTCTACTATCACCTGCAGGTGAAACTGAGCTCTCTGATCAATATAACAATCACACTGCTGTAGCTATCAGCATTCCGGAAGATGCCACTGATGGAGCACACCAATCAGAAGATGTAAATGCTCCAACAGCTCCTGTTTCATCTGCACCTACCACTGATCATGAGCTTTCTAATTACAATCAGACTAATCATGCAGCAAAGGAATCCGAGATCATTTTTGGAGTCACTGTCGGTGGAAACACAGTCCTCCACATTGCTGCGGAATATGGGCACCTAAAGCTGGCCCAGGAGGTCTGTCGCCGAGCGCCGTCCCTTGTGGCCGCTGTGAATACGAGACTTGAAACTCCACTGCACTGCTGCACGAGAGCCGGGCATGACCAAATTGTTTCCCTCATCATTGACACTGCGAGGAGTTGCAGAGATGGAGGAGCTTATGGCTTGCTGGACGTGCTCAGGGCCAGGAACGTGCACGGTGAGACCGCATTGCACGAGGCCTGCCGGTTCGGCCATTGCAAGGTCTCAACGAAGCTGATTGCCGCGGATGTTGACTTGGCTACCTTTGTGAGTGATGCGGGTATGTCTCCTCTCTACCTTGCCGTCATGCGAAATTCAACAACTACCGTGGGCTTATTCGGGCAACTTCCTTGTCTGTCTCTTCTTGGTCCTGGTGGTCGGACCGCCTTGCACGCTGCAGTCAGCCGATCGACAGGTAACAAACAAGCTATACTTTTGTTTTGATATGATCTGACCCAACATCATATATATATTGACAGAAATCACCACAATGCTATTGACATGGAAGAGAAAGATTGCTAAGTTTGTAGACGACTCCCACAGCACACCTCTTCACTATGTAGCTGCTGATGGTGATGAAAATATGACTCGCATTCTGTTGGAGCATGATCCGTCCACAGCTTACATTTCCGATAAAGATGGCTACTTCCCCATCCATGTTGCTGCAAGTATGGATCATGTTAGAGTGATTCATCGGATAATGAAACAATGCCCAGATTCCCTTGAGCTTGTTGACTACAACAGGAGAAATTTTTTTCATGTTGCTGTTGTGAATAAAAGCTTGCAGGTTGTGAAATATGTGATCCGTGGGGGCAGAGGTCTTGAGAAGTTGCTGAACCAGAGGGACAATGATGGAAACACTCCACTGCATCTCGCCGTCAGTCACAAGATACCTAAAAGACTTGTGTATACCCTGCTGAGGAACAGGAGCGTCGAAACTTCCATCATGAACAATCAAGGATACACCCCACTTGATCTCTCCTACAAATTAGAACCGGGCATCCGCTTTGTTTGTGTAAGTACTCATTTAATCAAGTCATTTAAATTAAACCCAATTAAAGTGTTTACTGTTGAATTCAGGTTTAGATCAAATTAATTGATAATGCATCTGCCTTTCTATACAAATAAAGGTACTTAACTTGTTATATAATTGTTAAATAATTTATTATTTATCGTTTGTAAAATCTAATTCCATGTCCCTTTTGTTTTGTTCAGTTTACCAGGTTGAGTCCCTTAATCACAGTACATTTTTAACAGAATTAATATGTATAATATAGTTAAAATTTTTAAAATAAATTATACTTGTGTAATCTGTGGTTGCCAACTACTTTTCTTGGGGAAGTTGCTGCCCTTGAGTTCAATATTTGTCCATCACAATAATACTTATTGAATATTGAATAAATATTTATTTTTTATTCTGCTCGGTAAACAGCATGCCCAAATCTTTGTCATGAAATGTTTGGCGAATTGTGGGGCTATCTTCAGCCCACAGAGATCAGATTATGCAATTCAGGCGTGGCATAGAGCGTATGATCCAAAGAAAGAAGCAAAGAAGAGTACATCATTATCCAGAAATTTGGCAATCGTTTCAGTGTTAATAGCGACAGTGACATTTGCTGCTGGCTTCACCATGCCTGGAGGCTACAGAAGTGACGACGGCACATCCATCCTGACAAAAAAATACCCTTTCAAGGTTTTCTTAATCTCTGATGCTTGTGCAATGATTTTCTCTCTCATTGCCACTGTGCAGATCATCTACGCTGGATCACCGTTCATGGATAACAGCCTCCGGGGATACCACATTATGTGCTCTATCTGCATGCTGTGGATCTCATTTGCATGCATGTTTTTGGCATTTGGTATGGCATCATTTGCAGTTGTTGTTCCCAAGGCCTGGGGAATTGGCGTTCTCGTGTGCATTCTTACTTTCATTGCTCCTTTAGTTGCAGTAGTCCTTATCGAAGAGCCAGGTATCCAGACGAGATGTGGGCGAATGAGATCCAACATGGATCCACATACCAGGAGGCGGCTCCAAGGTGCCCATGTTTCCTTCTGGAGTTTGACATGCAAAATTTACCTTCTTCTTCTTGTTTATCTTGTGGTCTTTTTGCTGGCGTTGTTGTAGATCATCAAAATCTTTTGTTGTGTTTTTGTCTTCGTGCCTCCTAGCTAGATTCTAGCACAACTTTGTTTTGAGGTGGCGGTTGCCTTCAGGGGCATGACATTGAATATTTGCTTTGTTCTATTTATTTATCTTGTTGTCTTTCTTCAAGCGCTGTTTTGGATAATGAGGTTCTTTTGTTAAGCTGTTCTCCCTGTGCCTCTGAATTCCTGAAGTGATTCTCTGCCATAAAGAAATGAAGAAAAAGAATAAATGTGTGAAAGGGTTTCCCTAGGGGTGGGCATGGATCGGATGAGATTTGACTAAAATCAAGAACCAAATCATAAATATTAATCAGATCGAATTTAAAAATAAAAATAATTCGATCCAACGTCATTCAACTCCAACTAATTTGATTTGAATTATGGTTCGGATTCAAATTTTCGGATCGTATAATTCGACTTTCGTAATTCAAATCAATATACCACCATCAAGACATACGAATAAGCGAATAAAATTAAATTTTATAGAATAAAAATAGATACGACTCATAGTAGCTACAATGAAATTAATGCCTTTTTTAGTAATTAGAAAATCGTGCTCTAGAGAGTTTCCTCCCTAAACTCTACACCAATAACACTATAACATACGTTAATTAATAAAATATAATATAATTAATATTATTTCGGATCAGATCGGATCGGATTTTATGAAGCAAAATTCATGAACCAATCCATTAAAATTCGGATCGGTTAGGTTTGGATCTTGGATTTTGACTTTTTTAGTCAACTTGAATTTTTTCGGATTTTTTCAGTTCGGATTGGATCGGTTCTTCGGTTCTTGGTTTAAAACGCCCATCCCTAAGATTCCCTGCCATAAAGTGAACTCATTAAAAACTAAAGAAAAAAATTATTTCAAACTATTGTTATTTTTCTATCTTTTTTTAGTCTTGTTTTTTATATCGACTTCGGCTACTCTCTGTCAGTGGTCTCCACTCTCCACTCTCCCTCTCTTAGGCGACAGCGGTGTATTCTCTTCTGTGAATTAAACATTGTTTTTAAACCCAGACATGATCGACCGGTCCGACCAGCAGAACTGGGAACCGGGCAACAACCAGATCTGGGTTTATGTGGATTGTTAACCGAAAGTCAAACAGGGCAAACCCACCCAAACCTGCCGAACCTGTCGGTTGGACAGGAACAGCTAGACCCCGGTTTTTATCTCTTTATTTTTTTGGTCCGAGGTGGCGGTAGAGGGGAAGAGTCAACGCGAGGCGAGGACGAGGTTCCAAGCCCTTCCCATTGCGGCGGCCATGGATACAATGGTGGGGAATGGAGCTCGGATACACAAACCGTAGGAATTCTCGGATACACAAAGAGGGGGGAGTCGATGAGGGAGAGGCAGAGGTGGAGCTGGGCGTCGGCAAGGCACTAGAGGACGGAGTAGGAGAGGTCGTTTAGGAGGGGAGTGGTGATACGATGATGGAGCTCGAGGGGGAGGGTGGCATCGTGGACGTCGTCCTTGTCGAGAAGAGGGCAGTGGAGGACGGCGGCGATGGATCAAGCCAGCATGCTCTTGCTAGTGCCTGGATGACCCTTCATCACCATGATCAAACGGTCTGGATCTCTCTTCCATCTCCTATCCTTCTATTCGGTGCCCGGATTTCATTGGGATTTTTTTTTTCAATTTTTTTATTATAATTTAATAGTGAAAGCCCTGACTTTCGGAATGATTATAGTTTAAATTTTTTTACTTTAATAGAGCTTATCATATATGGATGTTATAGCTCCTTCTGAATTCTAGTATATTTTTATAAAGAAAAACTACTTATATAAACCCGCAAAAATGAGAATTTGTGTATTAGTTGTATAATAATGAAATTATATATATATATATATATATATATATATATATATATATATCATCCGGTCAAACCGACTAACCCTTGACCCAGCTGTAAGATAGGTTCATTTCCCAGTCTGATTTTAAAAACATTGGAATTGAAGGCTTCTTTTGACTAAGGCTTGAGCTTCTTCCAATTTTGACTTCTTGGATGTATGAGTTGCATCAAACAATGATAAAAGAAGGAAATTAGTGTCGCGAATCATCTGTAAGAAAACATGTTTTGCTTGGAAACATCGGCTATTCCTCTCCAGCCATATATTTTATATGACCGCCATCGTCGTTAACTCTCATCCTCTCCTCAAAGCTTTGTGCACTTTGTTAAAGAGGGAAGCGAGACTCCATACTTTGTGTATGGAGGTTAGGCGGAGTTTAAACTGAATAGTCCCATAAAACTCTTATATGCTTTGTGCAAATGGGAATGTAATAGTGAGATGTGCTGTTGTTTCCTTAGTAGAGTCAGAGAGGTAACATGAAGTGTGGGCGCCCTTCCAATTACATTTGTGCAGATTATATAATGTGAGGATACAGTCTTCTGGTGTCAGCCATGCAAATAATATGATTTTTAGGCGGCAAGTGTGCTTCCAAAGTCCGACTTTCAATTGAAACAATAGATGGACTTTACCTAGGAGGTGGAGCTTGTTAGCTTCCTGTTTCTCCCACCTCACCATGTCCTTTGAAGGGCCCCCAGGTAATGTATGATCATTTCTTTTTTTTTTTGATGAAAATGTATGATCATTTCATAGGTCGTTGTTTCCTCTAGTGATTGAGGACCTGGTTTGAGGAACGGAGTCCCCCTTTGTTAGGAGATCTGAGCTATTTTTTTTATTTTTTAATGATAAATGTGGACAACGCTAACGCCCATTTTTATTTTTATTATTTTATTTATTTATTTATTTATTTTGTGAATTCAGTCCTTCCTAAACAACAAATCCTCCTGCCTATTGAAACACTATCCCTTCAAAAACACCTCCAATTCAGTACATCAAACAAATACTCTAACTCTACCCTCTTCCCTTCCATCTACCCTTGTTTTCTCCTTTTTCATCTCTTTCTCTTGGGCTATTGTTTTTGTGTTTCCTTCCAGATCCGAGAGCAGAAGCTAGGGAGCAGCATAATCGGATTCCATGGCGCTGGTATTTACTGCCATTCTCATTTGAACCTTCTTTTTTCCTCGGATCATATGAATTTGCTTTCTATTTAGAATTTGTGAGTGTTTTATTGGTGTTTAGCTTGAGACCTCAGCAAAATAAGTATGAGGTTAGAATCAATTTTAATTGGGGAGGTGTTTTCTATGATTGGAATTCTATATGTGCTTTTAGTCCTTTCCTTATGAATCAATGTTGTCTATTCAGGACAGGACAATGGCGAAACTAGGATTCACTGGTAGGAGACTTTGGGGCTAACCCCAAGGTATCTTTACTTGGGGTGTTGTGTCCGGCCAACGCAGGTCACAATACTTTTATACTTAATTTTTTTATTAAAAGATTAATATAATATTTTGAAACTTAATAAAATTATTTAATTATAAACCACATAGAACTTAACATTTGTTTACATATTTCTATTATTATATTAAAATTAATCTTTGATATTAAATATTTTTGGATATTAAATGCTATTTTAATATTTTTAAATATACACGCTCGCACACAATCTGTGAAAGCTCGCACACAAAATTTTATTTTCCGTGTGCGCACACCTAGAGATTGTGTGCGAGACCTTCCTGATTGTGTGCGAGATTAACGTCTCCTTGATTTGCGGGCCACCGCACACAATCTGTGAAGCCTCACACACAATCTGTGAAAGCTCGCACACAAAATTTTATTTTTCGTGTGCGCACACTTGGAGATTGTGTGCGAGACCTTCCTGATTGTGTGCGAGATTAACGTCTCCTTGATTTGCGGGCCACCGCACACAATCTGTGAAGGCTCGCACACAAAATTTTATTTTTCGTGTGCGCACACCTAGAAATTGTGTGCGAGACCTTCCTGATTGTGTGTGAGATTAACGTCTCCTTGATTTGCGGACCACCGCACACAAGCTGTGAAGCCTCGCACACAATCTGTGAAGGCTCGTACACAAATTTTTATTTTCCGTGTGCGCACACCTAGAGATTGTGTGCGAGACCTTCCTGATTGTGTGCGAGATTAACGTCTCCTTGATTTGCCGGCCATCGCACACAAGCTGTGAAGCCACGCACACAATCTGTGAAGGCTCGCACACAGAATTTTATTTTCTGTGTGCGCACACCTAGAGATTGTGTGCGAGACCTTCCTGATTGTGTGCGAGATTAATGTCTCCTTGATTTGCGGGCCACCGCACACAAGCTGTGAAGCCGTGCACACAATCTGTGAAGGCTCGCACACAAAATTTTATTTTCCGTGTATGCACACCTAGAGATTGTGTGTGAGACCTTCCTAATTGTGTGCGAGATTAAATTCTCCTTGATTTGTGCGCCTCTGCACACAGGTTATGAAGGCTCTCACACAATCTTTAAAAATAGTATGATGGTAAATTAAAAAAGAAGATTTTAGAATATATGTTCAATTCATAACTTATTACTGCCAAGAATATATACGGTGTAATATTATTAATGTAATTTTAATTTTGGAGTTTGTGAATGTCAATTTTTTTATTTTTCAATATATTTTTTGAAACTTATGAGTGTGTATTTCCTAAACCTTGTATCAATTTGTTAATTTATACAATATATATTGTTTGAATTTATTATTTTGTATAGATATATTTGTGATAATTTCTATTTAATTATTTATTTTTTAAAAAAAAAATTATTAAAATTGTATTAAAAAAATTAATAACATGTGACTGGCTAGTCCCAAATAGGGATACCTTGGGGCTTACCCCAAGGTATCTTAGAATTCACCACCTTCTAGAGATGTCAACGGGCCCGCCAGATGCCCGCAAGACCGTCTTGCGCCGCCGCATCTATCTTGACCGTCTGACCAGACGCCCGTGCGCTCTTGCGCCATGCCGTAAGCGTCGTTTATTTATTATTATTTTTTTTTTATAAAAACTTAAAATTTAATTAAAAAATCATAAAAATCATTAAAAAAATCAGAAAAAAATCCAAAAATTTTCTAAATTTATAAATACATATGTTTAAAGTATAAAATATGGAAAACATATAAATATTGGTAAAATTTCATAAATCAATCAAATTATCATCAATGATTTAATTGTAATTTGTAAATAAACCAATTTTTTTTAGAAAAACTTACAAAATTTAAAAATATACATTACACATTTGCACATAATGTCATAAAGGCATAAACACAAACACAATATTGCAAAACCAAATAAACAAATTATATTGATGAAAAAAAAAAATGAAATTATTATTAAGATTTCAAATTAACTCATAAATTACAAAAGAATCAAATTATAAAGAATTTGATCTTATTGAAAAAAAAAAACAACTAATAAAAATATTATGATTTATTTGAAAAATATGACAAATAAACATCATAAATTTCTAAATACAAATGTCTTCAAGTATTGAGTATTCTAGGTATTTAATCTTCATGGTCTTCACTTCACTCTTCAATATTGTCTTCATGGTCTTCATTCTTCAACTTCAAGTTAGGTCTTCAAACTAGGTCTTCAAGTCTTCATGGTCTTCATTCTTCAACTTCAAGTTAGGTCTTCAAGTCTTCAAGTCTTCATGGTCTTCATCTTCATGTCTTCAAGTTTTGAAGTCTTCTAGGTCTTCATGGTCTTAATGCCTTCAAGTCTTCTATGTTTTACTCGGTCCGATCTTTACATTTGTTGTATCTTCTTGATTGCCTAAACGTGTCATGTCCTCCTCGATCTTGTAATCTATCTTTGGCATCCAACCAATCCTTCAAGCAGATGTACATCTCCAAAAAAGTTTGGTTCAACCGGCTCCTTTTATCATCTAACACCTCGCTCCTGACTAAAACATGACTCAGATGCTACTTGTGGACAGGGGAGTTAGTAGATCACGTGCCATGGCGGCTAACACAGGATAATTATGCTCCTGTTGTTTCCACCATGACAAAATATCTAAATTATTAAATTCCTCCGAAGTGAGGAAAGAACTAAAATCATTTGATAAATACAAGTTTAATTCATGCAAAGAAGTATTAGTAGAATAAGAAGTAGAAGAGCTACCATGTTTTCTTCTCATCATATTAAATAATTGTAAAGGGGTTTTACTACTCTTAGATTTTGTTTGAGAAATATTTTGATCATCATCACCCAATTGGGATGATTTTCTACTACTATAAAGTCCATTATAAATTTCATACATTTCAAAAAACATGGATTTATATTCATCTTTTAATTCACTATGGTCTAAACCCATGTTTTCATCAAATGAATCTAAAATAAAATTAGCACCTTCAATTTTAAACCTAGGATCTAGCATGTAAGATAAAATATAAATTGGACTAATTACACCAAAATATTTTTTGAATTTTAATTCCATGGAAGCAACAATAGATTCAAAACCATGACTAAATCTATATTTGTTAAATATGCCACTAATAAAATACAAATGACTTATAGTTAAATAAGATGTAGGATAATAAACACCCGAAAAAATATTTGTTGCATTATAAAAAATTTCTAAAAATTCCCTAATCATATTTCCTACTTCCCAATCAAATTCCCTAATTTCATTTTCTCTAAAATGTTCATTACAAAAATAAGTAATAACATCTTTATACTCATAAACACAATCTAACATTAAATAGGTAGAATTCCACCTATGTTCAACATCAACAACAAATTTTTTATATCTTTTTCCATATTGAAGGCAATATTTTTTAAATTCTTGTCTTCTAGTAGGTGAGTTTCTAATAAATAAAATACAATTCCTAATTTTTTTTTATGTGAGGATCAATAATTTTAAGTCCATCTTGCACACACAAATTTAAAATATGGCATGCACATCTAATATGAAAAAATTTACCGGAAAAATAGGTTTTAAATGATTTTTAAGAACATCAATTGCGTAATTATTACTTGAAGCATTATCAAATGTAATTGAAAAAATAGAATTTTTAATTTTATATTTTAAAATAGTGTTCATGATGCACCCGGCAATGGCACTACTAGTGTGCCTATATTCTAATTCATTAAAACTTATAATACGCTTTTTAAATTCCATTCATTATCAATAAAATGAAGTTACACATATATAGCTTGCATGATATTTGGAAGTCCAAATATCCGAAGTTAAAGAAATCTTAGAAGAAATAGTAGATAATTCACAAATTAATTTTTCCTTATATTCATTAAAAATCGAAAATGCATTTTTCCTCATTGTATTTCTAGAAACTTTTTTAAATTCGGGAGAAAATGCATTATGAATCATTCTTTCAAACCTAGGATTATCGGAAAGACTAAATGGTTGTTCATCATGAACAATAAATTTAGCAATTTCCTTTCTTGCATTTTCATTAGAAAAATGAAAAATACCTAAATTGGAAGTAGAAATATGTCCTAATTGGGTTTGAGTTAAATCATGTTGGTGTTGGGTATGTTTGTCGGCATGTCTTTTAAGATGGCCAGTGCCACCCTTAGCTTGGCATGAAAAATCTTTTTTGCATTTTTTACACCTAGCCCGGGTGCCTTTGTTTTCAATTTCAATAATATCAAAAAATTCCCACACCCCCGAAGTTCTCTTCTACCGCCGGCACCGGCACCGGCACCACCAATAGATGGTCCGGCACCATCACCGGCATCGGATTCATCGACACTCGGGTTAGTGTTATCATAAAGATAAAATGGAGTAGTATCATCATCCCTAGGAAAATTCGATGAACCGGCCATTAAATATAAAATTTAAAATACGGGTTTCGAATTACCTCAACTACTTGTGGAAGAAATTTATAAAGCCGGAAAAATTGAAGAAAAATAAGCCCGGCTCGGGTGATCTCCTTGAAAAGTAGTTGAGGTCCTTGAAGATTAGTGAAGACTTGATCTTGATGAAGCTTGATTCGATTGTAGGCTTGAACTTGAAAATTTAGAAATAATTTGATGAAGTTGGAAGGTTGAAGCTTTGAATCCTTGATGAAGCCTTGAATCTTGATTGCTTGAACTTGGAAATTTAGAAAAAAAATTTGATCTTGATGAAGCCTTGAATCTTGATTGCTTGAACTTGGAAATTTAGAAAAAATTTGATGAAGTTGGAAGGTTGAAGCTTTGAATCCTTGATGAAGCCTTGAATCTTGATTGCTTGAACTTGGAAATTTAGAAAAAATTTGATGAAGTTGGAAGGTTGAAGCTTTGAATCCTTGATGAAGCCTTGAATCTTGATGGCTTGATCTTGAATGAGAAGAAGTAACTTTGAACTTGGAATTCTTGAATGAGAGATTGAGAGCAATTAGAAGAGAATTAAGAGCTTAGGGCTTTAGAGATTAGTTTTTGGTATATGAAAAAAAAAATTGGAAGAATGAGATGTTTTATTTATAGATTGAGGGGTTATATTTTTAATACCCCTAATACCCTCATAAACTAGTTGTTGGAGAGGGTAAATTTGTCATTTTACTTAAAAGACCCAAATACCCTCTAATATAGCGGTTTTATAGTTGTTGGAGGGGGTAAAAGGGTCATTGAACCCTTTATTTGCATTAAAACAAAAAAAAAAACCAAAAAAAACAAAAAGAAAAGTGGTGGGCCCGGGCCGGCCCACCAAAGGTCACAAGGCGTCTTGCACGGCGGCCAGCGTGCGCGGGCCGTCGTCTTGCGGCCCGGCCAGCCAGCTAGCGGCCGCGTCTTGACCACGCTTGCTACAAGAGCGTGCGTGGAGCCGCGGCGTGTCGGCCGTCGTGCGAGGACGCCCCGTTTGACACCTCTACTGCCTTCGGGTTTTTGGGTTCTTTGGTGTTTTTACATTTTACTCCCTAAAAAATAGTGATATTACTTGTTAGGTTTCTTAAAAATTTTCTATAATTTTTTTTAATCCTAGTTAGCATTGTGGATGCTGATTAGACAATACCAGACTCCCACGGTCATTTTAACAAATAAATTAATCCTAGAGCTAAAAAAATAAAATATTTAACAAAGGATTATATTGGCAAATGACCTATCTATATTGGTTATTTATACTTTAAATAACTTAAAGTCTTAAAGTTCATAAAATATGTTAAAAAAATTAAATGGGTATATTAGCAAACCCGTAATGGTAATTTGTTATATGAAAATAACTAACGTCTACAAAATAAGAAAACAATTTAGAGGGGTATATAAACAAACTTAGTTTAGTAATTTGCCCTTATTCCATCCGTTCATTTAACACCATCAAGGGTCAAAATAACCATAGGGGTATATAAGCAAAAATAGTTTGTAGAGGTATGCAAATAAATTTTATTTTTTTAGGGGTATTTAAGCAATTTTAAACTTTTATCAGGTATGGAAGCAAAAACCCTTTAATTAATTAGTGTACTTTTTTCATATAAAAAACTAAGAAAAGCACAACAAGATCACAACTGTTGGATGAATATCAGATGGCTGATATCTTGGACAGAAAATTCAAGTTGGAGGAGCTAAAGCATGCCAACGTTGGACTTCAATCATAGCCATTTGATCAATGGATCCATTTTCCAAAGCTTGAACTTTGAAGCATCCCACACTCGAGACTTAAATGGCAAGAGATCCGACTCACTTGAGGGGAGGCGGAATCCAAGGACAACTTCAGCAAACTTCAGCAAGGGCAAGGGGGGTTGAAGCCCCCCTGGATCTACCCGTCTTCTTGCCACTATCTTCGGTTTTATTTTGGTATTTATGAAGGCAGAGTTGCATCCACTCTTCCAGAGCTACCACAACATGCTTCCCACTATAGCTCTCTCCTCTATTGTGAGCAACATCCCTTTTTGATCAACCAATTTCCTTCTATGATATCTTTTGGATCTGTATTCCAATCTCTAAGGAATCCTCTGTTTTTGACTTCCTCCCACGTTAAGTTTGCCCACTTGCATTCAACAAACAAATGTTTAATAGATTCTGTTTCAATTTTCCAAAGTTCACAAGGCTCATTTGGTCCTAGTTTGAATGTGTGTAATAGCTGTCTAGTTGGTAATCTTCCATGGAAAAACTTCTATAGAAAGGTCTTCACTTTGGGAGCAACCATTAATTTCCACAAATTCTCAGAGCTCTGCTGCTGTCATTCACTAAAAATAATTGATGGAAACCTATAGTTCTGAAATATCATTCATCCTCATTAACAACAGATAATGAAGAATGCTAAGAGGAATTCAATAACTCTCATGAATTGATGCAGGCTGAAAAAAAAAATAGAAAAGAAAAGAAAGCCATATTTCTTATAGCAATGTTATTCTTTATTTACATATAGAAAAGAAAAAGTCAGATGGTCATTAACAATGTTACCTTTTCCATTTAATTATTACATTCAAATAAAACATGCACTACATTGATAAGAAATAGGCTGTAAGAGAATGTTCTTTTCCCTTGCTATTTGTCCATCCATATAATGCACCTAAGGCCACTGCCCTGGTTCATTAACTCAAAAGCCTTGTTTATATCTTGTAACACCACTTCATGTGTTATAAACGAGTCCAAATGCAGTTCCTACAAAAAAATTACTAGAAAGTCAGCATGTTAACTCATTCGATCACTATGCCCCTTACTTTGACTTGATCAACAAATCAATTTATAATTTCAAGCCACAGAAGAAGAAGAAGAAACCAAAAAAAGAAAGAAAGTTTGTATAGCAGTTAAACTATTCTTTTTAATACAGCTCTATTTATAAGAAAAGAAAAAACTTTAAAAAAAAAATTTAAACAAAAACAAGAAAGATATAAAACACTAGTTATTAGTTCAAATCCCTACACCAAATAATACAAATTCAGCAACAATTCTTATTATTTGTGACCTTACTTTGCATATAAAAATTTATGCACTTTGTCCAATCTTAGTCTATATATTACTTGTTCCACAAGATTATGAATTTAGTTACTTGGAATAGATCATATATAAGCAAGAGGCAGTTAGCATAGACTAATTAAACTCCAGTGAAGTCAAGTAATTGATGCGAATAATTACCTTGTCCAAGTATTTTTTAGCGAGAATTGGAATATCTGTCTTGGGTTTGATTCCTCCAAACAATGAGCCCATTATGCATTTCCCATGCAATATGCTAAGAGAATTTATGCATAAAGGCTGCCCATGCATCTCAACACCCAAAATAATTGTTTTGCCCCATCCCTGCATGCCAAAAAAGATGAATAATGTATCTGTATGAATCTAGAAATTTCGACTCAAACTGGCTCGCAAATAGAAAATTTCTATTAATATTTTCTGCTCGGATTTAGAATATATACTTTGTTGGAGCTCTATTCAATCGCTGCAAATCAACACTAGCCACTCAAGATTTACAAATATATGAATTTTGGGTTTCAGAAAACTTCCAATACCTGGATGGTGCATGTTTTTTTTTAGGTAGGTTGCCCAAGTTAAAAATAAGCTCGTTCAAATTTCTATCCTACTGACATAAGCATGGTCTTCTTCCATATATATTCATTAGAGATTTTAACTCAATGTTGAAGGATATATTTGTTTGTGCTCAAACTTAAATAATCAAAGTTGATCATTGGATGATAAATGGATTCTAATATCAAACACATGAGACCAAGGCACACAATCTTCTGGAGCAAAAATGACATGCCAACAGAAAGAAAGAGAGAGAAAATATATAGACCTTGCGAGAGCTTTCAAATGCAGATTGCATTAAGGATGCCAAACCGATGCATTCAAAGCAATAATCTGCACCCCCTCCAGTCATTTCAATGATAACCTGCAATTCCAAACAAGACAATGATGAACACATGATGAGCAGGTCTCAGTTTCAAGCAGAAGCTAATTCACCACTTCACCTCACTAATACTTCTCTCTCCAATGTCCTTTGGGTTAACAAAATCAGTGAGACCAAATTTCTTGCCTGCAAAACAAGCCTTTTTTCAGTAAATTGAAAAGATATATAACATGCATACTTCTAAATTGTTCTCAGTGCCATTACAACTCAGAATCTATACCAAGTTCAAACTTGTCTGGATTAACATCCACCCCAATGATCTTTCCAGCTCCACGAAGCCTTGCTCCCTCTACAACCTGCACAATTTACCCACTTGTAAATAAATGTTCACAAAAGACCACAATCATCAATTGGACTTTCGATTAAAAAATTAATTACCGCTAATCCAACAGCACCGAGTCCAAACACTGCAATTGTAGAACCCTGCTCTACCCCTGCTATCTTCCAAGTAGCCCCCACTCCTGATATTCAATTATCACAATATGTGAGGGGTTGAATGTAAAATTTTACTTAATTTTTTTTTGGAAAAAAAACAGTGAATTCTAACATACCGCCATGTTTTTCTTTCCATTATGATAACGTTGGGTTCTTGAGTGTTGTGTTTTGGATTCTAATATTTAGTTTTTGAGTTCCGCACTGCTATTTGAAAATAACGGCACTATTGTAGAGAAAAAAACGGCGCGGACCCAAAAACTAGATCTTAGAACCCAAAACACAACAGCTTAGAACCCAAATTTTTCATAACGTGAAAAAAAAACCCACAGTAGAAAAAAACTTATACCAGTGGAGATGCCGCAGCTGAGCAAGCAGGCCTTCTCAGGAGGCACAACGGGATCCACCTTCACAAGGTGGGCCACGTCGATGACTGTATACTCAGCGAAGCTGGAGACATTGAGGAAGTGGTGGATCGGACGGCCCATAGCATCCGAGAACCTGGACGCTGTCGGATCCCGAAGCATACCCGGTGCAACTCGGAACGGGAACGACGAGCACATGTTGCTCCGCGGCGAACTGCAATCCTCACAGCCATAACAGTTGGACAGGAACACCGGCACCACAGTGTCCCCGGCTTTAAATTCCTCCACTTGCTCTCCCACGCTCTCCACCACTCTGCCAGTCGTCCGATCAATATCCAACGGATAAGGATCTTAGCTTTCAGTCAAATGTATTAAAAAATGTAAAATTATGGATGGATAATATTGAAATTATACTTAACGTTGATTAATGTATCTCTATTCATGTATTTGAATATAAGAAAATAGATCATCAAATTTGACATTCTCTATAGGATTTTTAAAATTTTTATTATTTATTATAAATATATTTAGCTACCATTACAATCTCATCATTGAAAATATTTTTTATTCATCTTATCCCTTCGAGCTACGATGGGGTAAATATTATGGTTGGTCAACAAACTAATACCAAATTTCAATTTATATAATGGTTACTAAAGTTTCAACAGGAGATCATCCTAGCAAATCCAGTAATAAATTACTGACATAATGTTGGAATGATCACGGGAACGCTATCTTTACACGTAGTGATGTCACCATGTGGCATAAGTTGACACATAAGCATCATATAATAAAAATATATGATGCTTATGTGTCAACTTATGCCATGTGATGACGTCACTGATACAGTGACATGTAAAGATCATTTTGATACAAATTAGTACATAAAATGAGAATTGATCATAGTTTAATAATAGGATAAATTATTTATAGGTCCTGATACTATTTTCAAAGACCTTAAAATCAAATACACACATAATATATGTTAAGTAATAAACAAACACTCCTAAAGACCTCAAAATAATTAGGGTATTATTTTAAAAACCAATAGTAAATTAACTATTAGTAATATTTAATCTTAAAGGATGTGATTCTATTTATATCTTCAACTGATAGGATCAAATAAATTTAAAATAATAATGTATAAATAAATAAACAAATAATATTTAGCCAGCCCATCATTATTACTACTGGACCACAGCCGACAAAAAAGACAAAGACAATTACAAGGCTGATGATACAACAACAAGCATATATATCTGATATATATATATATATATATATATATATATATATATATATTTATTTGAATATGATAGAGCTAGGCCGGCCGTAAGACTGCTCATGGGGGTGGGTTTTGGGTTGTTTTTTTTACTGTTTGTAGGTGTTAGTATGGACTGACTGCAAATGCGGCCGGCCTGATACTAACATGTCTATATATATATATATATATATATATATATGAATATAAGAAAATAGATATCATCAAATTTGACATTCTCAGTAGGATTTTGAAATTTTTTATTATTTATTATAAATATATTTAGCTACTATTACAATCTCATCATTGAAAATATTTTTTATTCATCTTATCCCTTTTTTTTAGGATGGGGTAAATATTATGATGGTCAGCAAATTATATCATGTTAGAGCAAAATCGGATTGAGAACCCAATTTCAACCTAACAATTGAATTTATATTGATTGGGTGGCTATCTTAGTGAGAAATCGAATAAGAATCCAAACAGAAAGAGAGAGAAACCTGATTTACGTGGAAAAAGCCCTAATCAACGGGAAAAAACCACAGGAAAGAGAGATCTCATTATGAATCATTAAACGTACAAGAGATCTTACAAGAATTCCCCAAATGGAAAGCAGGAAGAGGGGAGAGAGAATGGATCCTGATTCCGATTAGGCAGAGCTTCGCTACTAGGATTCAACTTGTCTGAATGAGCTATGATCCTTGCCTTTTATAGGCTCGGGTTGTGTGTTGAGCACGCTTCTCAATTTAGTCACGTGTCTGCCAAATTGCCCGTCCAGTTTGCGCCTAAGAGCCGATACGTCCGAAATGTCTCCACCAGAACTCTTCTAGAAGGCCAGGCAGTCCGCAGCTGTATCTCTTCTAGAAGGCTGGGACCGATATGAATGACCTTTAGTCCAAGAGCACCTCTTCTAATTGACACGTGTTGGTTTGGTGGAGCCCTTTCCGATCCTGATGAGTCCCACCATGGTCCTTGATACATCTGATTTGTATATCGGACCGGTAAGACATATCATACCATGTCTGGGTCGATCTGGACGAGTGGGGTATATCGGGATGATCCATCATGGGCCAATGTGTCGGAACTAGGAGATCTTATCTTGTTACCTTGTCAAGTGGCTTGCTTGGATTAATGTCATGTGTCCTACTACCTTCATCCCTATCATATCAAAATGATTACTAAAGTTTCAACAGGAGGTCATCCTAGCGAATCCAACAATAAATTGCTGACATAATGCTGCAATGATCACGTTGACGCCATCTTTACACGTAGTGGCGTCGCCATGTGACATAAGTTGACACATAAGCACCACATAATCAAGAAAGAAGGGCTGAATGGATTATGTGGCGCTTATGTGTCAACTTATGTTGTGTGATGACATCACTGATACAGTGACGTGTAAAGATCGTTTTGATATAAATTAGTACCTAAAATGAGAATTGACCATAGTTTAATAATAGGGGAAATTATCTATAAATCGCTGACACTATTTTCAAAGACTTCAAATTTAAACACATACAACACTAAATAATAAACAAGGACCCCAAAATAATTAGGGCATTATTTCAGAGACCAATAATAAATTAATTATTAATAATATTTAATCTTGCACGGTGTGATTCTATTTATATCTCCAATAGATAGGATCAAATAAATTTAAAATAATAATAAAATAATAATAAATAATAAATAAATAAACAAATAATATTTAGCCAGCCCATCATTATTACTACTGGACCACAGCCAACAAAAAAGACAAAAAGACAATTACAAGGCTGATGATATTTCCTACTTATTAGTTTTTTCTTTAAAAAATGGTATCTTTTGGATTACCACAGGTGGCGGTGGGTGCAAGTGCAACAACAAACAAGCATATATAAATCTTACCCGAAGGCTTCGTGACCGAAGATTCTGGGATACACGCCAGGGAAATCCTACCTCGGAAAGTAACAAGCAACAATATGCTCATCATAATAATGAAAAAAAAAAAGAAAAGAAAGACAAATTAAATAGGGATGGTGGAGACCGTATGGTATGATCATAAACCAATTAAGGGCTGGGATTAATTTTTTTTTTGACAATGGCCATAAAGACCGTCAAAGAGGGGCCGCGCTTGCAACGCACGTGCAAGCGCCTTCCCCATCACCTTGTAAGGAGAGAGCCTCGAACCCGCGCCGCACCCGTGCAGACACGCAAGTCGAGACCAACTCCTTAACAAAGGAACCCGGTACCAATAGACCCGTGGGTCGTTGGTAAGGGCTGAGATTAATTAAGTGGGGTCATGACTCATGAGGAGGAGCTAGCTACCTTCATGCGCCAGAAAGTGACGTCGCTGTGGCAGAGAGAGGTGCAGACGATCTTGATCCTGACTTCCCAAGCTTTGGGCGGCGCCACCTCCACCTCCTCTATCACAAGCGCTTCCCCCGCACCTCTGCACACCGCCGCTGCACACTCGCGCGCCGCCCACCAAGAAAACAAAACACCAACTTAATCAGGCAAAAACTATTTAAGGCCAAGGGGATGAACAAGTTCGATCGATCGATCGATCGATCGGTGGTTTTGTTATACCTTTGCATCGGATTGAGCTGCCGGCGGTGACGTTACTCGCCATGGAATTCAACACTGTCAAAAAGGATCACCTAAGCCTGGATCTGGTCGCCGCCCGCCCTCTTGTATAGTCTTGTGTGTGGATATATAATATATATAGTAATAGATGGAAATGGAATGATCGGATGGATATTGGTTGTGTGGGAAAATGTTTTCAAAGTAGTGTAACAGTTACATTTCACACTTGACCGAATGATTTAATTTTTCATTAATTCTCATTTGAGTAAAACTGGGCCGCCTGCACTATATTCGTGCTATCAGCCCGCCGGTTCCGGGCGGGCCAAAGACCAACCAGGAACCGGCTGGGGCTACATTAGTAGCCCGAAGGGCCGGGTTGACCCTACGGACCCGGTGGTTCGGATGACCGGCCTGGACCACCTTATAGAACCGGCGGGCTGGGCCCAACCCACCGGTTAACTGGCCGACCCGCCGGTTTTTTATTTTTTTTAAATATATAAATGTATATTAAAAAATAGCAAAGAAATTAAAGAAAATGTAAAAAAAAACTATGATATTTTGATATAAAAATATAATGGGAAAATTTTTTAAAAATTGAAAACTATAAAATTCATTATTTAAATATTAAGAAAACCAAAAAATTATAAAAATAAAAAAAGAGCATATAAATGGCAAACTACTTAAAAATAAAGAAATACCTATAAAAAATCTTCATTATTGACAACTAGAGAATACAAAAATCTTTTTTGAAAGAAAAAAAATTAATCTATAAAATTCATCATCCTACACTAATTATTCAAATATTAAGAAAAATATATATATATACAATCACAAAAAAACATATAAATGGAAAGCTACTTCAAATTAAGGAAATAACCATAAAAAGCCTTCATTATTGACAATCAAATAATGCAAAAATCTCTCATGAAATAAAAAAAATCAATCGATAATATTCACTATCCTATATTAATTATTCAAACATTAAGAAAATCAAAAAATTATAAAATAAAAAAAGAGTATATAAATGACAAGCTATTTAAAAATAAGAAAATAACCATAAAAGTCTTATAATACAAAATCTTTATCATACACTAATTATTCAAATATTATAAAAACCAAAAAAAATTATAAGTCACAAAATGTTTAAATGGCAAGCCATTTAAAATGAGGAAATAACCATGAAAACCTTCATTATTGATTATTGGTAATCAGAGAATGCAAAAATATCTCTTCAAGGAAAAAAAACTCAAATCTATAAAATTTATTATCCTTTCCTAATTATTTAAATACTAAAAAAAGTCAATTAAAAAATATATGATATTTACATGAGTTTAAAAAATTGAAAATAAAAAAACTAACCTTGCGGGTTGGACGAGGTCAACCTAGCTTCGGCCTAATGTCAACTGCTTAGGGTCACGAAGTTGGGTTTAAAATTTGAGCAAGTAACATGCCCGCTACTATAGCGGACGATTCACGGTTTCGGTTTGGCTTAGCCTACTGACTTCGGTGATTTTTGCCCTGGTCGGTTTAGGGCCGAGTTAAAACCCGGCCCATGCCCCCCTCTAATCAACACGACCCATGATCTCAGAGGGGTTGGCACAGGCGCACAGCATGAGGCATGACCCAGCTTTATTAGGCTCGTGCTGGGCCGATCAGGACGGCCTGATTATTTTTTTAAAAAAATTAAAAACCTTTAAAAAATAAGAAGTTCATAAAAAATTGTAAAAACTCAAAAAATATTTAAAAATCCCCCCAAAAGGAAAACTTAGGAAAAACTTGTAAAAAAACTTAGAAAATTCAAAAACTCATATTACAAAATATTGCAAAATTAAAGAAACAAATTAGATAAATGAAAAAAAAGAAATTATTATTAAGATTCAAACTTTACTCATAAATTACAAAAAATCAAATTATAACAAATTTAATTTTATTGAAAAAAAAAACTAATAAAAATATTTTGATTTATTTAAAAAATATGACATAAAAAATATTTATGTCATAAATTTCTAAAAACAAATACCGATTTACAATCTCCAAAACTACAGGAATTGAACTTCAGGTCTTTAAGTCTTCAAGTCTTAAAAATGTCTTCATAGTTGAAGTGTCTTCAAGTCTTCTAAGACTTCGTGTAAGTTTACTCTCAGTCCAATCTTCCAATTGTTGTTGTCTTCTCTAATATTACTATTTGTATCATGTCCTCCTTAATCTTATAGTATGTCTTTGGCATCCAACCAATCCTTTAAACATATGCACATTCTCGAAGAAGCTTGGTTCAGCCGGCTCCTTTTATTGTCAAGTACAATGTTTCCTTCACTATAACAAGACTTCGATGCTACTGAAGACACCACAGAAGTTAGTAGATCACGTGCCATGACAACTAGCATAGGATAATCATGCTTTTTGTGCTTTCCACCATGAAAAAATATATTAAAATTATTGATTTTCTCCTAAGTGAGGTAAACACGAAAATTATTTGTTAAATAAAGGTTGAATTCATGTAAAGAAATGATAGTACAGGAGGAAGAAGAACCATTATGTTTTTTTTTTCTCATCATATTTAGTAATGGTAAAAGAGTTTTAGTTTTAGATTTTGTTTGTGAAATATTTTCACATCACTTAATGGGATGGGGTTGATCTTCTATTACCATTGTTGGGAGGCAGATCCGACATTGCACATGACGCGGTTTGAGAGGACTCCGCTGTAGGCTGACCAAATAAGGGGGAGGGGACACATGGAGATTCCCTTCTCATCCACCCGAAGGCAGGTACCATAATGCCACCAGCGGCAGATACCGCACTTGGCAGGTACCGTGCATGGAGGGAAGAGTGCCCGACAAGGTGGCTGGTCAGAAGACTACACATAGCAGGCGTTGCGCTTAGCAAGAAGAGTGCCCGATAAGGTGGTTGGGCGGAAGACTACACTTGGCACGCCGCAGGAAGGAACAGAAGGAGCGGGCGGCCCAAGAGCGCCAATCCAGAATCTTTGTCTGGCAGCACCCAGACCCTACCTACTACAGTGCGAGCATGTGAAAATTGGGTGCGACCCTTCACCAATTGGGTGCGCCTCCATTTCACTAATGAACAGTAATAAATAATAAAAGTTCACACCCAAGCTGAATAGAGCTGCACCCAATCTCTGTCTAGTCGCACCCAGACCCTACCTACTATGGTGCGAGCATGTGCAAATTGGGTGCGGCCCTTTACAAATTGGGTGCGCCGCCATTTCACTAATGAACAGTAAAAGTTCACACCCAATCTGAATAGAGCCTCACCCAAGCTCTGTCTGGCCGTACCCAAACCCTACCTACTATGGTGCAAGCATGTGCAAATTGGGTGCGGCCCTTCACGAATTGGGTGCGTCGCCATTTTCACTAATAAATAATAAAAGTTCGCACCCAATCTGAATAGAGCCGCACGCAATCTCTGTCTGGTCGCACCCAGACCCTACCTACTACGGTGCGAGCATGTGCAAACTGGGTGCAGACCTTCACGAATTGGGTGCACCGCCATTTCACTAGTGAACAGTAAAAGTTCACACCCGATCTGAATAGAGCCACACCCAATTTCTGTCTGGCCGCACCCAGACCCTACCTACTACGGTATGAGGTGTACCACCATTTTACTAATAAATAGTAATAAAGAGTAAAAGTTCCCACCCAATTTGAAGAGAGCCGTACCTAGTATGTGTTTGGTCGCACCCAGAAACTTTTTTCTACGTTGCGAGCATGTGCAAATTTTGTGCGGCCCTTCACGAATTGGGTGTGGCGCCATTTCACTAATGAAAAATAATGAACAGTAAAAGTTCGCACCCAATCTGAATAGAGCCGCACCCAATTTCTGTCTAGCTGCACCCAGACGCTACCCTTTTTAATTTTAGATTTTGAACTTGGTTTTTTTGTGACCGGCCAATGTCGGTCACAAAAACCCAAGTTAGGCAACCTTGGGTGTAAGGCAAGGAATGTTAGAATTCATCGTTAATGAACTCTTAGCAGTTGTGGTTGAGTGTGATGTTCTTCTATAAAAATATAAGAAAAATGTTGTAATGGTTAGAGGTGCTCATTCAATAACCTAATGGTAAAGTTTGAATTAGAAAATTCACTTTTTTTTATCTGGTAGAAAGCCATCGACCAAATCAAATCAAGCTGTACCAAACATATTTTAAGTTCTATTTAAATAGGTTTATAACATTGTATCCCTCTTTCCCTCATCCGCGATAAGTGGTAGTAGGATATGTGACTAAATATCAAGGTTTTAGTGTTCTTTAATTTTTTTTTTTTTTTTTGAAAGTGGATAAATCATATTCATTGATTATCAAAAAAAAAGTTTTTAGTTGAACCTCTGGTACAAGTAGTTCCGGTTCATGGCGAACTTAGAAGTACATATTATCTTTGATTATATTAGGCCTTACAATGTTCCCTGTCTCTTGCTGAGTTGGGAGCGTCTGTTCCTCATCATCTTCGAAATCCCTCCCCGGCGTCTGCTGCCCTCGTGTGTCTCTCGTGTGGGTTAGGCTGCATTTCGCGATGGTTTGCATCATTTGTAGCTTCTGTTTCTTGGTCTCATGAGCCGCATCAAACCAAGACAATAGGAGATAGTTTGTATGTCAGATCAATTCCGTGCAAACACGTCTTTTATCCTATAAACATCTCTGATTTCACTCCATCCATATGTTCTAGATGATTATCATGGACATAAGCTGCCAGCTCCTTCGGACCTCATTCTCCACTTGTTTGGAGAAGGCTGTCCTCCCCCACATATCTCGTATCGTGGTTAGGAGGGTTGTGAGTCTAAAGAGGTAGCATTAATACACTCAGATCCCTGTTGAGTATTAACATTTGAATATCAAGTGGTCTGTCGTTTCTTCCTCCCTATCACATAGATAGCATTGGGTTTGTTCCCCCTGCTATTTGTGCTTTGCCAGGTTCTGTAGTGTGAGTATCCTATCATCCCATATAAGCCATGTAAATAGTTTAATTTTTAGAGGGCATGCTTGCTTCCAGAAAGATTTTGTCAAGACGCCTCGCACTCCTCCATCAATCCGGAATTGGTATTGGGACTTAACCGTGAACTGTTGATTTGGAGTTAGTCTACATCACCTACAGTGTACTATCCGGATTTTTCAAATTAATGGAATAAATCAAATGGATTTAATCAAATTTTGGGGGTTAAATCGAAAAAAATATTTAACAAAACAAAAGAGAAAATAAAAATAAATAAGAAAAGAAATGTGATGTTTCATGGAACCTTCTTGATTTTGAAAACAAAGAAATAAAAAAATTAATATTAATTAAATAAATAATTAATTATTAAAAAAATGGCAACTTCGTGGAAGCCACTGCCTTCTCCACCACCTCACTTCTCTTTAGATAAGCATCAGAAGCTTAAGATAGAGAAGAGAAGAAGTAATAGAGTGGAAGAAAGATAGAGAAAGAGAGGGGAAAGAGAAAGAGAGAAAGATAGAAAGAGAAGAGAGAGGATTAAGAAGAGAAAGAGAAAGAGAGAAAGAGAGAAACGGTTAGGCAAAAGAAAAGGAAGAGAGGGAAAGAGAAGAAAAAGGGGGAAAGAAGAATAGAAAAAGAGAAAAAGAGAAAAAGAGAAAAGAAGAGAAAGAAGAAGAAAAAAGAGAAAGAGAAGGAAAGAGAGAGAGGAGAAAGAGAAGAGAGAGAAAGTGGGTTTTTCTTTTTTTTTTAATGATGTTTTTCAGTAATTAATTTAGAGGGAATTCTGCCCGTTTAACGACAGCACCTATAGTAGTTGGGAAACTCCAACTACAATAGAAGGGATTATCAGGTGAGTTGACAGTAGATGAACCCCGATATTTTTCAGTTACTTGGCGAATGATTTATTGATGTTTTTTTTTCCAATGAACTCTAAAAATGGTCTTTCCAGTATTCAAGACTTCTTTTCTGATTTCTTTTTTTTTTTAAAAAAAGAAGAATGTCCTTGAAAAGGGGAAATGAGCATATGTCCCCGGGAAGGGGTAATGAATTATGCGGTAAAGTTTGTGTTTTCTTTAAATTATGTCTTTTTATGACTAAACGCTTCATTTATGATTTTTATGAATAAACAAATATGTTATGTTCCCAGAAAGAGAAATACGATATGTCTCCAGAAAGGGGAAATGAATGAATGATATGTTGACGGGTGGGCCCGAAATTATACAGCCCCCCAATGCATTCGGTAATGATGTCATGGCGGTTAGCCTGACAAAAGAAAGTATGGTGTCATGGCTGTTAGCCCTGACCATTAATGTTATGTGGTAAAGTTTATATTTGAAGAAATGTTATCTGGTACAATTTACATTTAACTAAATGCTAAGTGGTACGGTTATATTTGAATAAATGTTCAGTGGGCAAAGTTTATATTTCGATAAATGCTGAGTGATAAGGTTTATGTTTGAATAAATATTGAATAAACGGTACAATTTATTTTTGGAACAAATGTTAAGTGGTAATGTTTATGTTTGAATGGATGTTAAATGGTAAATTTATTCAAATGGTAGGTGATAAAGTTTATGTTAAGTGGCAAAGTTTATGTTTGAATGAATGTTATGTGGCGAATGATTTATTGATGTTCAGTTACTAAGGTCACACCACTAAACGGGTCGTAAAGCCTCACTCCCACCCACCTTCTTTGCTCCTATAGCACAAGAATGCCTCTTCCACTCCAGACCTCAGCCAGGCCTCGAGACGACGGCAGAGAGTGAACAGTGAAGCCAAAGGACAGTGGACGAGTATCGCCAGACTCCGGAAGGCCGAGGGGATCTGTCAGGAGAGCCTCAACAGGTCTCAGAGTGAGTCCAAACATCGGAACCTTTTTCCGGGAGCGCCGGGAGCTGTTGCAAGTCCAGTGAACCTTCTGACTCCTTGTAGTAGTTGCATGAGTCGTTAAACCTTGCATGTATGATCGAGCAGTGACACCATGGAGTCATTGATGCTCGGTATTATGGTTAAACCCTTGGGGGCATGCATATATGGTTGTAAGGAGAGAGAATACCATAGCTTCCTTTTCAGGGGTTACATGAGTATATAAGGGGATAATGACATTGTCTATGATTTCTCAGAAGAAATTAAATTAGTGTGAACAATGATATCTATAAATAACTGTCCATGGGTTAACGGTAGAAGCTAGATGCATGTCCGGATTGGTGGAGGAAAAGATAACACATATAAACCAAAAGATTAAATGAAAGTTAGTGATGTAACTGTTGTTGGAAACCTGATTTGTTTACAGGATGATAATTAGAGGATTAATGTTTGTTAATGTGATAAGATGGAGATCTGTTAGAGTTAAACCTTAGTGGGCCACGTATATACAAGTATGGATGATGAAAATTGAATTAAGCCCAAGAGATGGACAAGTAAAAGAGAGAATATAAAGACTAATGGTTTTAAAATTGATGGGTCATGTACTATCTTCATTACCCATTCAAGTCATAGGCTAGAATTATATATAGGAATAACATGAAGGCTAATAAACCAGTCCCAGTGACGGGCCACAACCCATTTTAATAGCCACTTAGAAGAATGGTTGAACCCAATCCATTTGGAGGTGTGTTGTGTTAGTCAATCTTAGTTCATTATAACCATGATTATTGGGTGGTTATAAATGTATATTGAGGGATATTATATTTGTGTATTAGATCCCGATATAGAGTGGCGAGGCGCTAAGGGGATCTAATTCTATATTATTACCAGGTAGACTCTCACGATGGTGTTGTGATTATTTCTAACTCATGGCTCTCTATTGGCTCTTGGTTTCTATTCTTTATTGATTCTCGCTTCTACTTTGCTGGATGGATGTTGGAGTCCATCTTTTACTTTATGTGTCATTCTTTGAGATTTTTTATGGTTGCTATTTGCTCGAAGATGTTGATCTTCTTGAGCCTCTTATTTTGTTGTATATTCTGTCGTATGTATCTCATTTGCATGAAATGATATTTATGTGGCCCTGTATCAGGGGGGCTCATACCCCGGAGTTATTGCAGGCCCATTGCCAGGGGGCTCATACCCTGAAACTACTATGGGCCCTCAGTGGGGTTGATACATTGGCCATGTACACATGTATGTTTAGTAGCGCCACTCTCCAACTTAGGCTGATATAGGTATGCACTGTCTGACCGGCAACGGCCGCGTTATGTCATATCACAGTATCCATATGTCTGCGAGATGCATAATTTGCTTGTGACTCTATTTCGCTTGTTGATATCCTGCTTTGTGACATACACCTTTGCTATTGAGGAGTGCTTGTTAGACATTTTCCTTCGATGTGTATGTACTTATATTTTTATTCTGATCTATTGTGGATATCGACTTGCCTTGTTCTTTGATCATTGCTTATGGTCTTCTGGCACTTTATTGCTTTCATGTGATCCTACTAAGCCCTTCTTGGCTCATGTACTTGTTGACCTCTTTTACAAGGGACGAGCAGACTAAGGATCAGACATAGGTGGGGGACTCTTTGACTAGTTGCTTACTCCAGTTATTGAGGTCTGCGTACCTCCTATTGCATTCTGTGAGAGTGAGCTTTGGGACATGTATTATTGTTATGTGCTATTGACACTAGGGTGACTGCCTAGACCTTTGTTCGGAGTTGTATGAACTCTTTGTTATCATCTATCTTATTATTATTATCTTTCCACTGCTACTCTAATTTGTACAAGAAACCTGAGACCTTGCATCCAAGTGGGGACTCATCCCTATTTGGGTGCGGTCGGTTTGTCGACGTGCCTGGAACCGGGTCTGGGGTGTGATACCAATACTTTGGTGATGATTTTGGTTGAGCAATTAAGAAGGCTTATTGGCCGAAAGTCCTTAATTGATGTCGCCACACTCGATTTAGGCACAAGGAGGATATGCGACTAGTTGATTTGTTCCAAGTTTGTTTGTCCTTGGTAGGGCTCCTAGAAGGTTTGCATGATATCTGTCTTCATGAAGCTCCATCCTTATTGATAGAGGGTCATAAGGAAGCCATCTGGGCCTGGTGCCTTGTTAAGGTTTTTCTCTTGTATTGCTTGCCTAACCTCCTCTTCTGTAAAGGGCTCCTCAAGCGATGATAGGTTAATATCTGTTCTCTTCCTTCATACATTCTCGTCTAATCCGTGGTATATCGAAAGTTCCTTTTCTCCCCTAGGACGCGGTTGAAATGCCTGGACACTGCTTATGCTATTGTCTTCGTTTCCCTGAAAGTTTGATCCCCTATCTATATCTCATAGATCCAGTTTCTGTTTTTTCTCTGGTTTGCTATAGCCTGGAAATATCTCATGTTCTGGACTCCCTCCCTTAGCCATGTTATTCTTGAGCATTGTCGCTATAATTCTACCTCAGTTCGAATGATGTTATCGTACTCTCCTTTGCTTGTCCTGAGTAGCTCCTCTTCGGTGGTAGATAGCGGTTGGGACTCACTCTAAATGTCTAGGCTTTCAATCTCCTGTAGGAGTTCCTCTTTCCTTTTTCTTTGGTTGCTTAGGTATTCTCCGTGCCCTTTTTTAACCTTCCCCTTACCCTATTTCTTTGCCTATTTGAAGCTCCCCTCCCCCAGATAGCGACTATGCTCCCAACACTCCTTGACCATTGTCCAGAAACCTTATATTGTTCCCCAGCTTCTGTTAAACCTAAAAGGGTATTCCGTGGGCATTTGGTGTCCACTTTCTAGGGCAATGGGTGTGTGGTTTGAGCGAACACGCGGTATCGCCCGTTGTCATATTCGGGGGAAAGCCGACACCTATTCCGGGGATAGGAGGAACCTGTCCAAGTGAATCACGGTGGGGGACTCACTGCCATTGGTCCAGGTATATTGCCTACCAGTCAGTGGAGGGTCAAATAATTGTAGTTCCTCAATCAGTTGGTTGAAACCCTCCTGATTTTGCATGTTCCTGGTTCCTATGTTCCTGTCAATTGTGCTTCTTGTTGCATTAAAATCTCCCCCAATTAGCCACGCCTCCTCCAACGTCTTTATATTTCTTTTAATTCCTCCCAAAAGGTTGGCCTTTGTATTCATTCACAGGGTCCATATACTGTCGTGATCATCTATCGAGTGAGATCCTCCTTTCTTTCATGTACTGTCGTTAGAGAAGTCCATGTAGCTGTCAATGAGTTGGAATTGTGTTTTCCTTTATCCCATGCAGCATCGTCCCCTGGTGTTGCATGTTGGGAGAATTAGTTTCTCCTTGTGTGCCTTCCCACCAATAGTGCGTCATATTCTGTTATTTATTAACCAGAGTTTTGCCTCTTGTTGATTGAAAACTTCAGCCTTGTATGCTTCAATGATGTCCCTTACAAGGAAACGTTTCTTACATATCCGCCTCACATTCCATGATATCACTTTCATGGATCACCGTGTTCGGCCCTATAACATGAGGTAGTGGGAGCATGGTTGCTCGCTAATCTCCTTACTGCTTCTATGTTTCTTATGTGGTTTATAACCTGGGGTGCATTTCCTTCGGGATGCTCCGAATGAACCCCCGTCATTAGAGCATTCGAGATGAATTCCTTGTTGGTCCAATGTGCTAGTATCAGAGGTATAGTTTGAAGTGTGTAGGGGAACTCCTCTGATTCTGCTTGTGACGGCCTTCTTTTTCTTCTTTTTGTTGGTTTTGGAACTTTTATTGGATGACTTTGGGCTTGGCTTGTGTGAGGATTCGGTGGTTTGATTTTTTTGGGCCTTCCTCTCGGTTTTGGTACTGGGTCTTCCGTTAGTTCTGGGTCCTCAGTTGGAGTATTGTTCCCTTCCCCCAGTAATGGGTTTCTAGTTGATGAGGTGTCCCTTCCTTCACCCTTGTTGGATTTTTTCCCTACTTGAGTTTTCCTTGGTCTTCCTCTTGGTCTTGGTCCTGGGAATTCCACCAGATGTGGGTCTTCATTTGATATGGTCTTTCTTTCTGCTAAGAGTGGGTCTCCAAATGATGTGGTGATCCTTTCCCCTGTACGGTTGTCCTCATTCCTTGGCTGGGTTGAGGCGCTATCCTCAAGCTTTTCTCTTGAGGTGATTATGTTCCATGCCTCATCGGCAATGAGATTCCAAGTATTTCCAATTCTTCTCAATGAGGCCTTGTTTAGATCTATTATTAAGCCCTCTTCTAGGGTTATTAGTTGATTGTCTCTAGGGTTATATTGGGTCGGTGGGTAGTTAGAGGCCTGATTTGGCTTTTGATTCTATTAAGAGTGTTGTTATACTCATTTTGAGCTAGATTGAGTTCATTGAGTACATCATTGTTCAACTGGTCCATGTAATCCTTCTGCTGGGTTGCTACTTATGGGCTTGGGCCGAATTCATTGAGGGAGCTTTTGCATGTGCCTATATGGGGTGGAATGCTGACAAATTGGAAGTGGCCTGCATGTGGAATCCACTGGGCTTTTGGAACTGGGCTTGGGCCGAAAGTCATTGGGGCGGATGGAGGGATTGAGGCCTTTCCTTTGGACTTGAGCGGGCTTGAAGCCTGGCTAGTTGTCACCACGGCCTACCAAGGGGTCCTCGCACGCTCCATGTGCGTGCCCCTGTGGGACCTACTTGCGCCAGATGTTGTGTTGTGATTGGCTCCAATGCGTTGGTTAAGCGCAGGGTTCCGGGAGAAGGGTCCCAATTTGTTTGGGTCCCCTTCCCTTTGAGCCATCCAACCTCCACGCTCCATGTTAGCATTAACCGGGTCCATGATTGGACTCAGCTTCCTCTGCCACACGGCGCGGAAGAAATCGACTGTCTCTGGACCCGCATGTTCCTCTGGGTCCTTTTCCTTACGACTGGGAGTTGCTGTGTCAACAACCACATCACCATGGACCACCAGTCCGAGTCCAGACTTGAGCCCCCTACAACGTCTCCCTGTCACTATCCGCTATCTCTGCCGGACGGTCAGGTTCGACCACCGGTCGCTCCTGACGCCTCAAACGCGACACTGTACTTTCTCTCGAGGGTTTCGATGCTTGCTTGGACCAGTCCAACACAGGATTCTCCTATAGTTCACAGAGAATGATCCTGGTCGGTCTCCTTCCTATGGTTCACAGAGAATGATCCGAGGGACCACGAGAATCCAACCTAATCACTTCTATGCTGTATATAGATGACCTTCTGGTGCTTTACTCTGGAGATGCCACATAGTTTCAAGTCTTGAAGCTCATATTTTACCTGTATGAAGGACTGTTAGGACTCAAGGTGAACTATAGCAAAAACACTATCATACCAATATACATTGTAGGGCTCTCACCGGAGTCACTAGGGGCCATTATGAACTGTAAAATTGGGAAGTTACCCATAAACTACTTGGGTATGCTCATACACAACGCTAAACCCAAAAAGGGAGAATGACAGGGGCTCATTAATAGAATTAGAGAACGGATTACAAGCTGGAAAGGACGATTGCTATCAATGGGAGGAAAAGGAACCCTACTCAATGTTGTTCTCACCACAATTCCAAACTATTGGATATCAAGATATAAACTCCTAGAATGGGTGGTAAAAGCATTGATATCATCCGTTGAGACTTCATATAGAGGGGTCAGACAAGAACCCCAAAGCATATCGACTAGTTAGTTGGGGTAGAATATGCCGACCAAAGGAACAAGAAAGATGGGGAATCATCAACCTCGAAGTCTTCAATGAATCTCTCTTAAGAAAATGGTGGTGGAGGCTTCTCAATGGTGAGTTTGGGTTATACAGGTAAGTGATTGTAGCTGCATATTATAGAGAAGACATAATAAATTCCTTCCAAAAACCCTAAGGAAGAGCTCTCCTTTCTGGAGAGATATAATGGAACAAAGAGAAAGCACCTTAATAAACACACAAGTGAAGGTCAGAAAAGGAACGCATATAAATTGTTGGCAAGAGAATTGGATGGAGGGTCAAGCACCAATAAAGGCCTTCTTAGAGCTACAACGGGTTAATTACATAAATGGTCCCTCAACTTTGGGCCGATTTCACTTTCGTCCCTCAACTTAAAATCGTAGCAAAACAGTCCCCCAACTTTCAAGATGTAACAAAGTGGTCCCCCGAAGCCGGTTCTTGGGTTGGAACGCTACCGACGCTGGCGGTACCATCTACTGAGTCAACGCCCCATCCGTAAATGATGTGGGCCGGTTCATTCAATTTGAGAGTTAAAATATCTTGATTGAATTAGAACCGTCCATTCAATTTAGCCCAAATTGAATGGACGGTTCAAATTACTTGAGTTTCATTTGAAACCCTAATTGCTCCTGAACGCCGCCAGCTACAGTAAGGAACCCTCGCCGTCTCCATCTCCTCGTTCGACGATCACATCAGACTCTCACCTCCTCTGTAATGGGAGACAACAAGGAAATCAAGAAAAAGGAGAAGAAAAATTGGGAAGGAACCCTCGCCGAATTCCAATTTTAGGGTTTCAGTTATCGGGCTGTGAGTGTTCTTCGATTAGAATTGGGAAACTCTTCACCATATGTATTTTCATTCATTGATTTCTGTTGTTGTGTTTGCAAACATCTGATTTAGGGTTTTGATCCCCGGCGGTAAAGAAGAATTGGGGATTAGTTGAAGAATCGATGGATTGATAGTCCTGCAACGGTGGTGAGATAGGGTTTCTGATCAAGGGTGGAATCCGAACTAGGGTTCCGATGGGAGGTCCATGGGCGATGGGGGAGTTGCGTGCATGCCTTCGTAGCTTCCAATGGTTCTTGAGGTGTTGGATCCAAACCCCGTGAATCCTCATCCATCTAGACTTGGCACCAGCGGCGAGGGCACAACGATCTATGGTGCCAAGTCCGGGCTGGGGGATGTAGACGCTAGGGTTTGGCTGGCCGCGGGTTCCGGTGAAACGAAATGGGAGAGACGTATTTAGGGTTAGGGCTAAATTTAGTTTGTTAATTTGATTGGATTGTTAATTTGATTTGATTAGATTAGATTAGATTAGAGAGTTTTGTTTGGAAGTTTGATTGTAATTAGATTATATTAGTTGTAATTTGTGTATTAATGGTAATTATTTATTTAAAAATTTAAGGCCATGTTTGAATTCCCATTTAAAAATTTATCATTATTATTTAAAAAAATGCCACGTCAGCATGTAATTTGAACCGTCCATTCAATTTGGGCTAAATTGAATGGGCTCGATTCAATCAAGATATTTTAACTCTCAAATTGAATGAACCGTCCACATCACTTTCCGATGGGGCATGACTCACCGGTACCGCCATCGCGTCTGCGTTCCAACCCGCAGAACCGCTTCGGGGGACCACTTTGTTACGTCTTGAAAGTTGGGGGACTGTTTTGTTACGATTTTAAGTTGAGGGACGAAAGTGAAATCGGCCCAAAGTTGAGGGACCATTTATGTAATTAACCCGAGCTACAACCAATGATTCTCAATGAGTATTTAACTGTAGAAGAGGCACACTGCTAGATATAGGAAGGAATGCCACTCGTTAAACCTGGCCCGCTTATAATAGAAGGTACACACCACCTAAATATACTAAATTAGTACATCAGGGGGCGAGATGAACAACAAAATAACATACGACTCTAGAAGCTCACTGGGAATGGGAACTTCACCTTCAAATCACTATACATTTTAAAAATTGATTGAGGCCTCTGGTGCCCACTTAGTGCCAAAATTTGGAAGACCCCATGCCCACCAAAGGTCAAATATTTTGTTTGCCTAATCTGAGATGACAAGATCCAAATACTATAATACCTAATAAGGTGAAAATGAAAAAGGGAAAGAACTCGATGTTATCTATGTGACATGGTGGATGAAATAACATCACATCTCCTATTGCAATGCCCATACACGATCCAAATCTGGGAACACTTTTTTCGGTTGTTTGGCCTGCCGGATATACCTAAGCAAATCGGGGACGTTTGGGGCAACAGAACTCTCTCCAAACAAATGGAGAAAGACACTAGGCTAACCTAGAACATGATTATCAAGGCAATCACATGGAGCGTGTAGATGGAAAGAAATAGGAGATGCTCTCAAGAAAAATAATTTGTTTTTAAGAAACTAATCCGTGTTATAGATTTTCTCTTACTTTCTAGTTTGATGTAACTCACAACTCCAAAAGCTCAAAATTGCTACCCGTGAAACTAATCATCAAATGAAGCCTGGAGTTCACTAGAGAGCCTAAAGAAGAGCAACAATGCTCGTCAGGCACAAATTTTGAGGATGAAGAGACCTCGATCTAAATATAGTCGTCCTATGGAGGGGATAACCAACAAGGGCGGACCAACATGAAGATCATTACGAAGACCCTCCTAGGAATATGATATGAAACTCGTAAAGGCCATTAAGGCTACTTTGAATGTATTTTTGAACCGAATCAATGAAAGTGATTTATTCACATAAAAAAAAAATCCAGAAAAGCCCTTTTATTTTGTCCTTTTTTGATAATTTTGATTTTAGAAGGGTTTACAGGTAAATTACACAAAATTCGCTCGGCCTCGGTCACATGAAAAAGTAACTCAAAAAGTCACGTAGTTCAGTCCGACACTGCTAGAGAGCTCCGACGGAAATCCCGGTGATGGCCACTGTGATGAAGACGGCGCAGTCTTGGTTCACAGCCGAGGCCCCGAAGCCATCGTCGTCGCTCCTCTCCGACTGGAACTCCTACGCTGCCTCCCAATCCTCCGCCGATGTCGCCGCTGGATCCTCCGCCCTCGGTCTCGACCTCGAGGCCGCTGTGCGCACGGCGAACGAGAAGGTCGCCGGTACCTTCAGCGTGTTCGTTCTATTTCTCCTCCTAGTAATTCGTGATTTCGAATGGCGAATTTGAGATCTAGATCCTAATTGAATTGAATTCATTATTGATTTCCATGCATTGCTTCATTATCGTTTTGGGTTTTGAGTTGTTTGGTGGTTGAACCTTTGCTTTGCGTCTAAAAGATGTAAACTTCCCCTAAAATTTCCATATGCATGATAGTGGAATCCTGAAATTTGATTTTTAACAATCAATTATTATGTCTTGTTTGATTGTTATTACTTCTTGTAGTCCCTACTTAAGTTTGTTAATGAGGAGGTCACGTTCAGATATGTATATTTAGAAGTTTGAACTAAAATTGAATTTTTTTTCTTCATTTCTATGAGATTTACCAAAGATGAAAATTTTGTGCAGAACCAATTCAGTACTTGAAATAATAAATATTGATCATTCATTTTTGTATAGGATGAGACAAAAGAAATATTTAATTCTTCAATAGACATCAATCAGCCAAAAAAAAAGAGTATTTTGTCACTCCTTGTTGTGAAATCCCCCTATAGTTGAATTTGTTTTGAATTCATCTGCTGTCACTTTCAATGTATATTAACAATCAAGGAGTTTGTGACCAATTGATCGGCTTTCTTGGTTTCAGGTTTTAGTTTTGATAACATTTATTGCAGAAAATGCTTGTCCATTCTTTATAATGGCAGTGCGAACTGAAAGAGTTTGCTATATGACAGCAGTGCTTGTGCATATTGCATGTACTGGTATATGTTCTGCAGCTATAATGACCATTGATCAATTGTTCTTTGTTGCTCTCAGTGATTTAATCTTATCTTAATCCTTTTTCCCCCATTTTATTGTTAAGTAGCAAGATTAACTGGTATGGAACTTTTTGGGTAGTTCAATCGAAGTGCCTCCTTTTCAAAACTCAACTCCATCAGTTAGCTTAGCCTAGTGGTACTCCACTATCTATTGAGTGGTCAATCACATGTATTGTGGCATAAGCTATGGTTTGCCAAAAATAATAATTCTCTTTGAATTTTCTTTGAATATGACCATATGGCAGTCAGAAAGCTTGGCATTGCAGTTTAACAATAAGATTATTACTTTTGATTCTTGCAATTTGGTCTTGACCAGTGTCTCAAAAGGTGTGAGAGAGATTCCTGGGAACCTCCAGAATGCTACTAACAGTGTTCCATCTGGGAAGTCTCTTATGTACTTTGGGCTGCTCTTGGCTAGTGGTTCCTTCTTCATCTTCATTGCCTTCACTATGTTCCTTCCTGTCATGGTGCTGATGCCTCAGAAATTTGCTATCTGCTTTACTATCGGCTGTGCCTTTATTATTGGCTCATTCTTTGCTCTAAGGGGCCCTAAGAATCAGCTGGAGCACATGTCTTCAAAAGAGGTCCTTTTATTTTATTTTATTTTGTGTTTTCCTCTCTCAAGTCTTATTTAGAATATGAAGCAGATAAGTTATTGAATATTTGTTGACTGCTGATTACTTGCTTGACATTTGCATTTCAGAGACTCCCATTCACTTTGGGATTCGTGGGCAGCATGGTAGGAACTATCTATGTCTCCATGGTGCTTCACAGCTACATTTTATCTGTTATTTTCTCTGCGCTTCAGGTAATATAACGTCGTGGTCATTTGTTTAACTTATGTTTTTCTTTTGTGTATCAATCAATAGATATATTATCTGATTCACAAAGTAGATTTTATTTTCTCAACATTTGTCAAACGACGCTAACTTTTGCTTAGTAGCCCAAATGCCTTTCTCAGCCATCAGACTTTGCCTTTTGCTTAGTAGCCAAATCTCAAATGTTTTCCCCCAGATGCACATCAACCATCATACATCCAATCACTTATTTGTAGCTTCATGAATATTCTTTCCTAATTATTACTTTCATGGCTTACCTACTTGCTTCATACACAAGTAAAGAAGATTATTGATGAAGCTGCTTATCATATTTGATGGGGAACATGATATAATTAATTGTTTGTAGGTTCTTGCTCTCTCATATTATTCTGTATCATACTTCCCTGGAGGATCTACTGGACTGAAGTTTCTGTCTTCAACTTTAATGTCTTCCATTCTAAGATGCTTTGGCAGGTGACAGGAACGTCCGTCTTAATTCAAGAACTCAGTTTCTTTTGTTAGTTTCTTGATGTGCCAGCTTTTGTTTTCATCTGTTCATATAAATGCCCTTGTAATAGAAAATGAGGTAAGGCACTGATTTGGGTGCTTCAACTTTGGTTGTACTGAGCTTTTAATGTGCCATGGAGCTGAACCAGTCTATTGAAACAGAAGAATGACTCATTTAAAAGAAAAATAGAAGTATGTCTTTGGTAAATTCTGTATTTTCTTTAAAAATAAATTATGGATTGAAATTATGGATTGAAACAAGAGACTTCTTTTGGTCCATACAGGATAAATATAAGTCAACTTTGCTCTCTGGTCTATGACAATCTCATGATAAAATTGATGTTATAGTTCTTGGGTGTTCTATAGCATAATTGGTCTCTATCTTTATTATTACAATGTAGTAGTTGCTTGAATTGAGTTATGGTTGTGAAAAGTTAGAGGCAACACAGTTCCTTGGAAGTTGAATATCTGTCTCTTGCCCTAAAAGATACCCAGTTATTTTTCCTGTGGAAGTTGTGGACGTTATTAACATAATTCTGATTTTGACAAGCATTAACATCTATGAATGTAATTCTTGTAGGGAACAACAAGCTGATCTTCATGATTTCAGAATGTATAGATGGTCTAGTGCTCTTACTGTCAAATACGCATTGTTTGATTTGGAAGTTCTTTACAGTGACTAATAACAGATAATCACCTGTTTGAAAGGAATGCAAAATGAGTCAGATGCAGACACATTTTGGAGTGTTGGAAATGGAAATTATCACTTGGCCTTAAATTGTGGGCGATAAGAACCGTAATTTAAACAAAAATTTGAGATATAAAGCATGTAAAATGGATGATACATTCATGCGGATTTATGATATAAACCAAGCAGTGAAGAGTCTTATAAAACCCAAATTTTCTCCTTGAATCTTTGATATAATTTCCCATCAATGGTTGGCCAAAAGTCTTGTCTAGCAAACTTCAAACATCTGCATTTTGGAGAGACCAGATCAATGTAATAATGTACTGGGAGGACCTTAATTTAGAGAACTTAGTTAAATGCCATACTGACCTAGTAGGAAATATTCATCTATATTTGTGTTATTCATTTGCTTCTAGGATATATGCAAGTAGGTAGAAATGAAGTTGAATCCTTGCAGAACATTAATCAGCAACATATATTCAAGAGGGAAAGTTGACTAGGTTGTCTCCATCTTAAACTCTTTTATAAATATGAAAGAAACAAGAAAATAATAGCAATATTGTGGTATTACGATGCCCTCATGTAATCTTTAGAGAACTTGTTAGAGTTAAGTCATTGCCACTTATTATGGATTACAACAAGAAGGATTAATTGGGGCTTAGTATCCCATCCTCCCTTACATCATCTGTTTGTAATTGTTGAGTTGGTGATGTACAAGTCACCTTATTTGACTTATTAACCATGTTGTTTGGGTTTACGTAATGTATATTGGGAACTAATTTTTGTAAGTTTGATATGCCTATCTTATAAAATAGATAGGTGGTTGGTGTTTTGTTTGGATTAGAGAAAATAATTTGCGTTATTCCCCTTTTCTGTTTTCATGTACTCAAAAGAGATCAGTTTTTTCTACATTGGAGTTGGTAAGGAGATTGGGAATCAATTTAGTGAGTAATAGGAGGTAGAGTTTCACATTGAATAGTATTGTTTTCCCAGGTGGATTTATGGTTTACAGAATGTCTCTTGATGTGACCTGGAGATCTTGGATGTTGGTGTTGCTATAATCAATTAGTCCGTCTTTTAGTGACTTGTTTATAGTTGTGATCACGTTAAGGCTCCAATTGTGATTCAGGAATACACATCAAAAGATGGTATTATTATTGGTTGTTATTGTTAAGAATTAAGACATAATTCAGAATTTAGGGAGAGACATTTGAATTCTTCCTTTGCATGTTGGTTAGGGGATAATGGATAGACCTTAATGGTATTTGCAGCACAAACTTATTACTGTTTATTTATCCCCACTAATTTCACTTGGCAAGAGACTCGTTTAAAGATGAAGGAAATGAGATTAAGTTTTAGACGTAGGTGAAAGGATTTAGATGGGTCCCTAACACATTCTCGGCGGTATTCTTGTGAATATCCAAGCAAATTTGGGGTAGAATGAAAAAACTCCGTGATTGGTGATTACAAACAATGAAAGAGAGAAGAAGATGAGAAGGGATGTTGGGTCTCTGGTCTCATAGGGGGTTTACTCTCTCTTGAGTGCATTCCTCCGATGGTGTTAAGGTCTTCCATTCTTCGCTACGATGGTGAACAATGTGGTTCCTTTGGCAAGTGGATGCAAAATGGAAGACAGGAATGACTCTAATCGAGAAGAAGATGCCTCGAATAACTGACATTTGTCAACTCAAACTGACAGGGGCAAGAATTTAATTTCATGGTTCCGCTAACTGGGTCATCTCACTTTTGGTCTGAAAACTAACCTCCTTAAAATAGGACTATTTGGGAAGCTGAAAATTTCTCAGGGATATGCTTTTACTTTCCTTTTAATATTAACCATTACGAGCACTTCTAGGCTTCAAATCATACAGTAGTGCCCCCCCGCCCACACACACACTACTCTCATTTAAGTTTTCTAGTCTAGCTTGTTACCCACTTGAATTTTATCTAACCAGGGTTCATGTTTCCAGGAATCAAACCACTAAATTATCACTAGACATCAGTAAAATACTCGACTTGTGGAATTACATATGCATGCATGCATGCTTTGGTCTTTTAAAAATTAAACTATTATGATGTTTGCATTTTATTGAGATTTTCTCGAAAAATTTTCTACATTGAGACCTATGATACATACTTCTTCAACAAAGAAAAGGCAATCTATGTCAATCTATAGATGGTGTTATGGCGACAAAAAGTGCTCTTTGTAGCAATATTGAGCTTTTAGGTTTGCATTCTCTCGGTATTATGTGGAATTATCATGGGTGATTTTAATGACGTACCTCTACCCTTCTTCAATAGAAGGTTATAAGAAGAAAGGTAGAGGTAGGCCTATGGTTACATGGAGTGATAGTATTTAATGGTCCACGTATATTAAATATTGAGCTTGATCTTGTTTTTGATAAAGGATTATGGAGATAGAGAATCTATATAACCGATCTCATCTAATATGAGATTAAGGCTTGGTTGTTGTAACTTCTGCCAACCGGACTTGAAAACCTCATTTCCTTGAACATCTCCTACAATTCCTTCACCGGATAATTATTGGACTCACCATTCTTTCAAAGACTTGCCTCCAAGTGACCTCAACGGAAACCATGGCTTATGCTTCTCCCATGGTGGTCATGAAGACCAATCAGCCAGAGTAAGTGCCTCAGTGCTTAATCTTGCAATGGCAGTGCTCTTTGGTGCTACGAACATGCTACTACTCATTGTTATCTACATTTTCCTCCTTATCGGTGCCAATGAGAGGTTGCCGTAAGGATGACAATACATGGGAGGTGATACTTCACCAAAAGCTCAACTTCTCCATCCTTCAGAGCTTGACTTTTTCTGTGTGATTGGTACAGGGAGCTCTGAGCTCCGAGCTCTGGCAAGCCGCTTGAAGTGAAGATGTGGTCATCCGTTAATAATACCGATGGATTTCACAATGAGATAACTCCAAAACATTGTGGGGCTATTAAGCTGGCATACCAAGAAAAAAATCAAGGCTCATGATGTATGACTCTTTCTCGAATTGCAACCTGGGCTCATTGATTCACTGGCCGGGAAAGATGGCACTGCTGTCAGGGAGATGTGGTTCGACATGATGCTTAGTATTTTTTGTTAGAGAGGTTACCTTGGTTAGAAGCACACACTTCACTACTGCTGTCCAGCAGAGGCACCTCCAATATATACATCTAAGCACGGGGTAAAAGGGTAATTCTACAGCTAACACCCCCTCCCATCAAACTCACGGGGGATCATACACCGAGAGTTTGGACAAAAGGAAAGAATGTTGTATCTGAGTCTGAGACTTGGTAAACAAGTCAGCAAGCTGTCGCTCCGAAGGAACAAACTGGGGAACGAGTGTGCCCTGACTGTACTGATCACGGAGGAAGAAAGCATCAACACCGATGTGCTTGGAAAGCGAATGCTTGACGGGATTCAGAGTGATCTGAATAGCACCGGTGTTATCACAATGAAGGGGAGTCGGAGCAGAAGAAACAACACCAAGATCCTGAAGGAGCCAGCGCAACCAAACAATCTCCTCCGCGGCAGTGGCCATGGCGCGCAACTCAGCCTCAGTGCTAGATCGAGAAACACCGGTCTGTTTCTTGGACTTCCAGGCAATGAGAGAAGAGCCCAAGAATAAACAGAAACCAGTAACAGAGCGACGATCAGTCGGATCACTAGCCCAAGTAGCATCAGAATAGGCACGAAGCTGCAGAGGACTGCTACTAGAGAAAAAGAGACCACGAGACGAAGTCGCCCTGAGGTAGCGCAGGAGCCGCAACAGATGAGCATAGTGAACAGAAGTAGGTGCACTAACAAACTGACTCAATACGTGCACAGCATAAGCAATATCGGGCCGGGTGATGGTAAGGTAAACCAGACTCCCAACTAAGTGCCGATAGCGAGTCAGATCGGGTAAGGGAGTCCCCTCATCAGGACGCAGCTGAAGATGAAGCTCCATAGGAGTGACCATGGTGCTGAGTCGTGAGAGAGCGGCCCAGCCAAGAGATCGGCGTAACGTGGGAGAGCTGAAACCCATCGGCAGTAGAAGTGACCTCGATGCCCAAAAAATAGCTCAATCGACCAAGACCAGTCATCTGAAAGTGCTGCTGAAGGTGATGCTTGACGAACTCAACATGAGCAGGGTCATCACTAGTGATAATCATATCATCCACATAAAGTAACAGAAGAGTCCGACCACGAGAGGAGGAGTGCACAAACAAAGCCGGATCATGCGGACTTAACTGAAAACCAGCAGCCGTCACTGTGGAACTGAAGCGCTCAAACCCGAGCCTGTTTGAGACCATAAAGTGCCCGACGCAGGCGGCAAACAAGGCCAGGAGGAGAGGAGAGGCCTGGGGGAGGAAGCATGTATACCTCCTACTGAAGGACACCGTGAAGAAATGCATTCTTCACGTCAAGCTGAAAAAGGGACCATCGGCGGACAGCGGCAACGGCAATAAGAGTCCGAACAGTAGTCATGTGAGCAACTGAAGCAAAGGTCTCATCATAGTCGCGGCCCTGCTCCTGCTGAAAACCGCGAGCGACAAGGCGAGCCTTGTACCGCTCCACGGAACTATCTGAGCGAGTCTTGACTTATAGACCCACTTGCATGTAATAGGGACTGCACCATGAGGAAGGGGAACCAGGTCCCAAGTGGAAGTACGCTCAAGAGCCTCCAACTCAACAGACATGGCACTCGTATCCGGGATGACCTCTCGGAAAGAAACAGGCTCTGGAGTATCACTAGCGGAAGCAGGAAGGGCTGGGAGGGCAGAGAACTGAGTAGCAAGGCTGAGATGGTCAGGGGGATGACGATCACAGATGGGATATCTGCGTGTGGGAGGATGATCCACAGGGCTCTCACTGGAGGAAACTGGAGGCATCAGGGGTGAAGGCTCAGGAGGAGGACGAGAGCGACGAACATAATAATAGGGAAGGGCGGGAACAGGAACCGGGCGAGTGCATCAAATGCATAACGAGAGGAGGAAGAAGAAGTGGGTGGGGGAAACCACGCATTTCTGGAGGCGGGGTGGGAAGAGACGGTGGGGGTAAAATAGGAGGTGGTAAGACCGGAGGAGGGGATACATGCGGCGATGGGGTAAGAACAGTGAGGAACTGGACATCAGCCGGTGTAGTGGAGGAGTGAGAAGAGGAAGAGGACGACGAAACAAAGAAAGGACGATCCTCGACAAACGTGACATCGCGAGATATACGAATGCGACGTGTGGTAGGATCGTAACACCTATAGCCCTTGTGCTCAGGACTATAGCCAAGGAAGACACAGGGAACGGACTGGGCAGAGAGCTTAGTCCGCTCACGGGATGGAAGAAGAACATAGCATAAACAACCAAAAACGCGTAAGTGAGCGTAATGCGGAGGATGAGAGAAAAGACACTCGCCTGGACTGCGACCCTGAAGAAAAGTGGAGGGCTGAAGGTTAATGAGATAGACGGCAGTGGAGACAGCTTCAGCCCAGAAGTGGGGTGGAACATGAGAGGCAATAAGAAGGGTACGGGCAGTCTCAATGATATGGCGATGCTTCCTTTCCGCAGTGCCATTCTGAGCATGGGCACCAGGACAGGAAAGCTGAGGGAGAGTACCATGAGAGGCAAGAAGGTCGCGAAACTCGTGAGAAAGATACTCCCCCCCTGAATCGGAACGGAAAGTGCGAATGGAAGCAGAGAACTGAGTGCGCACCATAGTAGAGAAGTCAACATAAATCTGAAAAAACTCAGAACGGGAGCGCATACAATAAAGCCAAGTGTAACGAGGGAAATCATCAATAAAAAGAACATAATAACGATGCCCGCCCTTGGAGACAAAAGGCGCGGGACCCCAGACATCAGAATGAACCAACTCAAAAGGACGCATGCATCGGAGACTCACTAGACCTATAAGGGAGTTGTAGTTGTTTGCCAAGCTTACAACCCGTACAGGAATGAGAACGATCAACGGAGACGCGACCTAACACACCCTGGTGGATGAGAGAAGATAGGCGGGAGCCACAAGGATGGCCAAGACGATGATGCCACTGGTTGAAGCCAACAGAAGGAAGACAAAAGGTGGAGGCGGCAGTAGACAAAGAGGAGGATGGAAGGCGAAGATGGTCGGGCACATACACCCCACTATGGCGATGGCCAGCTCCAATGAGGGTCCCTGTAAGACGATCCTGCACACGACACGCAAAATCATCAAAAATAACAAGATATCCATGGGAGGCTAGCTGGCCGGCGGAGATAAGGTTCATGGATAGCTGGGGGACATAGGCAACATTGGGAATGTGAAAGTGAGAGGTATGTAAAAGGCCGCTACTGGAAATGGGAAGGGTAGTGCCATCAGCAATGATGACACTAAGATCGGAAGAAACAGGCTGGCAGGAGTGAAGGTGAGTGGCATCATAGGTCATATGGAAAGATGCTCCAGAGTCTAGTAACCAAGAGGACTGAGAGATACCTGAAGAGGCGGAGGACGGATGAGAAGAGGCATGAGAGCCAGTATGGGAGCCAGCAGCACTGAGCACGGAGGCTGATGAGGGAGCTGATGAGGGAGAGATCTGACTCCGAGAGAGATGCTGGGTAATCTGCATGAGCTGCTCGGCGGACAAAGGAGTAGCTGAAGGAGCAGGAGATGAGACGGGTGCGGTGCACTGGCATTCTCACGCGAGCCCACTTTACTTATGCGGCTCCGCATCTAACGCTGGCCAAGAGCATGACAATAGCGACAGCCGAGGCGGCCCGCCGGGCCGCGGACCCACGAGGAGCGAGGGAAAAGTAGGAGGCTGGGAAGGAGGTCGCACCAAGGCACCAAAACCTGGAGGTGAAGGCAACTGGGACTGCGAAGGAGTAGATCCCAGCGGTGGGAGCTGGGGAGCAGCAAGGACTGTGTACGGAGCAGCCGCCGGTGGAACTACATTCAAAGACCGAAGACGGGTCTCCTCAGCAATCACCGAAGCCAAGGTGTCACTGAGAGACGGAGGAGTGACCCGGTGTAGGAGCTGAGCACGAACCGCCTCGAACTGAGGATGAAATCGCATAAGGAACTCATAAAGGCGGAGGTGGTCACGATCCTGGGCAATAGCAAGGCACTGAGCGCAGGTCGGAGAGGGAGAAGGCGCCATCTCATCACACTGACGCCATAAGTCGCTAAGCTCTGCAAAGAAGTCCTGGACAGAGCGGTCGTGCTGGTAGGTGACAACGAGAGTCTGCAACAAGGAGTAGCGCAACGCCTGACTGGAGGGAAGATAAAGGCTGCGCAGATGATCCCAAATCGCCTTGGCCGTAGAAAAATCACAGACGGCTAAACGAATGGGGAGCTCGCATGACTGGCAAAGAACAGCAATAGTGCGAAGGCCGCCCCATGCCACTCTGGTCCAAGCCTCGAAACCAGGGAGTCCTCGGCCGACATCGATCGAGACGAACCCGTGGGGACATCAAAAAGAGAAGGTGGAGCCAGCCGGGTACCATCAACGTGACCCCAAAGATTAAGACCACGGAGAAGCACACGAAGGGTGGAGGACCACGCCTTGTAGTTCTTCCCATTGAGCATCACATCGGTTTTCTGGAGATATGGAATATGCACATAAGCCATGGAAACAGAAGGGAAAGTGCGCAACCTTCAGGATTCTGTAAATAGGCTTGAAGAGAAGATTTCAAATTTAGAATCAGAAAACAAAGTTCTTTGTCAGCAGGCTGTTTCAATGACTCCAAATAAGTTTCTCTCTGGTCGTTCTAAATCAATTCTTCAGAGAAGCTCAAACAACGGGCATTTGGCAGGCCACAGAAGTCACTCAATGAGAAACAATTTGCAAAACTTGACTGCAATGCTCCAACTCCAAAGCTCAGAGTCAATGTGCTGAAATTTAAAGTGCCAAATCAGGTCACTGGCAGCCAGCGGACAGCAAGGGAGGCTCCGCAAAAGGAGAGGAGCTGGGCACGAGCTGGACAAATAGGGAGAAGAGTAGCCATGAAAGCCGGCCAGGATAGAACCGTGATCCGGGCGCGAGGAAGGCCGGCAGCCAGGATGAGAAATGTGATCTGAAGCGAGGGAGGCTCTACATGGGAAGGAGGCGCCAGGTTCCAGACTCTACGAGGAAGGCTCCTACATGAGGAAGGAGGCGCAGGTCTGTACAAGCTCAAGTTGAGGTCAAGAGTGTGGGGCTTCTGGAGAATGGTCGGACCTCGATCGCGGCTCTGGGAAGACCGTGGCGGCAAAGAAAAGTGTGGGGATCGGTATGCTCAAGGGCAGCCAAGAACGATGGGGAAACTAGGGCTGCTCTCTGATACCATGTTAGAGAGGTTACCTTGGTTAGAAGCACACACTTCACTACTGCTGTCCAGCAGAGGCACCTCCAATATATACATCTAAGCACGGGGTAAAAGGGTAATTCTACAGCTAACATTTTTCAGCCCACCCCTGCTTGTACCATAACTGTGTTAGGAAGAAACACAAATTATTTATGCAGATAACAGTAGTAATCGCAACAGATGCAGAATCTTTACTTGAGAACCAATAGGGAGCAATAAGTATACTAAATAGCACCAAACATAACCAAACCACAAACTCAAGATACCAGATTTATCTAGTTACTAGGTACACGCATTCAATTCATCCATACCAAATCCATCTATGATAAAAAAACATTAAAAAAAATAGGTGAAAAATATCACATGAAAAGTTCTGCTGACGAATTTTCTAGGAAAGCTACAGAGCTTAAAACACAATCTCTACTATCTAGATTTAAGAACAACTATTAAGGAATCATTAGTTAAAATTTTAGCTCAATCATCCGAACGTTCACTTGAAGATTGGTCAGAGCAGAAAAAACCTATGAATTCCACTCAAAATCTTTAAAAACTCTTCAATAACCGCCACACCTGAAATTACAAAATTTTAGGGGTTATATATATATATATATATATATATATATATATATATATATATATATATATATATATATATTTTAATGAGTGTGAAAATTAAAAATATATATATATCCTTGGCTAAAATGGGTTTAAATTTTCCCATAAAGTTTGCGTTAATCTCCACATTAAAGTGAATTCTATCCCAACAGACTGTTCCTTTCATCCTTCATTGTATGTTAAGGCCATTAATGTTCCCTTGGGGAAAACTTCAGCCTCTCCAGGACTCTCTGCTCCAATGGCAAGTTAGAAATCAAGGATTTTCAATGGATTAATGGTCCTTATGAATACATAGCTCCGGCTAACTAATCTCAATTGATGATATGATTCTTGTAGTAAAGATGGAATCTTTTCACTGAATTATTCTCATTTATCAGAGTATGAATCTATGCAATGTTAGAATTTTTGTGGGCAATATTAATCACGGTTGTCAAACCCGGACCGGCCCGGCCGGTTCAACAGGAAAAATCGGGAACCGGCCACATGGCCGGTCCGGGCATCCCTCACAAACCCGGATGTGGTTGAACCGGCTATAAACCGCCCCGAACAGGACTCGCTGACTCGGCCGAGTCAACGGGTCATAGTGTTAAGGTTTAGTTTAAAATTTACATTTTTATATTCTTTCAAATTCATTCTTTATCAACTGTGGACCCGTCCAGGTAACCATGGTGATAAGGTGGCCCAACAACCTATTTTATACCATCCAATCTCATGCAAACACTTTCACTAGCCGATATGGGACTATCTTACAAACAGCTTTCTCTCTCCAGCCTCCGGCCACATTACCACATTATCACCAATTTTTTAAATTGGACATAACTTTTCATTAAAATGTGATCATAACTTTTTTAAAACAATCCAAAAATAAAAAAGAATAAAAAACTATACAAAAGTGAAAAAACATTTTTAAAAATGGATCTATTTTTAACGAAAACCGATTTTAATAGAATTATTGTTATTTTAAATAAATGATAAAAATGTTTATTTGACATTTTTTTTATTTTTTATAACTAATTATATCAGTTTAAATTAAAAACATAAATTAAAATTAGGTTCTTATATTAAAAATTGATCAAATTGATAAAAACAATTTAAAAAATCTAAAAAGTCTAAAATTAAGTTAATGTAAGCTTTATATTAAGTGAAGTTTTTCCCCTAATCCCCATCTATAATTATTTTTTAATATTTTATTATTGACCCCGGTTCAACCCCGGTTGAACCCTTGACCCCTGACCTCTAGGCTTGGCCAAGTCAATGCTCCGGGCTGGGTCTGACAACCTTGATATTAATATATTATGGCTATTACTAATAAAGGACTTAATGGGTGATCAATAGAGGTTATCCTTTAGGCTTCCATAAGAGATGAGGGTCACCGGAGTTACACTTGGATTAATGAGAGTCCTTTGGTGGAGTTACACATTATGCTTGTGTTTGATAGGAGAATATCCCATTTGGGATTAGGAATAACTTTTAAAAAGTTTTAAATTTTTTGGAGGAAAATTTTAAAGTAAAGGTATTAATGATAAGATAGCTATGTGGCTTCCATGCATCGTAGTTATTATTATATTCTTAAACTTAAATTAAAGTTTTTTTTGGAAAAAATTTTATCGTGAATGCTATTTTAATATCCCACTTGGGGATATCCCCCTATCAAACATGGGCATAATAGGGATTAATGGGAGCCCTTTGGTGTACCTACACCAAAAACTTTCTATTTCCTATCACATAGATTGACTTCCTTTGTGGGCATAAGGAAGGTGATCTTGTTGAAGGAACGACGAGTACCTTTACTTTATTCCGCTGTAGTGTTGTGGTTCCATACGCTTGGGGAAACTAATGGACTCAGGTAAGCTTTTATGTTCATGCATGTTTTATCTCAACAATTCTATCATGTAAGTGATCTTGGGATTTATTTTCTTGTATTAGAATATGTGCATAATTTTCTAACATGCAAAGGATTACTGCAAAGAGTGATGTGTACAGATAGCTATGGGTGTTCTTGTTGAGGCCCTTGTAGGTTGGCATGCACTGGAACAGCCCTTGCACGGCAGTGTGCCACTCTTGGTTCTGTGGGAGATGGAAAACTTGCAAATGAAACACCACAGTGATGATGCCAGCATTGAGCAATTGCTTGACTCAAGGCTGCAAAACATGATGGATAGCGCGAAATGCATGAGATTTTTCAGAAATTAGAAATTGCAGTTATGTCTATTAGTCCCCAGGCTGATCCATGATTGACTGACAATGAAGATGTAGTTGCATTGATCAAGATGAGTAAACGGTCACCAACTGATGATTTTAAGGAGTCCGATCTGACGGCATCACTGGAACACAGCTCGTCAAGTTGCTTATTTGTTCTGTCAGACAATTCTAGCTATGCAAAGACAGTTTTGATCAGTTTGCTTGCAAGAGTTTGTTTCTGCTAGGCCATATTCTTGATTGCAATTGAACTTATGAACACATTCTTTCCATTTGCTTATCCAAACACCAAGCTTAGGGCTGCTTTTCTTGCTAGCAGTGTTCCAACATGGTTACCCTTGTTGCTAAGATGGAAGACCTCTCACCTAAAGACTAAAAGTAGGATTAAATACACTTTTGCTCCTGTATTTGAAAATATTATCCATCACGGTATTTATACTTTTAAAATGTTCAAAAATATGGATTTTGCACTTTGTTTATTTTGACAAAGGCGACAAGCACCTCTCGAAAGTCAGGGGCGGACAACACGACACCCGTGCACACGTGCCCTCATCTTGTAGAGGTTCAAATCTAGGATTATCCCAACCAACTAAGTCTTACACAAAGGACCCAATACTAATAGGTCAAGAGCCCGTTGGTTGCACTTTGTTTATTTTGGTCCGTATGGATTATTCGATATTGTGGCACACAGGTGCAGCACAATGATTATATTTTGATTTTTTTTAATTAATTTTTTAATGATGTGGCTTCTTTGTACACATGGTGTGGCCACTTGGTATGCAATAATAATTTTTTTAGAAATTATTATTATTCTTTTGTTGATGTGGCCCTCCCTCTTCCTCTCAAGTAATGTCATTGTCACTTCAACAATAAAAAATAAAAAAAATACAAAAAATTAATTATTCCTCATGACTTCTGATTTGATCTGGGATGCCACATGGCCATGCCATGTTGGCTGAAAAAAATCCATCTTATTAAGAATTTTTTTTTAAAAAAGGACAGCCCAGTGCTACAAAGCTCATATTATACATGTTGAAAATACAAGAACAATAATGGACAAAACCCTAAAATATAGGGACCAAAAGTGTATGTCATCCCCTAAAAATATAGTGATCAATCCCTTATTTATGCCAGCTTCAATAATTACCAACTGTATTTCTGTTTGTTTGGGTTCTTTGTTGCCATAGAAAAAGGAAACTTAATGTTCCCATTGTGAGGCTAATGGTTCTGCTTGACATTGCTCCATGTTGATTTCTATTTTTAGGGATAATGCTCAAGTTCTGATGAAAACATACCACCTGGAATTGAGCACTTCCACTATGATTGAAGACTGATGATGGGATTAATTCTTATCAGGAATGAATGAAAGATGAGCATTTGCACTTTTGGTTTATCTTCTTTTGGCTTCACTTCCCAAAAGAACCCAAAAGATAACTTCACATGAAATTGGTCAAAGTGATGAAAAGAATTATGAGTCATTGGATTAGATGATGTCTATTATCTCAGTTACAACTGTCAGATGCACAGCGAACCAAGTAACAAATCAAAGAAGAGAACTAGAAATTCATTGCAAGTGCTAGAAACTCAAAAGAGTAGTCTTGGAATTAGAAAATAGTGGCATTATTGCTCTCATAAAGGGAATTGAAGGATTAGGGCTACCAATATAAACTCATAAGACATTATTACACTTTTAAAACTAAACTAGGGTAAGCACCTAATAAATGATAAGACAGAAATAACCCTAAATTATTAACATTATAATACTACTTGAACAACAACTATCAATTGTTCTCAAGGTTTTGCAGCTCATTTACATCTATGAATCAAAACAATAGGAGTAATTACTAACCACTCAGAAATTCAATAGGTTGGAGCTTGATTTCTCATGATAAGATGGAGAATTTTCCGCGGGGCAAAGATCTACTTCGTCGGAAGTGCGGGTCAGTGACATTCTTGCCTTCCTTTCCATCACAAATGACACCATTTGGAGGCCTATTCTCTTGCTTCCCAGTTACTAGAGACTCCATTGCATGAACCAAGGCTCTGGAATCAACATTTACTTTTATAGAATTTATAGTAGTTGTTAATGTGAAAAGAATTGGGAATGAAGTTAATGCATATACCTTGGTTCGATATTCTGGAAGTTCCTTCTCACATGACGATGAATCTTTTTGATCTTTGAACTACCATCCAAAGCAGCATCAGCATGATCACACTCATTTTCTGTTTCAGAGAAGTCATTCTTTTTAGGAGCCTCTGCCTTCAATCCGGTCTCAATGTTGAGCTTCTCGAATCCCTTACTTTCTGTTCTATGTTTCCTGATACCACATTGCATCAAACTAATTGATGGCTTAAGTTGTTCTTCGGCAATCTCCTGTTGATCCCAATATGTACTCAAATTCATGTTCTTTATCACTGTTGGAACTATTACAGTGGATCTATTGGTGGATACTTTTTCCGGCAACTGAAGTCTTAGTATGGGTCTCTCGTTGAATGATTCAATCTTCGACTTGCTCTTAATAATGCTGGTGCGATCAGTAGATGCTGATCGTTTTGCTGGTGAGGGAGACCTTGGCTTTCTGGAGTTACTGTAACTATCACCAGTTGAGAAACTAGATTTTGTTTCAAGTTCTTTTTCTGTTAGTGGATGAGGAAAACGAGGCCTTCTTTGCTTCCCTGATGAGCAGCTTCTCGACTGCATGGAAATACAAAAAAGATAAAATTTCAATGTTTCAAAGTAGCCACTTACCTTATATTGTGTTTATTGTTTCAATGGCACCATGAGATGGAAAATATGCAAAATTAGTTATAATATGCAAGCAAATAATTTTGGTAAGTTGGTAAACAACAGGGTGGAGACAAAATTATACATCTAGTTTTGTTCTGGATCTTAGTTATGAAAACGGATGCATTATTGTAGGCACATTTTATCATCCAACGAGTCCCTCATGTGCATATATATTCCTGGTACTCAGTGGCTATAGATTAAAGTGCACATTATTGCTTAAGTATGATTAAAAAAAGGAGGAAGTTACCTCAGTCTTCTTATCATCACTTGTTCTTTGAAGAACTTCATGTTTGAAGGTCATACTATTTGTACTCTTCTGTACATGTAAAGGTGATACAGTAGTCCGGTTTTGAACCTCTAAAGCAAGCCGACAATTGTGATCCTTCAGCTGTAAAACTTCAACTTCTTTACTCTCTAAAGCTGATTTTAGTTTTGAGATCTGTATAAAATGCAGTAGAAATCTGAAATTTAGCATAAACGATTAACATAAAATCTGCATTTAATTTTGACTGGGAGAAAGTGCAAACCTCTTCCTTGAGTTCTCTAATTTCACCAGTTTCTTTATTAGCACGAGCTGCTCCAAGCTCTATAGAGGCAACACGTTCTGCAAATTTAAGTGTGCTTATTGTTTCTCCATAAGCATTTGCCTCAGGGTTGATATGCACAAACATCAATGTCTTGGCATTGCCACCTGCAAAAAAGAAAACATGGTAAGAACAATTACAATAAGATCGAGAATCACAAATAAAATTAATACAGAGCAAGAATAGACCTTTAGAAAGTTTTGATAATTGTTAGCAAATCTAATAAAAAAGAATGTTCAAGCAGTTCTAAAGAGAAAAGCACATACCCTTCCATGCAATCAAACTATAACGGAAACCACACACGGCAGCCTTTTTTTCCTAGAAAAAGACAATGAGTTCTTGATTTATACACTTTTTACTTGTTGAAGATACACTCCTTCCAATATTTCGTGTCACAAAGAACTAGAACTTAAAGTTCTTTGAAGCGGATCATGAGTGGATATTCATAAACAAAAGTATTTCTTTTACTTATTAATCAAGTAGCCAAAAATTACCGCTTGACAATGCTATTAACATAAATAATCAACATCGAATGCCATACAAACCAAAAATGCATGCTATTGACCTTGATCTACACATTTCAAACTGCACAAGATGGAAACTCTTACAGTATTCCTAGATGTATACCTTGACATACATAACACAAGCCATTCATTTTGTTGATACCCCACAAATAGGAAAGAATCTCCAAAAAACTGTTTTGCCATTTTTGGCAAATTAGGAGAAAAGAATTTCTTCTGAATGATGGATTTTACAGTATTTCATTAAGGGTATTTGTCATAAGACGAGATTGAAGGTGTCTAGGTAGTTTCCATCTCATGCCCTAAGATGTGGGATATTTCAATAATTAGATAAAGTTTCATGGGAAGGAATCATAATGATGAATATCCACATCATAATAGATTTATGTGTTTCACATACCTAAAATGCTTTAACACATCATAGTTATTAGAGCAACTAACAGTCTGACATTGAATAGTTTAGAGAATTTCGATTCGAATATATAAGTCGGGGTCTCTCATCCAATCAACTTAAGCCAGTGGCGGAGTCAGGAATTTTATAATATGAGGTCAATATTTTACAATTATGTAGAGTTTGAAAACCAAAAATTCCTACAATAAGTCTCTTAACATATTATCATCATCTATAATACAAGCAAATCATGTATATATTTAGAAATATAGTTAAAACATTATAAAAAAGTTAAAAATCAGCTTTTATATTATATTATTATATATATTATGTTGGACGGATGATGAAACTTATTGACCCAAGATTTCAAAATAATGGGGTCATTTACTATTTTAAATAACATGTGTATATATATATTTAAAAGTTTTGGAAATTTTTGTGGGGTCATCTGATCCCACAAAAATACATATAGATCCGCCACTGACTTAAGCTTTAGGGTAGAAATGAGCTTTGATATTAGTGTTTGGTTTGCATCAAACATGTTATCATTTCTAGTATGGTTAATTTGTTTGCAATGAGACTAGCTAGTGTATATCAAGGGGTTACTAATAGTCCCATGCTGAATAATTTAATGAATTTAGGCTTGAATATATAAATCTGGGTCTCTCCTATCAACTTAACTTTTAGGTTGATAATTTGTTTGGTTTGCAACTAACAATAATAAGAGATGAGTCTCCATCTGTTTCAGCATTTGTTGAGTTATCAGTTCATTTATATGCAACACCAATTAAGATTTATATGGCATTCTCTTAAATTCTACAATACAAAATTACCATTGAAAATGTAAGGAACAATACCATAAAGGTTGATGCATTGCATGTTATATCAATGATGTTCAATTAATTTCTTTCAGAATGCATAAAGTTGAAACCATGACCACAAGATATACAAACTTAAATTCATAAACAGATAATATTTAAGATAAATTTTAGAAAAGACTGTTGACCCAGGATTTAGTACCTAAAGCATCTTGCAAAACTTGGGTAAGCTTGCTGTTTCTGTATGGAATATGGGAGCTTTTCTGGGCCAAGGCAGAGATAACATCTCCTAAGGCAGAAAGTGATTTATTTATGTGTTGAGCCTCCTTTAATCTTTCTCCTGTAGCTTCAGACTTATTCACCCTTTCACTTCCAGCAAGATCTACTAGATGAAGACAGCCATGGAGGATTGAACCAGAAACTAATTCTTTCCCATTCACATGAATTGTTAGCACGCTGAGGAAGAAAATGAAAACATCATAAAGTTTGTTAAGTAAAATTATTAACATTCCCAATACTAGATTTTTATTGTTTACAAAAAAATGATGAATAATATTTCGGATATCAATAAATTCACAGTATAAGACAGTTAATTTAAAAAAATATTAAATGAATTTTTTTTTGTGTGTGTGGTTACTTGATCAATAACTATTACAGACATTGTTCAGCTATAAGACTGTATTATACACATAAATGAAATCAACAAAGTTTAATGTTCATTATTTGAATAAGAATACACCATGCTTAAATTTATTATATAAATAGCGATGAATGGATTCATTGACAAATTTTACTGTTTTCAGAAATTATGATTGATTTCAGCATGCAGTTCTTGTGTTAGGCTACCTATGCCTACGGTTTCTTAGAGTGAAGAAAAAGGTGAAGTGAAGCTTATTAACTAAAAACAAAAAGTCCCATCATATTCTTTTCACGAAAGATAACAGCCAAGAAATTTTGTTACTATTGAAAATTTTGAGGAATTAGCTAAAACGTGACAAACATATTATAATGCATTAAAAATGTAAACAATCATTAGAATTTTGATAGGGCGATGCATAATGCACCTTCATTACCATCACTCCCTGTCACATAACCAATAACAAGAACTGACTGTTATTAAAAGACCATGCTGCAATTCCCCTCAAAATGCAAGTTCATGATATGATTCTGGAAGTACCTATGAGAACGACTGCTACGTTCATTAAGTGCAGTAGCTCCTATGGCACGGTTTCCCTGGCCAACTTTCATTAAATCAAGAACATCTTGAGTACACTTAACTGAAACCAAACTTGCATCTGGAATGTTGACGCCATTCAACTGAGAATTGTTTCTTATATCTAATGTGCTAATGGTCAAGAAACAATTAGCCATAACGCTAAATTCCACCAACTTAAAATTGGTATCTAACATATGGAAAAAAATAAGTGATGCAATAAAAAAAATCAATAGAATCAAACAGGTAAGAAAAACATGATTATCTTGAGCGAAATCTTGCAATTTCTAGATCAAAGTAAAAAACAAAGCATTAATTTCCAATGTATGCCAAAAAGGATATCTTTTGTTCGATCCATCAGCAACCAAAAGATCCCTCACTTGTTCATTGTATATTTCAATCATCTGTACAGTGATTTCATATGTGATGATATCTGCCCTTGATTTTGATATTTTAAATAAATCCCTCAAAGCTCGATAATTCACTCCCCATGTGTCCTCTGTTTGTATATCTGGACCACTCTAGGGAAACGGGGAAATGGCAATGAATGATTTTTCAACATAAATTTGTTCAGACAAACACTTAATGTACATAAATTATATAAATCTTTTCCCATGAATGAATTAACAATAACAATGCAGCATATACAGTGCCATCGTTCTCAAAGGCAACTACCAGCCATGAAGACTTGATATGCCTTTCTTTGCTTTACTTTTCAGCAAATCCTATAGCTTTTTTAAAAGGTAGCATTAAGATCTCACATGGTAATGCTATGTATCATGTGAATTATAATACATGAAAAAGGAAGCTGTAGCACCTGCAGGTTATGGAAAGTGGAACAAACAGAGGAGGTGCAGCAAGGCAACAAGTAAAAATATAACAACTTATGCAAATAAGACACTACGACAGATCAAGTTTTATGCAGCTCCCTTACCCTACACTTGTGTGCCTTGTATGACTCATCTTCTGCCACATGCCACAGGATATTGAATGCATATCATGGTTGGGTACAAAATTCTCCACGAAGTATGTGCTAATGTTATAATGTTCATTAAATAGATATAAAGATTATCCTTAGACTTGCCTTAGAAATTCAAACAAATTTACATGATTAACTTTTTAATTAGCTAATAAGAATGCTACATTTATAAGGATTGAGATGTGCAAATGGATGAAGATCTTAACAAATTTCAGCTTGATCAAAAATGAGGTACATGTCTAGAATGGATACTTTCCCCATACCATTGTATATGTCTTCCCAGAGCCTGTTTGCCCATATGCAAATATGCAAACGTTGTAACCATCCAAAACAGATCTGATCAATTGTTGGGTGTCATCAAATATTTCATCTGCCACAAAGAAATTAAAATTGAAAAAGATGGAAACAGGAAATACCTATGACAACTCATATTAACATTTTATGCTTCATACTCAGATATTTTTACAACCAGACTGCTTTCTGACAATGCTATGCACTTAGGAGAAACCAAGTCTCTAATGGAACCAATCAACTTAGAGATATTGAAACTGGATTTTCTTTCAAGGTGCCTACAGTATTATGTTCTTTTTCTTACCAAACCATATTACTCAAGTTTCACTCAGAATAAACACTGCTACTAGTAAATCATTCTGAAAAAACATGATTTCATGTGATATTAGAGCAAGAAAGTATCTGCAATCAAGAAGACATTTTTAACCTATGTGCAATACTGATTATATTAGTTTCTTTAATATAATGATAAGAATTTTTTGGAACATATATTGTGTACCTTATGCTTTAATCAAAATGAAAAAAAACATAATCTGATGATATGACCAATTGCATGAAGAAAAACTCACGTTGACTGGCATTTACCCCAAATACTTTGTTAAATGAAAATATTTTCCTTGCTTCTTTCCCTTGCTTATGGGGATTGACAACCATAATGTTTCCATTTTCTCCAATATAATCAACTGTGGATTTTCCATCAGCTTCATTTGATATGAAAGGCCTCACTCTGCAGTACACTCTGATATTTCCTGCATGTCCATGAGTCCACATATGATAGAGTAAGCTAAAAATATGTAAAGTGTAGAATCCAAGTTGAAAACATAAAACTACCTTTAAGGTCCTGCACTTGATTGAAAAGCAGACGATTTTCCTCCAGCAATTTTTGGTACGAAAACTTGCTCACTTCCAGGCCTTGTATTTGATGTTCTAAGGCAGTATTTCTTATGATAAGCCATTACAAAGTAATGATAAAATAACAATATTAAAATTATTAGCAACAAATAATCAAACGTAAGAAATATTACCAAACACTCACCAAACTTTTTGACTTCTTCTTCCCATTTGGTTTTACTGTAATGAAATTGAACCCTCAATTCATGTAAGGATAACTTTAGGACCTAAAAGGATTCACATGGAGAAAAAAATAAGATAAGTAATAAAACTATCAACAATATATGACGAAAACTGCTCCATTAAAGAGAAAGAAAGGGTGTAAGCAGGTGTAAATGGAAATTATGAAAAAATAAAACAACTCTTCCTAATAGTATATCTGATAAGAACAGTGCTATTTGTATAAGATAGGTTTACCACATAGACTTCCTAACTCATTGATTCTCGAGATCACCAACATCACCATCTTGACATAATTTGAACAATTTTAATGAGTTGGGAAGTTTAATTGGTACACCTTAATCATCTGACAATATCAAGTGTTAAAGCAATTAAAATACTGGGGTGCCAAATAGGTGAAAACTACTACAATAAAGAAAATGAAAGGATGTAAGGAGGTGTAAATGGACATTATAAAAAATAAAACAACTCTTTCTTTTAGTATGTCTGACAATATCAGGTGTTATGTCTATTAAAATCCCAGTGTGCCAAATAACTTTTGAGCTATGCCTCAAAATAAAAAGGATCAACTGATTTAAGCATGTTCTTCATTCTATATAGAAATATAGAAAATAAAACTCTCATCTAATATGCACAAGGCTAAACTGCTCAATAAACAAACAATATTCTTACCTCTAGTTGCTTCTTCTGATGATCAAGTTTGTCTTCATTGTCTGCATTTTGGAAGTCACCAAGAGGAGAGTCATAGTTATTTGTTGAGATACAGGTTGAGTCATAACTGTTTTCTTTGAGATATCTTGATAGAACTTCTAAGAGATCTTGTCTTGATATAGTTTTGTTCTCATCCTTCATTATGTTCTTCAAAAGATATCCAAGCTGCTTGTAAGACAAATAATGTTTAAATTATAGATTACTGTCATGGAATAAGGGGCATATTTCAGCAGATTACAATTCTGGAGTTTAATAAGTTCTTATATGGAACTGAACCATATTGACAAACTAACTTTTACAGACACCCAAGGATTTCTCTGTGATAATCGAAGAAAAGTTTGAACCCTTTTAAAAAAAACGTGGAACAAACAAACACAGAAACATTATATATAGTATTCAAGAAAAGTGTATCTTAGTTTCTTTTGCGTGTGCTCTTTGACTAGCGAACTTTGATTCCATATTTAAACTGATCATCTACCTCTTCCTGTAGGCTGTGAATGCCTAGTTAAAAACCTAAGTTGTCTTTTGAGCAAAAAAAAAAAATAAGAATGTCCATGTTTCAAAGATTTACAAACAATTTTGCAGGCTTGAAATTAAAACCTAAACTGGTATTTAAAACCTTGCAGCATTGTTTGTGCTCATGCAACCAATTAGCAACACTCTGAATTATCTCAACCTTAGGAAAGACCTTGAAAAAGATGGACCATGACACCAGTCGAAAAGCTGGTCATATGACAACTGGAAAATAAAAGTCATTGATCCGTAAGAAATTCTGGATTCAACTAGTATGTCTACAAGTTGGTGGCATTGAAAATGAAATCCTAACAATGTTTATGGTAGATTTATTCCTTTTAATCGTTGTAGAACAAAGTGACACATATATGTAACAGATTGCTTTCTATAGTGAAATAAAAAAATCTGATGTTGAAATAATGAAGATTTGTTGGCGATCTAAGATTACAGAAGAACAAAAGTAAATTTATAATGGAACTGATACAAGCATAGTTTAATTTATGAATTTATCAAATTACAAGTGATATTGGTTATTCAAGTTTTCTACCACTATGTTCTAGCAGCATTTTACATATTCATTTGTACTTCAATAACTAAGATGAAACTGTAAAAAGTAAAATCTCCATGAATGGAAAAAACATCCAAGCCAAACTTCCATATGTTTATGTAGACAAATTCAGATGTAGATGATGAATGGTCACCTGATTTCTCTGTGCTATCAGAAGCATGTAGATCACTTCTACCGATTTCTCAAGTATCACATCAATGAGCTAAAATTTCAGCAAACAACAAAAGTTAAATTGATTCATTACTGCTCTAAATAGATTGGAAATTAAATTATCAGGCATGCAAGGATGAGTTCCATTACAAATTTACGTTGGATAAAATAGAGAACCTAAAACTAAAATGAAAGAAGTACTAGCATAATAAACAAGACACGCCATTTAATTAGAAATTATGATTTGGGGTCAGGGTGCATGAGGAACCAACAACTGTACAAAATATTGTGTCATATTATCAGTAAAAATATTGTCATTTCTCACAGACATCATGAATTCACATTTTTATCATATAGCACATATGAGATGAATCTGCCAGAGCATAGAACAGTGGACAAATTTGTTAGGTGAATGAGATTAAACAAAAAATTGGTTGGTTGACAAGAATCAATGCAATTCCTTTTTTTTATCTAATAAACCAAGATAGTATCAAATTTTGCATATGCATCCACAGCCTTTTTGCTACATATCAGCATTCGGTAACAACTATTTCACTTCAGCCCTGACTGATATTTAAGTATTATAGCAGAAAGATATGGAATTTAAAAAGTTTAGGCTGTCAAACAAAAAGGAGAGATGCATTGCCTACCGTTGAACTCATAGGTAAGTCATCAGCCTCGTTCCACTGTGTAAGAAATGTTTGTAGAAGCCGTACTCCAAATTTATTGAAGAGGAAACTTACAGCACTAGCTGCATTGGATTCTTCATGGGCAATCTCAGTAAAATGTCGCAGACATTCTGATAGTTGTTGATTTTGCAACAAATTTGACTTGTCAGGCGACCCATCCCCATTTGGAGCATTTAGCAATGAGGAAGGAAACAAATTAATTGAAGATGTGATCTTCACAGTCCCCCCATACCTCCAAATCCCAATTCCCCCAGCCAATTTCCACTCATGGTAACCTTTTAAACAAAGAATGCAGTCCACAACTTTGACTGATGAGCCTCCCTGTGAAGAACAGATGATAGCAAATATAATACTTACATTCATGATGAAAACAACATTAACAAATAATAGGAATGAAATTCTTAAGAAAGCTGGCAAAGGTTCAATTAACTCCAAGGGTTTAATCATTACCAACATATCCCACGAAAGTTGATTAACTTGAGCACAATTCAAATTTCAAATCAATGCAGTGACCACATTGTTCCCTTAATCTAAGCTGTTGGTTTTAAAGGAATGATAACTTGTACAAGAAGCAGCATTGATCTATAATGGCAAAAAATTCAGAGAACATAGGCACAACTGCAACTGTCATCAGATTCATCCACTAGCATCACAAGATAAAGGATTTAAGGCTATCCAAATTATTCATCCATGATCCCAAGAATTCATCTTTCAACAGACGAATTTATCAACAAAAATACGTACCTTTTCAATATCTGATGCCTCAAATGTCAATAATTTCATCTCTGCAACCGCAACAAGAAAGTTCCTCATATTCTCAAAATACTGAATTGCAGATTGAGCTGCTCCATCATTCGACTCAATAGTAATAACCGGATTCTCTACAATCTTTTACACCAAATTTCATAAATAAATAAAAAAAGAAAAACAAGAATATGTTAGCTTTCCTCCAAAATTATCATCAGAATGAACTTCACTAGCACTCATCATGCATCACAATTCGATACATCAGTGTCAAATTTAAGAAAATTACTCCAATACATCTAATTTCCTCTTTTTTTTCAATTAACTTTCTGCCAATTTCCTCAATCCAAACACATACATCGATGTCTGGTCCCTACCTTAGGAATGGAGCCTGGATTGACTTTGTTGAGAACATTGCAGAGGATCAACCCATTGCGCAGAGCTAGGCAGAACTCCTCTTCGGAGGGTTCTGCCGGCAAGATTTCCAACGCCGCTCCATCCATCCTCCTCAGCCATTGCGCAGCTTGAAACCTCCTTGATGCTGTTCAAAAGAAGCATACCACTGAAAGCTCTGAGGACGAAGGAACAGTTATGCACATATATCCCAATAAATTTATCTGTTACAAATAGACCCCTTCCTGTTTAGAATTATATAGATAGATATCTTTGCTTTTTCAAGCTCCCCTTAGTATCTCATAATGTGAATATTAAAGAGCAGGAGTGTGTTCGCAATTTAACTATTTTGCAGGTGTGTATCTGCAAAAAAAAAAAAACATTGTCCACACATGAAACCTAACTATCGTAGATAGAGGGGTTCATCTGTAAAAAGGCATCGAGATGGAGGGAAAGATAGTTAAAAATAATTAGGAGTTAAGGCTGGGGCTTCGATGCTTAAAGTACGGGTAGCGGAATATAATTCAAAAAAAGAAAATTTACTTTTAAAACCTTAAAAAAGTTTGAAATTTCTTTCTACCAACTACTTTTACCAACCGTTCGTTCAACATTGCCAACGGTCCCTCGTAAATTTGTTATTTCTTTTCAATCCCCTAATTTTTAGGAAATTGAAGGGTTCCCATGAAATTTCAAGTTTTTCAAAAGGGTAAATGGGTAATTGGCATATTTTGATTCGGATCCTGTAATTTCAAGACATTTTTAATAAAAATATTAATTTATTTTTTTGGATTCATGGACTCAACGGTTTTCATATCTTTTTGCATAGATACACCTGAAAAATCTCATAATTTAGAATCAGCAATCTTAAGAATTTTCACATCAGTCCCTCTCCCCTTTTCGAAAATGCGAAAATCACCCCTAATTTTTCATAAATTATATCCCAAAAAACTCACAATAAGGTAAGTGCTAGCTGATGTTATATTTTCAAAACGAACTATAAAACGAGTTTCTTTCTAAACAAATCCAAAAAGAAAACATAGAAAACATTGAAAACATTGAAAACAAAAATCAAAACCTCATTTCCCAATCTGATTAGGAATCAGAAATAAAGTAGAGGAGATATCGATGAGATGAACTACCTGCTTCTTCAGCCTTACGGAGAGCCATCTCTCCATTGATGTCCACACTTGAGCTCAATCCCTTCATCTCCTTCGAGAGAGAGAGAGAGAGAGAGGTGCAGGGATCTCGTGGAGAGAGATGGAGGGAGTGGGATTTGAAAACACTGATAATAAGCAGGGGTGCTTTTTATTAATTGCCACCACCCCTTTCGAGTTGAGGAGCAGTTGATCTCCATCTTAGAAATCATACCTGCTGTTAGGGACTGGACAGCATTTTTAGCTATTGGCGGACTAAAAGAGAGGAGCGGAAAGATGGGACCCACTTCATCTCGGACACGTGGAGATATCTGGAGTGGGGAGATTTTTTTCTTCGCTGTTCGTCTACTTGTAGCTGTTAATATGGACTTTCAGAAAGATAAAACAAAAATTCAAAAATTTGCGCTAGTGTTGGAGTGAGTGGGACCCTTTTTCCCCATCAAGGGTTGTCTCGCACAGGGAACGTTAGGAAACGAGTTTCCTTTTTAAATTTTTTTTATTTTTATAATCGGATTTAACGCACTGACAATTTTCCATTATTAAATATAAAATAATATATTTTATTTTTATTAAATAGAATTTTATTTATATTTTATAATCGGATTTAACAGACTGAAATTTCCATTATTCAATATAAAATAATATATTTTATTTTGTATATTATGACCTTATAATTCTAGAAGATTTCCTTCCAGATAGATAACAAAAGGAAATGCATTTTCTTTAAACACTATTAAATGAAGGGAAACGCGTTTCCGGTACGTGTGAGATGGCAGTGGAACGTTAGATCAGACGAATCTTGAGGTTAGATGCTCTGTGTTTCCTTTCCGGTGGAAAGTATTTGATTTTTTAATTAGAATAGTTCATTCATTGACTGTTTAAGACCCCTTGGAACTTGTGAGAAAAAATATGTTTAACATCACTCTTAGATTTTATGTAAATGTTAATATGTATAATAAGTATATTGGTAGATAATATGTATCAAATTATCTAATTTTGTTTTTATAACATAATTATGTATTTTTGTTACAAAAATTATCGTTGGATCCACGCGTTGTCGGTGTTATGATATGATGCATTGGTTGATAAGACTATAAAAGAGAGGAGTGATGCAAACTTTGGCATTAAGTTTAGAATTATGGTGCATGTCCACCATTAAGCGAGCAAAAGAAAGCCGAACTCATCAAACCTAAAGACAATAATGCCTTGGCTTACAAGCATGGCCTTGACAGTAGTGTGCTGAGTTTTTTATAATAAGTGTATTAAATATATAGGATAAACCTCAGTTTTGATCATTATATTTTGACCCAATATTCATTTCCATCTCTGTATTTTAAAAATCTTCGATATAGTACTATGTTTTGGGTTTTTAATCGAATACTTGAATAAACTAATTTTTTAAATACTGATGTGGCATACCACATAGAATAAAAAATTAACTATATTCAGTTTGTATGTCACCCGTGCTACTACGTCAGTACCAGGATCGTACTTGAACAAAAATATGATGAAAATGAATATTGGGTCAAAATACAGGGATAAAAAATGACTTTAATCCTAATATATACCTCTCCATTGGCGCTAGATTGTAAAAATTGACTTGTGTGTTGATAATTGGTTCCATACAACCACCCATTTTAAGTGCACCAAATTAAAAGAGGCCGTTGAGATAGCAAAGAGAAAAAAAGCATCTTATTAATGACGTCGTTGGCCATTAAGAAGAGAGAAATTGATTCACCTCAACCAGTTATCTCAGTTGAATTTATATTTATTTATTTTTATTATTTTTGAATGCATGTCATGTTTTTTTTTCTCACTAAAATTGTATACACAAAAAATCTGACTTCTATATAATTACATTAAACTCCTTGAAATCTTTCCCCATATACAAATACCTCTGTGAAATATGCTGAAAACATTCTCTTTTAACCCTTATTCAAACAAGACCATTAAAAGTAGGAAAAACAAACATTCAAAGCAGAATAGGGGGTATTTCTTTATACAATATGCGAATGACCTCTTAGTGCTATGCACAAGAGACGTGTCGCATTTTCTGGTGTTCAAATTCATATTGTATCTCTTCGAGTGTCTCTCTAGTCTCCTTATAAACTTCAAAAAGAGCGTTATAATCCCGATCAAAACATTTGGATATTCACTAGAGAACCTTATTAAAACAATGAAATACTAAAGTTTAGCTCTTGGAAGGGTCGACTACTGTCCTTAGGAGGATGAATCATTCTACTCAACACGGTACTCTCCCCCATATCAAACTACTAGATATTCATCTATCGCCTCTCAAAATGGGTCATCTAGAATATCGACTCCCTCCAACGAGACTTCCTATGGAGGGGACGAAAGCTTGACTCTAGAGCCTGCAGATTGTTAACTAGAAACACCTCTACTAACCAAAGGAATCAGGCGGACGTGGTATCATTAACCTTAAGCGCTTCAATGCGCCCATACTAGGGAAATGATGGTGGAGAACACTCACAAGGAAGGCGGGTATTTGCTTGAAGATCCTCAAGCTGGTATACTTCAACAAATCTTTCATTAACCCCTTCCAGAAAGTCCACATAAGAGCATTCTTTTTTTTTCTAAAAAGATATTGGACACTAAAGAGTAGTTGTGCTAGCTAACATAACCTCCTCGACAGGAAGCATTACTACACTCAACTGATTCCGTTCACACTATTAAAGAGATTTCTTTAAATGCTAATTGATTCCATCAATGCTGATTGATTGATTCGATAATGGGGATTGTTGCCGTTTTTAGAGATTTGAAAAAACCCTTTAAATGAAGCTCTTTTCTTCTCAAGTTTTATAAGAAAAATTTCTCATCTTCTTCCTCCTTCTCCCATTGTCTTTTTCTTCCTTCGTTGTTTTATTTTCGGAGCAATCTTGAGCACTCGTTGTTCTCCAGTCTGTGTGCACGGAACAGAGGACTTAGTGACTGTTGAATCCTGGGAGAAGTACGTCATAGAGACCCTTGCTGCACCGAGTTACAAACTCCGAGGATGTGAAATACTTTTTATGGTCAGTGCGTCAGCACGCCTCAGTCAAACCCCAACTTCATAGCAGATCATCCTCAACTACAACTCCAACAAAATGGACTATCCAGAGATCTTTTTGGAATGCATGCACCTTAAAGGTCAAACTCTTTGCATGACAATCATGGGATAACAAAGTCCTAATCTTTGATAACCTAGCAAAGTAGCAATGGAGGAGAACTTGTAAGACCCGCTATCTCTGTGAGAACGAGGACAAATCAGTTCTCCGTTTATTGTTATTATGACATTTCATATGCAGGATCTAGGGCCAAATCTATAACCTTTTTGGGGTCATAGACATGCCCCACTCAATAGAAGATCTTTAGGGAAATGCTTCCTCAAATATACAATTAGACAAAGCCTTGCGAAAAAGGTAGAATTTGGTAGTCACAACTATGACTCGAAGCTTTTGGTTTGAGAGGAATCATGAATGATTTCAAGATAAACAACATGCTTTCACTAAATTGATTTGAGATATGGATTTCCTTATACTCTCTTGATCTGATGCAGTTTATGCAACCAAATGACCCAAGCCACTAGCAGTGGAGTTCATCATGAAGAGAAGCCTGATCTTCATTCGAAAGGATCTTTCACAACGCCTGACAGAGGGGGCCTTTGATGACAAGGCTTTAAAGTTGTCGATTGTAACTAGATGGCTTAGCCCCTTGGCTCTTTTTTTTTCCTTTTGTTTTTTTTTTTGAAAAAAAGAATCTTAAATTTTAAAATCATTACTTTTTGATCTTTGTATAATAGACTTAAATTTTGAGCTAATAGTGTTTAAATCAAAACGATCAAAATCTTCTCTTCTCTGAAAGCTTGCTCTGTAACCTTATCTCAAACTTTAACATCTTTTTATCTAAATATATATAATTTTATTTTTTTAAAATAAAATAGTTATTTCACAACCATAATTAGAAATGTTAAACTATGAATTAAGAGCTCTTACTGTTAAAAGGAGGTTTTTGCTTAAAGACAAAAGATTAGATAGTTAAATCTAATTATAAAGAAATCAGAGTTTTTTTTCTCTCTCTAAATGCTTAGAGAGGTATATGCCAAAAAGAAAACCCTTCTTGATGTAAGAAAAAGAAAATCCAAATTAGCAGGGTTTCAAATCAAAATCCTTGCACTGGATTTTATAGTCTTTCCACACATTCCTTTGCTTGATTAGACTTTCCTAGGTTAAGCCCCAAGTATATATTTCACCTAAAAAGTTGGTATTTGAAGTTGATATCCTACTCATATTAAATATAAAATAGTAAACATTTAATAAACAAAAAAGCAACCCTTTGGTAATTCATTTCTCTCACAAAAAGAGGGTGACAAATTTGAATCACACTTACATTGTGGTTCTAGTGGTTTGCCCACAAATCACAAAAAAAAAAACCTTCACATTTACCTCTCTTCACTTCACTAGCTTATTTTGATGAACAACTTTCAACCATTACCTTGTGTTAACCATACATATACTTCATATATAGTCCTCTATAATGTACTCTCATGTATAGGACTCACATTGTAACCCTTGTATATATAAGTGGGTATATGTAGCCCTAATAACATTGCTTTTCTCTTTTCAAAACTATCATGGTATCAGAACGGCTACGATCCTGGATCTGCCTGAGTTGGTGAGAGCTCTTCTGTTTTGGAGCTGGAGGGCGCGCCTATTTTTTTTGAGAGCTTTTCTGTTTTGTGTGTTTGAGCTGGAGACGCGCCTTGAAGATGTGGCCCTGTTGAAGACGCGACTTAAAGAGCTGGCACCTTCTTGAGCTGGAGACGCGTCTGGATCTAGAGTTTGAGCTGGTGACTTGCTGTTTGTTGGCTGCTTGAGCTGGTTGCTTGTTGTTTATTGGCGTTTAAGCTGGTGGCTTGCTGTTTGTTGGCTGCTTGAGCCTATTTGAGCTGTGTGTTGGCTGCTTGCTGCTTGAGCTTGAGCTGGTGGCTGCTAGGCTTGGGTGTTGAGCTGGTGTTTGGCTGGGGTTTTGTGGCTGTGCTCTTATGTTTTGTGGCTGTGCTCTGGTGTTTGGTTGAGCTGGTGTTTGCTTGTTGTTTGTTGGGTTTTGCTTGGTGTTGCTTGCAGAGAGTTGGTTCTCTTTGTATTTGAGCTGGTTGGTGCTTCTTTGTATTTGAGCTGGTTAGTGCTTCGTGTTGTTGGCTACTTGCCATTTATCATGACATCTTCGCCGTCTCAGCCTCCTAGTTTTCTCGCCCCGATCGATGTCAAGATGAATGACACCAACTATAAGGAGTGGTTCACTACAGTCCGAGTCATTCTTCTCGGACTCGATCTGTTTGGGCATGTTGATGGAACCTCTCCGGCGCCTTTTGTGTCTTCTGATATTCCTGATGGCTCTATCTCTGATGTTTCTGTTTCTTCTGACCACCGTGCTTGGTACACCGCTAACCATCGCACTATGGCCCTCATATGTCAGTCGTGTGAGCTTGATGTTCGGATGGAAATTGGACATCTTGCTACTTCTCGTGAGATGTGGGAGCACTTGCGTCACATGTTTGAGCCGTCCAGCTCTGCTCGTGGGTAAGCTGTTAAGCAGGATATTGGTCACATTCAGCAGTGTGAGTGCACAGTCCGGGAGTATGTCACTGAGCTGCGGTCTCTTTGGCGTCAGTCTGAATCTTTGGAGACTCCCACTTGCCAGCATTGCACTTGTTGTCAGATTCGTACACGTTCTCGCCAGATCCAACGAACCTATGAGTTTTTGATGCGTCTCCGTCCCGATTTTGAGTCAGTTCGCAGTCAGCTGATTAATTAGGACCCTCTACATTCCTTTGACGATGTGGTTCGCAGTGTTATCTCTGAGGAGACTAGGCTGGGCACTCTCTCTATCTCTCGCTCTTCTTCGATTGACATCGTTCTTGTTGTGGCTGCTCCACGTCACTCTGGGTCTCCTGTATTATCCACTCCCTCCACTCTGCAGACCGTCTCTACTGGTCCTCAGTTTTCGTGTCATTACTGCAAGCGGCCAGAGCATATGAAGGCTCAGTGTCCCAAGCGTCCGCAGCGGTCGCCACAGCAGCGTTCCCAGATGCGTACTCCTGGAGCTTCGTACTCTCCTCATGCAGCTGCTGTTGAGACTTCCGCTCCTGACTCCACTTCAGACTTTACCTCTCAGATGGCTCAGCTCACTGAGCAAATGCATGCTATGCAGCAGGCTATGCAGTCCGGGTCTTCCTCTGCCATGTATGCTGCTTCTGGTATGATTTCCTCCTCATGGATCTTGGACTCTGGTGCTACTTATCATATGACCCCAGATCTCACCCATCTCGTTGACCTTTCTACTATCCAACCCTCCTCCACTGTTCGCACTGCTGATGGGGTACTTCTACCTGTCATGCAGTCTGGTCATTTTCACTCTACTTCCTTTGACATTCCCGCAGTTTATCATGTCCCTGGCCTCACCTTAAATCTTATTTCTGTTAGTCAGCTCACTGACCATGGTATGATTGTTACCTTTTCCTCTTCTGATTGCTCTGTGCAGGACCATCTTACAGGCTGGAAGATTGGGACTGGGCGTAGAGTTGGCGGTCTGTATCATCTGAAGCATCTTCATCTACCAGCATCAGTTTCTACTTCCATTAGTCCTTCGTCCTTCACTGCTTCTGTGTGTTCATTAGATCGTTGGCATTGTTGCTTAGGTCATATGTCTCGTGATCGCCTGAAACTATTAACCAATTCAGGCAGTCTTGGTTCTGTTTCTTCGAGTCCCTTATCTACATGTATGGGTTGTCGGTTAGCCAAACACTTGGCTCTTCCCTTTCCTTTTAGTGAGTCTACTTCTGTTGCCCCATTTGATCTTGTGCACTCCGATGTTTGGGGGCCTGCTCCTACCTCCTCTCTTGGAGGCTTTTCTTACTATATTTGTTTTATTGATGATTTTTCACGTTACACTTGACTTTACCTTATGCGTTCCCGCTCTGAGGTGTTTTCCATCTATTGTCAGTTCGCACAGATGGTTCATACTTAGTTCGGTAAACGCATTAAGGTTTTTCGTTCTGATGGAGCTGGTGAGTATCTCTCTACCTCCTTCCGTGCCTTACTTTCCTCTCATGGAACCCTCTCTCAGCAGTCTTGTCCTCACACACCTGCTCAAAATGGTGTTGCTGAGCGGAAGCATCGTCACCTTCTTGAAATCGCTCGTGCACTCTTTCTTTCTTCTTATGTTCCTCAGCGCTTTTGGGTTGAGGCAGTCATGACCTCTGTCTATCTCATCAATCGTACTCCTTCCCCTATTCTCTTTGGTGTCACTCCTTATGAGCGTCTTTACTCTTGTGCCCCTTCTTATGGTCATCTTAGTATGTTTGGTTGTGTTTGCTTTGTGCTCTCGCCCTTAGTTGAACGGACCAAACTTTCACCGCGTTCTGTTATGTGCATTTTTCTTGGCTATAGCTCTGAGCACAAGGGCTATCGCTGCTACGATCCCACATCTTGTCGTCTTCGTATTTCTCGTCATGTCACCTTTCTCGAGGACACCTCCTTCTTTTCCACTTCTCCTCCTGCTCAGTCTTCTCCATATCCTTCTGTTGTACTACCGGACTCTTCTATTCCTCCTGTGGACTCTCCTACGGTCTCCCTTGCGTCTCCCTCTCCGGTCTCTTCTGAGTCTCCCCCTTCGCCACTACCTCTTCTTTCCCAGTCGGTTGATGCTCCAGGTGCTCCTACCGCCCTTACCTCGGACCCTCCCCTGTTGAAGATGTTCATGCTATCCCTCCCCGTCGCAACCCCGATCGGCTCCGTCTTCCTCCAGCTAGGTTTGCCCTTTCAACTACTCACACCTACTCTGCTAGCTTTGCATCCTTTCTTGCAACTGTTCATTCTCATTTCGAGCCCAGATCCTATCGTGAGGCACTCCCGTATATCCACTGGCAACAGGCTATGGCCGAGGAGCTCGGCGCTCTGTAGCGGATGCATACTTGGGATCTTGTTCCACTACCTGCTGGTGTTACTCCTGTTGGTTGTCGGTGGGTCTACAAGATCAAGACCCATGCTGATAGCAATATCGAGCGCCATAAGGTGCGTCTTGTTACTCGTGGTTTTACTCAGGAGCATGGGGTTGATTATGAGGAGACTTTTGCCCCTGTGGCGAAGATGACTATTGTTCGTCTTCTTTTAGCCGTTGCAGCAGCTCGTCAGTGGCCCCTTTATCAGATGGATGTGACCAATGCCTTCGTACATGGGGATCTCTCTGAGAAGGTTTACATGACTCCTCTTCTTGGTCTTTCTTATCCCCCTTAGCATGTTTGTCGGCTCCAACGGGCTATTTATGGTCTCAAACAGGCTCCTCGCACCTGGTTTGAGCGTTTCCGCAGTGTAGTTCTTACTTTTGGTTTTACTGAGAGCTCATCTGATTATGCTCTCTTCACTCACCAGACCTCCCGCGGTCTTACTCTTCTTCTTTTATATATGGATGATATGGTCATTTCTGGTGATGATGCTGACACTATTCTTTCTCTGAAGCAGCGACTACAACATGAGTTTCAGATGAAAGATCTTGGTCATCTTCGCTACTTTCTAGGCCTTGAGGTGGCTTATGCTCGTCGGGGCTACTTAGTGTCTCAGCAGAAATACATCTCGGATATTCTTAGTCGAGCATGTCTTACTGACCTTCGTACAGCAGCTACTACTATGGAGCTTCATCACAAATTATCCACTTCCGATGGTGAGCTTCTTCCGGATCCCACTCGATATCGAGAGATTGTAGGTGCTCTTGTTTATTTGACTATCAGCCGACCAGACCTTTCTTATGTCATTCGTGTCCTCAACCAGTTTGTTAGTGCTCCCCGCTCTACTCATTATGCCGCACTTTTACGGGTTCTTTGCTATCTGCGTGGCACCATCACACGCTCACTGCTTTTCTCTGCTTCTTCTTCTTTGGAGCTTCGAGCCTACTCTGATGCTGACTGGGCGGGTGACTCTACTGATCGGCGGTCTACCACTGGTTTCTGTGTCTTCCTTGGTGATTCCCTTATTTCATGGAAAAGCAAGAAACAACAGACCGTCGCTCTTTCTACTGCTGAAGCTGAGTATGGTGCTATGTCTTCTACCGCCAAGGAAGTTCTTTGGTTTCGTCGACTTTTGATGGACTTTGGTGTTCCTGTTACTACTCCCACAACTATTTATGGTGACAACCAAAGTGCCATCAAGATTGCCGGAAATCCAGTATTTCACGAGCGGACAAAGCATCTTGAGGTCGCTCTTCACTTTATTCGCCATCACTATCTTGCTGGCACTCTCTCTCTTCCCTACATTGCCTCTGCTTACCAGATTGCGGATCTCTTCACTAAGGCGCACACTCTTTCCCGTTTTCAGTTCTTGATTGGCAAACTCTCGGTGTATGATCCCCCGTGAGTTTGAGAAGGCGTGTTAACCATACATATACTTCATATATAGTCCTCTATAATGTACTCTCATGTATAGGACTCATATTATAACCCTTGTATATATAAGTGGGTATATGTAGCCCTAATAACATTGCTTTTCTCTTTTCAAAACTATCACCTTGAAGACATATCAGTGTTAATGGAGCATCATACAATTTTCAAAGACAAAATGACATCACAACCAACTTTCAAGTCAGACTTCTGTTATTCTGTTCATAGATTTACTGAAAAACATAACTCTAATTACACAAATTCACAGCTGCTTTATCAGTGTTAATGGAGCATCATACAATTTTCAAAGACAAAATGACATCACAACCAACTTTCAAGTCAGACTTCTGTTATTCTGTTCATAGATTTACTGAAAAACATAACTCTAATTACACAAATTCACAGCTGCTTTTTGGAATATCAAGTGAGATCGATCTCTCTTTCCTGTTGTGTTTGTTGTCCTCTCTGCTACCAAGCAAGATATTGTTCTTTTTCCGGGATTTAAGCATTGCCTCTGCTTGATTGGATGAGGCAGCATTCACTGATTCCACATACAAAGCCTTGACCAAGTTATTGAATCTTCGGCGAAAGCCCGGGATTCGTGACATCGATGCCACAATTCCCTGCAATCTGTTTGTACAATGAACACAATGAACAAGCACAACAAGTTGGTCACAGTGCTATAATTAGCAGAAAGTTAGGAACCAAAAAATTTTGAAGCCATATACATCCATAGAACAAATGAGATTCAGTACACAGGTAAGTCTTTGAGGTGAAGAACAAGAATCTTTGATGTGAGAGTAGTACTATTATATTAAGGTAAGGTGTTTCTATTCGTTGAACAACATGATTCTATTGATTTGTGTAATAAAAAAAGGTCGATTTAACTGAAAGTGTTGAATGTGAATGTCACAGTAAATTGGTGGAATACTTCTTTACTTCAAGTTCATCAGACGCCTATGGTCTAGGTGATACAATAATTCGAAGTTATGTTTCAATGAAGGGCATATGAAAACAATTTAGGATAAAAGGCATCAAGAAAGATTATTAGATAAACCATACCTTCTAAATATGGCTTGCAATTGAGCTCTTCTCACATTATCATCCAATGGAAAACCACTATCGTCCCAGTCCTCCAGTTTCTCAGTGTTGTATGTCATGATCAACTTCCTCAAGTATGTTTCCTCATTTTCATCCAAATTGAGTCCTTTAATTTGTTCTTTCATTATAAGTAGGGGTTCGAGCAACCATCCCAGAACTTTATCTTTTGGCCAGTTGAAGTCTGTTAATTCAACACCATCCGCTGACATACACAAGCAAAGATTATAACAAATATAAAAACAGATCTAGAGCTAAGCGGAAACAAGAAATTTCAATGTGTTTAAAGAGCATACATATTAGCAAACCATATGAGTCGGACTTTGCCGATCGAAGAAGACAACGTAGAATACACCATGCAGGTAATCTTATGCTTAGTTTCTTGCACCTTCCTATGATAATGCATTCTTCAATGTCTGCCAGACTGATTAATCCTTCGCTCATCAGCATCCTTCCATTCAGCTCACAAGATCTGAAGAGCCAATCCCATATCTGTTGTTTGTAGCATTAGGGAGACGATAAGCAAAATAGAAAACAAAGCTGAGTTCAAGTGAAGTATTTATCTCACTTGAATCGGTTCCAGCTGATGGATGGCTTTCATCAGTGACCTCGATCGCTGAGGAGCCAACTTTGCTCTGTTGGAGGTTAATCTCAAGTTATCATTAATCTCGACCTTATCCTGTTCACTTGGTCTATTTCTTTCAGGTGGTGCAGAATGCTTTGGGTGCTTCCGGTAATTCGGCCTGGCTGTCGTAAGAATCCAATAATCAGAAAAAACAGCACAGAACAGAGAAAAAGACAGCATTTTCAATCTTAAGAAGCCATACAGAAGATGATACCTTGGCAAACAAGAGCCCTCCCGCAAGTAGAGTAAGTCATTGGTGTACTCATCGAACAAAGAAATCACCGATACAATGTATGCAAGTCCCATTTTTAGCGAGTCTTCCTGAAAAGCAAGAAAATCAAGAGCAAGACAAGCCTTAAGCATCAAACCACTGTGCAAAATATCTATCTCTAAATGTGATAAACCTGGTGAGTGATGATTCCTCCATAGAGTCCAAGAAAGAAGCTGCAGATAGATGCAGCAACAACCGCTCCAATCACTGCAATCGGCCACAAAATGATTGCAAGACCAGCAAAGGGTACACACACCGTCTCGAGGAAAGGCCCTTCCCTTCCGATCAAATCATGAAATAACCTTTGCCATCCTTTTAGTAACATGTAGGGGCTCTTTAAAAATGCTAAAATAATTATTGCAGGCACATCAATGGGTATCGCGAGGAGGCAAACAAGAAAACAACCAGGTATCTTCGATAACCTTTCAACAAATAGAAATGCATAGGTGAAAAAAACAAGTTCTAGAGTAGCGCAACTCATATCGTGAATGCAATCAGCTACATAGTAATTCTAAAATTAAATACGTAGAGAAGAGTTTGTAGTTTGTACTTGACATCAAAAGGCATTTCATTGTCTGCTATTTTTTCACTCAGGTCATCCATATATGAGAAATAGGAGTAGAAGCAGACATCCAAGAAGTCACTGACCACGGTGCAAGCTCCTTTGATCGTGCTCCAGCATCCATCCTGCCTCAGTGAAATCGAAATAAATCCATATTTTGTACTCTATTTCAATTCTAGAGTTTTTTCTGAGGGAGTTGAAAAGATAATTTTTTTTTTTGATCATTGCATTCCAATTTGTACAACTTACAGTGAAACAGTGATAGAGCTTGTCAACTACATGCTCACCAACAGCCTCAAATGTCGCAATTAGAGGAGAGAAATATCCATAACCTATACCAAGCAGAAGGCTGCCTAGAATGCCAAGAACTGGCCATAAAACCAATGGAACTGGTAAAATCACTAGCACTAGTATCTTCAGAGTAAGTCCAAGTCTCTTGGTTCTGCATTGACAAAGTGCAATTGAAGCTAAAGTATCAGCTCAACAGATTAACGTATCTTAAGACATTCTACTTTGGAATTCTCTTATTGGATCAATCTAATAGAAGAGAGCGAAAAGAGAAGAATACTTAATGACACAGTAGTAGGTCCAGAATAGATGAGCAGGCCAAAGACCGATGATCACAGCAGAGTTTCCAATAAAAACTATGACTGCTACAATTGGACCGATAACTACAGCTGCAAAAAAAGAAAACTAATAGTTATCCAAAGTAGGATACTGAAATGGAATAGTATAAAACATGATTTCAAGAATTGGTTAATGGAGTATGTTTTTGATAATCAGAGAGAAATTGTCAAATTGAAGAGAGATCAATGATCAAAAAAGAGAGATTTCATTGATAGAAATCACTGAAATACCCTCATTTACTAATTCTAATAGTATTCATGGTACCTCCGGAGACTGTCGAAAAGGAATGAAGATCATCTAAGGAAAGACACACAGGCACATATTATTCAAAGAAACATTGGTTTTACCTTTGTTACCTTTAACAACAAACATTCATGTTTAGAGAAGCACATAAACATATGGTCCAAAGAAACATTGATTTACTTTATGGTACCTTTGTAGACTAGTTGAAAATACATCAACATTCCAGTGAAGTGACAGAAAGATACATATTATTCAAGGAAATGCCGATTTAATCAGTGTTGCTTTGCAGAATGATTGAAAAATCACGACCATTCAAGTGAAGAGAACACATACACATATGCTTCAAAGAAATGTGTATAGTATCTTCATATATTAATTAAAAAGGTATGAAAATTCAAGTAAAGAGACATAGATATGTGTATGCTTCAAAGAAATGTGGATTGATTGAAAATCATTGAACATTAAAATAAAAGGGCACACATATACGTATGATTCAAAGAAACAATGATTCAATGTATTATAGGGTCTTGTAGATTAATTATGAAGCATGAGCATTCAAGTAAAGAAACACAAATACATATGATTCAAATAAATTTTAGGTTAACTAATGCTACCTGTGTAGATTGAATTATTGAAAGTATAAAAATCCAAGTGAAGAGAGACACATATGCATAAGATCAAATAATAATAATAATAATAATAAACAAAACAATGGTTTAATGTATGGTAGCTTTGCAGATTGATTGAAAAAGCATAACCATTCAAGTTAAGAGACACACAAATAGATATGATTCAAAGAAACATTAGCATAATATAAACATTTCAATTAAAGAGAGACGTATACAAATGATTCTAAGCAACAAATGGTTTAATGTATACATGGTAACTTTTCAAATTGAATGAAAATCATATGGACATTCAAATGAAGGGACAAACATATAAAGCCACAGCTTCAAATTAAAAAAGATTAAAAGAACATGAAGATTCAAAGTTGAATGATGTGAAAGAAAGATTAGTTAATGGAGTAGGAAAGATGGTACCTTTGAGGAAGCCAAGGAGGAGGAGAAGGGAGAAGAAAGGAAGGAAAGAGATGAAGCTCCAGAGCTTTGCAAGGACTCCAATGGGGACTTCCATTTGAACCAGTGATTGGGAGTGCCCTGCAATGAAACCAAGACAAAAAAAGAGATTATATAACGTACAGGGGTGGGTTACGTGGCACGCTGTCTAGTGACACGTGGCAAGTAATGGCCGGGTTTCTCGTGAGTGTTGCTTTTGGCTTTTGGATGTTCAGTGTGGCGGTTGATCGGATCTCTTTTGTTTTGTTTTATTATTTTTATAAATATGAAAAGTCACGAGTCTGATTCCAACCCACAACCTTTGTTTGTTCGAAGCAATGGGTTAACATATGGGAACTTTGACATGGGTTGGGTTAAGTTGAATTTGAGATTTTTATTTTTATTTTTTTAATTTATTTGGGAGAGAACGTGATGTTTACTAATGGTGCACAAATTTTTTTTTTAAAAAAATATTTTGTTAACCCTAAAATCATTTTATTTGTCAAATACCATTAGGATTGTCTAGTCAACATGATTACTAGATTGAAAATCTTCATATAGGGAGAGAGCCGGATATCACAAGATTGAACCCAACATCGAGACATTGTTGAAAGGATCCGAGAAGATCCCTATCCCGAGTTTAAGGAGAGGTGCTGAAAATCAGCCGAGAGGTTCATCACGTCCCTTGCAGATCTTGAACAGAGTCTCACTTCTAGACACAGTCAAGAATAATTAGAGAGTTTGAGAGAATGTTTTCATTCACTTCTCAAAGCTTTCTTACAGAGTTACAAGTCTCACTGCCCCTTAGAAAACTGAAACCTTCTAGAGGTTTCTCCAAGGGTCCACAAAGTTCTCTAAAGCTTCACTACTTTATAAGATTTCCACAAAATATACAAGCTTTAGAGATAATGACCCGGAGGTCCGGAGGTCCTTAGCCCCAATGAAGAGTCACCTTTCTAGAGTCTGGCTATCATGTTGAAGTAGCTCTCCTGAAATCAACTATGAAGTCAGCGAGCCGTGACATCCTCCCCCACCTATGCAAGCGACACCCTCATCATGCCTTGCTCCTTGAACCTAAAGAATGTGATCCTTGAACTACCAAAGAGACTCCTCTTTCTCCCAATTAGCTTCAGAGTTTGCCAAGCCCTTCCACTTGACATAGTACTCCCTGCTCCTTTGGCACTCCCTGGTGAGATATCACTTGTTCATCAAGAATGTACTCACCTTCTTTATCAAAGGATACAGTCATGACGAGCAACACTTGGCTAGACTGACTATGACTCGGTTCCTCCAAATCTGCATGATAGGCCTTGAGGTTGCTCACATGAAACATAGGATGGATCTTCAGTTGTGGATGCAAGTTATATAATACCCTGATTTTTTTAAAATTAATATAAAATAAATTGAAATGAGGATTAATGCTGAATTAGAGGGTAAAAATGTATACGATAAGTTTGGGGGTTAAAGTGAGAAATTAGAAAAAAAAAATTAATTAAATATAAGTAATTAAATAATTAATTAGTTAATTAAAAAAAAGAGAAGGCAGCTTCCACGAAGCCGCTGCCCTCTCCACCGTCTCATTCCTCTATAAATCAACCAAGCATCAGAAGATAGATAAAGAGAAAGGAAAAAAAGAAGTAAAGAGAGAAGAGAGGAAAAAACATCGTAGAATAGAAAGAGAGAAAGGAAAGAGAGAGAGGAAGAGAAGGAAAGAAGAGGAGGGAAGGTAGGTGGAGGGAGAAAAAGAGAAGGAGAGAGACGTTCAAGGAAGAAGAGAAGAAAAGAAGAAAAAAGAGAAAGAAAAAAGAGAAGAAAGAGAAGAGAGAGAAAGAGAGAGAGAGAAGCTATTTTCCACTGTTTTTCTTTCTCTTATTTCGAAGTTTTTTAAAGGGAGGTTCTAGCAAAATTAGGATTTGGGTCAAAGGTAAAACTACTGTTAATTTCTTGATTTTTTTAAAAGTCGTGGGAGTATATAGATATATATGTATAGATGTCCGTATTTTGGTCGGTTATACATATAGAATATATCCACATATATGTGTAGATATTCACCTTCATGGTCGGTTACACATATATGGATAGACGGATATATATAATTTCGTCCCGTGAGTGGATATTTCATCGTGGCGACTTCCCACTTTTTATGCTTATATAAAAATTGACTAAATAAAAATTGACTCCAAGGATGTGATATTAAAATTCTTTAAGGGAATAACCTCTTATGTGGGAGCCATGACTTTAATAAGAAAATGAAAAAATGGGAATATATATATATAAATGAATAAGCAAGAAATTAAAACATTTTCCAAAGGAATAACTTTTGGATATTTTGGTGCACAGGAAATCACCAGAAAGCTTAACCAGGAAGAAAGGTAAGGGATGCACTTTCTTGACAGGGTAACGTTAACCCTTTCCTTTGCATTTTTTATTGGATTCCATGGGTTAACCTTGAAGCCTTTTCATGGTTGGCTTTCTTTATGGATGCTCTATTACACGCTATAGTGACTATATTTTTCTTGCATCCTGATAAGCATGAAAATTTTGAAATCCTTTATGCTCCTATGTAATTAAATGCTTCATTTCCATGTCTAGACAAATGTTACGTTGACGGGTGGGCCCGGAATTATACAGCCTTCCAATGCATTGGGTAAAGCATGTCCCTGGAATGGGAAAATCCAGTGGATAAGAAGTATGGTGTCATGGCGGTTAGCCCTGACAATTTTATGTTATGACGTCCAGACTGTTCCTAAAATTATTTCCTATATTTGATGCTTATGTTTGATGTTTAATACCCTCCATGACTTTGATATTTCAATATCTTTACTTTCACAGTTCATGTTTTTACTCACACAGTTCATGTTTACCTTACTGGGTTATTTCAGCTCACTCCTTTGTTTCTTTGATTTCTAACCCCAGGTGAACTAGAAGTTTAGGACTCTTGATAGCGCTTGAGAGTTTAAGTTTATGTTTTAGTACCTTGTTCATATATAAAGGGTTTGTAATATTGTGTCTGGTGTCCTAAACTTCTAAACTCCAAAACTTTTGACATTATGATCTTGGGAGATGTAATAAATTATGTAAGGATTATGTATGTTTAAGCTATATTTTGAGATTAACGTACCCGATCTAGAGCTCCCGGATTTGGGGGCGTTACAAGTTAACCATATAAGAAGCTTTGCCCACTTTCTTCAAGACAGGAAAGGGGCCTTCATACTTCCTTAGCAACCCTTTGTGCAACATCTGCGTCGACTTGAATAGTTGGTGCAATAACTTGACAAGAACTAAGTCCCCCACCTGGAACTCTAGTTTTCTCCTCTTTTTGTCAACTCGCTTCTTCATCTTTGGTTGCTTTCTCTAAGTAAGCCTTTGCCAATTCCCTTTGATCTTGCCATTCTTTTAGAGTCTTGTAGGTAGCCTAGCTCGTTTCGGTGTACCCTGTGATCATGTGTTAGGAGTTAGGGGATGCTAACCCATAACAACCTTAAATGGACTTCTACCCATGGCTTTAGTCCTTTGAAGATTGTATGAAAAATGAGTTATGTCCTTAAGCTTCATCCAATCTTCCTGGTTTGCACTCACAAAGTGTTTGAGATAGAGCTCAAGTAGTCCATTGACTCTCTTAGTTTGCCCATAAATTTGTGGATGAAAGCTAGCAGAGAAGTTCAGTTCAGTCCCCATCAACTTGAATAACTCCTTCTAGAGCTTCCCAATGAAGTAGGGATCTCTATCATTGATAATGATCCTCGGAATGCCCTAATACTTCATAATGTGCTTCATGAATAATCTGACTGCCTCTTCAGCTGTGTAGTTTGCTAGTGCAGGGGCAAATGTGGCATACTTCGAGAACCGGTTGACAACCACCATGATCGACCCACATCCCTCTGCCTTGGGCAAGGCTCGAGATGAAATCCATGGAGACATTGTCCCATGGACGTTCTGGCACAGGCAAAGGCTCTAACAAGCCAACAAGTAGCATTTGCTTAATCTTGTTGCGTTGGCACACAAGACAAGTCTCTACATAGGCCTCAATGTCATCCCTCATCTGTAAACCAATAATAGATATCTTTCACTAGAGCCATGGTGCGATGTGTGCCTAGATAACCAGCTCACTTAGAGTCATAACACTCTTTCAAGATTTCCCCGCTTAAGTTCCCCTACCTTGGCACAAGTTTTCTCCTGTCTTTGGTATAGAGAAAGCCATCTTTAAACCATAATCTCTTAGTTCCTTCCCTTTCAACCAGCTGTAGTAGGCTCTTAGCTAAGGGATCATGCACCAATCCCTCTTTAATCCTGCCCTCTAGTTCATCTTAAGGCCGAGATAGAACAACAAGTTTTGCCTTCCGGGTTACCAAGCTCACTTTGTTGGGTTTATACTTAAGTTTATAGTCAAACTTCGCCAAGAGATCGTATATCTAGCCTATTTTTGGTGGCAACTTCTTCTAAGTTTGAAAGTAAGTAGTTGTCACATTATATGTTCTAATGGTAAACTTGGGGCCCAACATGTAGTATCTCCAAGTTCTTAAACAATGGATGATAGTGGTCATCTTTTTCTCATACACCATGTATCACCGTTCAGTCTCATTGAGCTTGCGGCTTTCATAGGCAAGAGGATGCCCTTTCTGCATTAAACCCCGGCAATTGCAAAGTCAGAGGCATCAATGTCTACCTCATAGGGTTTGTCTGGATCCGACAACTTTAGGATAGGCTCCTCTATCACAACCTTCTTTAGCCCTTCAAAAGCTTTCTTGCACTTTTGTGACCACTCCCAATCCTTGCTCTTCTTCAATAAACCAATTAAGGGGGCAGCCTTATAGGAGTAACCTTTGATGAACTGGTGGTAATAGTTAGCAAGCGCAAGAAATGACAGAAGCTCAATGACTTTAGTAGAAGGTGCTCACTCCTGAATAACCTTTATCTTTGCTTCTTTTATCATGATCCGACCATTTGAAATTTTGTGACCTAGAAAAGATACACCAGGCTGAGCGAAAGAGCACTTCTCTTTCTTCACAAATAGTTCGTTCTTCCTCAACACTTGGAAGATAGTGCTGAGATGTTGAACATGCTCTTCCAAAGTGTTGCTATACACCATAATGTCATCAAGATAGACAACCAAAAGCATGCCCAAGAATAGATGAAAGACTTTATTCATGAGTGTGCAGAATGTAGCTGGAGCATTTGTTAACCCAAATGGCATAACTAGGATTTCATAAGTTCCATATCTTGTCACACATGTAGTCTTTAGCTCATCTTCAGGTATAACTCGAACTTGATAATATCCCGAAAGAAGATCAAGCTTGGTGAAATACCTTGCTCTTCCCAACTAATCAAACAAGTTAGCAATAGGGGGAATTGGGTACTTGCTCTTCACCATTACCTTCTTTAGAGCTCGGTAATCAACACACAATATGCAAAGAACCATACTTCTTCTTTAGAAACAAGATTGGAGCTCCATAAGGAGCTTTAGAAGGTTGAATGATACCAGCATCAACTAACTCCTTCAATTTCCTCTTCAGCTCTTGTAGTTCATGGGGTGCCATACGAAGGGTGCTTTGATGAGTGGCCTGGCTCCAAATCAATGGCACGATCCACCTCTCTCCTAGGTGCAAGTTGCTTGGGCAGCTCTTGGGCATTAGATCTTGGCAACCTGTCAAGACATGTGCAATTCTCGATGGAAACTCCTTATGAGAATTAATACCTTAATTGATTCTCCAACTTCAAAGCCACCAAGAAAGTAGCTTCACCCTTCTTGAAGCCCTTGTGTAGTTGTATGGCCAAGAGAGTCTACATCATCTTCGTGGACTGTCTTGTGACTGGCACCACACAAGACATCCCTTACTGCACTATGCATAGGTATTAGAGAAAGGAATGGAGATGACTTGTACCTTGCCCATAAATTCCATTTCAAGTAAAATAGAGAAATCATCCATTGGAATCAGAGGGAAGTCTAACACTCATTTCCATCCTCTAATGCTCAGCTCCAACACATCAATATACGTCAATCCCTTTGGCATGGCCTTCGGTGTCTCCGGCTTGGCCTTGACAGTATTCAGGAGCTGAAGTGAGCTTCATGTGCACTCCTTTATTTTCCTTATCTTCCTGTTGTGCTGCCATTGCATTGATTGCCTTCCTCTTGGGACAATCTCTGATTAGATGAGGACCATCACAGAAATAGCAAGTGGCTTTTGCCTTTGTCTCCAATCTTGCCCTTCCACACAACCTCACCGTTATCAGACTCGATCTTAGCTACCTTGTCTCCCCCATCTTTGTCATAAGACTCTACCCTGCCTTTGTTGAAGTAGTCTCGGCCACCTTTGTTATAGGTACCCTTTTGTACCTTTAGCATGGGGACATGCCTCTTGTACTCAACAAGAGATTTGGATGCATTAATAGCCTGAGATAGGTTCTACACCGATCGACGCTGAAGCTCTAGTCTTGCCCAAGGTTGGAGTCCGCTCATAAATGGAAGAACTTGTCTTCTTCACTAAGATCAGCAATCTCAAACAAAAGATTAGTGAACTCAATCACATACTCATGAATGCTAGTAGTGTCCTTGAGCTACCAAAACTTCTCTTTTGCTTCCAACCGAGCATTGCCGAGATAGAATTGTAGTTTGAAATCCTTTTTGAACTCCTCCCATGACTCAAAAGAGAAAAAGCCTTGTTCAATCTCCCTATTGTGCCTTCTCTACTATAGAAGTGCATTCCAGGTGAGGAACAAAGTGGCTATAGAAATCTTCTCCTCCTAATCATCAACATGCAAATACGGATACATCTCTCTATGTTTCAAAAAAAAAGTATCCAACTCCTTAGCATCCCTCCTCCCATCATAGGATTCGGGCTTTAGAGCATTACCCTTCACCATCTTATGCCCAACAAGATTGAAGTTTAGAACAACCTTCTTACATGAGGTCCAATCTTCTCCAACACTCTTCATCTCCTTCAAGACACCATCTTGGAACGTAGCCATATCGGTTCGCATCTGATCCATCTGGGACTGGACTTGTTCCATGAAGCTCTCCATCATGGAGTTGAGAGTTCCGTGAAACTCTACCCTAAACTCCTCCAACGGGTGTCAAGGCTTCCATGAGTTTGGATTTCCTCTTTAAGGCGACCAACTATATCACTTACGGCATTCTCCATCCGAATGAGCCATGCCTCCATTTATAACGACCAGAATTTTCTAGATATTAAGAATCCCTAAACAATATAGATGTACAGTACCTGCAGAGGATGAGTCGGGATAATAATCCTGAGATTTGAGAAATAGAGTTTAAAGAATTGAAAAGAATATAATAGATGGAAACCCAAAAGAAAGGTAAAATGGTCAATTAAATTACAGTTGAGGCCTAAGAGAGGCAACTAAATGAAAATAGGGTCAAATAAAGTATATGTGATGATTATGGGCATTAATGAGAAAAAAGGAAGAAATGACATAAAATGCCCTTAGTTCAACACATGAGAGTATAAAAGAGTTGGAGAGAGATAGAGAGAGAGAGTGTGCGTGAGGAACTTGCTCATTTTCTCTCTGAATTTAAAATATAGATGCATTACCCAAAAAGGAAGAAATGACATAGATGCATTATCCAAAAATGAGATCAAAATTAAAATTAAATATAAGATATTTTGTTAATACTTCAAGTATATTTTTCAAGAATGATTTTTTTCCATAAAAGATACTATGCCATTAGTGTGGTTTTCCAAACATGCCATTACTAATTTAAATGTAATTACACAATTACTTCCATATAGGCCATGCATTTTAAATTCATAGTAATTACTAGGGTGTTTAAGTACTACTCTATACATTACACACTTTGGTAGCGTTTGGTGGGATGTAATTCAAAATGCAGATATTTCAAATTACAATGTATTTGTAAATCATGGATTTCATAATACACCACATGCAAATCTGAATGTTTGGTTGGATGTAATTGAAAATCCATATTTCAAAATTTTGTGTTTGGTTGGAAGGATTTGAAAATCTGGATTTGAGATATGGTCATCCTCTTTTGCATGGGTGAGTTTACCCCTTTATATGTTTAAGTATTATTTTGGGATTAAGGCTTAGTTGTTGTTGTTGTTGTTGTTGTTAAATATATTTATTTTAATTTTTTAAAAAATCATCCAATAAATAATTTCTACAACAAATAATATGTATTTTTTCAAATATAAGAATTTTTGGGGTTTTTGGTAAAATGTTCATTTGTGGGTTTTTTTTACAAATCACCCAATAAATTAGTAAATTACTACAACAAATTATATAAATTATTGTCACACATTTTATTTTTATAAGAACAAATTTATTAATATTCTTTGAAAATTAAACTACTGATGTAGGAGGCTCGAGTCAAATGTTGTTGCCCGGTTGGCAGGTCAATGTAAAGGCGGGAAGTTATCGAGTCAATTCCAAGATTGGGTCGGTTTTGGGTATAGTTCGGTATTTTGGCCATAACTTTGGCTACCGATATCAGAATCGCGCGTTCGATCCCAATTCGAAAAGCTATTTGCGGCGTGCACGATATGGGGACGTCAAATTTGAGAGAATTTTAGTTTTTTTTCTATTTTTAGAAATATTTTATCTGCCAAATTAGGGTTTTCGGTCTTTTTCTATTTTTGGTAATATTTCATATGCCAAATTAGGATAAGATTTGAATCCTATTTGATCTCGATTTTTTAGGAGTTATCTGATTTTTTTAGAGTTTTAAATTTAGATAATTTTAGTTTTAAATAATAATTTGTTAATTTTAGCAAATTTAGATTAGATGATAATGTTTATAAGTTAATCTTTTGAGGTTATTTAACCCTGCTTGTGGGTTAGTTTTTCATTATTGAGTTTTGAATAAAAGTATGTTTCAGAAATTCAGCGTATTTTCTCTGGTTCTTTTGGTTTTTCGTTTGTTCTTCCTTGAGGTCCTTGGATACGGCCAGCCCGCGGATTAATCGCTACCCCGCCCGACGTCAACTACATTAAAGATTAAAAATTAAATTTAATTAAATCCCTTATTTTGTGTATTTCCAAATAACCCTATAAATAACTACTACAACTCCCTGGATTTTGAATTACGCCCGATTTGGGCGTAATTCAAAATCCCTTATTTGGTGTATTTCCAAATACACTTTATTTCGAAATTCATCCAAAACTCATACAATCAAACAACTATTTTTCAAATCCCGGTAAAATAGAGGGATTTGGAATTACATGTACAGCCAAACAAACACTACCTTTGGTAATAACACAGTTGCTTCCAAACACATTCTAACTCAACATATCATATATAAAAATATAGTTTTAAAAAGGTGTAATACCCAATTTAGTCCCTCTATTATATCGATTTGTGACTTTAGGTCCATCTATTATAATTTGAGCCCTAGGGGTCCCTTTACTTTCACGATTGAACGTCAGTCCCTCCCTTTGTCAAATTTAGGAGCTAAACAGGCCTTTAAATATGCCTTTAGGAACTGACATTTCTAAATCATGAAAGTATAGAAACCAAAAATTCTCAAATTATAATAGAGGGACCTAAAGTCACAAATCGGTATAATAGAGGGACTAAATTGGGTATTACACATTTTAAAAATAGAAACTAGAGATAAAATATCTAATGGGTCCCAAATAACTATGGTATTTTTTAATAACAAAAAAACTTAAAAGAGAAGTGATATGGATAAATCTGGATTGACACGTGGTCTCATCCAGAGCGTACACGTGGCCTAATCCCAAACGTCCAAGAAAATGGCACAAATTCCTAGTCCGGACACCCCCTTGGGGGAAAGGAGGTTGCAGAAGTCAAGGAGGTTCCAGAAGTCAAGGCAAAAGGATAAGATGACAGGAAGAGGTATGGTGGAAGAGATAAAATGTCAGAGATAAGTACAAGAAGAAAGATTTCTGACATCTAGGGGACAACCAGCGACCCAAAAGAAGAGATAAGAGGAAGAAAAGCAAGAAAATGAAGTATCTAATCTATGAATTGGAGAAGTTAAGGAAAAGTATAAGATGATAGGAAGAGATACAGTGGAAGAGATAAGATATCAGAGATAAGTACGATAAGAAAGATCTCTAACATTTAGGGGACAACAAATGACCCCAAAGAGCAGAGATAAGAGGAAGAAAAGCAAGAAAAATGAGGTATCTGATCACTGGACTAGAGAACCATCTTTCCTCCATCTTTAAGCTTTCTCTTTCTCACTAACTTGGGCGTCAGGGCTACCTCAGGGCACAAGGCCCGCCCCTCTCAGCCTATTTCCTATGGAGGATCACCGGCGGATAAGAGAAGCTCTCGGAAGTTCATTCCGTCTATCACTAACATCCCCCACAACTACAAATACCAACCTTTGATCAAGGATCGGTGTTGATCCCTTGGGAAACCAACTTTTGCACCAACAGTTTGGCGCCGTCTGTGGGACATATTTGAACAAGAAGCCATACAACCATGAGAAGAACTAAGCAAAACCAAAAGTAGGAGTTGGAAAGTGATGGTGTAGCCAGGTTCAACAGAGATCAAGAGGTTAGGAAAACTCCTCCTAACCAGTCCTATGATGAAGATGCTTAGGGGAGCGCTATCGAACCCTTGAGCAGAAGATCGATGAGTTAACCCAAGTTCTTCATGTGTTAGAACGCCAAGTCTCACAAGCTCCACCACCACCGAATGCTCAGTTGGCACCCTCAGAGAGTCAGCAAAGGTTCGATGCTCGTACACCCGGGTGCAAAGGAAGACCCAGTATAAGAAAGAGAAGGATGACTACCTCATCGGACAGCTCAGAGTTACCCTAGGTTCATCGGCAACTTAGAACTCCCTCAAAGGCCCGACGTTGCACTCCATCTTGGGTAAGGAAGGAGTACCTGAGGCATGGTGGCCAATAATCTCTCCTTTTGTTCAAGAGATCTTAGAAGCGCCTCTTCCTGCTAGTTTTTGAACGACTTCAATACCTACTTATAACGGTACCTCAGACCTGGCCGATCATCTGAGAGCCTTCAGCACGATGATGCTGATCCATGGGACCACAAATACTCTCGTGTGTCGAGCTTTCCCTGCAACACCACGTGGAGCTGACCAGACCTGGTTCAATAGCCTTCCTACCGACTCTGTTTCCTCTTTCAGGGAGTTGATCAATCTCTTCGTCAGCCACTTCATCAGCAGCAAAAGACAGAAGAATAGCTTGACTATCATAGTTATCAGACCCGGCCTGGGCATCGACCCGGCAGGGGCTCTGGGTCACAGGTCAACTGGTTCAACCGTCGGGTTATTCGAGTCAATGCTGGGTTAATAACTTAATATAAATATTTTTAAATATTATTTTTAAAATTATAAATTATTTTTAATGTGTAATAATATATAATATTTATTAATTATTGAAGTAAAAAAACAAATGTGTTATCAATTCTCATCTGAATCATGCCATGCTCAACATCCCTAATATAAAAGGCCTCTGGAATGCATATACTGAACAATGTGTCGGATGACAAAGCAAATCACAATCCATACTGAATCATTTATCTAGGGATTTAGTTTTTAAATTTTTATTTTAATAAAATTACATAATTTGCCCTTTAACATATTTAAAAAAATAAAAAATTCGAGGATAAAATGGTTATTTCAGGAGAAAAAATTGACCCGACTGGGTCATAGAAACCCGGCTGGGTCAAATTGGGTTGATTGCTTAAACGGGCCAACTAGAGACCCGGACCGGTTTAAGCACCGGGTCACCAAGTTGACCGATCAGACCTCCCGGCCCGTCCGGGTTTAATAACTATGTTGACTACCCTGATGAGGGTCAAGCAACAAGAAGGAGAGAGTCTGCGAGCTTATATTCATCTTTTCAACATGGAAGCGCTGGACATCGTTGACCTTTACCAAACCTTTGCTCTTATGGAGGTACTCCGCAACTCGGCTTTCCGACTCTCTCTCTATAAGAGGCAACTGAGGCCAAGCCCTTGAGGGCTCTTTCGGAAGAACATTTTCTTAAAGGCTCTACCTCATCATCAACATCGGCTCCTTAAAGGAGCGCCCTCTTAAAGGCTCGGCCTCAGCATCAACCTACATGAACCCCCCAAACAGACTTCTTTGCTAGTCCTCTGCAAAGGTCGTTCTACTAAGGAATCTGCCTCCAAAGCCCCACCATGGGGCCAAGCTTACTGTCTCGTGTTCAAAATCCCTTAAAGGGCCAAGTTTCTTTACTTATTTGGCCACCCTCCTAAGGGCTTGGCCTTGGCTATCTCTTGCATGGAATCTCCCTCTGGGAATTAAGGGAAAAAGGGGTTTCAGAAGATGAGTGTTGGAGATTGTCGAAGTTGAGAATGCCTTATGGTTATGAGTTTACTAACATCAAAGTCCAAAGCTTAGGCTCAGCAATTCGACTTAAATTTGATTAAGGATAAAGACCAAACTCACAAGGCATTCAAAATACTGAGACATTCAAAAGATACAAAATGCTTCGAAAAGAATGACGTGACACAAAGGTATGCATCATCAATAAATGCGGCTTAGCACATAGGACATATACTCACCCCAACCTCGACTGCGATTGACACCTCGGACGCTTGCCCTTATCTCAAGCACCCGCTATTGTCATGCTGATGTATACACCCTATCTCCGATCGATGCCTCGGATACACCATCTTGGACACACATCTCACGACTCTAAGTTACCCGACCTCGCGCTCGACTTTCTCGGCTGACCCTAGCCTTGAGACAACCCAACCTCGAATCGACCTCGGCAGCAATCTCATAGAGGGGGAGGGAGGGGGGACAAGTGATATGGATAAATCCGGATTGACAGTTGGCCTAATCCCAAACGTACAAGCAAATGGCATAAGTTCCCAACCCAGAAACCCCCTTAGGGGAAAGAAGGTCGTAGAAGTCAAAGAAAAGGATAAGATGACAGGAAGAGGTACGGTAGAAGATATAAGAGGTCAGAGATAAGTACGGCAAGAAAGATCTCTAACATCGAGGGGACAACCATTGACCCAAAAGAGCAGAGATAAGAGGAAGGAAAGTAAGAAAAACGAGGTATTTGATCTCTAAACTGGAGAACCATCACTCCTCCTCCTTTAAGCTTTCTCTCTTTCACTAACTTGGGCGTCGGAGCTACCTTAGGCCACGAGTTCCGTCCCCTTTCAGCCCTATTTCCTATACAGGACCACTGGCGAACCAGAGAAGCTCTCAGACGTTCATTCTGTCTATCACTGACGCCCCTCACAACTACAAATATCAACCGTTTATCAAGGATTGGTGTTGATCCCCGGGGGAAACCGGTTTTTGCACCAACAAGAAGGAAGTCCGAAAATTAGGAGAATGGTTTGGCTATGAATTGTGCCCTAAGTTGGTTTTTTTTTTTAATTTTTTAATTTTTAATTTTTAATTTTTACCAAATTTAAGTTACAGTATAAGTTTCAATTAAATATAAAATTTACCATGAACCAATTCAAGTGAACTTGAGTTATCAAATAGATAGAATATTTAGTCAGTTTGCTTAACTTCATTCGGATTTTAACCCAACCAGAAAGCATAAATAACATCATACTTTCCAAACAAAATTATTTTTAGTTATTGAAGTTTTCTTTTGTTTTGCCTCGATCATTTTTCCTTTTTTTCTTCAAGTTTTCTCCAATTTTCCACAATCCAAACAGAACATTAATTAATAAAAGTTGCAATTTACCTTGTTTATGGACACCCACCTGAACCATGATCTTGATCTACTAAGATTCTAAAGAAAAGCATGTTTAGTTGTAGAGAACAAGCAATGGATTGGTTCAAAGATAATGAGAAACTTGAGTAGGCCATCAAAGTAGGGTTTAGTATCTTCTGAATTTAATTAAAGTTTTCATATATACATATAGATGATCTATAAGGAAGTTTATTTTTAGATGAACTACTTTAATACATCTCAATAAAGATACAAAAAGTACATAATGAGAACCTGACTTTCAAATGTTCTTTCCTGAGCTTACAAGTTCTTTGATCTTCACACAACACAATCATCTGTTCATTCTCAAATCACACAAACCAAAAAAGCAGTAATAACAAACATCAAAGCAAAGCTCTCTTTAGAATACTATGATTACTAGTACTATGCTCAACATTTCTCACTTGCATTTCCTTCTAATTCTTTGGAATAATTAAACAACTTATGATCCACAAAAGATTGATTTCCTTCCAATAATGGATCTCTGTGTCCATTTTGATTCAAAATCTGATAATCATCAGATGAGGAATGAGAAGATGAGTTTCAGGTGGCTTTCACTTCTTAGTCCTGCAAATTTTTGAGATGAGAACTCCGGTTGGAGGATTAGTGAGCTCGATCTGGCACCGCCCATAGAGCCAGTAGGTATAATGGCCAATACCGAAGCTAACTCTGACTCTGAAGGCCCCTCTGATGTTAAACATGATGCTGTTGTTCCTCATCTGCTTTTGAAGTTCCATAGAAATCTCTGGAGGAAGGTACACTTCACTAGATATCATGTGGATGGATCCGAACTTTGCTTCTCCTCTCCGCTCAGCAAAAGGCGGCAATGCTTGCGCAGCGATGATCCTGTTTTGGAAGTAGAGATCAATGTTTACATACTCAAACAAGGCATCCATCTTATGGTTAGGATTGGAGAAGTTGGCGAGGAAAGTGAGATCGGCATTGAGATAGAAAGGTGAGTCAAGTACTATAGTGTTGAGGCTAGCACTTGGAATGTCAAACACAGGGTTCTTCGGTTTGACAAAAAGAAAGAAGATGAGAATGATGATGCCTGTGATGATCAGGATAAGACTGAGTATGACACCTAGAATGGCACCACACCAGATAAAAGGATTGGTTTGGCGTGTGGATGGCAGGAGCCCATGCCTCCTTGTTTTCACTTCTGCAACTTGTTGAGCAGGCGGGGATGCTTGTTTCATATTGCTGGTGGTAGTGTTGGAGGATCAAATGGAAGGATGCATCATGGGAGTGATTTATATGCACGCATATATAGATACATGCAGTGAAAGACAAGTAATTAGTTACTTAATCAATTGCACGTAATTCCAATGTACAGTTATGGAATGAAAATCTTGAACAAGTAATAACAACAAGGAATAATGGAGTTCACTATTTCTTATAATGAATATGTAGGATGAGAAGAATCAGATGTAAACATGTATCAGTGAACATGTAATCTCATCAAGTATTTACGTGATGCAATGACTTGGAGTTTTAAACAGGACATGGATCAGTATAATAGTTGGTAAAAGTTAATCTAATATTTGGCAAATGCAATGAAACAAAGCCAAATCTTTGATTCCAATCTTCATCGTCAACTCTTCAAGTTATTTCCTATTACAAACAAAAGAATAATAACTTTGGTTCCATTCTTGTCAATTTCTTTAGAAAATTCAGTACAGTTACATTCAGATTCTACAGTGCGGTTTTGGTTCAAGAAAAACATGTATGTTATATTTGGCAATGCACTGTTTATCTGTTAAAACAATTAGACTACCCGAACAAACATGCAATAATGCTAAAGATAGCAGACTGATTATGTAGGAGGAGAAGAAATATGCTTACCAGACAGAACAGAATAGTAAATTCATGTGCCATTGAGTCTTGCTAAAGTTCTTCATACACCCGATCTTGGTTGTCATGGCAACGTATCACCGGTATGTGCATGATCTTCTGTCTGTCTGTTCCTCCCTGCCTGCGGAGCTTGGCAACAAAGGCATCAGGCATGGTTTGCAAGTGGAGTTCTTTAAGATTGTGTAGTTGTTCAATGCCAGTGGGCACCTCCTCTAACTTATAACAGGACCTGATGCGCAAGTTCTGCAGGTTTGGCATTGCTCCTTCCACTATCACAGACATCAGATTATCCAGCTCCACCAGTTCTAAGCTCTTAAGCTTTTCAAATCCTCGGTCACAGCATAGTTTATCACCTTCATATGCATGTTTCAGTGTGAGTTCAACCAAATTTGGCAAATCTTGGAGAGCTTTCAGTGAATCCTCCCTCAAGTTCGACCATCGAAGACGCATTCGAACAAGGTTCTTGAGAGAAGCAACCCAATGTGGTAGCCTCTCCAATGGTCCCCTTAGATATAGTCGTTGAAGATTCAGCGGGGGAAAAGGCAAGGAATGCAGATCAAGAAGATCATCTTTACTGATTGATGTCACTGAAAAGGAACAAAGTTCAGTTAGTTTTTCGATGGAGGAACACAAATTCCTTCCATCTTCTGTTCTCAGCTTAACGATGCCCAACCTCTTCAGCTGGGTCAGATTTCCAAGCTCTCCAATCACAACACTGTCCTGGTTTGCCTCTAAATAGCTAAGCTTCTGCAGTTGTGTCAAACTCCCAATTCCTTGAGGGACCTTCACCCCAGAAGTGTTATAGAAAGGAAGTTGACGACCAGTGTATCGGAGATATGCAAGGAGATGGCGTAAATTCTTCAGCTTGAGAATACCCTTTGGCAGCTCTTTTACATAAGTCCCTTTCAAATCCAAAGTCTGCAGGTTTCTAAGCTTCCCTAATGATTTAGAGAGAGCACTGATCTTCGTATTCCTTAAGCTCAAGTATCTCAAATTGTGAAGATGCACAAAATCAATAGGAAATGCATCTATTGGTACACCCTCTAAATCCAAGACCCTCAATAATCTAAAGCCAGAGGAGAAGGTACTTATCACAGATGCTGAAGTTGGAAAATTTGGTCCAAACACAAAAAGAGATCGAAGGTTGGAGAAGCTTTTATCTTGCTGAGTATCCTCACTAGCACCATAATATGAAAGGCGACGGATTTTCACACCTGTTTCCTTATTGTGCCTGTTGAGACAAGTACTGAAATTCTCCTCCTCAGATTTTAAAATGATGATCTCTTGTATTAAATCATGAACCCGACAGCTTCGTATCCTCCCATAAGGATACACCTCAGCAACCTGAACCATGCTCCTATCAATGAGCTCCTTGAGGTACTCCAAAGCAAGATCCTCCATTGTCCTTCCGGTATTCCTGGTCTGTACAAATCCTTCAGCTATCCACAATCTAATTAGAGTGATGCGCTTAATCAAAGAGTTTCTTGGAAACATGCTGAAGTACAAGAAACAAGACTTGAGGTAGTGAGGCAAATCATTGTAGCTCAACAACAGGATCTTCATGATATGCTCGAGCTCCTGATTCTTTGCCAATTCTGAGTGGAGGTTGTCTCGCAAGCTCTTCCACTCAGACACTGTCTTTTCCTTCTTTGATAGAAGGCCTCCTATGGCAGCAATCACTAAAGGCAGACCATCACACATCCTAACAATGTCCTGTGAGAGACTCTGCAGCTCTGGAGGACAAACACCTCCAGGGCAAGAATGAAAAGCCTTCTTGCAAAACAACATCCAAGAATCACTTGGAGGCAGCGGCTTAAGAGGATAAATAAGGCCAGGTGATGAAGTGATAAATGAATGTCCGACATGATTATTTCTTGTTGTGATGAAGATCCTACTGCCATGGTGATTGTTTGGGAACGCGAACCGCAAGCTTTCCCATGCTTGCGAGTGCCAAACATCATCAAAGATGACAACATACCTCTTGTCTCTAAGATATCGCCGGAGAATCTCTATCAGTTGTATCTCTTCCATGATATCCACCTTCCCAGGAAGTGGCTCCTTTCTCTCCTCAAACAATTGAAATATGGTGTTCCTCAGAAGTTCCTCAATGGCAAAGGATTGTGTGACGGTCACCCATGCATGAGATTTGAACCATCCTTTAACTTTTTCATCATCATAAACCTTCCGGGCCAGAGTTGTCTTGCCGACCCCTCCCATGCCGACCACTGAAAGCACCTTCAAGCTTGACTCACCTTCATCCATCAGCCATGCAACTAGTTCATTTCTAGGCTTATCAATGCCGACAAGTTCCAGTTCCTCAGCAAACAGCAGAGCCAGGGGACTATCATGGAAACTATATATTGAGTGGTTGGCCGGAGTCTCATAGTCGATGGAGTTGGCATCAAATTGATCCCTTCTCATCGACAGGCCACGGACCTTGACACGGATGTCCTGTATCTGACTGGCAATGCGCCGGCGAGCTTTGATGTGCTTCAAAGAAGGAACTACACCACAGAGAAGAGAACTCTGGCGATGACCGTAGGTGAGAAACAAGTCATCAAAGACATCTTCGACATCAAAGACAATCTCTCGGATGTGGCTCACCCAATTACTAGCCTCCTCATTGTTATCTCCAGTGTCTGCTTGCCGTAGAGAGGTTCTAATGGATTCAAGCTCATACTTGACTTTATCAAAGATAGTGAAGGATCCTCCTTGAAGTATCAGTTCTTCTTTGTTGAGCAAGGTTTCCAGTTTCTCAAGCATGAGCTTGACAATGTTCTTCGCCATGGCGCCAAACTTCTAACAAAACAAAAGCAACAACGGCATGTCTGGTAATATAAGCAATGGTTTTACTTATTAACCCTGGAAAATACATGAATTAGTTTTCACTCCCCGACTTTAATATCACTGAGAAGATATAAAGAAAGTTAATATTAAAATAGCATACATTTTCTGGGAAATTGACCAATAATTAATTAATTATAACTCAAATTCATATGCTACAATTGTAGAAGTCATCATGATGTAGAAGACTCATTAAGGAAAACTATAGGGGGCAAAATGCAAATAACCTTTTTCAATAATTTTCCATATCAAGTGTGACAACATGTGCATGCCCAGCTACCACAACATACCAAAATCGAAACTGTGAAATTTAAAAACAAAATAATAAATAATAATAACTTGTTTATCAATGAACTTTCCTGGAAGTTTCACATTTGTTTTCATTTCCAAGGAAGACTTCAAGGAATAGATAAATAATGGCTGCCACTGGGTGGAGGTTGATCTTTCATTCATCAGCAAGAATAAGATGAATTATCAAAATAAATTTAATTTAAGAATACAAAATTGCTCCTTTAAGTACATATCTGTTCATGCATTGCATAAATTAAAAACAGATGCTTAAGTTCGCGTTTAATCAAACTCCTGGAAAACAAATGCCCTCATAGAGATCTCCCATATTCTTTTCAGATTTGTAGAAACCAAGTAATCAAAAAATTAAACAAACTATCTATCAAATAACAGTCTATGCACAAGTTTGAAGGATTGCAGAAAGCCAGCATTATCTGCATGAGTACAAGTTCAGGTTTTCCTTGATAAAGTGGATCTTACATGGCAATGACAAAGGTAATACATAGAGTGATGTTTCATTATAAAAAGGATTTGCTCATGTCCCTCATTTACACCACATTACGTTTCTCATCTTTAATTCTTGTTCTTAAGTTTAATTTAAGATGCAATTTTTTCACCATGAGAATGGAAAAGTGAGACATAAAAGATAAGATCTTATCTATCTCATCAATAAGTAAAATATCCTTGAAATTATTAAATTAGACAGAGTTTTATGAAAAAGGATGCATAAGCAGAAATTATATCTTATTTCACCTAAAATCATCAATTTCATGACATGTATGTGTTTTTATATGGATGTACAGAAAGTTGACTAAATCTGGGTGTCTATAAGACCATTAGACAAGCAAGTTGGCCATACAGTTACTTGCTGCCCTTTCTCTCAATAAATAAAAACAGCAGATCTCAGTTGCAGCTTGCGATGACTTACATTTGGGTAATACAAACAATTGCAAGTGGTCATCCTCCCTCATGTCATTGAATTAGACAATCTATGACTAATTTAATCTTGCAAAATTGAGACTGCAACTTCCTCTTATTAATAGGATAATTGACTTCTTCACACATAAAATTTATGCTAATTTTTGTGGACTTAAAATGATATTGATTAATAATCACATGTAAAGAGAACAGAGATCATAAGGGAAGTTGAATATTAGCAAGTGGGAGAGGGGGGTTGTCTGTTTCTCACTCGTTTTTGATCAGATGCTAAGCTATCAATGGAAAAGTCCACCTCTTTCTATGGTGCAACTTTCATGTCATGGCACATAACCTTAGAAAATGGTTCCCTCGGTTTTATTTTTACACACATCCAGATTCTCATGAAAAAGTTAAAAACATGACCATGTGGCAATGTTATTTGACTTCTTCAACTCTGAATTGACAAATTCAGTTTCTCATTCTTGGTTTGCTTCTTCATTCCTCTAACTGTTTGAAGGATTTATAAGCTATTTTTCTTCTGTATTCCATATGACTAGATCTATATCCAGATTATCACAGGAAGGTCTGTCCACAGCATAGATAGGAGTTAATGCCTAAGGGAAGTTCTGAACAATCTGGCTAGCGACTTTTGAGACTTATGTACCAAGGTTGAGTTGTGATTGTTCCACCATCACCCTGGACCTTGCTTTTCTATTTCCTTTGTAACCCTTTGTACAGGTTCTATGCACTCCATGTGCGTGTACTGCAATGTTGTTTATCCACCTTTTTCAAAGGGGAAAAAAATAATGACTAGGCATATGACAAACCAATCAGAGATTCACTTCTAACATTTCTGCATGAAAACCATTACGGACTATTCTTCGCCTATAGCCTACTTAATTCAAATACTAGTTTGTTATGGGGGAAATCACATGAGACACGTGGCGTGATCTGAGTGGCACAATCTGCTAGGACACGTGGCGGAGCCCCGGCAACTCAGGGGGAGAAACGTCTGTGGGAGTCCTCCAACTAAATACCGGTAAAGCCAAACTTCTAGAGGACGCCGGAAGCATCGTTGGAGCCCTAAAAGGTTTCAACTGAGCTGACGCCAAGCTGGCACTTACTTGGCACCCAAGCCAAGGATTGCTTGGGCCCAAGCAACCTCCAATGGTCTAACGGTCAAGGAAAAGGTATAAAAGGGGACGAGAAGAGTGAAGAAGGGGACTTCCTTTGAGTTCTTAACGACCACTCCTACTTTCTCTGGAATCTCCCCTTCTCTTTCCTCTCGTTCTCAACTCAGTTCTCTTCACCGAATTCTCTTGAGGGAGATCTTCGATCTCTCCCATCCTCTTTCTCTTCAATCTCGCAAACTAACTTGATCGTTGGAGAGTCCAAGGATCACCCCTAGACTTCCCTCTTTATAGGTTGCCATCGTCACGGGATCATGGTTTCTCTGGAGGGATTATCTCGCTCTGTGCCATCGCCGACGGCTGATCGTCTCCTAACCTTAAGCTCAAAGAGTCATACATCACTAAATCTCACTAGTTGATCCGAATCAACCCGATCCCGAGGAGGAGCCGATTCCGGCATCAACATAGTTGTAACACAAAGTGAATGTAATAAATCTATTTTAACATCAGAGGACTTTAGCTGGAAAGATTCATACTCAATATAAAACGTATGGGTTGGTTTTTTCATGTTATTCCCTTATTATGTTCACTTCATTTAGTTCCATTCCATGGGTACCATAAGTTAGGCACCTTGTTAGCTTATCCGATATTAATGATAGATAAACTTTTATTTGAGGACTTCAACTTTCAACTTTAGAATGTAAAAGGAAAAAAGGTTAGCTAAGTATTAAACCAAAACAACAACAACAACTAAGCCTTAATCCCATACTAGATGGGGTCGGCTATATGGATTCTTTATTTTCATGTCGCTCTCAAATATGAAATAAAACAAAATAAAATGAAATGAAATAAACTGAAATAAAATGAAAAATAAAAATACATAAATAAATAATAATAATAACAAATAATTCTATTAGAGATTGGAATGTTAGAAGAAGAAAAGTATCCTTACAAACAAAGCTAAGCTAATGAATGAAGAAAAAAAATAATAAATAAATTTTAGCCGACTTATCGGTAATCCTATACTAGGTGGGGTCGGCTATATGAATTCTTTGTCTCCATGTCGCTCTGTCAAAAGCAAGATCCGGCTCAATATCTAACATATGTAGGTCCTTAGACACTACCTCTCTCCACGTAATTCTAGGCCTACCTCTACCCCTCTTCTTACCTTCTACAACTAAACTATCACATTTTCGAACTAGAGCACCTGGGTCTCCTACAGACATTTGTCTAAAACCATCTTAAACGCTTTCTTGTATTTTATCTTCAATTGGTGCAACATGCACCATCTCAGTTTGGATGTGTCTAGAGGGAGCTGGCACGCCGGTTAACCGGCCCGGGCTCACCTCCGGGCCTAAGAAAATCCGACCCGGAACCGCCCGGTATAGGGTCAACCCGGCCGGGTTGACTCGCTGACCCGGTCACGCCACCCTCGTGACCTGTGAATCGCCCTCCACCTAATAGAATCAAGTCGCCCAACTCACGGCTTTTAAAATTTTTAATTTTTTTATAAAAATATATAAATATATATTAAAAATAGTAAAAAATTTGAAAAATGTTAAAAAAACTATGATATTTTGAAAACTATAAAATTAATTATCTGACTCTGACATAGAGGAAATCGGGCACAAAACCCACACTGGGTCTGAATAAAAATTTGCTTCAGGCTCGCTCGGACTCCATGGCGTCGTGGTCAAGGTCGTCAAGGCATGTTGAGTATGCTGAGTATGTGGAGTCTGATGGATGCCTTGACGACCTTGACCACGACGCTTGCGGGAGTCCGAGGGCGCGAGCGCCTCGGCGGGGGTTGAAAGTGCGCCAGTGGAAGCAAATTTTTATTTGTAGGCCCATATGGGTGTTGAAAGTGCGCCAGTGAGTTATATCCTTACACTGTCCTTCAGGGGACACGTGAACCAGCCCATGTCAAGTGAGAGTGCAGATTCAGCCTTCTTCGCTTAAGGATTAAATGTTTGAATAATTAGTGTAGGATAATGTTTAAAAACTTGAAAAAAAATTGAAAAAATTGAAAAATTGAAAAAAAAAATTAAAAAAAAAACCCCAACCTCAGGTTGACCCGTCAACGGCCCCGGCCAGTCAACCCGGTCACGGGTTGGGAGAACTCAATGCAACCCCGCATGGCGGGCGATTCTGGAGCACCCGCCCGGTCGATTGACCCGGCTGGTTTTCTTGGAGCGATTCACGGCGGGCCAAAACCCGACTGCCCTCTAGATGTGTCTATTTCTAATCTTGTCCAATCTTGTATGACCACTCATCCATCTTAACATCCTCATTTCGGCCACATTCATCTTATGGATATGTTGAACTTTAGTTGCCCAACACTCGCTCCCGTATAGCATGGCCGGTCTAATTGCCGTCCTATAAAATTTTCCTTTTATTTTGTTAGGCATCTTTTTATCACATAACATCCCCGTGGCACTTCTCCATTTCAACCATCCAGCTTTGATTCTATGAGTTACATCTTCATCTATCATCCCATCATCCTGGAAGATGGAGCCTAAATACCTAAAATGGTTAACCTTAGGTACTACCACCCCCCTAATTTCACTTCTCCTTCATCTCTCCTACTTAGACTAAAATTACAGTGCATATCTTACTTCTACTTAACCTAAAGCCTTTACGTTCTAAAGTGTTTCTCCATAATTCTAGCTTTTGATTTACTCCATCTTTAGTCTCATCCACTAGGACAATATCATCTGCAAACAACATACACCATGGGATGTCGTCTTGGATATAACTAGTTAATTTATCCATTACTAAGGTAAACAAGTATGGGCTCAAGGCCGATCCCTGATGTAAACCCACTGTTATAGGAAACTCCTCCATATTGCCTCCTACTGTTCGCACACTTGTAACCGCTCCTTCATACATATCCTTAATAATATTTATATATTTTACATGAATGTTTTTCCTCTCCAATACCGACCAAAGGACTTGTCTCAGTACCCTATCATATGCTTTCTCTAGGTCAATAAAAACCATATGGAGATCCTTCTTCTTTTCTCTAGAGATCTCCATCAAGTTCCTTAATAGGAAAATGGCTTCTGTTGCGGATCTACCTGGCATAAAACCAAATTGGTTCTCTGACACCTTCGTGATATACTTGAGTTAATGCTCTATTACCCTCTCCCAGAGTTTCATCGTATGACTCATTAACTTAATACCATGGTAGTTGATGCAATTTTGAATATCTCCCTTATTCTTATAAATATGAACCAAAATGCTCTTTCTCCAGTTGTCTGGCATTTCCCCCCTTTTTAGGATAGAGTTGAAGAGTTTGGTTAACCACCCTACCTCCACTTCTCCAAGGCACTTCCAAACTTCAATCGAGAAACCATCTGGGCCACAAGCTTTTCCAGATGGGATAACTTTAACATATAAATAGGCCTCACTCCTTGACTTCACTAGGACTGATCTTACGTGTATAGCTAAAGTTCTTTTCTATCGTAGATGCATAAAAACTTGTAAAGTTATCCTCATGACTTGCATTGAACAAGTGATCAAAGTAGTTTCTCCATCTCTCCTTGATTTCCTTATCTCCTGTCAAGACCTGTTGAGACTCATCCTTAATGCACTTTATTTGGTTCAAGTCTTTCCCTTTTTTATCTCTTAGCCTTGCTATCTTGTATACTTCCTTTTCCCCTTCTCGTGTCCCTAACTTTTGGTATAAATCAGCTAGAGATTTACCTCGGGCCTCGCTAACCGCTTTCTTGGCCTCTTTTTTTGCCTTTTTATACTTTTCAAAGACTTCTCCATCCTCAACTGTGGGTAATTTCTTATACCAATATCTTTTCTCTTTAATAGCCTTTTGAACCTCTTCATTCCACCACCATGATTCCTGTGGCCGAGGTCCTAGTCCCTTAGAGACCCCTAGAAGCTCACTCCCTATTTTCTCAATACGATTCGACATCTCCTTCCATAAGGTGTTTGCATCATCTTTCACATTTGTGCCTCATTCTTCCCATATTTTATCCTTAAATGCTAATTGGTTGGTTCCTTTTAACGCCCACCATCTAATCCTACTTTGCTTAACTCTCCTTTCTGCTTTTACTATGCCATTTTTCTTCACATCCAACACCACCAACCTATGTTGTGTGGTTAATGCTTCTCTAGGTATAACCTTGCAATCTTTACAAATAGATTTATCCCTTCTTCTCGTAACAAGAAAGTCAATTTGGCTACAATTACCCCCATTCTTAAAGATAATCAAGTGTGATTCCCTTTTCTTAAAGCAAGTGTTGGTCAATATCAAATCATGAGCCAAAGCAAAATATAATATAGATTTTCCTTCCTCATTCCTGTTGCCATATCCATAACCTCCATGCACTTGCTCGTAGCCATCACTAAGTCTACCTACATATCCATTAAGATCACCCCCAATAAAAAGCTCTTGTTCACTTGGAATCCTTAGGACTACCCCATCCAAATCTTCCCAGAACTTGACCTTATCTTCTTCTCCTAAGCCTACTTGAGGGGCATACACACTCACTATGTCAATTGTTTCTTTTTCCAACACTAGCAATGTAGAATCCTGTCTCCTACCCTTTTCACTTCAACCACTTTGTCCTTCATTTTTGGTTCCACAATTATACCCACGCCATTTCTATGTTTATCCCCTCCACAATACCATAATTTATAACCTCACTGTTACTAATCTCTAGCCTTTGTTTCCTCATCCACCTAGTCTCTTTCAAACATACTATATCTATCATCCTCCTTTTAGAGCCAACTAACTCCATAGATTTTCCACAAAGATCCTATATTCCAACTACCAACTTAATCCTACTCTCTACTGACTAACTTCTTTACTCACACCCGGCCCACTAAGTCATGAGAACCCTCACATTCGACACCACATCCGAAGGCCATGGAAATGACTAACTTTTACCCACACCCGGCCCACGATGTAAGCCTTCACAATACTCCATCACACCCTACAAGGGCGATGCATGAAATCCGTCGCTTCATTTTAACACTACATCCAAAGGCCACGAAGCGCTAGCTTAAAGCGCGAAAGCACGCCCCAACGGTATATATTAGAGAATCCACATCATAAGAGTAACAAAGTTTTACTCTACTGGGCCAACCTATCGCAACCCTCATCCTTTATCCCAAGTTGGGACCGCTACGCCGCGATAGATGCATTTAGCTAAGTATTAAACCGATTCAATTTATTCTCTCTGAGAGCTAGAATAGAAAATATAGACAATTTAAATGTTTCAAATGTAGGCAATTCAAAACCCATGAAAACCTTCACCACTACATAGTATCTACACATCAGCCTTTGTAGTATTAACCTTCACTAAACAACCACCTTGATGATTATGATAATATTAGAATTTAGAAGAGAAATGTCGAAGAACTAAAATATATTACCAAATGTGGACTTGAGAAGTGACTTAAAAATCCAAATATATAAACTTAACTAACAAAGTAGAAGGATTTATGATTGAAAATCCAATCATGATTGTTCAAATAGAAAAATATTGAAAATGGAGAATTTCTAATTTTGGAGACGAATTCGACCTTCTAAATTACCATTTGAGATCCACTTATCTGAAAATCTGGAAATGGAGAATTTCAAATAAACCGCCTTATGTGAATGAAAGCCAGATGTTGAGCATAGGTCCTATCCCAAGCCCGGATAAAGGATTTAGGGTTCGGTAGGTTAATGTACCAAATAAGAAAATTCTTGTCATTTATATATGGATTCTCAAATATATACCATTGGACGTTCACCTGTGCACGCTACAAAGACTTGACCCTAATGTAGTTGTTAAATGAAAGAAGTAGTTTCATCACATTACCGTCCCAGCTGATGGAGTATAGGCAAGGGTTCCTACATCATGGACTGTGAGTAAAGAGTTAGTCCCACCAAATCGACGCTCTGGTGTTAAGAACGAGCAGAAAGGTTCCTCGATCTTAAATGACAAAAGCGAAAAGTAAAGAAGTTAAGTCCAGAGAGCATTGACAATCGATAATTTATAGATCTTGATAGGAAAAATCTACGAGTTAGTGATACTCTAAAACGTAGGAGGATAGATATAATACGCTTTGTAAGAAACTGATAGCGATAGTGAAACAAGGCTGAGAGAGACGGTAAACACATGCTATAAATCAGTAGATCAGGAAGGCTTAATAAACATAGAAATGGTACTGTATAATCGCGAACCAAAACGGGACAAAGTGGTCATTGCCGAAAAGTACGATATAGACATGATTATACATTCAAGCTAATGTCAGAAGTTAAAACAATTAACATAATAGTATGTACGCCTCAAGTAGGCTTAGGGAAAGAAGATAAGGTCAAGTTCCTAAGATTTCTAATTTAGTTCTAGTATCCCGTCAACAAGAGCTTTTATCAGCGATCTTAATTGGATACGTAGTAGACATAATGAGCAAATTTACGGAAGTAGTCGTAATGGAGGTTATGGATAATGACAATGTGAACGAAAAGTTAAAAATCTATATTGGGATTTGCTTCGCCATGATTTTGATATCAATTAACACTGCTTAAAAAGTGGAATCACACTTGATTACCTTTTAAGAACGTAGCGTAATCAGAGCCAATTTAACTTTCTTGTTACGAGAAGAAGGGATAAATCTATTTGTAAAGATTGCAAGGTTATACCTGGAGAAGCATTAACCACACAACATAGGTCGGTGGTGTTGGATGTGAAGAAAAACGGCATAGTAAAAACAGAAAGGAGAGTTAAGCAAAGTAGGATTAGATGGTGGGCGTTAAAAGAAACCAACCAATTAGCATTTAAGGATAAAATATGGGAAGAAGGAGGCACAAATGTGAAAGATGATACAAATACCTTATGGAAGGAGATGTCGAATCGTATTGAGAAAATATGGAGTGAGCTCCTAGGGGTCTTTAAGGGACTAGGACCTCGGCCACATGAATCATGGTGGTAGAATGAAGAGGTTCAAAAGGCTATTAAAGAGAAAAGATATTGGTATAAGAAATTACCCACAGTTGAGGATGAAGAAGCCTTTGAAAAGTATAAAAGAGCAAAAAAAGAGGCCAAAAAAGCGGTTAGCGAGGCTCGAGGTAAATCTCTAGCTGATTTATACCAAAAGTTAGGGACACGAGAAAGGGAAAAGGAAATATATAAGATAGCAAGGCTAAGAGATAAAAAATGGAAAGACTTGAACCAAATCAAGTCCATTAAGGTGAGTCTCAACAGGTCTTGACAGGAGATGAGAAAATCAAGGAAAGATGAAGAAATTACTTTGATCACTTGTTTAATGCAAGTCATGAGGATAACTTTACAGATTTTTATGCATCAATGATAGAAAAGAACTTTAGCTATACATGTAAGATCAGGCCTGGTGAAGTAAAGGAGGCACTGGGAAAAATGAAGTCTGGAAAAGCTTGTGGCCCAGATGGTATCCCGATTGAAGTTTAGAAGTGCCTTGGAGAAGTGGGGATAGAGTGGTTAACCAAACCCTTCAACTCTATCCTAAAAGGGGGGGAAATGCCAGACGACTGGAGAAAGAGCATTGTGGTTCCTATTTATAAGAATAAGGGAGATATTTAAAATTGCACCAACTACCGTGGTATTAGGTTAATGAGTCATACGATGAAACTCTGGGAGAGGGTAATAAAGCATCGACTAAGGGATATCACGAAGGTGTCAGAGAACCAATTTAGTTTTATACCAAGTAGATCCAGAACATAAGCCATTTTCTTATTAAGAAGCTTAATGGAGATCTACAGAGAAAAGAAAAAGGATCTTCATGGTTTTCATTGACCTATAGAGAAAGCATATGATAGGGTACCGAGACAAGTCCTTTGGTCTGTATTGGAGAGAAAAAACATTCATGTAAAATATATAAATATTATTACGGATATGTATGAAGGAGCAATTATAAGTGTGAGAACAGTAGGAGGTAATACGAAGAAGTTCCCTACAACAGTGGGTTTACATCAGGGATCGGCCTTGAGCCCATACTTGTTTACCCTAGTAATGAATGAATTAACTAGTTATATCCAAGATGACATCCCATGGTGTATGTTGTTTGCAGATGATATTGTCCTAGTGGATGAGACTAGAGATGGAGTAAATCAGAAGCTAGAATTATAGAGAAACACTTTAGAAAGTAAAGGCTTTAGGTTAAGTAGAAGTAAGACAAAATATATGCACTGTAATTTTAGTCTAAGTAGGAGAGATGAAGGAGAAGTGAAACTAGGGGGGTGATAGTGCCTAAGGTTAACCATTTTAAGTATTTAGGTTCCATTTTCCAGGATGATGGGATGATAGATGAAGATGTAACCCATAGAATCAAAGCTGGATGGTTGAAATGGAGAAGTGTCACGGGAGTGTTATATGATAAAAAGATGCCTAACAAAGTAAAGGGAAAATTCATGTAACGCCCCAACCCGGATCCCGGGACCTCGAGCACGTCAACAGACCGGCCGTATTAAAGAAGAGATAAACTCAACTCCAATACAAGGCCTAATACTGTGATAAGCAGATAACAATCCATAAATAAACATAAACTCAAGTTCATAAGAACATAGAGTCATTAGGGTCCGTAGGCCCTATAGAAGTCTGGTCCCTATACGGGTCCCTCTACAAATGAGGTAATGCTCACAAAGATAGAGATAAAGATAAAGAAGACTCCTATAACCTCCTGGTCCTCCTGAGTCCTCTCCCCTGTGCACCTCTCCCTCCTATACCTCGGAATCAGAAGAGGAAAAGAGTAAACACATGAGCTTTGAAGGGAAAGCTCAAGAAGTATCCCTGCAGTCACAAAGTGTAAATCAATAGGAAAAATGGCCGGTCAACGGGATCATAGTATCAACAATAAAGTCCTAGGAGTCTACCACAAGCAAGTCAAAGTCACGACCCACGGCCACGTAAAACCCTCGGGCTCAGAGTGAGTTCTAAGAGAACTCAAGGTTTACTCCGCCAAGAAGTCCAAATTTTGGATATAAATACGACCTAGATGGTCGTTTGACCCTCCATCAGCAATGTGGTAGAACTACCTCTCCTACGTGTTAACACTGGTGATTAATACCATTCCCACTGACAGGTAAGACCTCCTGAGATTTACTTCTCTGGTGAGGCTGTCAGGAAGGTCAGGGGGTCCTAACCCTGAACATTCCTAAATTGGAGCTTCCCTAGCTCCACTGAGTCCGGCAAGAGAACATTGGCAAACAGGGGACACCAACGTCCCAAAACAAACATACATGCTCAACAGGATTCAAAAACAGATATGTACAGCATGTATGGCTTCAGTAGTGCATGTATAAAGATTACATAGCAAGTTCAAGAAATCCCGTTACCGGGTGGAAACTAGGCAGGTAAACTTACCTCTAGAGAGACTAAATGTCTTCCTGGTCTCCTTTGAAATGCCTTACGTCTCCCCTGAGAGTATCTGGCATATAACGGTTTATTAGAATTATTGTTCCAATAATTTCCATCTCTCTAAATGCCCATGCATGCCTAACGTCCTTGTTGGGCTCAGGCCCACTAACGGGTCCTAGGGACCATCTCTCGGGTTACCGGCACTTATTCCTCGCTTTTGAGTCCCCTAGTTGACTTTTGGTCCTTCCTAGGTCAAACCTAGTCAACTTTAGTCTATTTGTCGAAGTCCTGACTTTCATTAAGTCACTTTAGTTGAGTTGAGCCTCGTTAAATTGATCATAGTCCCTTTTTACCCTAGAAGGGCATTTTGGTCATTTGGCAACCTTTTGACCCTAAGGTTTTAGGTTCCACCTTGCTTAGGGTTTATTAGTCCTTTTTGAATTTATTTAGCTTCCCTACTAAATAATTCTTATCACTCAACCAATTATCCAAAATTTAAGAAATTAATTAATTTCTATTTACCCCATTTCAATATTTCATAATAATTATTAATTAACTATTATGTCACATACTCACCGTTCCATATAGTTACCGAACTATATAACCATTTGATTAATAGTATCCATTCTATCATTAGAGACACCACCAATTTAATTGTCACACTCTATATTTTCCAAATTCATTATCTCTACTAGTTATTTATCACAACCATTTAACTAGTATTTTAGTCCATGTGAGGAAAAATAAAAGGATTTATTTCGTCACACTAAGTTAATAATTTATTAACTTTTATTTAATGTCACAAGTCCAAAGTTTCCCATTCTAATACCATACCTAGTCAATTATTATTTATAATAATAATCAACTAAGTTCTTATTAAAAGAGAGGAAAAATAATTAATCATTAATATAGACTAAATCTCTGTCACACTTCCTAAGTTAATATTTTAATTAAAACATTAACCGTCTACCAATCAACCAACATATCAACCATCCTATATTTTTCATTAAATAAATGTCACACTATCCAAGTTATGACTTTCAAATAAAAACTATTACCGATTAATCATTATGATTTTTCCTAAGTTAAAAACCATACTCATCTTTAATTTTTATTTAAATATCTCACCTAAGTTCTGAGATATTATAAACGATTATATATATATATATATATTTTTAAAAAAAATCTATCTTCTTCTTCAATCTCTCTCTCTATCGCGATTGCCCGGGAGACGTCGGTGCCTTCTACCCTCTCCGGCCACCCTAGACGCCTGCCCGCGATCGGAACTCGTCGCCGTCGTCCGCACGACCTTGGCCGACTCCTCCATGGCGCCACCTTCCTCCGTTGCTCTCGGCGGAGACTACGAATCCCTCAGCTGACAACTGGCACCTTGGTCCCTCTTCTAACGCCATGAATGCATGAACATGGTTCTACGTCGGAAGAAGAGGTGCGAGCACTTACCGGATAGTTGAGGACACAACGGTGTCTACGGTGAAACTCCCCCTCGCCGACCGCTTCTTACTTCTTCTCCGGCGAGCTTTCAGAAGCAAACCTCCTGTCCGCCTGAAAACCTCGGCGCAAAAGCTTCCTCCCTCCCCGGAGACCGCAAAGGAACAGCTTCCTCCGAGAGCGCTTTCACCTTCACCGTCCGTCACCTCACCGGAGAATAGAAAGAGCTCGACTGTTGTGAGTCGAGACAGAGGGTGTCACGCCCCTTTTATAGGGCTCGGGAGGCCAGCCCAAACGTCGAAAACGCCACCTTTATTGCGCCAAGGCCGTCCTCAATCTTCATGCGCATAACGGCCGGGCGAGGGCTGTTCGCGTCCGCTCCAACCGGGCCAAGGAGAAGGGTGGGCTCTCACGGATCTGGTCTCGAGGATAAAGGGTTGTGATCGTTTAACTCTGATCAAAGGCTACGATTTAATCTGGTTTCCTCGTATCCAGCGTTCTTTTAGATTAACCGTCGAGATATCTTTGAGATCGACGGTCAGATGTCAGCCTCTTGTCTCGCGATACTGTTAACCACAAGATGAACGGTTCATACTTGCCCGCACCATGGGTTTACTCCCATAAAAACCCTCTCCTCCGCCTCGTATCCGATCCACGACCAGATGGTTTAAATCTGGGTTCGCCACGTGGCTCTCTGTAAGCCCTTATAATGCCTCGCGATTTACTACAGTCTGAGATCTTTTAATCTCGGCCGTTCATTCTCTCTATTAGGGTTCTCTCTCACAAAATTTTATGAGGGGTCCCTGATACTTTTAAAATTACGCATAGGTCCAAGACTGTGAGAGGGGAAAACTTCTTTAAGGTCCTCAATGCTTTCAAAATTACCATTAGGTCCCTGCGGACCCCATAATAACTTTTAATTTCCATTAAATTCAAATAATTCATTTAATCCCACAATAACACTAATCGCGGAAAAATAATTTAAATATCTTTCTAAATATTTATTTCCCAATAAAATTCATGGATTTTACAATTCTATAGGACGGCAGTTAGACCAGCCATGCTATACGGGAGCGAGTGTTGGGCAACTAAAGTTCAACATATCCATAAGATGAATGTGGTCGAAATGAGGATGTTAAGATGGATGAGTGGTCATACACAATTGGACAAGATTAGAAATGAACACATCTAACAGAAGGTGCATGTTGCACCAATTGAAGATAAAATATGAAATGACGTTTAAGATGGTTTGGACATGTACGCCGGAGACCCCCAGGTGCTCCAGTTCGAAAATGTGATAGTTTAGTTGTAGAAGGTAAGAAGAGGGGTAGAGGTAGGCCTAGGATTACGTGGAGAGAGATAGTGTCTAAAGACCTACGTATGTTAGATATTGACCCGGATCTTGTTTTTGATAGAGCGACATGGAGACAAAGAATTCATATAGCCGACCCCGCCTAGTATAGGATTACCGATAAGTCGGCTAAATTTTTTTTCCTTTATTAGCTTAGCTTTGTTTGTAGGGATACTTTTATGCTTCTAACATTCCAACCTCTCGTAGAATTATTTATGATTATTATTATTTATTTATGTATTTTTTTTTATTTTATTTCAGTTTATTTTATTTTATTTTATTTCATATTTGGGAGCGACATGAAGACAGAGAATCCATATAACTGACCCCATCTATTATGGGATTAAGGCTTAGTTGTTGTCGTTGTTGTTGTTGGAGAATTTCTCAAATGCCTAGGGTTTAACCCAAAATTTGAAAATCTGGTTGGACAATTCCTGCTGATCCAAATAGCTTTTAGATTCATTCACCAGTCATTCTAAAATTAAGATCACCTCTAGAAATAGTGACTTCCAAGATTGAAGAGAGGGACCTCTATTTAAGGCTTTCCTTCTGTCCTACAGTTCTGGCATCCGATATTTGAGGTAAATTGCTAGCCCCTCTAAAGAAGTAAATTTGGCATTAAAGAGCAACCACAAACCTTTCATATTGAAGTAAATTCAATCAATAAAAATAGTAAATCTGGCATTAAAGAGCAACCACAAACCTTTTTTGAGACTATATGTATAAACCCAATATGATTCTACCTAGCAATATTATGTTTCACAACATCATTGTAAACTTTCAGCATGCCCATTAGGATTTAAATTTTTGAATAATACTGATTTCTAAAAAGAATTGCTACTTTTTAAAGTATTTTTTATATCAGATATTCATGAGTATCTACGGAGTTCAATCTTCACATTATGTAAATTAGTGTCTCAAAATTTAGATGCCCAAAACAACTCCTTAATTTCAACAAAAGTTCATAAATCATTTGCAAACTGATAACTTTCATAGCAAAAATAGCAAAAAAGGAAGTCAACTACATTGAAGCACTATAGATTTGAAAAATTCAAAGGAGCATAAGAAGCTTTCCATATCAATAGCAGGTGATTAATACTTCACTAATTGAAAATAATCTAGTGTATGAATTAAAAAGAGGTGTCATGATGTCAGGTTTATTTTCTTTTACTCAAATTGGATATCAACTTTTTTATTTATGTAGACCAGACCAATTTTAGGAGAATTTATAAGCATTGACTGACTGATCCCTTAGCTGTGCTAATGATCAATTGCTCCAGTTGGAAATGAATTTGGTATAATTGGGTTCAGATTCTGATACTGAAGGTCAAGTTTTCTTTGTCAAGACCACTATTATGCACTAATAGGAAAAAAGTCTCAGTTAGTGATATGAATTCACCATAACTAACCCATTCATCTTGATGTAAAATTCCCTTTCAGCTGGCAAGAATTTAATTTCTGTTTAAAACTTCTTTTGCTATTCCACTAACAGCATACAGAATGTGATTTCACAACTTGAGTGCAATACTGAATAGTCTCCAACCAGTTAAGTGCCTAACCAGCTAGTCAATGGTCATTGCTTTTAAATAACCATAAATTATATTAGTAACTGCTGACTTCCAAGAATTGCAAAGCATGCTGACAACATCTCACATGTACATACTACTATAATGATACACAAGAGATCATCAACAAAAAATACTAATTTTGAATTCAAAGGACCCATATAAAATTTCATTTGCATCACACAGCATACTCCCAGACTGAAGCCCAATAGCTTAGACATTGTCAAAACCGTGCAACCTACTACCTAGTTTCCAATTTCAACAAATTTAATTACACATGTAAATGCGTATATTCTTCAAAGAGAGATGTATGAACTACTCAAAAGAAATATACAGACCAAAGCATTCAAGTGTTTAAACAAGAAGCAGTACAGTACTCACAGGTCCTTTGTAGAGAGATAGAGTAAGAGAGAGATGGCGGCAGCTGGGCTTGAGTCTGTTTCCTTCAGATATGTTCTTGATCAGATGGATAGTATGCTCACAGAAGAAGTACATTTATTGGGACAGCTACGTTCATCTCTTCAAGATTTAAGGGGTGAATTGGATAGCATGAGATCATTTCTGAGAGATGTAGATGCAGGAGGAGAAAGCAATGTAATGAGAACATTGGCGGATCAGGTAAGAGAACTGATATATGATATGGAGGATCTTCTTGATGACTCGCTCCACCATGTGAGACATACTCATAGACATGGCTTTGTAGGCTACCTTCAAAAAATTTTTTACAACATCAAGCATTTTCCTGCTCAACACCAAATAGCCACCAAGATACAGGATATCAAAGCACAGCTCCATAGCATCATGATGAGAAGACACAGATATTCTATCAACTTGACGGATGAAGGATCAAGCTCTAGAGGTGCAAAAGGTAGATTGCATAATCGACATGTGGCTCCACGTTTCCTGAAAGAAGCTGAGTTAGTAGGCATCAACAAGCCAAGGGAAGAATTGGTCGAATTGTTAGTGAACGGAAAACAAAAAATGACGGTTATATCATTGGTTGGCATGGGTGGTGTAGGTAAGACAACTCTTGCAAGGAAAGTTTACGATGATGAAAGAGTAAAGGGATGTTTCCACTGTCATGCTTGGATCCCTGTGACACCATCATTCACAATTGAGGAGCTCTTCAAAAGCATAATAAGCAGATTCCATGAGGAAAAGAGTGAGCCACTTTCGAGGAGGATTGATGTGATGGAAAGAGATCAGCTAATAGAGATGATATTCGACTATCTCAGAGACAAAAGGTACATTATTGTTTTTGATGATGTATGGCACATTAGTGCATGGAATGAAATAAAACTTGCACTACCTGATGATGAGTGTGGCAGTAGAGTTCTAGTCACAACCAGAATCCGTGATACCATGGGAGAATCATATGGCCATGTCTATAATCTTGACCCACTACCTCAATCAGAGGCATGGCTCCTCTTCTGTAAGAAGACTTTCCATTCCATCTCTGGGGGAGTATGTCCCTTAGAGCTAGAAGGTATCTCTAGAGATATTGTTGAACTATGTGGCGGTTTGCCGCTTGCTATCGTAGCAGTTGGTGGCCTTCTATCGAATAAGGAAAAAACTTCTATTGAATGGAAGAAAATGCAGGATAACCTCAACACTGAGTTGGCCAAGAATGAAAATCTTGAGCATATCAAAATTATACTATCTCTGAGCTATGATGATTTGCCCGAAGTCCTTAAATATTGCTTTTTATACTTCAGTATTTTTCCGAGGAACTATCCTGTTACATGCATTACACTTATTCGACTTTGGATAGCTGAAGGATTCATAGAGGGTGACAGTGGTAAGACAATGGAGGAAGTTGCAGAGGGCTACCTCAATAATCTCATCGATCGTAGCATGGTTCAAGTGGCAGAATCATATGATTATGGCAGGATGAGAAGTTGCAGGGTTCATGACATCATCCGTGAGATCATTATTTCAAAATCAGAGGAAGAAAATTTCAGCAAATCTCTCGTCAAACATAAACCTAGAATGTGCAAAACAATTCGACGCCTATCAATCTACAATACAAAGGAAGATGTTCTACAAGATACGAGTTTCTCCCACCTTCGAGCTTTATTCATTTTTGGGCCAATGTCTAAGACTTCCATGCACAAATTCTTTTCTGGCTTTAAATCATTGAGGGTATTGAGCTTGGAGGGTGCACCAATCAAAACATTCCCAGTAGAACTCGGCAATTTATTCCAGTTGAGGTACTTGAGCATGAGGAATACAAAGATTAACAAGTTATCAAAATCCCTGGGAAAGCTCAAATACTTGGAAACCTTAGACCTCAAAGGTACCTATGTATCTTCATTGTCCCAAAAGATCCTCAAGCTTCAACACCTACGCCATCTACTCGCTTATCACTACAACACGGGTCGTGATCCACCTTTTTACTATACTTATGGTGTGAAGTTGCCTAAAGGGATTGGAGCTTTAAAAGATCTACAGAAGCTTTCATATTTAGAGGTAAACAAAGACAGTGCAATAGTGAAAGAGCTGGGGAATTTGGTGCAGCTGAAGAGGCTGGGTATTGTGAAATTAAGAGAAAAGGATGGGAGTAATCTATGTGCCTCCATTGAAAAAATGGAACAACTCCGTTCATTTTCAGTCACATCCATTGATATAAATGAGCATCTTGATCTAAAACATTTAACATCTGCTCCACCATTTCTCCAACGGTTATACCTACGGGGTTGCTTGCAATCATTACCTCATTGGATTTCATCTCTCCAAAGCCTTGTGAGGATGCGTCTACGTGGCTCACAGTTGAGAGAAGATTCACTTGAAGTTCTTCAAGGTCTACCCAACCTAGCTGAACTCGCACTCATCCAAGCATTTGATGGAGCAGAGATCTGTTGTGGGCAACAAGGATTCCCAAAGCTAAAGATATTAGATCTTGAACAGCTAGATAGTTTGGATCGCGTACTGATAGTGGATGGAGCAATGGCTGACCTTCGAAAGATGATCATCCGAAATTGCAAACAATTGCAAAGAGTGCCCTTAGGCATACGACAACTGACAAATCTAAAAGAGCTTCTCTTGATTGAAATGCCAGATGTGTTTGTGAGGAGGCTACGCAAAGATGGAGGGACAGAGCGACCAGAAGTCGAGCACATCCAAAAGATTCAATGCTATGACAATGACAAATTTGTCGAAGAACTCTCCTGATCTAACCCAGTTACTGATTTGACAAGGCCAAAGGAAGGACTTCAACGGTGTAAATTCTTTCTAATATTCTTCATATATTTCTCTGAATAAACATACTATGATTATTAAAATGATGTAATGTAACTTGTGTCACATAAATGTTAGCATGACTGATCCTAAAATCTTATTAATAATTGTTTCAACGTTTATTACTTTCTAACTCCAGCTCATATTTTTCTTTTTTCATTAGGATGTGTTTATTATATGGAACTAAGACTGTTCATTCACTGTCACATGCAGAGTCATTCACATGCTTTAGGAAATAAAGCTTATATGGACAAAGTAAACAATGCTAAGTTCAGGTAACTTCAGACTTATAATCTCTTAAATTAAATGATTGAAATGTTGCTTTCTTCCTTTGTCTCCAAAACATCTTTTTATCAAGCTTGTTGGAACAGTTTTTTTTTTTTTAACAAGTGAAAATAGGCGTCTTGGGATGTCTTTCATCCCCGACTGCTATTTATTTGGATTAACCATAAAATATAGATGAAAAATAATAATGTAGGAATAGTAAAAGACATGAGATTTAAGTACCTTCTCAATGGGTTCTAAGGATAGCTTTCTGGCTTTATGATCCCTATGAGTCTCAATACCCAAAATTTTTCATGTTGTGTATAAGTTTTTCATCTTAAATTCACCATTCAACTAAGCCTTTATCCTGTTGAACCCAAACACGTTTTTAGATGGGATAATGTCATCAACATAGAGAAGCAAATAGATAAAAGAACCATTAGATAACATTTTGTCATATACATAACTGTCATATTGACTTCTAATAAAAGCCATGTCTGCCTATGAAAGTGTCAAACCTCTTGTACCATTGTCTTGAAGATTACTTCAAACCATACAGTGATTTTTTCAACAAGTAAACAAAATCGTCTTTACCTGATTCAATAAAATCCTTAAGTTGACGCATGTAGATTTCTTCCTTAAGCTCCCTATGTAGAAATGCAGTCTCAACATTAAGCTACTCAAGCTCAAAATCTTGTAGTGCCACATGGCAAGTAATACATGTATGGAACTATAATTAACAACATAAGAGAATACCTCATTAAAGTCTACTCCTTTTCTCTCGCTATAGCCCTTTCCAACCAAATGTCTTTTGAACCTTGGTGTTTCAAACCCTTGAATTCCATCTTTTTTTCTTAAAGACCCATTTACAACCCACAATCTTCTGATCTTTCAATGATTTTTCTAGATTCTACATATGGTTTTTGTGAAGAAACATAATTTTTTCATCCACAGCAGCTAACCACTGATATACTTTATTACTAGAGACAGCTTCATGTTAACTGGTAGGTTCATCACCTTTAAAGTTATCTCCTACAACCAAAGCATGAGTAGTAACATTAGAGTAATACTCTACATAATTTGTATATCTCTATAGTTTTCTAATCTATCTCTTTCCCTACTAGTAGCAATGTTGTATGGTTGTTCTTCATGTGGTATATCTAAAATATCATCAAATAAATCATATACCTTTTCAATCGAGGGCTGAGCTGGAATTCTATCATGCACTTGACTTAAGAAATCCACCTCAAGCTTTACGTGCTTCATGACATGATCTTTTACTGCATTAGGCATTTTCCTTTGGTCCATAAGAGCAGACTAATTGAACTTGACATTTCGATTGATAATCAAAACAGGGGATAATAGATCTATACACCATAACCTGTAACCTTTGACCCCTGATGCATATCCCACAAATATGTATTTATTTCTCCAAGGCACAAGTCTACCATCATTAACATGAGCACAAGTAGGATAACCAAAAACTCTTAAAACAATATAATCAATAGAAGAACTAGATCATATCTCAAAAAGAGTTTTAACGTTGACAAAGACTTATTAATCAAATTGTAGGCGGTATTAATTGCTTCAGCCCAAAAGGTTTTAGATAAACCTGAATTAGACAACATGCAACATGCTCTTTCTAGAAGAATCCTGCTAATACATTCTGCAACCTCTTCTAATATGGTGTGTATCTCACATTGTGTTGTCTCACTATATCTTCATTCTTGCAAAACTAAGAAAATTCATCACTGTAAATTCCATACCATTATTGGTTCGAAAACATTTGATCTTCGTTCTAGTCTACTTCTCAATAAGCATCTTCCAATACTTGAAAAGGACAAACATTTCATTATTTTGTTTCAAAAAATACACCCAACTCATGTTAAAGTAGCCATCGGTAAAAGTTAATATGTATCAAGAATACCCTTTAACAGAATAGGTGTTTAGACCCCAAGCATCAGAATAGATGTAATCCAATGTGCCCTTTAGTCTTACGTACAGTACTACTAAACTTAACTCTATTATGTTAACTATACACACAATACTCACAAAAATCAAGTTTGTTGGTTTTCCAACCATTCAACAAACTTCATTTGCTTAATATGTTCATGTCTCTTTCACTCGTGACCCAAATGCATGTGTCACAAGTGAGTAGAATCTAAAGCAAAACTCGATAAGGAAATAACTGATGTTGTACCTATAATTTCGTTACCTTAAAAAATGTAAAGTATATTGACCAATGTTCCTTTGATCACCATCAAAGGATCTTTACTGACTTTTAGAAGACTGTCATCATCATTTTATTTGAAACCCATGCGATCCAAGAAACTCAAAGAAACAAGATTATTTTTCTCACATATAGTACATAGCGAATATTATTGAGAGTTTTGATAACACCGTCAAACATCTTGATATGGATTGAACATTGCTAGTGACTGGACATAAGATATTATTCCCTATCAAAATAGAACCACCTTCAGTTGTCTAAGAAGTGAACCAATCTTTACGAAAGCATATATGATAGAACAAACGGTATCAAGTATCCAAGACTTATCAAAACTTTATAGCAGTACAAGATAAAACTGTTTAGCTCCCAAACTGTCCTCAACAATACTAACATTCACATCTAAATCAGTGGATTTTTCCTTATCTTACTTAGCTTTAGCCTTTATGACGTCTTTCACTATGTGCCCCTTTTTTTGGCAATAAAAACAAGTTACAACTTTATTTCTAAATTTGAATCTAGATATTTCTTTGTACTTAGAACTTTTTTTCTGAGGTCTGTCACTAAGAACCAGACCATCAGCCTAATGTTCACCCAAATTCTCAGAAAAGTTCTTTTTTCAATTCATTAGAATAAAAACATGTTTGACATCATCGATGGAAAAAATTTCTTTACTATATAATATTATGTCAGCGAAATGCTCAAAAGAAGGGGTTAGTGAACATAACAAAATTAAAGATTGGTCCTCATCATCAATATTACAAATTATATTTTCTAGAATAATGATCCTATTGAACTCATTAAATGACTACTAATAGATGTGCCTGCATTCATATGAAAGATGTAAAGATGTTACTCCATGTATAACTAATTCACGAAAAACTGGCATGTAGAGAGACTTCAAGTAGAGTCATAAGCTTGTCGTTGATGTTTCAACAGCTACATCTCACAAAACCTTATGTCAGTGATAGCTGAATACAGCTGTACCCCTGCTCCAGAATCTCAACTTTTTCATTATTTGACAATCTTGCAGTGAGTACATCTATCTCTTGCAAGGTTTTTAATAAGCTTTGTTTCACTAATAAAGCCTGCATCTTGACTTGTCAAAGACTAAAATCATTCCTACAATTGAATTTCTCTACGTCATACTTCGTGGTGGCCGTTTTAATAAAATCCAGATAACTGATCCAAGAACCTAGATCTTTGAAACCAATTTGTTAGGATTGACTGTTATTACCTGGATTAGCCACGAAATATAAGTAAAAAGATAACAATGCAGGAATAGTAAAAGACACAAGATTTAAGGTGGTCTGACCCTTATCTAACCTACGCCCACAAGTTACAAAAAAAGAATTCCACTATGAGAAAAATTAGAGAATTACAAGAAAGTAGCACTCTCAACACGGTTCAACTCAAAACTCTTAGTATACTAACAACATACAAAACTTTCTCACAAATATGATTATGAGAAAATAGCAACAAGTGCTAAAGGTACAAAAAAAGAATAAGGTTGCTATATTGCCTTCTTCTCAAAGAAAACTCTTCCTTTTGAAGAGCAAGACTTCTCTTACTTTATCTCTCTCATGCACCTGAGACTCTTTATCTCTTCCACTCAAAAGATTATCAAATCTTTTTCTCTTTCTCTTAACTTATCTTCTTTGGTGTGCTTATAACTGAAAGAGTATGCCTCTTATATAGACGAAAGACAACAACAAATGTCTATTTTGGTGACTAGTATTAATGCCATAGGGCGGGCCTACGCTGTTAATGGTGACAACCAAATTTGACTTATTTTGAGTCATGTTTTTCACAAATCTTCATCTTGAAAAATCCTCTAATTCCTTGATTGCCAAGATATAACTCAAGTACTGTTATTTATCAAACTTGTTGGAACCAACTGATATTTTTCTGGATTAACCACAAAAAAATATGAAAATAACAATATAAGAATAGTAAAAGATACAAGAGATTTAGGATGGCTTAGCCCTTATATGGTCTATGTCTCCTGGAGGCAAATGAGGATTTCCACAATGACAAAAGTTGGAGAATTTCACGAGTAATAATCGCAACACACCAACTCAAAACACTTAGTATACCTATAACACACAAACATTCATTACAAATATGAGTCTTTGAAAGTAAGCAATAATGCTAAAGGTATAAGAAACATTAAGTGTTGCTTGTTAGGAATTAGGGCAGGGCGCGAGGGAGAAGAGAGAGCCGGATGTCTACATCTCGAACACTTGCATTAATGAGAATGATACATCATACATGTACATATATAGTGATAAGGTCACAAATGGTGAGCATAAGGCAGCTATGCTGTAACATTGCTTATGTGTGAGTTGCCTTCTTCTAAAAAAACATCTTTTGAAGTGCAAGACCTTTTGTGCTGTCTCCCTCATGCCTTGAGACTCGTTATCTCTCCCACTCAAGAGATTATCAAATCTTTCTCTTTCTCTTAATTTCTCTTTGGTGCGCTTACAATTGGAGGAGTATACCTCCTTATATAGAGAGAAAAGTGGCCATAAATATCAATTTTGGTGTCAATAATTTCTTTTCTCTCACACCATTAATGATGACCACAATATTTGACTTATTTTGGGCCATGTTTTTCACAAAGCCCATCTTCTCATGTTGTAGTTTAACATTTCCACATAAAAGAAATGTGTGTTTTAGATTATCAATAAGATGTAAAATCAAGTATACTAGATCAAGGATTTGTTGGTTTGTTTTTAATTAGTTAGACAGGGTGCCCACAACATTTATTGACATGGGACACACAAAATATGTGAGCAATAGCACACCAAATTAGATTTTTATTTTTTCTTCAGCTCTGGCTATATAATCTTTGCAAAAGAAGAAATGAAACAAAGAAGTAGAAAAACAGAGTTTTATGAAGAAGCAAAAGAAAATTAACATAGAGAAGATCAAACGCCTTTTTAATTGAAAGATAAGCATCTCCTTTATTGTTCTTTTTGCCTTTAGCTTGTTTTTCAATGTTGTCATAGTTTTACTGTGAGTAGAATTTATAAGCTTTGACTGTAAATGGGGTTTTAGGTTAAAGTGTATGTCGAAAGTGCCTCTCCTGTAATTATCCAGCTTTCACTATACTAGAATTCTTCCCCTATAGCCAAAATATGTAGGCCAAAGTGCTAAAGAACCTTTTGTTTTTCTATGCACTATTTTTTTCATCTCTATCTCATGGTTAATCCAAGTCAATGCTAGGTATTTGGTTATTTTATTTGGCTTCTTGTAATATCTACCACAAAATTTGACATAGAGAAATTCTATGGGAGGAATGACTTTAGTCTTTAGATATGGGTTTTGTTAGTATAACATTATTAGAAGCCTTATAAGGAAAAGAAGCATTGTTGGCAAAATTGCCACATGATGGAAAAAATAAGATTCACACAATTTCATCCATTTGTCATCGCTAAATAAGGTTTTTGAGAGATGGTGAGTGAGACATCAGTCACACACTTATGGCTTCATTTAGAGTCTCTTTATATGACAAAGTCTCTCACTAATCATTTGTGCATGAAAAAATAACTTTACTGTTGCGAAAATTGGTTTATGGGATCGTAGGCCTAATACACTTATCCAACTATAATCATTGGAGCCTAATTCCTTTCTTCCACTTCTCTTTCGCCTTACGTCAGTTGGGAAATAAAGATGATTCATGCTTATATATGCCCAATACCACACTGAACTCAATTGTTGTGTGAGTGATGGCCTAGACCTTACATTAACCACACACACGTACACACTTGTGTACCCAAATCACATCATGACATAGCCGGGCCAAGCTAGCTAGCAGTGGCACATGTGTAACTCTAGCAACTGTCTTCTCTCTCCACCAATCTCTTCTTTTTTTTTCTTCTCTACTTCTCTTTCACCTTTTTCTAGCCATTAGATCCTTACCAAAAATCTATTTAAATCCATTGGATTGTGGTTCTATATAAACCCTTGTTTATTGCCATGAGAATACAAATGAAAAACCTAGTTATTGCATCACTTTCCCCTTAGCTGTGAGCTAAAAACACTAACTTCCTCCACTCTCTTCTCCTTGGTGGCATTTGAGCAACCTCTTCATAGAGAAGTGCTAGGTAAGAAAGTTTTTGTCTCCAGGTTCGTCATACCCTAGTGATCGGAGTGACACCAACAACAACTCACATGTAGGGGTGAATTCAATCTTAGGGTAGTGCTTAGCATGACATGAAGCTAAGTTGGAAAATTTATTCCCTCTTGTTTCTAATCATCTTAATTTCAGTGCTAATTACATGCTTATTGGCTTAATTTCATGATAGTTTTCTAACATTTACACTTTCCATATGAAGGTACATCTATCAAAGAGCATCTAAAAATAAATTTAATAGAATTATTATTGATATGAAAATATAGACGATAATATTGATAATGAGGATAAGCGTGATTTTTTTGTATCACTAACCCCTTATATTTGGCATTTTGTTGATACTACGGTATACGGGAGAGAATTTATCCCTATTAATGATGCCAGAAGTGCTCTAAACCCCCTAAAAATTGGGATGAAAGCAGGCTGATGGTTTGATTACCAAAATCATATTTCATAACAAAGGGTCTAACAGCAAAGGAAATCTAGATCTAAATCTAAAAATAAAACTATAAGATATTATTTGCAAGGAGAAAGGGAATATATTGTGAAATATTGCATAAAGGTTAAAAGCTAAACAAGATAAGGATAAGTCATTAAATTTTGATGTTAGTACTTTTATTGCTAAGAACAGATTGGAAACAATGAGTTTTGATGGTTCTTGGATTTTTAACAATATTTTTTTTTTATCATATGCGCTTTCATAAAAACTAATTCACTACTTATCAAGCAACTAAAGGTGGTTATGTTTTGATGGGGGCAATACCTCATGTTGTCCTTGGCACAGGTGTAATCCATGTGAATGATGGTGCTATTGGAACCTTGAATAACATAAGGCATGTAAATAGATGAAAGAAATCTTGTTTCTTTAAAATGCTTGACTTGTGTGCATTAAAAATACAATGGTGAGGAGCCATTGTAAAAATAATAAAAGTGCTCTATTAGGGCAAAAGGAAAATTAGTCTACACACTTGACATTTTCCAAGACAAAAACAATTATAGGTTTTGCATCAATTCCTTCCTCATCAGGTCTTGATTTGGGTTCTACTCACATGTGTCTGTCACATGAGTGAAAAGACAAACATAATAAGCAAGTGAGCTTTATTGAAGGGTCAAATTCCAACAAACTTGACTTTTATGAGCATTTC